>CM028758.1:13879615-15079615 GCA_016801395.1 Leptodermis oblonga | reverse complement strand
AAACAGAATAGCCTTTCGACACCCATCTTCATGAAGATCTTGAAGAAATGAATTTTGAGTTGATAAGTAACCATGATATACAGCAGCAATGAATCCAGTGTGATACAAAAACAACAACAAACAAACAAAGCATTTATTCCACTATGTGGAGTTGTTATATGGATCATATATAGCCATCGTATACATTTAAGATATAAATCCAATGTGATACAGCAGTGATAAATCCAAAATGACAGTTTCCATGAAAGAAATTCATCTACTGAGCACACTTTTAATACCGCATAATTAATATTGAAAATAAATCATTTAACTAATTACGGAATTCTAATTATTTCTACAATTAATCTGACAATAAATCCTAACTTAAATATGATAAAGTATTCACAACCATCCAAACAGACACCTTCAGGATTCTAGCTCAAAAACATTGAAAGAAGCTCCATGTTTTAATGAAATTTGTTATCCGATTGTATATTTTAAAATTCGTAATTGTCTCAGGTTTAGTTGTCAACTTCAAAAATGTTAAATATTTCATTTCAGAAATTTTCACTTCGTTCGCATTTGAAATATAACCATGCTGTTGTGGAAGTGTGACAATATAACAAAAAATACTGTATCTGGCAATATTCTGTATTCAAGAAAAAGTGTTGGAAAACAAAATTTTCTCTGATTAAATGGCAAATTAAACCAAGAAAATATACATTAAAAACATCATAACGAACAAATGAGTTGGCCCATAAAGTTCCAACTACCAATGTTGGACTTCTTGGTACCATCACTTAACTATATGATATGCCATACATTTTGTAATTCTTGTTAAATATCAAGGTTTACAAACCCTTGCATCATCACATAAAGAAATGGAATAGAAACAGAAGTAAGAATATCAACTGAAAACCTTATGACTATCACTTATATACAAGATTTCTTTAGGTCTGCCTTCTTGTGAAGAAAAATTGTATGATAAGTTGACCCAAACTGGAGGCTTAAATTTCAATGTCACATGATAAGCATAAACACAGTGAAGTTATGGTACTGAGTAGTTAGTGAGCTAAGATAAATAAAAGAACAAGAACTTTTAAATCAGAGAGAAGAATACCGTATCCATATCAATCCATACTGAGTTTTGTAGTTGTGGTAATAAAACTAACATTAGCAATTAAATAGCTGTTAAATGGGAAAAAATTCGAACATCTTATCTGCAAATTCTATGAAATACAATGAAGAAAGCAAAGGAAGCATACAGAGAAAACCTAGGATAGACATCAGAAGTGAAAGATCAAACAATAGCATTTTGATAATTGCTTACCTCAACCCCATAGCTGAAGCATGCAGAAACTCTGTACAGCCAAATAATATTACAGACAAAAATAAGATATTCCCCAAAACAGAGCCTATAAAGATCTGCAATGATATAATTAATTCCATTTCAGCAAACCAGGACAAATCCATATCCACAGTACTCATTAGAAATGAAAGAAAAGGAATGACACTTCGAATAATTGACTAAACAAAATCCAACCTTTAAATAACCCCACAAAGGCGAAGCGGAGCTCATCAGTGAACTCCATTCCATAACACTGGAATTTAAGACCCACATACCATCTGAAATAGCTAAGGCTTATGATCAATCATTTTTGCAAACATGAACTATCAACTTCAAACAATAATCAATATGGTTATGGATGATCCCAGATCAAAATACATAATTTGAAGCATAAAAATCCAAACTTTGCAGCAAAAAATGGACACATCAACATGTTATAATCATGTAGTGCTTAAATAAATACTTATTTTTCCGGCCCGCAAAAAAAAAATCAAAGGATACAAGTGTCCAATAATAGAAACCCAAATATTGGTCCCCAAAAAAAGCCCTGCAAAATTCACCACAGAAAAAATTATTATATATTAAAGAGAGAAAAAAAAAAAAAGAAAAAAAGGAAGGACAATCTAAGACGAAAATTGGCCAGGAATGAATGAAGATTTGTTTATTTAAAATACCTGAAAATCCAAAGCATTTCTACTGGACATATTGTGGAACAAATGTCTATATGCCTCAGGCTTGTGCAGAATCAAGTCAATGACAATAATCTACCCTGACCAAATAACGCAAATCGTAAACAACAAACACAGGAAATGCAGCCAATGAATTAAAATTTTGAACTTCTTTTTTTCTCAGTTGGATTGATTAAATTACCATTAGCTCACACTCAATGTATTCATCAGCTACTCTTTTGCAGTTCTCCTGCAAAATTAGCAAATTGGGTTTCAATTCCTAGCTTCAAAATTAAAAGGGAATGTACCGAAAATTTTGAAAAAAAAGAAGAAGAGAGATTCATACGCATTTGTTGAGGCGGATATTTCCCGGGGAGTACTGAATGTAGAGGGTTTTGATCGGAAAAAAACATTGGACACATCGAAAGTTGCAGCCTTTCTCCATTGGTTTCAGAGTTCCTCTCCCGGAGTGGTCGTGTAATGCGGCAGCCGCCGGCAAGCAAGCGTTTGAGAGACTTTTAGAGTAAAATTTATTTTTACTTTTCCGATTTATTCTTATTTATTCTTGTACATAAATTTTTCTTGAAATTGCACTTTATTCGTTATCTACAGCACTAAATAATCTCTATGTCAAGAAATTTATTCCAGAAGTCTCCATATATTTTAATCTCTCCGTCTAGATAAAATGTCAATAATAGAGTTTAGGACAAATGTTAATTTTCATCCCTTACGTTTAGGTATGTGTCAATTTTAGTACATTTTGTTTATTTGTGGTGATTTCAGTACTGTGCCCGTTTTAGTTCATGTTACCTGTAATTGAAGGTTGAACATGTGACTTAGGACATTTTTACTAAATTTATAAATTTTGGTTAACTCATTAATTGTAAAATTTAAAAATTGGTGATTGCTTATATTTGATCATGTTAAAAGTTTTAATCTTTTTTCTTTTGAAATTGAGAATTTTGTCTTATAAATATGCAGTTTATAACACTTTATGTCTTTTTACCGAAAGTCCAAACTGTAAGTGTTGTTAATCAAAAATCTTACACAAAATCAAATATTTCAAAATTATCTTTTAATTTAGGGATGGCCACGGTTCCGGTTCCAAAACCGCCGGTTACGGTTCATGAATCAGTGGAACTGGAACCTTGGGTGGGTGGGTGGGTGGGTGGGGGGGGGGGGGGAGACGGTTCCAGAATCGCCGGTTCCGATTCCAATTCCGGTTCTGTCACGGTTTCGATTCCAGTCTGTCACGGTTCCCGTACCGATTCCAATCTTTTCCGTTTATTTAACAATTTTTTTTGTTTATTTAACTATTTTAACTTATAAATGTTATTTTATTTTAACTCAATTATTTATAAATAATTAAAATTACAAAAATAAAATAAAATATGTAGCGACAGTACATTCATTTAAACAATTAAATGATTTATATAATAAAAGATACAAAAATAAATTGTGAAAAAATATATATAAAGATAAATAATACCTCAATATATTGTTTTTAAATCAAGAGAGTGATGCCTTGTTATAAATCGTGAGAAACCAGAATTTGAACTTTGAAGCATTGAAACTTTTACAAAATAAATACATCTTGAATATTCAATATAATTCATCTTCGTCATTTGCAGAAGTTACGGTTGGATCTAGTTTAATTTAATAATTAATTAATTTTAATTTAATTAAATGCTTATTTATATTATATTAATAATATATATATATAAAGTATACTATTAGTTTATGTATTATTATAATATATATTTAAAAATATTTTATATACATTATATGTTAAACATATAATATAATTATAATTATAAGAAAGAAGTACAAAAAAAGCAAATAGTTGAAGTGGTTAATCAACTTTGCTTACAGCCTTTCAATTCTAGCAAAGGGTCGCGTGTTCGAATATGTGCAAGAGGAATGGAAAAATTATTATTTTTAGGTTCTCACATTAGAACCGGAGGGTTGGACCCTTTAGAACCAGAGGGTTAGAATTGGCGGTTCAGACCCGGCGGTTCCCGGGTCTCAAACAAGAGGAACCGGAACTTTAACCGTCAGAGGCGGATCCGGTTCCGGTTCTGAAACCGGGGGCAACGGTTCCGGTTCCGGTTCCAAAATCGGCTGTCCGGTTCCGGGTCGGTTCCGGTTCGAACCGTAACCGTGGCCATCTCTATTTTAATTGATTTAAGTATCCGTACATTTTTTTTTCATTTCAAAAATTAAGTCACTTGAGAGTTTGAACTTTCAGTAAAATGATATAAAATGTTATAAACTACAAACTCACAAGGCAAAATTCTCGATCTCAAATGAAAAAAGGTCAAATATATGGTATCAAAAGTGCAGTTTTTACCGTTCATGTCGTAACCCATAATTTATAAAATTTGTAAAAAGACCCCAAGTGACATGTTCAACCTTCAATTACAAGTAAAAGAGAGTAAAATTGCCACTGTGACAAACAAAATGGACTAAACCTGCCATATATCCAAATGTAAAGGACTAAAAATGTCATTTTCTATAGAGTCGACTCTATATTTGTTTAGATTGTAGTAGTATACCGTTACCATTATAATAATGTATTGTGCATTTTTATTTATTCTGATAATAAATATCATATTTCATTGCTCAAGAGAGAATCGTTTATTTCATGATTAACCTCTTCCCCCCTTAGGATGTTGGTGTCAATTCCAGAAAACACAACAATGACTAACTAAAAAGAAACCAAGGATTGTATTATGCTAACACTAATCTATTACAAAAAAAAAAAAAAAAAGAAATGTTGCTTCAAATTGTTCAAAATACTTTCCTTTGGGCTTCGCTAGTTCCATTTGGTGTGCAAAGAGACTTGGAACTAATATTCTTGTGGAATAAGATGAAATATTTTGTTATAAGCTTGCACTGACTTAAACAAAACAAGAAACAAGTTAAAAAAATGCAAAAATGCAGGAAAAAATCTGACTCAATTAGGTTAAGAATTGATTTCAAAATCTTACTTTTCATGAAGAGTTGCAACCACTCAAAACTGAAACAATTCTCAGCACATGTTCGGACCCGGGTTTGAGACATGTTCGACGTCGAACAGGCCCTTCCGACGTCGGACAAATGTCTCCAACCTCTTATAACTTTTAGGCAATTTTTGCTTTAAAAGCTTCCGTCTCATTGAGACACCCCCGTTCGACATTGAACTGGGCTGTTGAACATATTTTCCATTTTTTGGCAAAGTAGCCAAAACGTTTTGTTTGGCTGAGACAATTGTTTAGACACCAAAACTAAGTATCGAGCAGCTCATGAACACTTTAGGCAAAATCTTGCATTTTGTGTTTTGTTCTTTCTTTCTGCGAAGCTGCGTACGAATTCATACCTAGTTCCACAACCAAGTTCGATCCCAGGTCAAACTTCCTTTGTTTCTGTTTCCTTCTTTTCTTTGAATAATTGGACGGTACAACTACTTGGGCTTTTTTGTTATCGCACTCAAACATTTTGTTGAAAAGTTGAATTGGGGTCTGGCTTCCATATGTCATCACGTTAATTGACCTCAAATGTCTCAATTAATTGTTCAATAAATTGTCTCTCCACACTTCAAAAAATGAGTCTGATCCAATTTTCAGTTTCATTAATAAAGAAGGGCTTAACTATCAAATTTCTTCTCATTTGGAACCGTGTAATTCATGAAGAATTCATCGAATCCCTAAGCCACATTTCTAGAATATTACTAACGAAACATAGGTAAAAACCATGAGTTGGAAAAAAGCACACAGACAAAACCAATGGGTTATGTGGTCACAAATACAGAGAAGAACGAACTAAAATTCATAAGGGAATTAAAGAGAACCGAAAGCGATGGGAGAATCTTACAATTTCAATCATAATTACAAAACTCACAAGTGGCAGAATTATAATATGATATATATATTGATGGGTCCATCAGGGGTGGTGGGTGGAGTGGCTCTGGGCCCCTCCAACCCCCTCATCCTCCCTTATTACTGTTAAAGATTCTTGTAGTTTATAGTATAGAAGTAAAGCAAAGTCATTGGAATAAAGATCAAGAAAAGAGGAACAAGCTAGCTTCAGTAGCTAATGCGAGTCGCAAAACATCTCGCACGTCCTCCAGTAGCATGTGCGAGATGTTGTGCGAGTCACCCGCCTCTCGCACAAGCTCCAGTAAGCTACCAAATAGAGTTGTGTGTCGTGCGAGTCTTTGTGCGACTCACACAGCTCCTTGCCTGAACTCCAGTAGCCTCTAAGAGTTGCAACTCCTTGATTCTTTTGAAAGATGTGTCTTTTGGTTGAAATGTTGCGTCTTAACAGATGAATGGATGATAACATCCATTCATAGGCTGATCACATCCCATGTACGCAACCTTTCAACTCTATAAATAGAGAGTAATTGGCAATAGATTGAATCAACTTTTTCATATCTTTTCTTGTCTAAACAATTAAAGAATCTGCTTCTTTGTTGCTTACGATCAATCTATTTTATCCTAAAAGTGATCTTGCCATATTCCCTGTTAGCAAGAATAGTGGGGGCATTAAACACTTTAAGGAAAGTGTTTCTACACGACTCAAATTGCTTTTATTCATTTACTTCCATTTTATATACGTAATTTTCTTGTTCTTTTAGTGTTCTTGTTTCTTAAGTTTTGGATATCCCCATTTTATCTTCAATTACCTGTGTATTTTTAATTATTAAATTTTTTTATAACGTATTTTCACTGTTTCAATATATATATATATATATATATTCATTTATTGGATCCCTTAAGAATTTTTTGGGTGAAATGCATGGATAATCACTTAACTATTAAATTTTGCAAAAACTGACACTTTTCTAAAAAATGCTCTTTTTTCGACACTCGACTCCATTTTTGCTCAAAATCTACTACTCCGTCAGTAAATTCCATTAAAGTACTAACGGAGGTTTTTTTTTTTGCAAGGGTAAAACAGTCCATTTGCCTTTTTTGTCTTACCTTTCTAGAATTTTATTATATTTACAAAACCAACCACTAATCTTTTATTATTTTTACATATTTACAACAAATTTTTATTGTTATTACATATTTGTCCAATCCAATAAATTTATTTCTATTTTAATTAGCCAAAAAAACCCAATCTTTTATTTTTTACGTATTTGTCCATAATAAATTTTACTCTATAATAATAAATTTTAATTTTTGATATTTGTAGAATTATAATATTTGTAATTTAAAATATTTTAATATTTTATTTTTTAAAAATAATTTAATTATTTTGTCTTAATTAAAAAAAGAAGTTGGAGCCCCATGTAAGAAAAATAAAACAACAGGAGCAAATTGATAAATTTGATGTCTTCTCCAATCAACCCACAAATCCTTCCCTCGAGCTTAGAATCTCCGAGTCCTCCAGACAATGCCACAGATTTGCCAATTTGGACATCAAGCTTGCAATTTCAAATGACAAAATGCTCTTACCAAAAAAAAAAAAAAAAAAAAAAGGACAAAATGCCAATCATAGCCTAAAATCCCAATTCGAACCGAAATCCAAATCCCATTTTCTTGAAACTTTTCTGAAATCCCAACTGGCACCCAAGGCAGAGAAGAAGCCCGCCGAGAAGAAGTCGGCAGAAGAGAAGAAATCCATGGTTGCCGAGAAAGCTCCGGCGGAGAAGAAGCTCCCCAAGGACAAGAAGAAGAAGAGGACGAAGAAGAGCGTCGAGACATATAAGATCTACATCTTCAAGGTAAATTCAGACTGCTGGGAGGCTTGTACTTCCCGGCGAAATCGATTAAGGTGATGGCGGAGGTTGTGTAATGAAGGCGGTGGTGATGTTGGTTGCCGACTGTTGTTGGTGATGATGATGGTGCGATGGTGATTAGTGAAAATGGAGTTTACCCTCAAAAGATGAGAAGAAGAAGAAGAAGAAGAAGAAGAGAGAGGAGGATGAAGATGCGGTAGAATCCTGGGTTGTTAAAGCAATCACACTAGAGTTTGTTGACTGCAAGATTGATCAGATGAATCAGCTTATAATTGTGAGGCGTGGAATCGGTAGTAACGACTCGATGAGATTTATTTTTTATCAGAGCCCCCAAAGTCACAGTCGTTCTGTTAATCGTCGGGTACAAGCTTTGTAGTGGAAGGATGTAGTTTTCTGCCATACTGTGAATGCGGTGATATCTCCCATCTTAGATTCAATTTTACTCAGTGATGAAATGTCGAAAATATAGCAAATTTTGATGTTACAGGGCTGTATGCTATTGCTTTTCTGTTAATTTTAGGGGAACACTTTTTGACTATGTATTGTCATTCACTTGGAAATTGTCAGTTGATAAATTTTGAAAAAAAAAAAAAAAAAAACAAAAAAGAAGAAGAAGAAGAGAAGAGAGAGGATGATTGACGATTTTACCCCTCAAAGTTTTTAACTGTTAATCACTTAACGAAATTGACTGACGGAGTGGTACATTTTGAACGAAAATGGAGTTGAGTGTCGAAAAAAGAGCATTTTTTTAAAAAATATCGTTTTTTACAAAAATCAATAGTTAAGTGATGATGCATGCATTTCACTATTTTTAAAATGTATTTTCTGAATCCTCCATTGGTTCTAAATGTGTGATTGATTAATCGGATGTTCTACACGTTGCATAAGTCTCTAGCGCCCAGCTGTGATGGTGATGAGGGAAAACGTTCTTTCTATGAGTAGTGTGAGAAAAAAAAATTCATTAAAATATTTTATTTCTTTTAGAGTTTTTCATACAACTATGAATTTTTTTTTTCTTTTTATTTTTTTGGTTGAAACATGCCTGGGAGGGTTGGTAGACATGATGACCCGTAATCCATTAGAAAAAAGATAAGGAGAGAGAGAGGGGGCTGCGTAGACTGAACCCTTCTAGCAAAACTACAAACTCAACCCCTCAAGTAGGGGAAGCTCTTACTATCTAGAACTACCAAATCCCGCACATTTCTAGAAAGGGTGGAGTGGGTATAAAAATTTGTGGAAGCCGAGCCCCTCAACTATGAATATTATATTAGGGTGAAGTTGCGAGATATTTGACAAGGTATTTCAAACTCCTAAGCATAGTTTGTAGGATTTTGATCCATCCTAAAATATCAAATCGATCATAATTTAATTTTTCTTTGATTTTAAAAACTTTACTAAAATGGTCCAAATAAGATTAGTTTTTTTTTAATTTCTCTATAATATTATACATGGACATTTTGTATAGGATTTTATAATTATACGATTCGATCCTATAGCCAAATTACTTTCCGGATAGGAATGGAGCTATATTTAGTTCTGGTGAGCCAATTGCCCACCTCATTTTTTTGAAAGAGTAAACTCCACATTTGGTCCATTACATATGAAATAATAATCTTTTCGGTCCCTTACATTTCAAAATGATCATTTTAGTCCCTTTGTTTTATTTTTTGAACTATTTGGTCCTATTCAAAACGATTTTTTTGGTCCATTACATTTATTTCTTGAACTATTTGGTCCCTTGGCAACGAAAACGTTAATATCACTCGCACTTTCGCCCACACAACTCCGTTAAAGAAGGGTAAACTTGTCATAACATCGTTTTTAGCATCCCAATGATTTTCTTCATTTGGGGTCGTGTGGGTGGAAGTGTGAGTAATCTTAACATTTTCCGTTAGGTTGAACAACCAATGGACCAAATAGTTTGAAAAATAAAAGTAAGTGACCAAAAAAATCATTCTGAAATGTAGGAGACCAAATAGTTCTAAAAATAAAAGCAAATGATTAAGAAGATCGTTTTAAAATGTAATGGACCAAAAAGATTATTAGGCCATAGGTAAATGACCAAATATGAAGTTTACTCCTTGCAAAAGACTCCACAAACACTCTTCTTCCTCTCATTTCAATTTCATAAGCAACACCTCTTAAACTTTTATATGAATGAACAATCTTCTCAAAAAGTTCTAAAAGCTTGAAAGTTTTCACAACTTCATACATGTTCTTCTTTGCTTTCATAAGAATGAATGATGTAAGCAAGCGGGTTTTTAGTGGAGGGGATCGTCGATGGCGGTGGGTTATGAAAGGTGGTGACAGTGTCTGTTGATGTTGAGGCCTTGGTCGATTTTGAGAGGGTTTTCGGCGGATGTGAATTTTTGGGGCGGTAATGGAGCGTGTGGGGGAGAAGATGTAAAGCAGTGATGCTTGAAAAGAGCTATAGGCGGCTATGGATATGTGTATCAACTGAGGAGATGAAAAGAAGTAAAAGAAAATGAGTTAAAATAAAATAATAATAATATGTCAAATGACTCAAATAACCTTTGTACAACAGTTTGATGGAAAAATTAACCGTTATCAGTTTGGATAAACCAGAATGAGGTTATTCGTAGCTTTTTAAACCATGAGAGGGTGATTGGTATCTTTTCAAAATCACATGAGGGTTATTGACACTTAATCCAAAAATATTGTCTTGAGTTTGAGGAAAAAGAAAAACAGCTTGTCCTGATTCCTTTTGTCTCATCATTATTACAGGCAAATTAATAATCTTTCATGCATATATATCTATATCATAGTTTGTAATATCGCGATACGTATTGTAGGATTGTATGAGCCTGCGATATCAAAACACCAAATCGATCCTATCTCCGATTCTATCCGATCCTATACAAATTTACCAAATTGACTCAAATAAGAGTAGTTTTATAATTTATCAGTAATTTCACACATACACATTCTGTGTAAAATTTTACGATCCTACGATTCGATTCTATCGATACCGATCCTGTACCTAAATGGATCCCACGTAGGATCGCAATTTGCAAACTGTGCGCTATATACACATCTCTGGTCAAGTCTTTTTACCTCCAAAGGATCCCGTTAGGTTGCGCAACCCTTGCTGCTCTTGTGGCCTTTTGTCTTTAATGGTAAAATGACAAAAATTAACAGATATAAGAACTGAATATTTAATGGCTATGGACCATCAGTCACGTGTTAGAAATTAACTCATTTCTAAAAATCACTAATTAAAATGTGTCCAAGTTGGAATCACTTTACTTCTTATTCTCTAGGTTGGTCATCGGAGAAATTTATATTAAAAAAAAAAAAATACAATTTCTTAGATCTTTATTTACAATACTCATAAAAAGTACTTTCTCATTATTAATTTTAATTATAGAGTTTTTTTTAAGTATAAATTAATCATGAACTACATTAGGGGTGAGCAAAAGGAAAACCGATCCGAATCTGTTCCAAACCGATCCGAATCTGTTCCAAACCGATCCGAATCCAAAGTTTCGGATCGGTTTCGGATCGGTTTTTATCCGAAATCGGGTTTTATCCGAAATCCACGGTTTTCAATCCGAAATCCGTGGTTCTCTTTGTTTTTAAAAAAAAAAAAAAATTTCATTTTAGCTTTTTTTTTTGTGAATTTTTGTTTCAAATTATCCCCAAAAAAATCCGAAACCGAACATTATCCGGAAAAAAAAAAATCCGATCCGATCTGAAATTTTGGATCGGATTCGGATTCGGATCGGATCAACGGTTCAGACGGTTTTTGGATTATTTTGCTCACCCCTAAACTACATAATCATTAATAAGATTGTAAAAAAAAATTATAAAATATAATATTGCAGTTTTGTTTGGTATGACATCCTAGATTTATTTGCATTGCGCTTAACATTATGGAAAAACTGCAGTTGGTTTGAATTTTTGGAGAAGAACCAGAAAAGAGTTGGAGGGTTAAAACTTCTTTGCTCCCATAATCTACATTCACATTTTTTTTTTTTTTGTTTTCTCTTCTTTGCTCTCTTACCCATGTTGAGCATTTTGGTTGTAGGTTATTTTCAAATTAGAATGTTATGATTAATTTGAATTCCCAAAAATTTTGGGTTCAAATGAAGTTATTAGTGTTTTTATTGTTAAAAAAATAAAATTCAAGTGTACTTGTGCCGTTGTGCGTTTCTCCTTGCGAAAAATTGAGTCAAAGTCTGGCCCGTAAGTTGCACAAGGAAGAAAGGTAGATAAAAAAATTGATTTCTGGACAAAAATTGAAAAAGAGGTTTGTGAGGTTCTAGCGATGGAGAAGAGGTGGAGCGGCACGGTGGCTTCGATGGAGATGGTGGTGGCGGTCGATTTTCTTCCGCCGGCGGGCAGAAGGGTGAAGAAGGAAAGATGGTTGGTTGTTGGGAAAAGGGGAAATAAGGAAGAAGACAGAAAAAATTGCCCTTTCAATCCTAATTTTTTGAAAATTACATTTTGATCCGGATGACAGGTAAAACCTTCAATTGCAAGTAATAGGGACTAAAAGGGCCAAAACATAAAAGAAGAGGGACCAAAAGTGCGAGTTTTCATAGAAGATTGACCAAAAGTGTAACGATGGTAAAAAAAGTACTAAAAGTGTGATTTTCCCTTGTGAATGAGATTGGATTGCTATGAATTTAGGGCCTGTTCTTTTAGGAAAGTTTGAGTTTTAGTTTTGGAAAATTAGTTTTATAATGTAAAAAGTGTATTAAAAATATAAAAATGTATAGTTAAATAGTAAAAAATTGTATTAAAAATAATAAAAATTGATTATAATATATTAAATTTATTGTTGAAACCACACCTGAAACCAAATGCAAAACTTAAAAACAGAAGTAAGCATGGCCTCTTCAATTATTCTTCTTCAATCTTCACAACTCTATTGTCGGAAATAATGCATTTGCCGTGTTGATAGATTAATTGATGCGACACTACAGAAAAAGAAAAAATTGCAAATTTTTAATGCTAAAATTATCAATAAAATTTTAATTCGACCTTATTTATTCAATAAATGAATAAATGTGAACGAAACTTTAAATTCTATTTAATAAATAATTACAGTTGGAACGCTCTAAATTTCGACGCAACTCAGCTTGATATCACACTTTACAGGTAGTGAAAAAGTAAATAGAAAATAATTTATTTATTTGAATAGATAGGAACGTATTTATAATTTCAGAACTATAAAAACTTGTTTATAATTCGTCCTTTAATTTTCTGATCAAAATCACTTTCTTGAAAGCAAGCACTTTCTGTGGAGCATGTAAATGTAATTCTCACTTTAATTTTCTGATCAAAATCACTTTCTTAAAAGCATCTCTATTTGTCATTAATTGGGGCCTCCCTAACAAGTGGACAATTATTTCACTGTGAAAGTGAATTGTGAAGATTGCTCTGTGGGAGCAACGTGTATATATGAGAAACTAATGCAAAATAATATTTTTTTAAATCCATTTTCACTCCTCCTTCCCAGAGTTAATTGGAAAACCAACACAAACTCGATCAATATTATCAACATGGCTGAACTATTTGTTCCAAAGTTGGTGGATCGTTTGACGGATATTGCCTTGGGAAAATTTGAAGAAAGAGTGAACCTTGTTCTAGGAGTAGAAGAAGAGGTGAACAAAATGAAAAAGACGTACCAAACTCTTGAGAAATCTCTCCGTGATGCCGAGACCAGAAAGCTCAAGGACGACGCAGTTCGGGCATGGGTGGAAGAGCTTGAAGACGTGGCATACGATATGGAAGAACTGTTGGAAGAGTGGCACTTGAAGATTAATGTTGTCAAACTCAATCCAGCAGATCTGCAGGCAGAGGAGGCTGATCTCATTCATGAACAAAAGCCAACACTCTCACTCTCGGAGAAGGTGCGTTCCTTTATCTCATCGCTCTGTTCTTGTCTCAAACAACTTCAGTGCGTAATGATATTGCCCTGAAAGTTAAGGAGATCAATGCCAGGCTTGACTCTATTTTGATAGAGGCAAAACGATTTAAGTTTGTCTAAGATGCTACTGTTAGCCAATATGTCGGAGATTCTCTCGAATCTAAGCGGCCCATGAGTACCTCCTTCTTTGAAGAATCAGAGGTGAGTGGTCGGGATTCCGATAGGGATTCTCTACTTGAGCTCCTACTGCCTGAGGGCAAGGGATCAGTTCAGGTCATCTCCATAGTTGGGTCTGGGGGTAGTGGAAAGACCACACTAGCTCAATTTCTCTTCAATAATTAGGGAGTCCAGGATAATTTTCCACTTAAAAAATGGGTATGTGTGTCAGATCCTTTTGATCAGATTACGATTGCCAAAGCTCTCGTCGAGTCCCCAGGAAATAGTAATGCTAACATATTGTCACAACTTGACTAGTTGTTACAACTTGTAAAAGATGCCTTTTCTGGGAAGCGGTTCCTTCTTGTCCTTGATGATGTTTGGACAGAGGACAGCTCAAAGTGGCAACCCTTTAGAGACGCACTCAAGCATGGTGCTCCCGGAAGCATTATCCTGGTGACTACCAGGAGTAAAAAAGTGGCACTAGCATTAGGCACCGATCACAAATATGACATAGGTCTATTGTCACACTCAGATTGTTGGTTAATCATTAATCAGATAGCATCGTTTAGAAGGCCCGAGTTGTGTGAGAGAGTAAAGGAGATTGGGATGAAAATTGCAGAAAAATGCAAGGGCTTGCCTCTTGCAGCCAAGACTTTGGGAGGTCTTCTGCAGTTTAAAGACACACCACAAGAGTGGAAACAAGTTTTAGAGAGCGAGATATGGGAAATGGAGGAAGCAGCCATGGAACTTTTCCCTCATTTCTATTTGAGTTATAAAGAGTTAACTCCACAGTTGAAGCGGTGTTTCTCGTACTGTGTGGTGTTTCCTAAAGACACTCAAATATATGTTGAAGAGTTAATAAAATTGTGGATGGCGCAAGGTTATCTTAGTCGTCGCTGAAGTGATCAAAGAGGTGGTGATGACCATTTGGAAAAAAAGGGTTATGAATTCTTTAAAACGTTGGCAATGCGCTCTTTCTTTCAACAGTTAGAACCATTAGGAATTGATGAGAATGTCATAGCGTCTGGTAAGATGCACGACATAGTTCATGATTTTGTCTAATTTTTGGTGAAAAGTGAATGTCGTGTATTTGAAGAGGTAGATTGCCTAAATGTGGAAACCAATTATAACCTAGGAGGAGGATGTTCTGTATCCAAAGAAAGGAGTCGTCATGTAACAATCAAGCTTGGCAAACCAAACCAACAATTTCTTCTATAATTCTTGGCAGAAGTGGAAAGTTACGAAGCCTTTTTCTCTCTTGTGGTGGTGAACTGCCCCAAGATTTGTGTAGCAAATTAAAGTCCGTTAGATCTCTAACATTAAAGAATTGTGGATTACAGGAATTACCATTAGAGATAGGAAATTTGATTCACATGCGATTTTTGGATGTGTTTGTGAATGAGTTTAAGGAATTACCAGAAACTATCTGTGACTTACATTATCTGGAAGCATTGTACCTTTTTCTGTGCAAGAAACTTGAGTACTTACCTGAAAGGATTGGAGAGCTTGTACACTTGAGATACCTTAACTGTATCAGTATGTTTACACATAGCTTAAAAGAAATGCCATCTGGAATCGAGAAGTTAACTTGGCTCCGTGAATTGAAGGGGTTCATTCCCAATATTACATCCTTCACCCACAATACTATTGCAAAGCTAGTGTACTTGGAACATTTGATTATCGATTTCAGAGACTACGATGGAAGTCTGATGGAGATGCTTATAGAATTACCTACCAATCTACAAGTCCTAGTTATTCACAACCATCCAGCAACCCAATTACCCAAACCTCTCGATAATGTGAAGTTGTTAACGTTAGAGAATGCTCCTTTGATTACATCGCTGCTAGGTTTGGGGAAGTGGTCATTTCTGGTAATCCTCAGTCTCAAAAAACTTCCGGAGCTAAAGCATATAGGGCATGAATTCTATGGAGATGAGGGTGTAGCATTTCCCAATTTGAAAGAAATGTGGTTGGATGATCTCGAGAATTGGGAAACATGGGAAGATAGTGAAATCTCATTCTCAGTCACAGTCATGCCACGCCTTGAGAGCCTAAGGCTGTCCAAAGCTGGAGGCACTGCCGCTTCGGATCATTGGAAAAACATCATCCCTCAAAGAATTAAATATCCGTATATGTCATAAGTTGAAGGAGAAGTACTCAAGGAGGAGATGAAGAATGGAAGAGAATAATATCACAAATTCCAAATGTTCATCTTAGATGGGTAAGCTAGATTCATTCATTTGTTTTGGTTGAATTTCAGTTCTATTAATTCTATATGTAATTATATTTATGCTTCAGGATTAGAAAGAGGAATGGAGCTGCTTCCAGGTTCCTTCTCTTTTAACAATTTCAATTCTTTGGTAAGTCTGCATATTTTTTCATATTTAAAATTTTAAAAAACTGCCTCCATTATATGAGAAATTTTTGTGATGAAATTAGTTATTACTTAAATTTCCATTTTGTTAATTGTATATAGATCTAGTGTTTTCTTTTATTTTATGCTAAGTACTTAGAGATTTAATTGAAAGAAAACAAAACACATTTATACATGAGTTAATAATAAAATAAAATACAGTGATAAGATTTTTTTTTTTTTTTAATTTTAGTTAATGCTAGTATTTATTCAAAATTTAATTATTATGTCCACCTACACAATAATGTCAACAAATACACTAAAGATTCGTTTGATAAAACTTACATCTCAAAAATCTTTTGTCTCTTAAATTCGAAATTCAATTGTAATCCTTTTCAAATTACCATTCCAATTCCGTCCAACTCTTTCTCAAGTTGAGAAAAACCTTTACATTGCAAACTCATTGCATTGTGTGATTCACTTTCTTTTTTTAATATTAGGGTGAAATTCCAAATATCTCAAACAATATGTTTGAGTAAATATGAATCTTGTAGTTCAAAAACACTTAAATTTATATAAAATGCCCAAAATGCCCTTCATTGACGAGCATTTTTGCCCGAACCTTGAATACAATTAAGTCATTTCATACGAATTTCTGGGGTTATATCATAATGTACAGTCAAAGGGTTGTTTTGATTTTTTAAAAATAAATTACGGGGTTTAATTTGATATTGTACCAATTCACATGGGTCTCTAAATTTTATAAAATGTGAAAAAGTGAAATTAGAGGTGTAAAATTAAGAATTTACCATAACCTCAAGATAAGAATTAGGAAGGAGTAAAAAACGGAGATTGAAGTTTGACAATTGGTTAGGGGGAAGGGAACAGTAAAAACTAAAAACAGAAAAGAATCCCAAACAAAAGAATCTTTCTCAGCTGTTTCCCTAATTCATGGCTTTTATCTGAAAAACCAAAATCTCTGAGTCTGAGCTGCTACTTTGCCGCTTCATCTCCTGCAAATTTATCCATAGAATTCCAGGTAAACTCTTCATTTTTTCTATCTTCACAAAGTTTCAAAATAATGCGCATATGGTTTTGCCGCATGGATTTTAGAAGATTAGAAATTTTGCTATTAATTTTCTTCAGCATTAGTTTTACAATGTTGGAGGGATCTTTTTGTTTTTTCTTTCTCTTTGTAATCAGAAAAGGGGTTTTAAATTTCATTAAAGGGGAAATAATAAGGAAGATCCCAACAAATTATTATTATTATTATTATTATTTTCTAAAAAGAATGGAACAAGCAATATTTTAATGTGCAAATTTAAGCATTACCCTTATGGTGTTAGGCTGCATGTAATGCCTTTGGATTGATAACTTTAAAATGTTATTTTGTTTTTTTATTATTTTAATTTAGGGTTATGTTTTGAAGTTGTAATTTGGATTGTGATTAAAACAATATTGTGCAAATTCTGTTTTTTTTTTTTTTTTTGTAAACTTCTTCCCTCATCCCCGAAAGAAATATATTTTTCTCGCCATTCTTAAACAAACAATGATACACATAACAAGAATGAGCGAATGTACATAATTACCTATGTAAAGTTACATGGATACGATCATGTATACTAGCAATAATGCACCAAATCTCATCAGAACACCAAAATTAAGCGTGTTTGGGTAATACTAGTATTAGAATGGGTGACCTCTTGGAAAGTTCTTGTATTGTATTCTGTAAAGTTACCTTTTACAAAGTTTGTGATACGTTTGTATTCTATAATGTTGTGAAGTTTGTTGAGAGCTGTGTAAATGCAGAACTAGGATGGCTGAACTACCAAGAACAGGGGAACAGCAGGAGAAGAAAAAGATTATAACTGTGCCTCAACTCTGTATGGAGACAGTGAATAACACATCAAGAGAAGCAGCATCCACTCCATCTTCACCAGTTTCCGCCATAAGGAAAACTGTCAAGTATAATTGTTTGTGCTCACCAACCACACATGCAGGCTCCTTCCGGTGCAGATACCACCGGGCCGGCGGTATGACCCGCAACAGCATGTCCGTCGGCTCCAAACTCTCCGATCTAGCCGGCAAAATCAACTGAGACGGTTTGACTCTATCGCCTTTCCCCAGCCGGCAGCTCTGTCTTGTTAAATATGTCCATAATTAGCTTGTACTCTGGGAGGCAATGCTTTTTCACTTACTTTCTGATGATTTATTTAATGGCAGCTGATCTTTAGTTTTGTGTGTTTTTTTTTGTGTGTGTGTGTGTGTGTGTGTGGATACAATTATGGTTTTTTCTTACGATGATTTCTGTAATTGCTGATGATTTGCACTTCATCTTTCATTGTTCTGCTAAACTGTTTTCTCAGTTCTTGCTACTGCTTGCATCGTTGAGTGCATCATACACAGCTCCTAACTGATTGAATGGATTTGAAACTGCACTTCTAACAAACGACCATTTCTAACACAACACAACCCATTAAAATGACCCGTCATCACATCTAAGAAAGTGGTAACAATTTCAGAGTAGACATAAAAACAGAACTTGCACTGCTTGTTGTGTACATGCAGACACTACTCCTAATTGATTGAATGGATTTCAAACTGCACTTCTAACATAGACAATTTCTAAATGACACAAACCATAACAATTACCCGCCATCCTCTCAGCAACCCCAATTGCCACCTCCAAAAAGCGGTAACAATTTCTAACTAGATACAGAAACACGACTTGAACCTGACAAGACAAAAATGACCCGTCAACTCATTACAACCAAATTGCCACCTTGAAACGTGGTTTTCAATCTACCATCTCGAGCTCCAAACAGGTACAACTTTAGCAGCAAATCTTCACTCTCAAGAGAAGTTAAATTAGTACTAGCAAAATGGAAAACATGCTTGAAGTTGGGAAGTAACTACATCAACATCAAGATTCAAGACTCGTGTTGCAACAAACCAGATAGAAGCTCAAGTTTGTCTAAAGTATCAAGCTCTTGAAAATATGTACAGTATTAATCTTGGCCGCAACGGCCCGTCACAATGAAGGACGCAAACGCTGGTTTTGTACACTACTATGCTGTACAATACAGGAGAAACTCTCACATTGGGCAAGTGTTTTCTTCCTCTTCTTGAGGTAGGATGTAATTACGGCATAGAGGGCACGTAACGTGCCAATACTTCAACCACTTCTCCAGGCACAACCTGTGAAATACATGACCACAAGAGAGGCGGTTTATCTCGGCATCTGGCTCGAATTCTGTCAGGCAGACAGGGCATTCGTGGCAGAAGTTGCAGCCTCTTATGATTGAATCATATCGAATGGCTGGGGTTCTGCTTCGGAACTCTTCCATGTAGGACTCTGAGGGGGTCCCACGACATTCTAATGAGTCCAAGGTATCGTCAAGGGGAGGATAATCGTCCCATGATGTAATGTTGATGCCAACAACATGAAGGATAGAGCGGAATATTTCCTTGACAATAGAGATTGACATGGCTGTATTTACCAAAATTACACAGAACACTCCCCCGTCAGCTGGAGTCGAGTATGGTGAGAGACCCATGGCTAGTGGAATCTGCCAGATGAAAGATGATGTCAATTAATAGCTGTTCAGAATAAAGGCATCCTGGAAAAGAGAGCAAGCTTAGAGGAACGAAAGTATCATAGGTCAACATCTTTCATGATGAACAAATTTTGATCTGCATAATCAGGTTTTACGAACCATTTTGAATGAAGATCTTTCAAATCACATTTGATGAGAAGTCTAAATTATTGAAAAGAAGCTAACTTTCACATGACAGCTTGTTCACAGTTCTTTACTAAACCAGAGAAAAAAAAAAAAAAAAACAGCAACAATCCCAGATTCTTTTGTTATGAAAGCCCTCGGAACATATGCCATTTAGATAAACACAGCCATATTCAAAGTCAAAAGGCATTACCATACTCCGTAAAACTTCATGGTACCCACACGTACACCCTGCCTAAAGTTTATATGTTGGTTACATGAACCTTTATATTGTTCATCAAATACTAGGTTCTAAATGTCTTGTTGTCATTAGTAAAGAGGTCAAGTAAGTGTACAATGTTTCTTGTCATTAATACAGAAATCCTTTATGTACTGGACACAGTTCTTAGTAACACTAACAGTACTTTTGCCACCACAATCTCATTCGCTATCAAACTTTCGATTCAATTAACTATCCAGGATGAAATCCACTCCAGTGCATCAATAATTGACACACACCAATGAAAATGATTACTACGCCCGATATTCAAAAGAGCAATTTAAGGAAAGTTGCCTCATTTTATCATTAGGTGGGGGCTCTTTCTATCATCAAAAAGACACCAGTTTAGTTTGGAACATTAAAATGATAAAGTGATTGATGGCCGCAGCTCACATCGATGCTAAAAATGAGATCAGAACTCATCTTTCAGAAGAAAAAGAAGAGCTTCAATAGAATGTGAAACAGAAATCTAAGGAAGCTATAGTAATGGAAAGGTGTACAAATATGTTTAAAAAGTACATACTTTTATCCCAAACACATCCTCATCTGGTACATATTCAAATCTTGGCAAATCATCAGAACCCAATACTTATTACCTCATCCCATCACAGAATATACACATACAAATGAACTAAAACGATTTGAAACAATTTTTGCGACCCTCAAAACCCAAATCAAACAACACCCCAGACCCCAAAACAAGACGCAAACAAGAACAATTATGAGTATTTCAATACAAAGACAACTCAGAATACAGCTAACAGAGTTGCAGAGAAGCAGATTGATCTAACCTAACACAAGAAAAAAGGAGACAGATTCATTATCAAAAAGCCATGAAAAAGCAAAACAGAGCAAACGTTCCAGAAAACTAAAATCAAACAAATATCCAGGAAAAAAAAAAAACAGAAACCCATAATCTTCAACACCTGGAAAATCCAAGATCTAGGACTAACACAAACAGATCATACAAGCATCCCACACAAGTTACCAAACTCCACATAAGAGGGGAAAAAAGGCAAGAGAGAAATCAAAGAATCACTTACAAATTCCAGCTGAAAAATTAGTGCTTTGTGGGATACAAGCAGGATGTGAAGGGGTATGAAGGTGAAGGTGAAGGTGAAGGTGATAACGATGAAATTGGAAGAATTGAGAAAGAAAGAAGGCACATAGGATCCCAAGGTGAGAAGGGATTAAGACAGTGGTGGTGATGATAAAGGCTGATGAGCAATGATTTAAGCCCCATTTTTAAGGCTTTCAAGAATTGCTTGTTTATAATATGAGTGTAGAACCATCCTTGGCCCACCCACCACACCAAGTGTCACTCTTGACTTGCTTAACAATGACTTCTATCATTTACCCATTCTGCCACCCATCAATAAAACACTACCTCCCTTCCCAAAATACACTCTCTTCTCGTGCTTGTTCTTTATAATGTTTTAAAAAGATTTTGAAAATTAATTTTATAATGTAGAAAATATATTAGAAATGTAAAAAAATTTAATTTAATAGTAAAAAGTTATATTATAAATAATTATAATATATTAAATTATTGTAAAAGTTAAAAACAAAACCCAAAAAAAAAACAAAACAAAACCTATCATAAAGAACATGCCCTTATATGATTCATTTAGGGTTTCAATATCATATTCTAAAAAATGATTTTGAAACCATGTTTATGGAAAGAAAAATTTTAATGTAAAAAATACATTAAAAATATATCAACAGTGTTTTTAAAATATAAAAAAGTGTAAATAGTACAAATGTATATTTAGAATGATAAAATATTACTCCCTCTGTTACATTAGAAAAGTCCTGTTTAAAAATGATACAACTTATTATAGATTTCAAGGTACAACACCTAAAATAACTAATTTGTCATCATTTATTTCACTAATAGCTTTACTTTTTCTAAATGTTGGTTAATTATGTACCACACATTATTATACGGGTAGAAAGGGTAAATAATTTGAAAGTTAACTATCTATTGGAACCAAAAAAAAAAAATCAAAATAGACTATTCTAATGAAAGAGAGTGAGTGATATTTACAAAAATATGTTTTTGAAAACATGCGAACGTATAGGCCCTTAACTTCCAAATTTTTGCTTTTTTGAAAGTGTATTTTCGTTTTCTCAAGGTGTCATTTTACAACTTGTAGTGTAAAAATAAAAATAAAAAATAAAAAAAAGCAGCTCTAAATTTCTCTCGGTAGCAATAAATTAGTAGAGGCAAAATTTTCATCAATCAAATATACAACTTGATGTAACAATTAATTTAAAGAGGAAAAAAAGTACAATACTAAATAAGGGTATAAATATGATAATTCAAAAGTTTTCTTAGTTTGTGTAATTTTTTTTCCACTAGCTTTTTTCAGAGGACATAAGAAGTATATATATTTTAAGGATAAATAACCAAAACCTCTTGAGAATTGACCTAATTATTCGGTACATTTTGTAAATTTTTTTTAAAATATTTTTTTTGGGTGCAAATTCAGGAGGAATCGTGTGGTATGTGTTTTGAAATGTGTTTTTGAAAGATGTTTTTGAAATGTGTTTTGAAAGATATTTTGGAATATTGTTTGGAATATATTCCTGAAATATATTCTGACATGTATTTCAAGATATGTTTGAAGATATGTTTCTGGATATTGTATGGCATTGCAAATTTACTTCCAACTTTCGATACTATTCAATTTTACTGTTCACAATTTTTTTTCAAATTTTTAAAAAACTGTTTTTATAAATTTTTTTATATATTCTTATTACTTAATTTCCATATTTTCTTGATATCCATTTTTTTCCTTTTAAAAAATTTTGAATTTTAATTTATTTCATACATTATAAATTTAAATTTGAATTTTTTACCTTTACAGGAAATCATAATTATTATTTTCTTTTTCTTGTAAAATTCATAATCTTAGAATAACAAATTATTTTCCATTTCTTTCACAAATTGATTACAGTATTTATTAACTATTACTTTTCTTTTATTAATTTCCTTAACCTTCCCCCGCCACCAGCACCTTCCTCACCCCCGACACATCACACCTTCATCAACCTTCATTTTCAGCCTTCATAACCCAACACATCACCTTCATCAACCTTCATCTCCAGCACCACCCCCACTAGAATCGCAAAAGAAAAAAATCACAACCAACACCCAGAAACTAATTTAAGTTAAAAAAAAAAAAAAATCTGAAATATCACATAAATAATTCAATCCAAAAAATTAAGGGGAATCGATTCATCCAAAAAATATGCAAATCATGAAAAGTTTCATCAAAAAGAAAAATTAGCTATAACGGCAACAAATCTAAACCGCATCAGTAAGAGGGAGAAATCCAAATCTGAACCGCATCAATTTCGACTTCTCCGTGCGATTTCTATTTTGATGAAGACGATAGCCGCCTCTGTATCTTCGCTGGGCTCAGCCATAGTTGCGGATCTGATCGAGGTTTTCTGCTGCTGTTTCTGTCATACAGATCTGATCGAAGTTTGCTGTTCTCGCCATCTTCTTCCCTTATTTTTCTACTGGCCGTCTCTGCTTCTTCGTCCACAGAGAAGTCAGCCACCACATGCGCTGCTTCAGCTACGAAGTAGCGACCTCGGCTACGGAATTTTCCATGAATTTACTGAGTTTTAAGAGGAGAAGAGAAGATGCCTCAATATTTTTGGGTAAAATTGGTAACTGTGATGGGCTGTTTTGTATAGTATTGTGCCAAACAATTCTGCAAAATCTCTTCTCAAATGAGAAGACACAAGAAACTCTTCCAGACAGATTTTCCACTTCATTTCTGCATTGGGCCCACCTAATAGAGCCCAAAAACATGTTTGCAAAACTCTTCCACACAGCGTCTTAGTAGTGTTTTAACTAATTTTAGAGTATGTTTTGTAATTTTTTTATCTTCAAGGGTTTACTGGGTAATTTGAACAATTTCAAGAAAATTTTGATAATTTGCTCTTGTTTTAAAGATACAATATGATAGCATACATGAGAATCGCGAGACCACATATGTAGTCCAGTATTCGCTTTTTAAACCTTTTAACTTTTTACTTATTGATTTGTAATTTGAGAGATTTTGGATTCTCTCTTACACTTTCATGTTACATTTTATTTTATAGGTCTTAATAGTTTATTGTAATATTATTTTTTAGATTAATTTTTTTTTTGATGAAGTTTATTGGCATTATAATAAATTTTTTTTACGAAGGGTTCACCATTATTGGTGTAGGATATATTTATTTTAATTTTTTGGATTAAAATGCGAAACGTACTATAAATTTTATTAAAATTAATGAAAAAATTTTAAAAGTTCCATATTAAAATTAGGCAGAATACCAATGAATATCATTGGTAAAAAATTAAGCAAAAAAATTAATATTTACAATAAGTTATTTAGATGTGTAACATGGAGTGTAACACAAAAATGTAACAGAGTCAGTTTGAGAGTATCAGGGTGAATTTATTTTGGGGTGAGAACGGCTGAATGGTTCTTGAAATGACTATAATTGTACTTTTTTTTTTTTTTTTGTATTATAGGGTGAACTTCATTTTTCATTACCATATTTTTCGAAAATTCAGGGCCTGTACGAAAATTTGCAGAGGGCAAAAATTTTCAGCACTATATTTTAAAATTTCATTTTTCATCATCAAGCTTTGCAAAATGTGGTTTAGGATCCCTTGTTACACTTTCCTGTTACACTATGTGTTACACATCTTAATAACTCAACGTTAATATTCTTTTTTAAATTCATCACTCCATCAACCAGCCTCATTAAGACACTAATGGGACCCATTTTTTGAGAGCAAAAATGTCTAGCCATGAAATGAAACGAAAGAAAAGTCTTCAAAACTAAACCTAACTCATTCTTTTTTCTTTTTTCTTTTTCCTTTTCTTTTTCACATCTTAAAGGCAATTGTATCATTACCCTTCATGTTCATCATAGTAAATTTAATGATTAGGAGTTCAATTTTTTTTTTTTTGGTTCATGGTATATTTATTTTAATTTTTTGGGCAAAAATTAAGAATACTATAAAATTATATTAAAATATAGGATTAATGCAAAAAAAGAAGTTTCAAAACCTAAACCTAAATTTTTTTATATTATATCTTAATAAATTGATTGTGTGTGTGTATATATATTTATGTGTGTATATATATATATATATATATATATATTTGCCATTAACATTTTCAACATAATAGAATCCTAATGGTTCATGTTGGACCTATAATTTCAATTTTTTTTTTCTTTTTGATGATCAGTTATAAATAAGTGATTTAGTTAATAATTTTGAAATTTAATAAATATTAGAGAAATTAAAGTATAGAACTTTTTGAAATTTCTTAAGCCAAACTTGTTGTGATGGTTTCGTCACCCTCTCGACAGATGTGTCAATGTTGAAACTTGGCAAGGCTAGAGAAAGATCAAAGGCATAAAGAAATGGGTTTGAAAGTCGAAATTAAAGGCCATTTGAATGGCTATTTCGACTTCGTCACCACAATTGACAGGCTTACAACACCAAAACATACTAGCTCCAGACAGAAATTGAGAATTCAAACTAGTAACTTTGGACAAGGTTATTTCAATGTCGAAACTGCCTTAAAGAGTTAGTGTTTTAGTTAGCTGTTAAAGAGCTGTTAGAGCTATTTTGTACCGAAACTAGAAATACAATAAATGCCAAAATTGAAAAGTAAAAAGCACCAAAAGTCAGAAAATTATATCCCACATTAAGAAGCATTTGAGAGCAAATTGATTGATATCTTTACATTATTAGGAGGATTTGGGATTTAGATTCTGACTTGAGAAAGAGGCTTTTGTGCCCAAACCTTGAGCTTTATTGTAAACTAACGTTTGAAATTCCGTGTCTAACAGAAATATTGGTTGGGACAAGAAGATGAGAAAGATCACGCTCATTGGGTTTGTTGGGAGTGACATTGCTTTCGAAGAATGGGGTAAGGCTCGACTTAGAAATTTAGAAACTTTTACATTATGTTGCAAAGATAACTTGGTCCATGATTGAATTCCCTAACTACCTTTTAGAACAAGTCCTTAAATGCATATATTTTCCTTCTTGCAAGTTTCAAGATGCTAAACACATAAATAATTCAAGTTTTTTATGGAGAAAACTATTTTTATTGGGCCATAAGAAACATATAAGAAAATAATGCTTTCATTTATAATGAAAAATGGATCTTGAATATATTAAATTGAATGACTTCTTTTCCTCAAAATATTCTACTTTAAAATGCGTTGATAAATTACTTATATTTTAAAAGAAAAAAAAAATAGGGATAAATGGTGGTTCTCCACCTACTCCCTTAGTGACTTGAACCTACAACCTAGTGGTTATAAGTGAAGCGTCTTACCACCCATGATGTACTTCATTGTCGTGCATTTATTAACTTCATAAATTGACGAGGATTGAGAACGAAGTTTGGTTCACTACAAAATAAAACTTTTTGGTGTGTAAAAAAATTTTGATTTGAATTTTGTTGTCAACCTTTAAATAAAGTATGGTGTGTGAGACATGATTTGTGAAAGTGAAATAATGAAAATGAGCACCTGAATGTATAGTTGTTCAAATTTCACCATTGGAAATTCTACTCCACTGTCCAAGCAACTCAATTGGGATTTTCCTAACCTCTCAACTAGAATAATTAAAGGTGCAGTAAAATCTTTTACACTAGCACAAATATAGCCCCTTTGATTTAGTATCTCACCCCAAGATTGTTTGAAACCTCAAATATTCCAAATGTCTAACTCATACACTTTAGTTTAGAACTTCTCCAACTCCCCCCTTTCTAGCATTGAGCTCATACTCTTGAGTTTGGGCTCAATGGTAACGGATTTGCTTTTCAAAGAACAGAGTAAGACTAAGCTTAAAATGTCTGTAAGTTTTGAAATATGCTATGCTAGGAAAGAAAGTTTTGGGATAAATCTTTAAATGTATATATTTTCTTTCTTATAGGTTTGAAGAGACTCAACTTGGACCTAATCAAATTTTTGGATGGGGTTAACTTATAAGGGGAAGAAAATTATTGTTGATGGGTCTCATGAAATAGATAAGAAATAGAGCTAATATTTTAATTTCTTAAACCAAATGAATCCCATATATATTAAATTGGATTATTTTTTCTCCTCCAACTCTTCTACGTACATGAAAATGTATTGGATAATTTCTTTTTGTTTTTTTAAAAAATATAAATTTAGGATTAACTATGGTTCTCGACCAACCCCATTGTTGACTCAAACCCATGACCTGTTAGATGTAAGTGAAACATCTTACAACCTAAGTTGCGCTTCATTTTTATTGATTGTTAAATTCCTTAATTGGCGATGATAGATGAACCTGAAAATTTGATCTCAAAAATGAAATTTGTACATACTTCGAGGCAGTGATCGAGGCTCAGGCAATTCTCAGAATGCCTAGAAATTCTAGCTGCACTAAAAACCTATACATATGGAACTTTTCATCCAATTGTAAATACCATTTTTGTTAGTAGGATAGACTTCTCAGGTAACCTACCCGTTTTCGAATAAACAAATCATTATATTTTCAATATGTCAAGGATAACATTGGGGCTGAAATAAAAAGTTAGAACTACCACCCCCTCTTAAAAGGTGGTAAAAAAAAAATCTTACAAAATCGGTTAATCAATCCATTCAAAATCATTCTGGCTCATGTTTAAAATACAATGTCTAGTGAAAAAGGTTGGTCGGGCCAAGAAGATGAGAAAGATGGGTTCTTTGCTAGTGGCATTGCCTTTCGAAGAATGGAGTAAGGTTTGGCACTACCACAAAACAGGTGTTTTACACCGCCTCTTAATGTCGGTTAGTTGAAAAAACTGTGCTAAAGAAAAATATGCAGATCATTGGCACCAATTTTAAAAACCTAATGTAAATGATAAACCCTTATACCGAGTAAAATGGGTTAAATTATGACTAGAAAACCATCAATTTACCCTAACAAGTCTCATTCATCATCAGTTTGACCCTAAAAGCTCTATTTCACCGCTTTGGCTCACTCAAAATTTGATCGTCATCGCCATCAATGCTTTGAACTGAGTCCTGGTTTGAAGCAAATGTCCTTCAACAATCATGGAGAATCGAAAGAAAATTAAAAATGCCACTTAATCAGTACCATTGATGCATTTTTTGCGCAAAATTTCAATAGTTATCTGCTGCCTTTATGTTTCATTTTGATTATTTTTTCATTGTAATGTTGCGAGTATAAAATGTTTTTAGTTGTGGCCATTTTTTTTTCTTTCTTATGCTATGTTTGAATATATTTCTATAAAATTTTCTGAATCATTTATGTTGTAATATTTTTAGTTTGAGTCAACTGCCTTTCACAACAATGCGAGTCGAGTTGGTGTTTTCCATAGTAAATCTGCTTGTGTATTTTATGTCTCACATGGCATAGTTATACTTTTTCCCCCCTTATTATTTGTGTATGTATTTGGATTGATTGGTGGTTGGTATTTATTGAAAGTTCAGAGAAATAAAGTTTAGACCACTTACTTGTTGTAAGCTCTCTTGAGTTTCTTGCTATTTGCTGAGTTAATATTAACTAAGTGAATGCAGTGGGTGGAAAAAGTACTGAATCTACTCATTGTATCACACTGAGGTTGCTCATGTGTCATGCTTTTTCTTTCATTCTTCCTTCCATCATCCTACTAGAGCATAACTAGGTGGACAATGCTCTAGTTATGGAAAATATGGAAGCATGACTGAAAATGTTGCATGTTCGCTCCCTAAGGCCAAATTGGCGGAGGATGGGAGAAAATATGGAAGCATGAAAGCAACCTAAGACCAAATTGGAGGATGATGAAGGAAAAATACTGGACGGTTTGAAAGCAATCTAAAACTATTATCGTTATTGATTTGGAAGTGGATGAAGAAAAATATGGAAGCGTTTCGAGAACAACCTAAGGCCAAATTGAAGAGGACAATGAAGTTAAGAAATATCATATGTTTCTAGAACACAGATTGTAATGTGATTTATAGCATTTTGTGTTATATATGTACTACAAATGTGATATAAAAACTTATTTTGATAAAGTTGAAGATATTATTGCATTTCTCTTTGTCATGGAATTTATAAAGTATTTTCACTACTACAAAATAGAGCTTTAACGGCAGAAAATAGAAAACCGCCGTTATAAAATAAATACGGACTTTCTACGGCGGTTTTAAAATAAACCGCCGTAGAAAGGGACTTTCTACGGCAGTTTTATTATAACCGCCGTAGAAATGGACATTCAATGGTGGTTATAATCAAACCGCTGTAGAAAGGGACCTTCTACGGCGGTTTATAATCAAACCGCCGTAGAAAGTCCCTTTCTATGGCGGTTTAACAATTAACCGCCGTAGAAGGTCCCTTTCTACGGCGGTTTGATTATAACCGCCATTGTATTGACATATTTAACCCTAAATAACAACGTGTATCTCCATATCGCGGCTGAAAGTCTTCTTCTCCAAATTTCTACTACGGTTTTGCACTTTTGATGTAAAGAATCGTCATTTGAAGCTAAAATTTACCACCTTAAGGTTAGAAACTTCTAAAATTTCTCAGTAATTGCTTATTCTTGTACTTTAGATATGTGTATATTGAATTTATTTTTATTTATGGTAGAGTACTGAAAATTAAAGTTGCAATCCATGTATATGGTGAAATTTAGTATTGTGGAACCCTATTTAGTTATACTATGTAGTTTCTTGGTGATGTGATTTGATTTATAGTGTTTGATTTTTAATGGATGATGTTCATATAATTAGCACTACTTCGAGTGTGTATTATTTTTTAATGCATTCATGTGTTTAATGAAATGCATAAATGAAAAACTTATGGGTTCTTCTTCATTTGATTATGTCTATTGCGCATGTGTTGGTTATGCATTATTTTTTTTATTGAGGTATTATATTAGTTTTGATTATATGAGTAACATTAGTATGACATGTGCTAAGACAAGCATGCAACTTGATACTTTCTACATTGTTTGCTGAATTATTATTTGGGTTTTTTAATTATTTGAAGGAGTTAGTTACGCATGGATCGAAATATCTTGTTGTATGGTGATCGGACCTCCGATTTTTATGCGAAAGAAGTTGAGAATTTCATTGAATTGGCTTATAAGAATACAAAGTACGTCCATTGTCCGTGTAAAGCTTGTAAAAATGGTGCACGGTTTGATAACTCATATACAATAAGATTCCATTTATATCGGAACGGATTTCATCCTTCTTATAAATTGTGGATTTGGCATGGTGAAAGTATTGATAGTTTATCTGAGCAAAGAAAATCTCATGCAAAAGGAGATGATGGGATTACTAGAGATCGATTATATGACATGATTGAGGATGTGGCCGAGGATTTTGCTGATAAACCAGAAGTTCTTGCTTCCATTTTGGGTGATAATGAGAAGCCTCTTTACAATGGTTGCACTAGATATACACGCTTGTGTAGTGTTTTGAAGTTGTTTAATTTGAAAGCGGCAAATGGGTGGTCAGATACTAGTTTTACAGCCTTATTGAGGGTATTGAAAGATCTCCCAGAAGATAATGAACTTCCAGATTGAATTTATGAGGCGAAAAAAATATTGTGTCCAATGGGTATGGAGTATAAGAAGATTCACGCTTAACCCAAACGATTGCGTCCTCTACAGGAATGAGTATAATGATTTATTGCTTTGTCCTAAGTGTAAAACTTCACGATACAAAAACAAGCAGCTGTGTGATGAGGTTGAAGACAGTTCTGATGCGCAAAAGAAGGGGTCGCCGGCTAAGGTTCTGTGGTATCTTCCTATAATACCGAGATTTAAATGGTTGTTCGCTAATGCAAAAGATGCAAAACTTATGACATGGCATTCAGATCGGTGTATTCCCAGTGGTGATGACAAGGTGATAATGCATACATCAGACTCGGATTAGTGGAAAAAAATTGATTCAATGTATCCTTCATTTAGGGGAGAAGCTAGAAATTTGAGGCTTGATTTGTGTACTAATGGAATGAACCCGTTTGGCAGTCTGAGTAGCACACATAGCTCATGGCCGGTGATGTTGGTTATTTACAATTTGCCGCCTTACTTGTGTATGAAGCGCAAGTATATACTTATGTCTTTAATGATTTCAGGCCCACGGCAACCAGGAAATGACATCGATGTGTATCTTGCTCCTCTTATTGAAGATTTGAAAAAGTTATGGAATGAAGGCGCACTTGTGTTTGATGCATACCGTGAAGAAATGCTCACATTACGTGTCATGTTGTTCTGTACCATTAATGATTTTTCTGCATATGGAAACTTGTCTGGGTACTCTGTTAAAGGGCATAAAGCATGCCCTATATATGAGCAGAGTACAGATTTTTGTCAGCTTGCACATGGAAGGAAGACAGTATACCTTGGGCATCGTAGATTTCTTCCCGAGACTCATCCGTATCGCCGTATGAAAAGAGCATTCAATGGATTTCAAGAGTTTAGAAAAGCTCCAGAACCCTTGAGCGGGCCAGAGGTGAAAGCTCGTGTGACGGACATTAATGTGGAGTTTGGAAAACCTTCGGAGTCCAGCAATAATGATACATGTTGTTGGAAGAAAAAATCCATCTTTTTTGAACTTTCATACTGGGAGAACTTGGATGTCAGACATTGTCTCGACGTTATGCATATTGAGAAAAATATTTGTGAAAGCCTGTTAGGTATGCTTTTGAACATACCTGGTAAAACTAAGGATGGTTATAACGCGAGACTTGATATGGTTGATATGAACGTAAGATCAAATTTAGCACCGGTAGCTCGAGAACAATGCACATATCTACCCCCTGCCTGTCACACTTTGTCCAGAAAAGAGAAAAAACAACTGTGTTCAAGTTTGCGTAGCATCAAAGTTCCATCCAGATATTCTTCAAATGTAAGTAGACTTGTTTCCTTAAAAGATTTAAAACTGGTTGGTTTGAAGTCTCATGATTGCATGCTTTAATGCAACAATTGTTGCATGTAGCTATTCGCTCGATATTGCCCAAGCATGTTAAGTCCAGTATAACAAGACTTTGTTTCTTTTTCAATGCTATATATAGCAAGGTTATCGCGCGTGAAAGACTTGATCAGTTACAAGATGAAATAATTGTTGTCCTTTGTCAATTAGAAATGTATTTTTCACCCACCTTCTTTGATATTATGGTATATTTGGTGATTCATTTGGTTAGAGAGATAAAAATCTGCGGGCCTGTTCATTTGCGATGGATGTACTCATTCGAGCGATATATGAAAGTATTTAAGGGGTATGTTAAGAATCATTATCGTCCTGATGTTAGTATTGTTGAAGGTTATATAACTGAGGAAGTAATTGAGTTTTGCACAGAGTACTTGGCCGATACAGCATCAATTGGAATATCTAAGAATCGGCACGATGAGAGGATTACAGGTATGGGCACAAAGGGAGGAAAATTTTTTACGCCTTCTAATGTTGAAGTGATGAAGGCGCATCTCTACATACTGCGCAATTCTGAAGAAGTTGAGCCCTATGTGAGAGACAATATGCGTTCAATAAGAACGTCTTATCCTGCTTGGACGGATCACAATGTGCTCAATGAACATATTCGGACATTTGTCTATTGGTTTGGTAATGCTGTCATGGGCAAAGAATTTTCGGAGACATTGAAATGGTTGGCGTTTAAGCCCAGCCATGCGGTACGAGCATTTTCATGCTATGACATACATGGATATTCATTTGCTACTAAGAGACAAGATGAGAAGAGTACGGCACAAAACAGTGGTGTTACATTAATCTCGGAGGCTTTACATGTTTCTAGCAGGAAGGATAAAAATTCAATGTATGCAAGCATGGCATATTACGGGGTGATCGAAGATATTTGGGAGCTTGACTATGTTTGTTTCAAAGTAGCTGTATTTCGATGCAAATGGGTTGATAACAATAATGGGGTTCGAACTGATGATCCATTGGGTTTTACCTTGGTGGACTTTAATCGAGAGGGTTTCAAGGGGGAACCATTTATACTTGCATCGCAGGCGAAACAAGTTTTTTATATCACCGATCCTTGTGACGAAAATTGGTCTGTTGTTCTTCATGGTAAACAACATCACGACGTGGAAGGGATTGATACAGAAGAAGGGCTTTATGAGGCGGGCCCTTTCTCTAGTGGGTTACCTGAATCGAGAGCAGATGAAGAAGATAGGGAACTTGATAAATACATACTTCGTGATGACCACAGCGAAGGATTATGGTTCGAGGATCAAGTATCCCATAAGAGAAAGAGAATAAGTTAAGAATCATTTTCAGATATATTGTTTGTTTTTATTATTATTTTTTTTGTGGGTGTGTGTGTGTGTGTATGTGTGTGTGTGTGTGTGTGTGTGTGTGTATTTATATATGTTTATTTGATTTTAATGAAACGAGGTGGACATAATTTTATAACAAACATTTATTTTTATCCTTCGTACTGTCTGATTGAAACAGGTCACAACTTGGATGAAGCCGCGCAAGCAAGGGATAAAATTTGCAGGGAACTTCATATAGCGAAATGTTTATAAATGAATTTGTTATTGTTGGAAATTGTGTGAAGCTTTTGTGTTGATGTTAGGATGATAGAGTGTTTTGGTTAAATTTACAGGGGAGATTCTGTCGGAATTGTGTGAAACTGAATTCCGTATTATTTGAAGTAGTTGGAATCTTAATGAAGTATTTAATTATGTGCATATCCTTGACAGGGAGTATGTTACATTTATAGGGGAGACTCTGTCGAATTTTCTGCCAAATTGATTTCCTTGTTTTTCATTTATGAATAAATGTCTCATGTAATTTTTTTTTTCAAGGAGTAGTACTTTTGGTAAAATTTCAGGTGAAGCTGTACAATGATTTTTGTTTTGATTTTATATTTAACTCTTGATAAATTACTTTTCTGTGCATCGGAAAAAAGATATTCTTTTAGCGAGGTTGGTTATTGACCGCTAAATGAATTAATTATTCGTTTATCGATTAATAAATCTTTATTATTTTAGAGAGATTCTTCAATGTATTTTATATTGAGGCGCGCTCTGTACCGGCGGTAACCTATTTTTATATTTTGCCTCTTAACTAGCATGCATGTGTACGAGATATACAGCAGCGCTAGAAAATTTTTAAGACTATACATGGATACGACATTGAGTACTTGTATCCAATTGTAAAGAGTATTAATTCTTTCAAGTTATTTTTATTTTACCTTAACATAATTGTAATTATTGATTGCCTTTAATTATTAAAATAGAGATAATTATTTAAGAACAAATAAACTGAATTTTGCACGTTTACCTAAAATTATTGTGTAATAGTACATGAAATTTTTCGGTGGAATGTTGCATGGGAAAATTTGAAATTTATTTAGTAAAGCATTTTTCATACAAGGCTTGCTTCTGTACATAATTAATAAATATAATGTAAATTGGGTATGTAATATTATATTTACAAAGTTTTGGGGTTAATTTATGAACATGAAAAAAATAGAAATTTATAGGGTTTATGCTTCATAAAATGAAATAAAAATAGAAATTTATGCGCGCGCGGGAATTGGCTCCAATTGTTTCCACTTTTCTACGGCGGTTCAAAAACAACCGCCTTAGAAAATACTTTCTACGGCGGTTCAAGGAAGAACCGCCGTAGAAAGTATTTTCTACGGCGGTTCTTCCTTGAACCGCCGTAGCAAAATTGGAAACAATTGGAGCCAATTCCCGCGCGCGCATAAATTCAAATATTTTGGTCTAATATCTATAATTTCCCCACAGTTCCCCTGCTTCTCCCCTGCATTCCCCTGTAATATTGGATATGCAATTTCATAATGATCAACCGGTGCAAGTAAATAAAATACATTATATTTTGCAACATACTAAATTTAATGTATTTCACTATACATATTTGATTAATATTATCGTCCTTAATTCCAAATATATATATATATATATAAGCTAATGAAATCCAGTAAGTATTTCTTTTTTTTTTAATTGGGCCCTTAAGCATTAATTTTTCTTATACTACGTACTTAATGCATTTATCGATTTGATTATTTTATTCCGTTCGCCCAAGTCGAGAATGCAGAAAATTTAGGACTGATAATGAAGCTTATTACTTTATCACAGCTTACATGTAATTTTACGAAATTTATTAATTTTGAGATTTTACCTAAAATTATTGTGTAATAGTACATGAAATTTTTCGGTGGAATATTGGTACACGGGAAACTTTGAAATGTACTTATTAAATGTTTCATAAAAGGCGAGCTTCTGTAATTAATAAATATAATGTAAATTGGGTATGTACTATTATATTTACAAAATTTTGAGGTTAATTTATGAAAATGGAAAAAAAAATTAATAGGGATTAGGGTTTAGGGTTCAGAAAATGAAATAAAAATAGAAATTTATGCGCGTGCAGGAATTGGCTCCAATTGAAACTACTTTTCTACAGTGGTTCAACCAAAAACCGCCGTAGAATCAACTTTCAACGGCGGTTCATTGTGAAACCGCTGTAGAAAGGTGGGTTTCTATAGCGGTTTATTTTTGAACCGCTGTAGAATAAACCGCCGGTCTAAATTCAAATTTTTTGGTCTAGGGTATTAGGGTTTAGGGTTTAGGGTCTAGGGTTTTGGTATAATATCTCTAATTTTTCCACAGTTCCCCTGCTTCTCCCCTACATTCCCCTATAATATTGTATATGCAATTTAATAATGATCAACCGGTGCAAGTAAATAAAATACATTATATTTTGCACCATACTAAATTTAATGTACTTCACTATACATATTTGATTAATATTATCGTAATTGCAAATATATATATATAAGCTAATGAAATCCAGTAAGTATTTCTTTTTTTTTTTTGGCCACTTAAGCATTAATTTTTCTTATACTACGTACCTAATGCATTTATCGATTTGATTATTTTATCCCGTTCGCCCAAGTCAAAAACGTAGAAAATTTAGGGAAGATAATGAAGCTTATTACTTTATCGACGCTTACATGTAAATTTACGAAATTTATTAATTTTTATCTTTCACCTATAATTATTGTGTAATAGCACGTGAAATTTAAATGCAAATGGTTCAAGGGAAAATTTAAAATTTAATTATTAAATGGTTCATAAAAGTCGAGCTTCTGTACATAATTAATAAATATAATGTAAATTGGGTATGTAATATTATATTTACAAAATTGTGGGGTTAGTTTATGAAAATGAAAAAAAAAAATTTAATATCAAAATATGCCCGCGCGGGAATTGGCTCCAATTTTTTTCCCCTCTTCTACGTCGGTTCATGAAAAACCGCCATAGAAGAGAATATTCAACGGCGGTTCAACCGCGAACCGCCGTTGAACCAACTTTCTACGGCAGTTCACGGTTGAACCGCCGTTGAAAGTAACCTTTCTACGGCGGTTTCACAATGAACCGCCGTAGAAAGTTGGTTCAACGGCGGTTCGCGGTTGAACCGCCGTTGAACCAACCCGCCGGTCTAAGTTCAAAAGACATCTTTTCCCTTATTCTTTTCCCCTTCTTCTCCCCTGCTTCTCCCCTGTTTCCCTCTCCCTTCTCCAGCCCCGGTTTGGTTTCTTCGCTCCCGGGACCCGTCGCCGGCGCAACCCGGTGAACTCCGCCCATTTCCCGCACTTCCCGACGGCTGCTTGGCGTGCTGATTGTACGTCGAGGACCAAGGTCCGATCTTTGTGTGTCGCTTCACCCCGGCCAACATTTCTTCCATTTTCCCACTCCAATATTTTTGGCCTTGGATGTAGGAGTGCAAACATAAGGTTTATCCAACTTCTATGCTTGCATTTTAAAGCTTTTGCAATGTTACCTTCCATTTTGTAATTACTTCCGATTCCACTAGGGTTTTTGTGCACAATATAATGTGTTTATTTCGGGTTTGATGCTAGTGATGAATGATTGAAATGCTTTGGGATTTATCGATTGTTGGTTGCATTGGTTTGGTTGTTGAATTCGTGTTTTGTCCTACATAAGTTGAGAACCTAGGTGTTTGATTGGGATTTCAATTACGTACCCTTTCAATTCGGGTTTCCTTCACTAAGATGAGAAACACAAATGTTGATTTCGGTTTTGCTTGATTAATTTGAGAACATTGGTGTTTGATTTCGGTTCTTAGTCGATTTAGTGTTCCTCCTTTAGTCATAATGAGGAAAATGCTTGGTTGTTGAGTCCACTATGTGGAATTTAAGCTTTATAGGGTTCCTTCTTTGGGGCTCCCTTGTTTCAATGTCTTGAATACCCTTATATATTGAAAGTAAAGCTATCTTTGCATCAATGTAAAGCATTTTTATTGCACAAGCACAAAGTACCTTTTGAGTGTTGCTTCTCTTGTTTTAGGGAAGAAGAGTACTTTTTAGGCGTGAAGTACACCTCCTTTACGCTTTTTACCTTTCTCCCTATATTTTGGTTTTTCCCTTTAGTAGACATGATTTTTCTCTTTAGTTGTTGGTTGTGAAATGTGAAGTACTTTATCAATGATACCCTTTATAAGTCCACTTTTTTGGGGCTCCTTTGGTTTAAGTTGGATAATTGGACTTGTGTATTGCAAATATAACTATCTCCTCTTCGCTTTCCCTTATCTTTGTTTGAAATGTGTGAAATATGCTTTGTGAGTCGTTCTCCTTGATGAGGGGGATTTTTTTCATAAATTCAGAGTTTGAAATATCACTTCTCCTTAAATCTTTTACCTTTTGCGCTTTAGTGTTTCTCCTTTAGTGTTAAGGAGGATAAGGCTTTGTGGTTGAGGAGACGGTGTGTTCCTCCCTTGGTTTAATGTCATGAATTCCCCTAATATATTGAAAGTGAGGCTATGGTTGCATCAATGTAAAGCTTCCTTATTGCAAAAGCACAAAGGACTTCTCTTGTTTTAGGGAAGGAGAGTATTTTTTAGGAGGGAAGTACTCCTCCTTTAAGCTTTTACCTTTCTCACTAAATTTTGGTTTTTTCCTTTAGTAGAAATTAATGATTGTTCTCATTAGTTGTTGGTTGTGAAATATGAAGTACTTTATCAATGGTACCCTTTATAAGTCCACTTTTTTGGGCCTCCTTTGGTTTAATTTGGATAATGGACTTGTGTATTGCAAATATCACTATCTCCTCTTCGCTTTCCCTTATCTTTGTTTGAAGTGCGTGAAATATGCTTTGTGAGTTGTTCTCCTTGATGAGGGGGATTTTTTTCATAAATGTAGAGTTTGAAATATCACTTCTCCTTAAATCTCTTACCTTTAATTTGTGATTTAGTGTTTCTTCTTTAATGGCAAGGAGGGTAATGCTTTGTGGTTAAGTTGAAGGTGTGTTCCTCCCTTGGTTTAATGTCATGAATGCTACTAATATATTGAAAGTGAGGCTATCTTTGCATCAACGTAAAGCTTCTTTATTGCAAAAGCACAAAGTATTTCTCTTGTTTTAGGGAAGGAGAGTATTTTTAGGAGTGAAGTTGCGAAATGTACATTGCCTTCTAAATTTAAACATTACAAGCATTCTTGTTTTTTGTCTCCTTTGTTTTAAAGTGTTCAATGGCGCGTGGATTTTGAAATTAAAGCTTTTCTTTAAATGCAAATATGTTATCTTGTATTCTCTTTGTATGTACATGAAGTTAAGGTAAGCTAATGGCCCGAAAAAGAAAACGCAATGAGGACCATAGTGATGAGGGAAAGAGCAATGGAGATGGGTCTTATACTAGAGCTAAAAGAGGTAGAGGGCCTACAAATTGAAACGATCTTTTGGAAATGCGTATGAAGGGGAAAACTCTTGAGATTTCATTTGATTCAAAAAATAAGCCTAAAAATTATCATACGAAGTGGATTACATTCGTAGCATTCACGGCCCGGAGCAAAGTGGACGTTATGGAATATGCATCATGGCCCAAAGTTTCAGACGAGATCAAGAAGAGAGTGTGGATGGAAATACAGGTATTCTACAAAATTATAATGCATTGTTTGTTTACCCATTCATACAAATGAACCCAAATATATCTAAATTTGTACTTCTATTGTTTATTGTAGGCATTATTTTTTTTGAATCAACCGAAGAACTCGAAACCAAGTGGATTTCTTATGCCGGTAAACGTTGGAAAGATTGGAAATCCTTTTTAGGTAGATATGTACATGGTGACTTGCAGGTGAGGACCCATGCCTTGAATATAAATATCTCCCTAGGGAGACATGGCTTAAGTTTAAGGCTAGCCGCGAAACAGAAGAATGTCATGTGGGTTTTTGAAATTCATTTCCTTCTTGTCTTTGGATATTTGAAATTGCTCAGTTTATGGATAATCACTTTTCATTGTATTTTTCTCTAGGCAATTCGTGAAAAAGCGCAAAAGAATGCCACTTTAAATTATTTTTACCATAATTTATCTCGCGGTGGATACCGACTGCTAAAGAAGAATTTGCATGAAGAGGCTTTGATTGCAACTGGGAAGAAGCCTTTAGAGGACGGTCCGTCCGAAGAAGAAGGGAAAGAATCTTATGCAGGGCCAGGCCGGCATCTACTTTGGAGACAGGCTCACACAAACAAAAAAGGCGAATACTTCACCCCAGAGGCTGGTCGTGTTGGAATTGAAATTGTAAGGTTGCAACATACATTTTCTTATGTTTCAGTTCTTTAAGCTACACATATAATTAAAACTATATATAATTTATCTATTTACGTTTCATATTTTTGGCAAAACGTTTAGGAAAATCTATGTTTCCGCGAGTCCCAAGGGGAGAAAGTTGCAGAGGGTAGGAATGACATTCTTGTCAAGGCAACGGGAAAGGCCGATCACCCCGGTCGTGTTCACGGCCATTCTACCCGGGCACGTATCATAGGGGTTTTCCCGAAAACAAGCCCGTCGCTTAAAGATGAACTAGATTTAACTAAAAGAAAGCTTCAGAAAACCACTGCCCAACTCGATGAATGTCAAACACATCTTAAGATGATGGTTGGGTTTATATGTGGTAAGATGGGGATTGACTATGATACAACAAGAGCCAGTGTCCTCACTAGTGCCAAAGCTCAGAGCTTGAACCCAGAAACCTCCGGAATGACCCCAGAGATGTTTGAGGTCCATGGTAGCAATGTTTCCCCTGTGAGTCCGACGCTACACCCTAAAGAACCTCGTAGGCAAAATTTTTCTTCTCTTATCCCTACAAGTTTGCCTGAGTTACATACGATACCTGTTTCATCTATGAACCCGATCAAAGCCTCTGAGGTTTAGAATAGCCATATTGCAACAAACTTGGAAGATGTGAGTTCTTTAGGCGAATACAAGGTACTTAATGTACATTTATGTCTTTCATATTTGTTTGTATAATTTCTTTCATATTGTCACTTCTAAAGAAGCTTTATGTTGCTTTTCATGATTACACTTGGTTTTTGAAGTTAGCGGAAATAGTTGAGTAATGTTCATTCGCTTGCCTATTATCTCAGGACGGTGTGAATGTCATCTGTTCATCTCTGAGGATACATGTAAGAGACGTAAGCTTGTGGCCAAGGGAAATGTTTATAAGCAGAGAAAGCACCACGGCCGCGAGGTAAGGAAAGGTTGCGCGAGGGTTACAATTAAAATTTCATATGATGACTTTGCCCCGCTACCATTTCCTGAGGAAGAGGCTTTAACTGTGGGAATGTCCCAATCCTTTTTCGTGGAATGGCCTATACATTTGATTGAACTTATTCCGGATCCAGTAACACAGGTATATTCTTACATTTATTTGTTAATTACTTAATACCGTTTTGTATATTTAATGTTATTTCAAATGTTGTTAGGTGGATAAATGTTTAAAAAAGAAAAAAGGTCGTTTGAATTCTATGCATGATATAAAATCTTCTTCGACGGTTCCAAATGAAATGGCATCCTCTTCGACATCTGATCCACTGCACGAGTTACAACTCCGAATAGAGAAAGATTCGAAGTTCAATGGCTTCTTGTTTCAAATGACAAGAGATATCATAGGTGTGGATTATCCTATTTCAATGGATCGAATGGATGTCGGTGAATTATTGTCAAGAGAAAGCATGGTCACAAACTGTTTGATGCAATTGTTCACCAAGTGAGTTTCCACTTAATTTTATAACCTACTTCAGATTATTGTTATATATAGTATGCATTCCATGTGCCTAGACTAACCAATGATGCATGATAATGTAAATTCTCTAGAGCTTTACATGATTTGGTTGAAAGGACTGACCGGAAGGGGATAGGGTTTCTCTCAGCTGATCATGTCACGGCACTAGGAAACACATAAGAAGATAGGGTACACTACATTGCACGAAACTTGAAGGATCGGAATAAAGAAATTTATGTGGTGCTGTATCTTCAGGGGTAAACACTGTAAGCATTTCTCTAATTTTTAAGAAACACTGATTTAAAGATCTGAGGTCATTAAATTTTTGGTTGCAGTGAACATTGGATGCTTATAGCTATTAGACCGATTGAAAAGGTTGTGTACTGGTTTGATTCTTTACAAAACCCACAAAAAGAGGAGGCAGTAATACTTATAGACGAGTGATTTATATATATTAACTAATGTTAGAATGCATATATAATTTCTAATTCCAATCATATATACATATGTTGCTAATTATTTTCATTCCGCTTTCATTTTTATAGGGTGATGTTTAATTATCAAGCTTTCTTAGGATTGCCCAGAAATGTGCATATGCAACCTGAATGGATAGTAGTTAAGGTAAAATTGGTTCTTATTGAATTTTTTATTCAACTATGTGTTGTATAAAATTGTATGATCTTCTAACTTGTATACTATATTCATTAGCATAAAAAGCAAACGTCTAACTGGGAGTGTGGCTACTATGTCATGCACTACATGTACCAAATCGCAATGAAATCCGACACATTGGCACTCGAAAAGGTATTTGATTTCTCATAACTTACTTGACTGTATTTCATTTTGCTACTCAATTATTTTTGAATTTATACTCTGTTGCATTACTTCAAGCTCGACCGCACTCCATTAAGCAATGTGGATATAGATGCTATGAGAAAAATATGCGCTAGTTATATTATGGAGCATTAGCCGTAGTTGATGGATACTAATGAAACTTGTTGATATTATAGTTGTACAAATATTTTTGGCTATGCCCCTGTAATATAATAACGATTTCAATTTGTATCTTGGTGATATTTGTATTAATTTTAAACTTTTAGCTATTGGTTTTGCTTTAATCCAGATTAATTTTCACTTTCTATCGAGGTTTGGGTCTGAAAAAGTGGCCACTTTATACGGCGGTTTAGAACTAAATGCCGTAGAAAGTGGTCACTTTCTACGGCGGTTTAGTTCTAAACAGCCATAGAAAGTCACCACTTTCTACGGCGGTTCTTCCCTACCGCCGTAGAAAGTGGCAACTTTCTACGGCGGTTTAGTTCTAAACTGCCGTAGAAAGTAACCAATTTCTACGGCGGTTTAGAACTAAACCGCCGTAGAAAGTGGTGACTTTCTACGGCGGTTTAGAACCACCGTAGAAAGTCCGCAAACTTTCTACGGCTGCCAGATAGATGGCGGTTCAAAAAGGCCAAAAACCGCTGTTAAAAGCCCTTAAAAACCGCCATTGAAAGCCCTTTTTGTAGTAGTGAATTTTTTCACAGTTTATTTTATGTTTGTAATATATTCTTCTTATTTTAATTAGTAAATATGTTATGTATTTTTAATTTTATTTTTAATTTTTCAAAGTTTACATCGGTTATAGCAAATAACCGGTGAAGCGTTGCAACAGGTTTGAAGCAATCGGTATTAAAAACTTGAGATCATTAGCACCACATACCTATCGCACCGTTCTAACCAATTCATAAATCTACATGAAATGGTCAAATAAACGATATCAAAGACCCGGTTTATGGTAGCATGGCTTACAAAATCTTGAAACTTTCAACTACATTATAATGGAAAAGAACTTGGACCATGGTCAAATCTCCTAACTCCCTTCTAGAACAAGTCCTTAAAATGCATATTATTTCCTTCTTGCAAGTTTTAAGATGCTTACACAGAAATAATCCAATTTTTAGTTGTGTTCCCCTATAGCATGGTAGTCAGTATCCCAATACGTATCGTAGTATCCTACAATACTACAATTTGAGAAGGGGTAATCGATACAGTATCACATGGTATCCTTTTATAAGTAGTATCGCAGTGAGATCTATAGTATCGCCCATAAGATCGCAGTATCGTACGATACTACGATACATATCGGGATACTGACTGCCACGAAAATATCCAATTATCCATTATAAATCTAAGGTTCAATATATTTTTTTACACAATCATTTCATGTCTTTGTTCGTAGCCTAGTGGTTGGTTAAGAATCCCTTAGTTTATTGAACTAGAGTACAACTATAGTCTCAAAGTACTACGTTATAATTTATTATTGCTTTTTTGCATAAAGATCCAATTTATAGGTATTCTAATGCAATTATGATATATACAACAATATGAGCTTGTATGATCAATTTGATCCGTTTTTGGTGGGTTTTACGATACTACGATACGATCCTATCGATCCTGCATGGTATCCCAATCCTACTCCCCAAAACGATACTGTGGGTATCCCGATACTGACTACCTTGCCCTATAGCACGAAGAAATCTATTGTTGTTGGGAAACATATATGAAATAGCATTTTCATTTATGAAGACAAATGGATCCCGGATATACCAAACTGAATGATTTCTTTTCCTCAAAATATTCTACCGTAAAATGCTTTGATTAATTACTTTTACTTCAAAAGAAAAGAAAAAATAAAAATAAAAAATGGGGATCAACGATGGTTCTCCATCTACCCCCTTGATGACTCGAGCCCACGACCTAGTAGTTGTAGGTGAAGCGTCTTACCATGAATGATGCGCTTCGTTGCCTTGCATTTATAAATTTCATAAATTGAAAAGTATGAGAATGCCCGATTAGCAACTGAAGTGAAGTTGACTAAAAGATAAAAAAATTTTGGTCAGTAAAAAATTCACTTTGAAAATATTTATTTCAACCCCTAAATAAAGTATGGTGTGTGAGACATGATTTACAAAATTGAAATAATGAAAAGGAGCACCAGAATTTATAGTGGTTCGAATTTCACCATTGAAAATTATACTCCACTCTCCAAGCAACTCAATTGGAATTTTTGGAACATCTCAACTAAAATAATTGAAGGTGTAATACAAATATTTTACACTAGCCCAAACATAACCCCTTTGATTTAGTACTTCACCCCCAAACAGTTAGAAACCTTAAAAATTCAAAATGTCAAACTCATACACTTGAGTTTGGGACTTTTCCAACTCCCCATTTCTAGCATTAAGCTTATACTCCTGAGTTTGGGCTCAATTGTAGTGGTTTTTCTTTCCAAAGAATAGAGTAAGATATACTCAGCTTAAAAAGTTTAGAAATTTTCAAATACACTATTTTAGGAAAGAAAGTTTGGGGTGTGATCAAATATCCTAACTCATTTTTAGAAAAAGTCTTGAAATGTATATTTTCTTAAAGGTTATAAGGGGCTGAACATGCAAATAATCCAATTTTTGGATAAGGTTAACTTGTAGAGGGAAGAAAATTATTGTTGATGGGCATTATGAAATAGATCAAAAATGGAGTTGAGACTTTAATTTACTTGAAAATTGGATAATTTCTTTTTGTTTTCAAAAAAATAAAATTAAGGATCAATTGTGGTTATGGACCAACCCCCTTGAGGACTCAAATCCATGACTTATTAGGTTCAGATGAAACATTTTACTACCTGCATTGTGCTTCATTGTCATTAAGTTTTTAATTTCTTAATTTGTGATGGTAGAAGAACCTTAAAAATTAATCCCAAAAATATAATTTTTTTATTCTCTAAGACAGCAAGGCTTAGGCAATTCTCAAAATACCTAGAAATCACAGCTGCGCTGAGAACCTACACATCAGGAGCTTTTCATCCAATGGTAAATACAATTTACAGACTCCTCAGACTACCTGCCTGTTTTTGAAAACACCAACAATCATCATTTTTTCGATATGTCAAGGACAACATTTGGTTTAGAATAAAAAGTCAGAACTACAGCAACCACCTCTTAAATGGAGGTAAAATCCGTCTAATAAAACTGAATCATAAATCCATTCGAACTTATTCTAGCTCATGCTTCCTAGTCTCTCATGTTTAAAATTAAATGTCTAATTGACAACAGTTGGTTGGGACAAGAAGATGAGAAGGATTATACTTATTGGGTTCTTTGTGAGTGGCATTGCCTTTCAAAGAATTGAGTAAGGCTTGGCTTATAAAATCTAGAAACTATCAACTACATTATATTGGGAAAGGAAACTTGGTACACGGCTGAATCCTATAACTCCATTTAGTACGAGTCCTCAAAATGTAGATATTTTCCTACTTGCAAGTTTTAAGATGCTGAACACGAAAACAATCCAAGTTTTTTATGGTTGTACAGCGAGTTGGAGGGCCAAAGAAAACATATTAGAAATAAAGCTTTATTAAGACAAATGCATTCTGGATATACTAAATTGAATGATTTCTTTTCCTCAAGATATTATTCCTTAAAATTCTTTGATTAATTACTTTCATTCAAAAGGAAAGAAAAAACTTAAAAGTGGGATTAACGATTGTTCCCCACCTATCCCCTTAGTCACTTTGATTTAGTACTTAACCCCAAGATTGCTAGAAACCTCAAATATTCCAAATGTCTAACTCATACACTTTAGTTTAGTAGTATCCAACTCCCCCTTCCTAGCATTGAGCTCATACTCTTGAGCTTGGGCTCAATGTTAGCGGCTTTGCTTTCCGAAGACTGGAGTAAGACTCGACTTCAAAAGTTTAGAAGTTTCCAAAAACACTATTTGGGGAAGAAAGCTTGGGCCAGATGAAATATCCTAACTCCAAAAATCTTGAAATGTAGATATTTTGTTATTCTTGCAGTTTTTAAAAGGTTCAACTTGGAAATAATCCAATTTTTGGATGGGGTTAACTTTTAGAGGGAAGAAGACTATTGTTTATGGACGTTATGAAATACATTAAAAAATGGAGTTGAGAGTTTAATATACTTTTAAATGCACTTGCAAATTTTTTTTTTGTTTCCAAAGAAAATAAAATTCATGATCAACGTGGTTCTCGACTAACCTCCTCAATGACTCGAACTCATGACCTGATAGCTGTAGGTGAAACATTTTACAACCTAAATTGTGCTTCATTGTCATCGACTATTTAATTGCTTAATTGGTGATGATAGATGAACCTGAACAATTGATCTCAAAAATGAAATTTGTACATACTTTGTGCTGGCGAGGCTTCTGCAGTTCTTAAAATGCCAACAAATCACTGCTGCATTGAGAATCAATGCATCTTGTGTTAAAATATTATGGTAACTGTAAAGGTGGACTTCATGACCACGATCAGTTACATATCCTTCCTTATAAGCCATCCCACTAATTGAGACAATTATGGTATCTAATTGATCGACCATGATATTGGATGATTATGATTGATTGAGGAAAATCAGGGAGAATTATAAGTTGATTATAATTTATTACGATTGACCTCTGATGGGGTAGGTCACAATTATATATACGTATCTCCCCGGTCCCTCTCTCCACTCAACCAAAAACGTAGTGTGCACCCATCAGCACACACGCGACTATAGTGAGAGAGAGAGTTTGGAGAGGAAAGACCGGAGACTTCGTGTGTGACTCTGTCAACACTCCGACAACATCAATGGCTCAAGGTAATATTGTACTTTGTATTTACAAATCATAGCCAAAGATCCACTCATGAATTCTAACATGTGGTATCAGAGCTTGGGTTAAGGTTATTGATTTGTAGATCGAAATCATTGTTTTATGTCCTTGTTCGGTTGCTGAACTATTCATCCGATAAATATTTGTGAATCGTATGATGTATTGGATTTAAAATTTATATCATCATATTTTATGGATTAAGGCTAGTATAGTATATATGTCTTCATTGCATTAATAATCAATGCGTTCTCCATGATTCCTTACAACTTTTTGGCCAGAATTAATTATTCCTTTCAACATTGCTTATGGCTCAATGCTAAGGTCCTGTTCACAAATCAGTTTGTGAAACATGGATTTATGTCCTAACATTGTCAGTAATGAATTCAGTTTCTAGATCTGGGCATATACATGAAAGTTTGATTAGTTTTAATTACTAGTGGTCTAATTTTTCTTATTTGAGATAAGACCAATAATTTCAATTGAACGTATGTGGATAACTTATTTTGATTTAAGATTCCCTATTTTCAAATTGTGGGCTGGCTTGCAAATATCCTTTAATCCTCTCCAAATAGTTGTTTTTTGTTAATTCAATTCACTGGCATTTAATCTTTGATTCTCCGTTGCCTAAAATCTAAAAGAAAACAATTTAAGTATTCTGTTGTACAGTGCTGTAATCTTTGATTATTAAATGTGCATACTAATTTGGATTAAAGTGATTTTGCTGGGTTTTAATTCTATGGGTTCAGTTATGAAATTTATTTTTTCTGCATATATGAGTTAAACATGAAATAAAATCAGTATCTTATAAATCACATGAATTTGTTTTCGGGAATTGTTCTCTTGCTGCTATGATTTGTGGGTTAAAAATAAAAAAAAAAAATCTCATTTTAAAATATAACTTTCTTCAATTTCTGAAATTTACTCCTTTTATATATGGAAAATATATGTTCTTATTTCCTTTTTAAAAGAAATTAAATTTTGTAGCTGCCCAGAGTTTCTTTATTTTATGAAAGAAATTAATCTGTTTTCCAAATATAACATATATATATATATATATATATATAATGAGTTGATTGGCTTTCATAAATTTTTTTTTGGGAAGTTCTGTACCCTTCACGTAAAGTTTCATTGTACAAATTCTAGTTTTATTATATTATGCATGTTCATTAATTTCTCAACCCACGAAGGGTTATAATTAATGAATTGAAAGTCAAAATTTGAATGATTGACACTACTAAGATGAAACTCACATTTTGTACTAGTGAGTAGTAGGCCAAAATAACCTTATAAACATTAAAGATATCAATTAGTTTCACCAAAGTGAACTAGTTGTGAAGTTTAAAAGGTTATTTATACTAATGTTATATCATGATTATAGCCCAAAGGTATTTTAATTCTATTTTCATGACAGAGTTATTATATTACCCAAAGGAATATAATATCTCGATTAATGATTGTAATATAAAAGTGAATAATTGTTCCTCACTTTGAGCACATCATTGGCATGTTGTAAGTTTGGCCCAAAGGCAAATTTGCAATGATGCACACGATTGCTCTATTATAATGAATCTCGCATTGAGCACATCACTAGCATGTTGTAAGTTCTTGCCCAAAGGCGAACTACAATGATGCACCTGATTGCTCCTCTATGATGAAACTCATGGCATGATTCGTGTTTTATTTTTAGCTACTATTCCAGGATCAGTTGCCGGATTCACTTCTGACATCCCTGAACTGAATGGGTCCAATTACTCTGATTGGCATGAACAGTTGCTTATCACATTGGGATGCTTGGATCTGGATCTGTGTTTCCGTATTGATGAACCTAGGAAGATTCAACCTGAAAGCACTGAAGCTGAGAAAACACTTCGTGAAAGCTGGGAACGCTCCAACTGCCTAAGCTTGATGATCATTAGAAGCAAGATTGCAAAGCACATAAGGCAATCAATTCCAAACTCTGACAACGCTCGCACTTTCCTCACTTTAGTTGAGCAACAATTTCAAGCAGCTGATAAAGCATTGGCAGGTACACTTATGGCAGCCTTGACCACAAAGCAATATGACGGGGTAAGTGGCATACGTGAACACATCATGGAAATGAATAACTTGGCTGAACAACTCAAATCAATGAATATGGCAATTTCTGAGTCCTTTTTGGTGCAATTCATCATCAACTCGCTTCCTCAGCAATATGGTCCATTTAAGATCACTTACAATACTCAAAGAGATAAGTGGACTATAAATGAACTAATCTCTATGTGTGTCCAAAAAGAAGCGAGATTGAAAAGAGAAGGATTGCAAACTGTCCATCTAGTATCACATGGTCATAATGTTCGTGGACCAAGAAAGCCCAAAGGTAAAGGCAACAGAACACCAAATAAAGGGGCTCCTAGCCATGATGGTTTTGGTGGCACTTGCCATTTTTGCAAGAAGAAGGGACATAAGCAAGTAGAATGCCGTAAGAGACAGGCATGGTTTCAAAAGAAAGGTAATCCCCTTTCCTTTGTTTGTCTTGAGACCAATTTAGTTGATGTTCCTTCTAATACTTGGTGGCTTGATTGTGGTTCTACCATTCATATTTCTAATAACATGTAGGGATTCCTTACAACCCGCCAACCACTGATAAGGGAAAAGAAAATCTTAATGGGGAACAAAACGGAAGCAAAAGTTGAAGCTATTGGCACCTATAGACTAATCTTAAAATCTGGCACATGCCTAGATTTACTTGACACCTTTTATGTTCCTGCTTTTTCTAGAAACTTAATTTCTCTACCTCGTCTTGATTTAGATGGTTATTTCTTTCAACTTGGTGATCACTGTTTCAATTTAACAAAAAATAAAGTTTTTATTGGTGGTGGTACTTTAATTGATGGGTTGTATAAGATAGATCTTGATCCTAAATTTTCTGAATCCCTTATTTCTCTGCATATGAATATGAATGTTAGCCACAAACGCAGTCATGATTCTGAAACTTCATCACTGTTGTGGCACAAACGCTTGGGTCATATATCAAAGGAACGACTTGAGCGGCTAGTCAAAGATGGAGTCTTGCCAACTCTTGACTTTATGGATCTTGGTACCTGTATAGATTGCATTAAGGGCAAGCAAACTAAGGGTACTAAGAAAAATGCCACTAAAAGTTCTGGACTGCTTGAAGTGATACATACAGATATTTGTGGACAATTTCCTTCTTCTATAAGCAATGAAAAATATTTCATCACCTTTATTGATGACTTCTCACGTTATGGATATGTCTATCTAATTAAGGAAAAATCCGATGCCTTGACCATGTTCAAAGTGTTCAAGGCGGAGGTAGAAAATCAATTGGATAGAAAAATTAAAGTTGTGAGGTCAGATAGAGGTGGTGAATATTATGGAAAATATGATGAAACTGGTCGCAATTTGGAACCTTTTGCTAGATTTCTTCAAGAAAATGGAATTATTGCTCAATAGACAATGCCAGGAACGCCTCAGCAGAATGGTGTGGCTGAACGGCGTAATCGAACCTTATTGAATATGGTTCGAAGTATGATTAGTGACAGCACTCTTCTTGAATTTTTGTGGGGAGAAGCTATCCGGACATCAATGTATATTTTAAACCGAGTTCCTACCAAAGCTGTGGCTAAAACCCCTTATGAATTATGGGTTGGTAGAAAACCAAGTTTAAACCATATACGTGTTTGGGGATGTCCTGCTAAAGCAAGGCTTTACAATCCATATGAAAGGAAGCTTGATCCAAGAACAATTAGTTGTTTCTTTATTGGATATCCAGAAAGATCAAAAGGATATCAGTTTTACTGTCCTAATCATTACAACAGAATTATGGAAACAAATAACGCTAGATTTCTTGAGAATGAGAATTTTAGTGGGAGTCATGAGAAAAGGAAGGTGGATTTAATCTCACAGTCACAAGAATCAACTCACGTTGATTCTCAGGATGTTCATGACCCGACCACTCTCATTGATACACGCAATAATGGTCTGAATGTTGTACGAAGGTCAAAAAGACCAAAAACAAGTGCAATTTCAGATGATTATATTGTGTACTTGCAAGAAAGTGGCAATACTGGCATTATGGATGACCATTTACATTCTCACAGGCCATGAAAAGTGATGAATCCAATAAATGGATAGATGCCATGAAAGATGAAATAGCATCTATGAAAAGCAATCAAGTTTGGGATTTGGTTGATTTACCTGAGGGGTCTAAACCCATTCAATGCAAATGGGTTTACAAAACTAAACGAGACTCCAATGGCAACATTGACCATTATAAGGCCCGACTAGTAGCTAAAGGATTCACTCAAAAGAAAGGTATCGATTACAATGAGACTTTCTCACCTGTATCAAAGAAAGATTCCTTCCGAATAATCATGGCTTTGGTGGCTCATTATGACTTGGAGTTACACCAAATGGATGTAAAAACAGCATTCTTGAATGGAGATCTTGAAGAACAAATCTATATGATTCAGCCCGAAGGTTTTGAGGAAGAAGGAAAGGAGCAATTGGTATGCAAACTGAACAGATCAATTTATGGACTCAAACAGGCCTCACGACAATGGTATATCAAGTTTCATAATACCATAAAGACCTTTGGATTTCAAGAAAATAAACTTGATGATTGTGTATATCTAAAGGTCAGTAGGAGCCGATTCATATTTTTGATCTTGTATGTTGATGACATATTGCTTGCCACAAATGATTTGGGTTTGTTGCATGACACTAAAGGATTTCTTTCTAAGAACTTTGAAATGAAAGATATGAATGATGCATCTTTCGTTCTTGGCATTGAGATTCACAGAGATAGATTCAAGAAAACTCTTGGTTTATCTCAAAAGAATTACATCAACAAGGTTCTTGAAAGATTTCAAACACAAGATTGTGCAACCACTCCATGTCCTATTGTGAAAGGAGAAAGAGTTGGTCAAAACAGATGTCCTCAGAATGAAATTGAGAGACGTCAAATGGATAATGTACCTTATGCATCAGCTGTTGGAAGTTTGATATATGCTCAAACATGCACGAGACCTAACATCAGCTTTGCAGTCGGGATGCTTGGCAGAGTCCAAAGTAATCCAGGAATCGATCACTGGAAAGCAGCTAAGAAGGTGATGCGATACCTCCAAGGCACCAAAGATTTGATGCTCACTTATAAGCAAAGTGATAAACTTGAAATCATCGGATACTCAGATTCCGATTTCATGGGTTGTGAGCAAACGATGAAGTCAACTACTAGATATATTTTTATGCTCGCTGGGGGTGCTGTATCATGGAGAAGCATTAAGCAATCAATCACTGCTTCTTCAACTATGGAAGCTGAATTTGTTGCATGCCATGAAGCGACGTATCAGGCTATTTGGTTGAGAAATTTCATAGAGGGACTTAAAATTATGGAGTCCATCTCTAAACCAATAGCCATGTATTGTGATAATTCCGCTGATGTCTTCTTCTCCAAGAACAATAAGTGCTCAAGCAAGTCAAAGCACATTGAATTGAAATACCATGTTGTTCGAGAGAGAATTCAAGAACAAAAAGTGTCCATAGAGCATATATGGACTGATTTGATGCTTGCAGACCCATTCACAAAAGCATTGGCGCCAAAGAAATTTGTGGAACATGTTAGTTCCATGGGTCTTATTAATTTTGATTGAATTGCTTGTTTATGGTAGGGACACATAAGGATATATTAGATTCCTGTTTTATGCACATTATTGTTACATGATTTAATATTTGGACCACATATGAACATTTTTCGTTGATAGTTTATTTTCCTCATTAAGTTTATCTACATTTAGTTATTAAAATTGTGATACTTAGAAGGGAGTGTGACTATTAAGACATATAACCGCCATGATCCATTTTAGTAACGATGTAGGATAAATATACAATTATTGTGGCCACATTACTGAAACTCATCCATTTACGTGGTCATTTGTCCAAGTGGGAGAATGTTAAAATATTATGGTAACTGTAAAGGTGGAGTTCATGACCACGATCAGTTACCTATCCTTCCTTATAAGCTATCCCACTAATTGAGACAATTATGGTATCTAATTGATCGACCATGATATTGGATGATTATGATTGATTAAGGAAAATCAGGGAGAATTATAAGTTGATTATAATTTATTACGATTGACCTCTGATGGGGTAGGTCACAATTATATATACGTATCTCCCCGGTCCCTCTCTCCACTCAACCAAAAACGTAGTGTGCACCCATCAGCACACACGCGACTATAGTGAGAGAGAGAGAGTTTGGAGAGGGAAGACCGGAGACTTCGTGTGTGACTCTGTCAACACTCCGACAACATCAATGGCTCAAGGTAATAGTGTACTTTGTATTTACAAATCATAGCCAAAGATCCACTCATGAATTCTAACATCTTGCACTTTTCATCCAATGGTAAATACAATATTGGGTAGTAGGATAGACTTCTCAGGCTATCTGCCCATTTAAAAAAAAAAAAAAAATCATCATATTTTCATTTTGTCAAGGATAACATTTGGCTTAGAATAAAAAGCAGGAAATACCGTCACCTATTAAAAGGTGGTAATAAACTTATAATAAAACTGGTTCTTAAATCCATTCCAAAATTCTAGCTCATGCTTGAAGTTCCCCAGGTTGTGCATTTTTAAAATTCAGTGTAATAAAAAATTGTACAAGAAGATGAGAAAGATCATACTCATTGGGTTATTTATGAGTGGCATTGCCTTTCAAAGAATGGAGATATTGGCTTACAAAATATAAAAACTTTCAACTACACTATGTTGGGAAAGAAAATTTGCTCCATGGTCGAATTCCCTAACTCCCTTTTAAAACAAGTCCTTAAAATGCATATAGTTTTAAGGTGTTGAACATGAAAATAATCCATGTTTTTTATGGTGTTCACTTGTAGAGCGACAAAAACTATTGTTGTTGGGCCATTTGAAACATATAAAAATTAAAGCTTTCATGTATAAATACATACGGATGCTAGATTTACAAAATTCAATGATTTTATTCCTCAAAATATTCTACCTTAAAATGCATTGATTAATTACTTTCATTTCAAAAGAAAAGAAAAAAAATAAAAAAATTGGGGATCAACGATGGTTCCCCATCTACCCCCTTGGTGACTCGAACCCAGACCTAATGGTTGTGGGTGAAGCATCTTAGCACCTATGCTGTGCTTCATTGCCGTGCATTTATTAATTACATAATTTGACGAAGACTGAGATTGCCTAATCGGCAACCGAAGTTAGGTTGACTACAAAATAAAACTTTTTGGTCAATAAAAGTTGCTTTGAATTTTTTTTTTTTTCCAACCTTTAAATAAAGTATATATGGTTTGTGAGCCATGATTTGCAAAATTGAAATAGAGCACCAAAAATTGTAGTGGTTCAAATCTCACTATTATAAATTATACTCCACTCCCTAAGCAACTCTATTGGGATTTTCCTAACCTCTCACCTAGAATAATTAAAGGTGTACTAAAAAATTTTACATTAGCACAAACCAAACCCCTTGGATTTAGTTCTTCACCCTAGATTGTTAGAAACCTCAAACATTCCAAATAACTAACTCATACACTTAATTTCGGAGTTCGCGAGCTTTCTCTTTCTAGCATTGAGCTCATAATCTTGAGTTTGGGCTCAATAGTAGCGGCCTTACTTTCCCAAGATTGGAGTAAAACTTAGCTTAAAATGTCTAGAAGTTTGTGAATATTCTATGCTAAGATTGAAAGCTTGAGCCATGATCAAATCTCATAACTCCTTTTTAGCAGAAGTCTTTAAATATATATGTTCTTTTAATTTTCTTGTAGGTTTTATGAGGCTCAACTTGGAAATAATTCAATTTTTGGACAGGGTTAACTTCTGGAGGGAAACTATTGTTGGTGGGCCTTATGAAATGGATCAAAAATTAAATTGAGACTTTAATTTTGAAAGGAAAAAAAAAAAAAAAATGAATCCTGGATATACTAAATTGGATGAATTCTTCTCAACTAACTCTTCTACTTGAAAATTCACCGGCTAATTTCTTTTGGTTTAAAAAAAAAAATTGAGGATCAATTGTTGGTTCTCGACCAACCCTCCAGGTGACTCGAAGCCATGACAAGCTAGGTGCAGGTGAAACATCTTACAACCTAAGTTGCGTTTCATTTTCATCGAATATTTAGTTGCTTAATTGGCGATGATAGATGAAATTGATCTAAAAAACAATTTTTACGTACTCCGAGGCAGCGAGGCTTCTGTAAATTCTAAAAATGCTTATAAATCCCAGTTGTACTTAGAACCTTTACATCTTGCACTTTTCATCCTATGGTAAATACATTGTTGGGTAGCAGGATAGATTTCTCGAATTACATGTCAGTTGTTGAAAAACAAATCAAATTATTTTTAATATATTAACGATAACACTTGGTATAGGATAAAAAGATGGAACTACCATCACCTCATATTTATTCATTTTTCCTTTGTTAATAGTATTTTAAAATGGATAGGTCGAGTTTGACCGTGGAAGAGGTTAATGATGTGCGACAATTTCTAGCTACTTATCTACTAGTCCATGAGACTCAACACTTTGTGTAATTAGATTGATTGATTTAGTTGTATGGACACACATATTTATGTTGGGAAAGAAAACTTGGTCCAGGGTCAAATCCCCTAATTCCCCCTTTAAAACCAGTCCTTAAGTGCATATATTTTTCTTCGTGTGAGTTTAAGATTCTGAAATACAGATATAATCCAAGTTTTTTTGGTGTTCACCTGTAGAGCAAAGAAAACTATTGTTGTTGGGTCGTAGGAAACATATCAGAAATAATTCTTTCATTTATACACAAAATGGATCTTGAATATACTAAATTGAATGATTTCTTTCCTCCAAATATTCTAACTTAAAATGCGTTTATTAATTACTTTTTTTTAAAAGATAAAAAAATAAAAAATGAGGATCAATGAGTGTTCCTCACCTACCTCCTTGGTGACTCTACCCCACGACCAGTGGGAAAGCAAATACCCTGTGGAGAAATTTTCTTGCTCCCCTTTTCTAGCATTGAGCGTTGTCTTTATGGATGCTCTTTGTGAGAGAGCAAATACCCTGTGGAGAAATTTTCAACTAATTTGTAAATTTTTCTTAATGTTGGAGGGCAAATAAATTACTTTTTTTTATAGCATATTACAAAGAGGGAAATTTAGTTGCAAATTTTCTGGTTAAAAATGGTAGTGATGGACGACAAGAGTTTTTTTTCTAGGTAGACATGATCACAGTTCATGAACCAAATATTTTTGTTTGTGAAATGCAAGTTCTGATTCCATAGGGAGGTGGAACCGAAACCAACCCTTGGGGGACATTTCCAGGCGGGTACATGAACCACTGGTTATGATTCTATCCCAATTTCTGTTAGTTTTTTCTAAGTTTGAATAATTTTTGAAAGAAAAAAAAAAGGTTGAGTAAGATAAATTTTTTTTTTTTTAAAAGTAGCAAATTGACCTTCTAAGGCTTTCAATATTTTCATATATAGTCAATTCATTTAATTTATAAAGTTAGTTTCTTAATTCTCAATCCAATTATTGTTATCATATCTCATATGTTTTAGTTAGTTATATAATTTCAAACATCTGTTATATATTATAAAAATTACAAAGCAAAACAGAATAGTTTCACTTTAATAAACTTTAAATTATTAATAAAACATGATAAAAATTTAAAATTTTCCATAATATTACATTTAATAAAAATTTAAAATAAATTGTATATTTTATAGGGAAAAACCATAGTCCTTTCAAAGAATCATTCAGCCGTGGAATTTAGCCTATGCAATTGAGTATGCAATTGCATAGTTAAATTATACAAGGCCAAATTCAATAGTTGAATGGTTTTTTGAAGTGTGTATAGTCTCATATATATATATATATATATATATATATAGAAACCTATAGTGAAACTATCAATTCGAAACCGTAACAGGCCCACTTAGGCCGGTACAGTTTTGATTCCTTGAACCGTAGGTAACAATTTTGGTCTTGGTTTCGGATCCTCCTAGCCGATTTCGATCAGATTTTATGTCAAACCAGAACCGCGGGCATGTTTATGCATAGGATTTCATCCTCTTGTCTTTTCTAGCGTGCTTCGTTCAACTCCTCAGAGTCATCATCATTAGGGGTTGTAATGTTTCGAACATTCAAGACATAGACTATCTTTAAGGCTATGAGGAAGAACATCATGTTATCCTTCCATTGGTTAAGTTCTATATAACTTGATAAAATCTTGATGGTTGACTCTTCAGTATCTCCATGATGAAAAATAAACATTATAAGATTGAAAATTAAAATGATTCGAACTAGGTTGAACTAGAGAAAAACAATAAACAAAAAGTGAATGGATTGCAGAAATTTTCTAACAGAACAATGGGAAGACTTGATATAAACTCACTAATGAATCTAATGCTTGTATTACACTTTTTTAAAACTATTTATTGCCTTACTATTTTGCTTACAAGGAATTACTGCAAAACACTTTTAGGATATAATAAAATTTTCAAACAACAAGTAGCAGATTTTATATCATTGTTTAGACAATATTGGAAATGCAAAGTTGATTCTAACTCTGGCTAATTCATATAGTGATTGATTCAAAAAAAAAAAAAAAAAAATCTAGCTATCAACACCTATTTATAGAATTGAATAGTTGTAAGAGATTGATAAGATCATAGATAGCAGACAGTAGCAACACTTTCAGTTTCAATTGCATCGTTTCTCAGAATCACATAAACTAAATTACATGACTTTCAATAGGCCTTTGATATTAAAAAAAGTATCAAAAGAGATTCAGCAAACTTTTGATTCACACTTTTGATATCGAAAGTGTTAAGGGTCATGGATAGGTGTTAAGTATCTCACATCAGAATCTAAGAGTGATATTAATAAGTAAGTTGAGCTCAAAACCTACCATTTTAATTTTTTAGGTCAATTTGGGCCTCAATTTACTGATTTGGCTCTATGTGGGATGTGTTATATTTTCTCCTATGAGGGCAAAATCCCCAGTAACTATTAGCAAAGCTCAAGGTTTGGGCCATGTGCACCTTTTAATTGACTCATTTACTCAGGAAGTTGACCTTCCTTGCTCGGAGTAGATATGGCCTTCGGCATTGACCAATTTACTTGACCAACAGCGAACCCCTTGTCCGGAGTAGATATAGGCTTTCTTATGAATTAAGAGGTGAGCTACCCATTATAGGGAGATTTTAGAAGGTCATAGGCAGGTGTTAACTAATTAATCAGTAAGTTGATCTCATGATCTACCAACTTAAACTTTTAAGTCAAGTTGGGTTTCCATTTACTTATTGAACTCTATGGTGGGATGTGTTGTATTTTCTTCTCAGGGATGAATTCCCTAACATTAAGTGTATCGAAAATTGCTTGAATTAATTTTTCTAAGTTCATCAAAAGTTTTGGGATTTGTTTTGACATCGATTTTTAACATTGAAAGTGGTGTAGGATGGTATTAGCATAAAGTCTCTGATAAGCTTTCGACACATGTTTTGGTGTCAAAATTTCAGTAGAAAGTCTTGTCCTATTTTATTACAAACTACTCCATTTGTTCTCTAAAAAGTGTCTTTCTAGTTCTAATTTTTTGCTATTTAAATAGTGTCAATTTTCAAATTTATAGGTAAAAGATAAAAAATAAAAAGTTCTAATTTTATCCATGTAGCAATAAATCAAGAGAGAAACAAAATTTATTAATCAAAGTCACAAGTTCTTGCAACCAATAATTGAAAGAGGAAAAAAAATACTGATATTATTTAAGTGTAAAGAAAAAAATTCATATTTTTTCAGTATGTATGTTTTTTTTTTTTGTTTGAATGACACTTTTTAAAATAAAGATAGTGACCATGGAAAACTCCAACAATTCTCATATCAATTCTTACTTGTACTATCAGTAGTTGCAATAGTTTATTTGTTTCAATAATAAAATATGCAATGTTTTATTGTTGATTAAAAGATATATAGGCCCCATTTGGTATCAAGATTTGGATTGAAACTTTGGTTTGGATTGTGATTTTAAAATATTTGTATTGAGAATGTGAAAATGTGTATTGAAAATATAAAAAAGTGTATTGAAAATGTAAAAAGACTTATAGAGAATGATGAGAAATTATTATAGGAAGCAAAATGATGTTCAAACCTTGGTTTGAACCAAGTTACCAAACAGGGCCATATACTTCCCTAGTCCTCTAAAAAGTGTCTTTGTGGCTCAAATTTTCTGTTATTTAGAAAGTGTTACCTCATACAAAATGAATAAAGTTTCCTTTTTATCCCTATAGCAATAAATTAAGAAATACAAAATTTTCATTAATCAAATGCACAAGTTAGTGAAGCAATTAATTGAAATAGGAAAAAGTACAACATTAATTAAAGGTAAAGATGAAAATTTCATAAATTTCTAACTTGTGCTTTTTTTTGTTTCAGTGACACTTTTTTAAGGGACATAATGAGTATATTTAAAATCATAGTCATGCCTACTAATGTTTGAATATGATTTTTTAATATTATGTTTCTATCCCAACATTTTTCAGGGAAAAAAATATTTAATCCTAATATTTTTCTACTTACTAATATATTGGGAAAAAAATCTGATAGTAACGAATAAAAGAAGAGAAATATTATATGGGGCATACTATTTGCAGTAACCGTTTTACTATTCGCAGTAACATTTTCCTGTGAAAAGTCTGAATTGCCCTTTTTGGTTAAAAATTTTTTTTCTTCCATTTTTCACCTATAAGTAAGGTGACTTGTTTTCCATCCATTTTTCACCTCCAGAGTTAGTTGTTTTTCATTTACATTAAATTGCAGAAACACTTATTTTCCATTTCATCACTGATACGTTGATTCAAATATGGCCGGTATACCCGAATACGATCCATATTACACTGTAAGTAAACAATGTACATATTTTTTTATTTGAAATAAGTTTGCCTAAAAAAGTTCTCTATATACCCCTTCATTTTCGAAAAAAAACCCCTTCCGGGTGGGATTTTTTTTCTCGGATCTGCGATTATTCGGCCGTTTTTTGCTGTTTTTATAACATTTCAGCCGGGGAGACTGTCTTCCCGGACGCAATTTTCCGGAAATACCGTCGGACGCCGGCGGTATTTCAAGGAGAAATATCGCCATGTGCATGGCGGTATTTCCCCCGCAAATACCGCCAGCGTCCGACGGTATTGACCGTAGAAATACCGCTAGGCACTGGGCGGTATTTCTCAGGTTAATACCGCCGGCGTCGGTCCCGGCGGTATTTCCCCTAGAAATACCACCGGCGGTATTTCTTACAAAAATACCGCCGGCGGTATTTCCTTCCGAAACACCGCCGGCGGTATTTATCCAGGGAAATACCACTGGGTGCCTATAAATACCGCCCGGCGGTATTTCGCCGGGAAAAAACCGGCGGCTGCCGTCGGGTTTTTCGGCGAAAAATGCAGTGACATTCGCAATATCCCTCCGACCTATGCTAATCATAATTCTGTCAGAACTTCGGCTCTCGCCGACAAGATTATTGCTCAATTTATTTGTCGCATCTAAATTTTTAGGTTTAAGTATGCTGAACCAGCTTTTTTTGTATTAACAGGATTTCCGTATTGAGAGGGATGACATTTATGCTGATCACACCGAAGTATTTCAGACAAATGAAAAGTTCAGAAGTAGGGAAGATATGATTGCATGGGTTAAAGCACGAGCAGCTGAAAACAATATGACGGCAAAAATTACTTCCTCTTTGAAAATATTGAGGTTGTTCTTTACAAGAGGGAGAAAAGGTAGAGTTGAGATAGGGTGCGATAGATCAGGAAAAGTTAGAGAAGGCACCCTTACCGGAAGGGAAAAGCAGGCAGAGTAATACAAACAACAAGATGACAAACTGTCCATTTCACCTGAAGGGACGAGAAATTGTTGGGGGAAATTGAAAGCTAGAGGTCATAAACGGTGAGCACAATCATGAATTAGAAGAAGTTCAAAATTGGCATTCAGCGCAGTCATTGTTAACAGAATTGGAGAAGAAGAAGATTGCAGAGATGTCCAGTATTAACATCAGGCCGAAACATATATTGGCCCAATTGCGAGCGGGCGATCCAGAAAATGTCAGCCACATAAGACAAGTGTAAAATGAATCAACAAAAAGTAAAAGGGATGCGAGGGGAGGTATGACTAACATGCAGTATTTCTTCAAACTTCTGCATGATCACGAATACTTCTATGCGTACGCAGGTGATGACAACAGTAATGCAGTGGGGCACATCTTCTTTGCGCACAAGAATGCGCCTCGTCTACTTGTTATATTTCCTTACGTGTTGTTTATGGATACGACGTATAAGACAAACAGGTACGACATGCCTCTGCTGCAAATAGTTGCTCATGTACCAACAGCTCAGTATGTTCATATCGCGTTCGTTTTCATGAGGGATGAGACTACCCCGAGCTATTACTTGGGATTGCGCAATTGAGCAATTTATTTGAGAGAAACAAATACCCACACGTGGTTATCACTGATCGAGAGATTGCCTTAATGAATGCTATTGAACTAGTATTTCCACATGCTACCCAACTACTGTGTAGGAGACACATTGAAATGGATGTCAAGAAACATGTAGTATCGGCTGGCAACGGCAAAACTACAACGGATGTGTTTCTATATCGTTGGGGGTGAGTGGTTAAAGCTTTGACATATGAACAGTTCACGGAAGCTGTGGATTATATTGATACTAAATATGGAAATAAATCTAGATTCAGAAATGTTATTCCGTACTTAAAAAAGACATGGTTGGATCCCCACAAGGACAAGTTTGTGTCTTGTTGGACGAAAAGTATAAAATATTACGGAGGGCACACCACGAACATGTAAGTTATTTATTGATTTCATTTATGATTTGTATATTTTATAATTACATGATCTTTAATATAATGCTTTATGTTATATGAAGAATTTTAATGTCAATTGTCTTTTAGGGTTGAGAGTGCACATGCACAGTTGAAGAAGGCTATTGGTAAGGATAGAAAGGCATTTCTAAGTATTTTTCACGACATTAATATTATGATAGAGTTGCACCTAGATGAAATTCGGACTAAAATGAAATTTTCGCGCAGCAAAACATACCGGAAGAGCGACTACCTACTATATAGTAGGCTTAACGGTAGAATTTATTTCGCTGGTATTACAATGGTGGAGGAAGAATATACAAAAAGAGTTGGCCTTATCGGGGACGATGGTACATTTTGTGGTTGTGAACTCTGAACAAGTTGCGGTCTGCCATGTGCATGTGAGATGCAACAGTTGGTGCGCGCGTACCGTCCAATTGATCCTATCGAGTTGACGCGTTCTGGAAGATGCTGCATTTGGGAGATAATGATATTCCAGAAACTCAGGAGGAGAGGCAAACCGCTGAAGGCCGACAGCATGAAATGTTTGTGGATGTAATGACGCGTCTGAGCGCTGAGATATACAGGATCATGGGTGTGGTGCATTCGGCGCTTTATCCAGAAACTGTTGATCTAGCTGAGCAGGTTAGTAGGCTACACAGGGGACGGCCTAGGCACAATTCAACCCAACGAGATCTATCAGGGTACGAGCATGGCGAGAGGAATGCACTACAACGAGGTACGAATATATGTATTTAGGGTTTAACATATCATTGTGGTTAAATATACATACTCAATTTAATATGCTTTACACTCGCAGGTCGATGATCCACAGGCGGTCTGAGAAGACGAAGGGTTGTGAGGCCCCACTCTTCTGAATGGCCTTACGACCTTCCCATATTTCTGAAGCAGTTCGTGTTCAAATACATTACCGGGCACGTTAATGTAGTGCCCGATGGACATTGTGGTTTTAGGGTAATTGCCTATTTCACACCCGAAGCAGTTGAGGCGCAGTGGTACTAAGTGAGCAGAGATTGGCACCAAGAACTCCGGGATAAAGCTACTTTTTGGCGCTTCGTTCTTGGGGCAGTCGATTACGATTTAGCATTCAGGTTGCTAGATTGTTATGTAGTTCCGGCAGATAAGAAATTCTGGTTTGATTCTCATCTTCTGGGAATACTTGTCGCAACGAAGTACCAGAGGGTGGTTACATTATATGCCCAGCAAAGTAATACTTTCCTTCCACTTCTGTGGCGGGAGCCGGTGTCTCTACGGATCCGAGCAGTTTCATCAATATGGGTTTAATAAGACAAAATCATTTTATTGCTTTGTTAACGACAGGGGATGTCTTGCTACCCCCAATCTATCCGACGTGGAGAAACAGGGCCTCAGAACAAATGCAGCTTTGGAAATCCCATTTGGATGAAAATTTTGGTGAATTTCGAAATAAATCGACTGCTGAGTGTTAGTATAAGATGTTTTTCATATCAACAGTTTCACGTTAACTGCAATTTAGGTTCAATTTTACGTTCACAAGATAAGATTCTCATCTTTTAACTTTCTTATGTAATTAATTTTAACATTACTGAAGTCAAATAAAATATAAATATATCATCCCGAATAAAATATTACTTTATACAATGCATAAAAAAAGCAAATAAAAACAGTGAATACAGCACATGGGACCTTGCCGCAATCTACTCCAGTGCCGGCATTAAATCCTCCAAATGGAGAGCCACCTCCTCTATGACACTCTCCCTCACGTCACTGGGTACGGTATGCCGGTTTCGGGGATGGGCATAATACATTTTATTTGCTACATATTGCAAGCGCTGCATTTGGAAAAAGTATCGAAATATAGTAAAAAATATTGACGAAAATATATAATTAATTGACATAAATAAGCATAAATTTGTAGTGCTTACCGAAACCGCAGATAGCTTTTTGGGGTCCAGTGGCACGTCCACTTCCATGTCGTCGGGACTAACACAAACGTGCGTTTGCAGATGGAAGTAGTCGAGGTACTTAAGGCAGGATTGATCGGGCCAATGAGCCCTCTCCATCCCCCTTATCACCTTACTCTTGTACATTTACGGGGCCTTAAGATTCGTATCATGCACACAGGAGTACCTTTTTATTTCAAGGCCTCTGTAACAGCTCTTTGGTTCTAAAATTGTGTGAGGGATCGACTGAATGAATCCAAATTGCCTAGGAACCGATCAGGCATGTATGGCTCTACGACTCCATGGCAATGAATATAACCCCTGTACAAGGTTATTGGGTGCACTCCTGCAGGATTTGGCCCAAAAGGAAGCCAATTGACCTAATTCATGTGCAACATAGTAAGTGGATAATTGACTAAGTCGGCTATTACACTAATAAATAGTAGAAAATTTAAATGACATAGAAATATTACCTCTTCGAATTTCATTCCGTCCAGTGCGCGTCTGTATGACACCAAATCCTAGTTAGGCTCGCGCTTCTTGTCGGTTCCGATGTGCCACTTGGTTGCAGCTGGCCACTCGACATCCCAGGATCTCAGTTTCGGCGGACTAAAAGCGGGAAAGTACTCGTATATCCAGCTCTATTAAAAAAATTAAAAACAAATTAGTCATTTTAATATACCCGTATAAAGTATAGAAATAATGTATAAACGATTCTTACAAACTTACAATAAGGTCAGACACCAGCCTAACTGGGCACTGTCCGCCCTAGAGGTCCTACCAAGATTGCGATAAAGGTTCGCCAAACAAGCTGCACCCCACGCAAGTCCGCTTACGCTTTCTACATCGCGGAGGTAAGGCAGGAAATGCCCAAGCACGTGGGTTTTTTTTCTTATCCACGAACAGGGTATTTCCAACTAACCACAGCAAATACCCTGCGGCAGAATTGGCCGCATTCACCTGTCCACTGACACAGTGCTCGCGAAGGAGGGACATTTTAACACTTGCAAAATCTTGCTCCCTGAGCTGGTTTTCCTCAATCCCCAACAATTCTAACAGCACGTCCTTCATCTTTGCCGGCTTAATTTTCCAACCAATTGGCGTTCCGCCAATCGGAATCTGCAATATGTACGCAACGTCGTGGAGAGTGATACTCATCTCTCTGAATGACATGTGGAATGAATTAGTTTCCGGATGCCATCTCTCAACAAAGGCACTTAGGAGTGTAGAGTCTAACTCTGGAAGCATGGACCAACCCAAATGTGCCAACCCGGACTGGTCAACTATACTTTTTATTTCCCCATCGGCTAACTCCCACCCTTGCAGATTGTTGTAGCCATTATGGCACAACAATGTACCACGTTCCTACGTAATTGAATAAATAAAATAACACATTTTAAAAGCCAACTTATTAATCATAAATCATAAATAAATAAAAATTATATCAAGAAATATGTAATAAAGCATAAAACAATACCTGTCGATGCCATACGTAGTAAGCAACATGACCTTTAAAATTCAGTAACAACTCTGGATCTGAAGGTCCACCGTCAATCAGACCATCTAAAGGCCGGTAAGCTTTCCACCCGGCATCCCTCCCGGAGCCAGAACCGGACCCAGACCCTGACACTGACCTACGTGAGGAGCCCATTAATTCTTTGCCTTTTTCACTCCTTCGTTGGTTCGGTGCATTTTATCCTTCATTTTCATCCTCCAACCGCCCCGAATTTCCTCCCATGTACCCTTGCGACTGAGACATATCCATCTCAAATCTTTCCGTATTTTCCCGAGCTTCTTCCTCCTCCGCATTTCCAATGTATGGCGGGGCAAATTCTCTTTCGCCGTAATCAATGTTACTCTCCCTCGTCGCATTTGATAAGCAAGAAGAGCCATGCGCTCTTCCTGCCACCCTTCTCTGCCGCTCGGATGCAGTGGGAGGTATTCGGCCACCTACTTCCTCAGAGGAGGACTGTGTCACCTCAGTGTTTTTTTCAACCAATTACAAACTGTCATCCTTTCTGCTTTTGGTTAATTTCAATTTCAATTTCCTAAATTCTTCTGCCATCTGCAATAATATAAACACACATTTCTCAATACGAAATTAATTGATAACATATAAGGAACAAGAACACAACTAAAGTTAAAAGAAAATTTAAAATATTGGCTCAAAACTTGCCCCTTTCAGGCAGAAAACCGCCAACAATCCAGCCGACCGCCGAAAAATATCCCCCGCCGGCCGGCGGGTTTTTCCCAAGAATACCGATAGACCTTTTTCTCTTGACCTTTTTTTCACAAAGCCAGGAGGTTGATTAACATACACCTCCTCTTCAAGAACTCCATTCAGAAAAGCAGACTTCACATCCATCTGAAAAATCTTCCAATCATTCTGGGCAGCCAGAGAAATTATCATTCTCACAGTATCAAGTCTAACAACAGGGGCAAACACTTCAAAATAATCAATTCCAGGCTTCTGCTTGTACCCTTTTACAATAAGTCTTGCCTTGTATTTATCAACATCTCCACTAGGCTTGTACTTTGTCTTGTAGACCCACTTTACACCAATGAGTTTCTTTTCACTCGGAAGGTTTGTAAGCTCCCAAGTATTATTCTTCTCAATAAAATTAATTTCTTCATCCATTTCCTTCACCCAATGATCATCTCCAACAACATCTGTAAAATTAACAAAATCACAGTTTGCAAACATAGCAAAATTCACAACATCCTCATCAGTCAAATTATCAACTTTATCCCCAACTACATAATCATTCAAACGAGCTGGCCGTTTTGACTCTCTCCGCAAACGTCCACTTGAGGTGGAAGTTGTAGAAGCAGAAGAATCACAAACCGATTGTTGTACTGGCTGACTCGGTTCTTCAGTTGCATTATCTCCACCAATATACACTGCTGATGATCGTTTTATAATTTTTGGTGCCTTCTTTTTCCAATCCCAAACTCCCTGTTCATCAAAAGTAACATCTCTATTGATAATTACCTTTTCAGTATCAGGATTGAAGAGTTTATACCCTTTAGTCTCACTGCTATACCCAATAAAGACACATTTTTCTGCCTTATCATCCAACTTCTTCCGTATTGCATCTAGAACATGGGCATATGCAACACACCCAAATACTTTAAGATGTGAGATATTTGGTTTCTTTTCTGACCAAATCTCATATGGAGTTTTCTTACCAATACTTCTTGTCGAACATCTATTTGACAAATAAACTGCACAAGCTACAGCTTCAGCCCAGAAATCCTTAGGCATACTTTTGGTCGTCATCATCGACCTCACCATATCCATCACTGTTCTGTTCTTTCTCTCTGCAACACCATTATGCTGAGGAGTGTATCTGGCTATCATCTGATGCTTAATCCCATGATTTTTCAAGAAATCATCACACACCGTCTACTCAGTGCCTCTATCAGTTCTCAAAATTTTAATGGAACGCCCACTCTGCTTCTCAACATAAGCCTTAAAACTCTTGAAAATATCATATGCATCATATTTAAATTTCAACAAATAAACCCAGGTCTTTCTACTAAAATCATCAATAAAAGTGATAAAATATTTGTTACCACCCCAAAAAGAAACATTAACAGAACACAGATCAGAATGAATCAACTCCAATGGCCGCTTTGCCCTCCAAACTTCACCTTTTGGAAAAGGCTCCATGTGGTTCTTACCCAAAACACACGACTCGCATTGTCGAGATTTAAAGTTAAGTGATGGCAATCCAGTAACAATATTATTCTTCACAATAAAGTTCAAACCGCCAAAATGAAAGTGGTCAAATCTCATATGCCACAACCAACTCTCATCACAGCCAGTGGTACTAAAGTAAGCCGAATTATAAAAATTAAGAATGATTGGAAACAACCTATTATTGTTCATGTCTACCTTTGCAATCATCCCCATCCGTTCATCACGAATTATGCAAATACCATGCCTAAAATTAATATCATAATTCTTCTCCTGCAACTAACCAAGACTCAATAAATTCTGACTAATATTAGGCACATAATAGACATCACCTATTGCATTGGTCTTCCCATTTTTCAAAGTAATGAGAATACTACATTTCCCAAAAACAGACATAACATGATTATTTTCAAATCTCACTATATTCCTGTAGGCCTCATCAAGATTAGAAAATATGTCCTTTCTCTCACACATATGATTACTACAGCTAGAATCAATGTACCAATTAGAACTTTTATCTTCTTCATCCGCACCAGCAATAAATAAAACAATTTCATGATTATCACCACTACTTTCAGCTATTAGAGCATGTCAAGTATTGTTATTTTTAAGACCCCAACAATCCTTTTTTATGTGACCCATCTTTCCACAAACATTTAATTTTAGACCTATCACGTTTTTGCCCATTATTTTGAGCATCCGAATTAACCTTTGGTTGGTAAGAAAAATTACTTCTACCATGGCCTCTGCCTCTGAAGCTTTGACAGCCACGTCCTCTCCCTTGAGAATTCTGGCCTGCTGATTGGTTTCACCACCATTGAATTCTTTAGGCTTATATACCAAAGCCTTCAATGCTTCTGACGCCGCATCAACAGATGGTCTGTCACATGACATCTCATATATCACCAATTCTCCTTCCAAATCAGCATACGAAAAAGTGGAAAGATCTTTAATGGCCTCAATAATCTCCTGTTTTGTGTGAAATTTTGAAGTCAACATCTGAAGAACTTTAGACACCACTCTTCTGTCACTTTATCACCGTTGATCTTCATCTGACCAGCTATGGATTTTACCCTAGACATGTATTCTTGCACCTTTTCATTAGGCTTCATCTCTGGCAACTTAAATTGTCTCCGTAACTCCTGCAACTTCCTTTTCTGAACGTTTTCGTTTCCTCGATTGGTAACTTTTAATTTGTCCCAAAGCTCCTTAGCTGTCTCTACCTCCATTAAACTTCTGCATACGTCTAATCTAACATTCGTTCTTAAATAATAGAGTGCATGATTATTGTGAGAATGATTCTTCTCCAATTCTTTACTTCCCTCACCTGTTGATTTTTCACCTTCTTCGTCTTTTTTAGGTTCTTCAAAACCTGGCTCAATTACATGCCAGATACCAACCATCTTGAAAAAATTCTCTATAATTTGACACCAAATTTCAAAATTATTTTTTCCATCAAAAACAAATACATGACACTCAGGAGGATTAAATAAAGAAGACATCTTGACTCCCAAAAAATAACACAGGCTTTGATACCAGATGTAGGACCCAAAAATAAAACAAACCCGCAGATAATAGCGGAAGCTGTAATCGTCGAACGAATAACCGGAGCAAAGCCAATCGAACAAATTAAGAGAATTAAATCAAATTGATTTGTTCTGAGTGTCAGTCACCGAACAAACAACAATAAGCTATATGCAATAATTGCACACGAACCGAGGAAACCAAATCAAAGCTTAAAATCAAATTCAAGCTAACCAAATAAAAAAAAGAACCAGCTGCAGAAAAACGCCGAAAAACAGCCGCAAGGCTTTCTTTAAATCTTTGTAATTTTCTCTGTATTACAATGGTAACCCAAGGCATATATTTATAAGCTAAACTATCCCTGAATCCTACGCTGATTCAGATTGTAACTATTTCCTAAAAAAATTAGGTTTGCTAAAACAAATACGAAACCAAACAGGAGACAAACGAATAGGAAACATAAATTGAATAGGAAATAGAAACTAATAGGAAACTTAGTTTAATTATTCTAAAAAATGGAGTCCGGCAACGGCCCCAGGAGATCGATCTCAGTGCAGACCCGTGCCTCTTTAGGACGAGATAACTTTGCCGACGCAAAGTCCGTTTCAAAGCACGGTCGATCATGTTACCTATAGATAGCAAAGACCACTCATTGTATAGCTGAAAGGGGAGCATTGGTAGTGTTACCTAGTTCACAATTCGGAGCACATAAGATTTAAAATTCCGTACACCACGCATGAAACAATGTTGATAATCATCGTCTTCTTCAAACCGAATTAGCACTTGCTTGCTGTCAATCAATCCAATGTAGAAACTGCCGTTAAATCTTGTAGTTAGAAAATCTGCTCGTAAGTTATCCAGCGTCGTCCGCCCCTTGGAGAGCTTTCTGACTAGCGCCAGCAGGAGAGGTGCTTCCAATTCGTCCATCTCGTCGTCGTCAAAAAAGAGGGCCAGTTTGCCCTTGTTCTCGGTCACTGTCTTGAGAGGCCTTTTGATCGGAGGTGGTGGCGGAGAGAGACAGTGTTTTGAAGCCACTGTTGCCGCATAATTTGGCGACGGCTGTTTCCGACCGCCGCCAATGTGCTTACGTTAAGAGAACCCTAGGCGGCGAGTCCGATAAGTGCAGAGAGTAAATTATACTACATATATTTCATTAGAAGAGTTCACTTTGTAATACTATTTTTAGTAATACAAAATAGACTCTTCTAATGAAATTGAGTGAGTAACACACAAAGTAAGATTATATAGACTTGCTGATGTGAAATTCCACTATGAAGGTTTTTTTTTTTCTTCTTTTTTCTTTTAGAATTATCCCTTCTCTGACTTTGTGGTTCCCACAGAATTCTTTAGTGCATGTACAAATCCGTCTCGTGAACATTTTTTTAAATATAATTTTACCCAAACTAAGGAAAGATAAATTTTATTCGTCCTTACATCATAAATTGCTCATATCCTCATTAATTAACATGCTCAGTTTTATTTATTTATTTTTAAAAACGTGTTCACTTCGACACCTTCCAAAACTCAACCAATTTAATAATTAGTGTCGATTAACTGAATTGCTGAGCTAGCCAAACTGAAACTTGGCTCCGTTCTTTTTGTTACCAAATTAAAAAAAAAAACAAATTTAGGGTATGAATAATTTTTTGGAGGGAATTTCTTTTAGAAATTTTTGTAAGAAAGAGAAGAAAAAGTGTAATGATTAAATTAGTTTTTGAATTTATGTGAGTGAAAATTTAGAGAAAATTTGAATTTTAAATTAGTAAAAAATGAGGTTTCGTTATGTAAAATATTAAAGAAAGAAAGGTGATGATTTTCCTGTAATGAAATGGAAAAGAACATAGCATCATGACCCAGCCATTGGATTCATATAGTATCAAAAACCTCTATTCTCTTACTCCTCCAGATTTAATTTTTGATTAAAATTATTTGCATCTACCTTACTTAGGGATAGTTTTTTTTTTTTAATTTTAACTTTTAATACTACTTGAAATAAAACGCCTCCCTCTCTCTATCTCTCTTCCTCGAGGACAAATCTACTGTCGCCCATGCGACAGTGGAACCTCTATAGGGCACGTGGGACCCACATTCCCCTATTAGAGGATCCACTGTCGCATGGGGGACAGTGGATCTCACGCCCTCTTCTTCCCAAACCTATTCTAGGCCTCCATCTTATCTAATTTTCTTCTCTCATCACCTTTTCAATGGGAGATAGGAAAAATAAAAAATATGAATTTTCTACACTTTTCTATTTAGTATCTTTTTGTCTTCCATGATGAGAATTTTTTTATTTTCTCATAATTAGAGATCTCGTATTCCTCAATAAACATAAAAACAATTTCCCATATAATGGGTATTTTATTATTTTTAAGTGAAAATCCAATATATTGGGTGAGGCACCCTAGGTTCACCATCCCGCTTACAAGAGACTGGCTTCACCGAATGTTTGCCTAGTTTGCACCAGATTCAAACGTTCAGAACATAAATATTCTTCCGTCTATTATAACAAAATAAAACTTACACAGCCTTAATATACATGATTATCAGAGTATAAGCCCGTTTATATCATTTTCGCCTTCTAGTCGTACCCCACTATTCTAGTACTTCTAGTTGTCCTAGTGAGTATAGTCATCTTCGCTACAAAGATCTGTAAAAATTATTTTGAAAACAGAAAACAAAACAGGAAAATAGAATGAGCCCTTGCCCAGTGAGAGTCCACCATTTCCGCAACATTTACCGAGTTGCATAAATTACCCATGGATATAAATCAGGCAATTCCTAACATATAGCAGTCATGACTCATGTATGATTCACAGACATATATCGAGAATGAAGGGCAGTCGCTAAAACTCTATATAAACAATGAACGAACTAGCCAGTTTACCTCGCAGGCATATCATATCATATGCAGAATCATAATCATATCATAATAATAATCATATCGTCAGCCAACTCCCAATCATAAAGGCATATTTAGGCCCCCGTGGTTGTGATTGATTTCGAACTCAGAAACGCAGATGATCCAGACGACAAGCCCTATGCTAGCTCGTGGGATCAAATCGAATATCATATAATGGATCCAGACTCAACTCATGAACATATCACAGTTCCAGTGCACAAAGAAAATACAACTGAAGCATAACAAGTACGCATGTTGTCCAGCCGGTATGTAAACACAATTGGGCAGTTTGAAAGCAAAAGTATTTCAAATATTTTTCAAATGCATATAAAACATGTCACACAATTCAGTTCAATGCAAATTTAATTATTAATTGCATTAAAACAGTATTCATTTTCAGTGATAAACTCACATCAGTCCGAAGATACTAGCTCACACTTTATCTATCCGATCTGCATATATTTCAGGTTCTAGAATTTCAGCATTTATTTCTTACTAATAATAATATTTCAAGATTCTTAGACTCCTTACGTATTCTAGAGGCTTATCTAAGTAACGACGTAAAACTAGCGTGCCTATTTTCCTTTTAAAAGAACTTATAACATTTAAATAGACATTTAAACTCTATTTCTATTTTTATAAACAAATAAGGATTAAATATAAATTAATTGATAATTTAAGAAAATATAGTTTAATAACCTTTAAATAGTCATTAAAATGTTTAGATTAGAAAAGAATTGTAAAATGTATTACAAAGAAATAAACAAAGAAAATAATAATAAAATATTTTAAAATTCATTTTTTAGGGTCTGATTGGTTTTACACGCTCTGAGATCGGTTTTAGTCGATTTTTAGAAAATCCACAAAGAAAATCGGTTTTACCCATCTTCGAAATGGTAAAAACAAGCCAAGAAATTATTTTTAGAAAGCATTATCGGTTTTCCCGCCTTTAAATCGGTAAAAACCGATCATGGACTTTCCAGAAAATCCAACATCGGTCTTTTCCACTCTAAAGGAGGTTATAGCCGATTTTCTTGAGAAAACTTTATTTAAAATATAAAGTCCGGTTTACCTGATCCAAAGCTGGTTTTTATGGACTTCTTAAGCTATAATTGCTTACCCTTAGGTCCCTGAAGTTGCTAGGCACGAATCCACCGGATTAGAAATCCGAATCCAAGCTCCAAGTTCTCCTTTTCTATTTTCCTAATTTTCTCAACTTTTGCCTATTTTCTGCTTTCTCTCAATTTGCTTCTTGATTTTGCATAAAATTGTTGTTATGGATGATCAAGGGGGTATTTATAGTACCCTGCCGCCAGATAGAACAAATTTCGTAGGGTTACAAGCCCCCTATAGTCGTAGCCCGACGTTAGAACTCGGAGAAGATATTTTTTTTCAACTTCCGAAATCGATCGGTTTTACCGCTCTAAATTAAATGCTGGGTAAAACCGGTCTTGATTTTTATCAGCTTCCTAATACTGGCTTTAATTTACTGGTCAAATGGCGGTTAGATATTTTTTTCTACTGTTCATAGGCGGTTAGGTCGATTTTACCCACTCCCAATGGCGGAAAAAACCGGTCTTTGGATTTTTCCTCATTTTTCATTTATTCCTAATTTTCTTATTTTTTATTTCTTGTTTTCCAAAATTAATACATCCTTAAACTAGAATTAACAACATATCTTAAAATCAAAATTATAATTTGAATCAATCAAATTTTGAAGTTGAAATCATATATTATAAATTATATTTTCATAATTAAAATTCTTTTTAAAGATATTCTATGACTTAGTAAATATTCGTAAGAAAATATTTTTATAATGACATATAAAGATTTTAGGGGTTAATTCTAGAGTAAAAAATTACGGAGTCTCACATTGGGGACTTTTATCAAAAGATTATTGACAGATTCAAGATCAGATTCATATTTCGTTACGAGATTTGTCCAAAGCGATGACTACTACTTCTTTAGTGTTGGGAAAATTAAATCAAGCTTAATTAAGAAATTCTTTGGTAGGATTTAATAATTACTTATTTAGTTTGTTTCCAATTTAGATTTTGTTTGTTTTAGGAAATAGTTTTGAGAAGGAATTGGGTAACTATGGTTCTATATAAAGAACTCATGTGGTATTATTTTAAGTTGAGTTGAGAGTTTGAAATGTCAAAGTCTTTCGGCTCTCTGTCTTCGGGGAATTTTGAGAGACTTTTGGCTCTCTGTCTTCGGGGTTGTGAGATGTTGGGTTATTGATGTAATAGGTGTGTAGGTAAAACAATTTCAACTTGCCCCGCCTTTGATTGATTTAGTGAATTTTGTGGATGTAGGTCTTTTAAAGATCGAACCATGTTAAATTGTGTTATTTGGTAGTTGGTTTTGATTATTTCGCTGCGCGTCATCTTTTTTTTGCGATAGAGATATTTTTATATCCTACTTATAGATCAGTATAGATTTAATTTTCTTTATTTTCAATTATTTGTATCAACTAATTACTAGATCAAATTATTTACAGTGCATCAACGGTTCCCTTTCTTTTAATTAATGAAATATGACGAATTTTAAATAAAAAAATAATAGTTTTTTTCTTTCTTCCTTCATTCCTTCTTGAATGTTTGTTTTAGGACAAGTTCATCGGGGCAATTGATGAAGTGAGCATAGTCACGGAAGCTTCCAAAAATGATGGGGGCTCAAACGCTTGAATGTCACGTGTCAATGTTTTCCCACGCATTTAATTCTACTCGCTTCGCTTGCCATTCCCCAAACTTCTTGGCCTATTACTTTCCACGTGGCTACTCCGCTTGCCATTCCCCAAAGGCTTCTTGCCCTATTACTTTCCACATGGCTACTGCGCTTGCGATTCAAAGGGCCACACTGTCCTTAAGCTTCTCTTTGGTATAACACGTGCTCACTTGTTTGTCTTGTATATATAATACGGAATTGTTATTTGCAATAACCATTTTATTATTTATAGTAACATTCTCTTGTGAAAAATTTAACATGCCCTTGACACAAAAAAAAAAGAAAAAAAAGAAAAGCAAAAGTAACATAATGGTTCTGCAAAAGTCTATAAATAGACTGCAAAGAAGGAAAAAGGAAGCAGAAGCAAATGTGAGGCTGCGGAGCTGTGTAGAGAAGAAGGGATCACACAATTGGCTAAATCAGATAAAAGTCGAGATGAATCGGATCGGCAAAAGGTGAGTGCCTAAAATTAATATTTGTTTCGAGATTGTTATATTTGTTGTTTTGATTAATTTAGTTGTAATATGTCCGGATTTGTTAGTATTTTTCCCGAAATTGTTAATTTTTTCCCCAGATCTGCGCAGATCCGGCCGGTTGTCGCCGGATGAGGATGAAATACCACCGGTGACCGGCGGTATTTCCCTTCAGGAATGCCGCCGGTCACCGGATGTGTTTTCGCCAGAATACCGCCCGGAAAAGGACAGTATTCTGGGGAAATACCGCGCCGGCGGTATTTCTCCGAGGTAATACCGCCGGTGACCGGCAGCATTTTCTGGAAAAATACCGCCCCGGTAGTATTTTTCTAGAAAATGCCGCAGGCGGTATTTTTCCATAAATATCGCCAGGCGATGGCGGTATTTTTCCAGAAAATACCGCAGTCGCCTTGCGGTATTTCTCCGCGGTAATACCGCCGGGGCGGTATTTTTTCAGAAAATGCCGCCAGTCCCTGGCGGTATTGCCGAGGAGAACCGGTGACTGGCGGTATTCCTGAAGGGTCGCCGGCGGTATTTCATGAAATACCGCCGGCGACCGACGGTATTTCATCCCCATCCAGCGACAACCGGCCGGATTTGCGCAGATCCGGGGAAAAAATTAACAATTTTGGGAAAAATACTAACAAATTCGGACATATTACAACTAAATTAATCAAAACAACAAATATAACAATACCGAAACAAATATTAATTTTAGGCACTCACCTTTTGCCAATCCGATTCGTCTCGACTTTTATCCGATTTAGCCAATTGTGTGATCCCTTCTTCTCCACACAGCTCCGCAGCCTCACCTTTGCTTTTGCTTCCTTTTTCCTTCTTTGCAGTCTATTCCTTTTCCTTTGCAGTCTATTTATAGACTTTTGCAGAACCATTATGTTACTTTTGCTTTTTTATTTTTATTTTTATTTTTATTTTTTTTTTGTCAGGGGCATGTTAAACTTTTCACAGGGGAATGTTACTGTAAATAGTAAAATGGTTACTGCAAATAATAATTTCATATTATATATACAAGACAAACAAGTGAGCACGTGTTATACCAAAGAGAAGCTTAAGGACAGTGTGGCCCTTTGAATCGCAAGCGCAGTAGCCATGTGGAAAGTAATAGGCCAAGAAGCCTTTGGGGAATGGCAAGCGAAGCGAGTAGAATTAAATGCGTGGAAAAACATTGACACGTCACATTCAAGCGTTTGAGCCCCCATCATTTTTGCAAGCTTCCGTGACTATGCTCACTCCATTAATTGCCCCGATGAACTTGTCCTAAAACAAACATTCAAGAAGGAATGAAGGAAGAAAGAAAAAAACTATTTTTTTATATTTAAAATTCGTCATATTTCATTAATTAAAAGAAAGGGAACCGTTGATGCACTGTAAATAATTTGATCTAGTAATTAGTTTCTTCAAATAATTGAAAATAAACAAAATTAAATCTATACTGATCTATATGTAGGATATAAAAATATCTCTATCGCAAAAAAAGATGACGCGCAGCGAAATAATCAAAACGAACTACCAAACAACACAATTTAACATGGTTCGATCTTTAAAAGACCTACATCCACAAAATTCATTAAATCAATCAAAGGCGGGGCAAGTTGAAATTGTTTTACCTACACACCTATTACATCAATAACCCAACATCTCACAACCCCGAAGACAGAGAGCCAAAAGTCTCTCAAAATTCCCCGAAGACAGAGAGCCGAAAGACTTTGACATTTCAAACTCTCAACTCAACTTAAAATAATACCACATGTGTTCTTTATATAGAACCATAGTTACCGAATTCCTTCTCAAAACTATTTCCTAAAACAAACCAAATCTAAATTAGAAACAAACTAAACAAGTAATTATTAAATCCTACCAAAGAATTTCTTAATTAGGCTTGATTTAATTTTCCCAACACTAAAGAAGTAGTAGTCATCGCTTTGGACAAATCTCGTAACGAAATATGAATCTGATCTTGAATTTGTCAATAATCTTTTGATAAAAGTCCCCAATGTGAGACTCCGTAATTTTTTACTCTAGAATTAACCCCTAAAATCTTTATATGTCATTATAAAAATATTTTCTTACGAATATTTACTAAGTTATAGAATATCTTTAAAAAGAATTTTAATTATGAAAATATAATTTATAATATATGATTTCAACTTCAAAATTTGATTGATTCAAATTATAATTTTGATTTTAAGATATGTTTTTAATTCTAGTTTAAGGATGTATTAATTTTGGAAAACAGGAAATAAAAAATAAGAAAATTAGGAATAAATGAAAAATGAGGAAAAATCCAAAGACCGATTTTTTCCGCTATTGGGAGTGGGTAAAATCGACCTAACCGCCTACGAACAGTAGAAAACAAATATCTAACCGCCATTTGACCAGTAAAAGCCAGTATTAGGAAGCTGACAAAAATCAAGACCGGTTTTACCCAGCATTTAATTTAGAGCGGTAAAACCGATCGATTTCGAAAGTTGAAAAAAAATATCTTCTCCGAGTTCCAACGTCAGGCTACGACTATAGGGGGCCTGTAACCCTACGAAATTTGTTCTATCTGGCGGCAGGTTACTATTAATACCCCCTTGATCATCCATAACAACAATTTTATGCAAAATCAAGAAGGAAATTGAGAGAAAGTAGAAAATAGGCAAAAGTTGAGAAAATTAGGAAAATAGAAAAGGAGAACTTGGAGCTTGGATTCGGATTTCTAATCCGGTGGATTCGTGCCTAGTAACTTCAGGGACCTAAGGGTAAGCAATTATAGCTTAAGAAGTCCATAAAAACCAGCTTTGGATCGGGTAAACCGGCCTTTATATTTTAAATAAATTTTTCTCAAGAAAATCGGCTATAACCTCCTTTAGAGTGGGAAAGACCGATGTTGGATTTTCTGGAAAGTCCATGATCGGTTTTTACCGATTTAAAGGTGGGAAAACCGATCATGCTTTCTAAAAATAATTTCTTGGCTTGTTTTTACCATTTCGAAGATGGGTAAAACCGATTTTCTTTGTGGATTTTCTAAAAATCGACTAAAACCGATCTCAGAGCGTGTAAAACCAATCAGACCCTAAAAATGAATTTTAAAATATTTTATTATTATTTTCTTTGTTTATTTCTTTATAATACATTTTACAATTCTTTTCTAATCTAAACATTTTAATGACTATTTAAAGGTTATTAAACTATATTTTCTTAAATTATCAATTAATTTATATTTAATCCTTATTTGTTTATAAAAATAGAAATAGAGTTTAAATGTCTATTTAAATGTTATAAGTTCTTTTAAAAGGAAAATAGGTACGCTAGTTTTTACGTCGTTACTTAGATAAGCCTCTAGAATACGTAAGGAGTCTAAGAATCTTGAAATATTATTATTAGTAAGAAATAAATGCTGAAATTCTAGAACCTGAAATATATGCAGATCGGATAGATAAAGTGTGAGCTAGTATCTTCGGACTGATGTGAGTTTATCACTGAAAATGAATACTGTTTTAATGCAATTAATAATTAAATTTGCATTGAACTGAATTGTGTGACATGTTTTATATGCATTTGAAAAATATTTGAAATACTTTTGCTTTCAAACTGCCCAATTGTGTTTACATACCGGCTGGACAACATGCGTACTTGTTATGCTTCAGTTGTATTTTCTTTGTGCACTGGAACTGTGATATGTTCATGAGTTGAGTCTGGATCCATTATATGATATTCGATTTGATCCACGAGCTAGCATAGGGCTTGTCGTCTGGATCATCTGCGTTTCTGAGTTCGAAATCAATCACAACCACGGGGGCCTAAATATGCCTTTATGATTGGGAGTTGGCTGACGATATGATTATTATTATGATATGATTATGATTCTGCATATGATATGATATGCCTGTGAGGTAAACTGGCTAGTTCGTTCATTGTTTATATAGAGTTTTAGCGACTGCCCTTCATTCTCGATATATGTCTGTGAATCATACATGAGTCATGACTGCTATATGTTAGGAATTGCCTGATTTATATCCATGGGTAATTTATGCAACTCGGTAAATGTTGCGGAAATGGTGGACTCTCACTGGGCAAGGGCTCATTCTATTTTCCTGTTTTGTTTTCTGTTTTCAAAATAATTTTTACAGATCTTTGTAGCGAAGATGACTATACTCACTAGGACAACTAGAAGTACTAGAATAGTGGGGTACGACTAGAAGGCGAAAATGATATAAACGGGCTTATACTCTGATAATCATGTATATTAAGGCTGTGTAAGTTTTATTTTGTTATAATTGATGGAAGAATATTTATGTTCTAACGTACTGAATCCTGGTGCAAACTAGGCAAACATCCGGTGAAGCCAGTCTCTTGTATGCGGGATGGTGAACCTAGGGTGCCTCACCCAATATATTGGATTTTCACTTAAAAATAATAAAATACCCATTATATGGAAAATTTTTTTATGTTTATTGAGGAATACGAGATCTCTAATTATGAGAAAATAAAAAAATTCTCATCATGGAAGACAAAAAGATACTAAATAGAAAAGTGTAGAAAATTCATATTTTTTGTTTTTCCTATCTCCCATTGAAAAGGTGATGAGAGAAGAAAATTAGATAAGATGGAGGCCTAGAATAGGTTTGGGAAGAAGAGGGCGTGAGATCCACTGTCCCCCATGCGACAGTGGATCCTCTAATAGGGGAATGTGGGTCCCACGTGCCCTATAGAGGTTCCACTGTCGCATGGGAGACAGTGGATTTGTCCTCGAGGAAGAGAGATAGAGAGAGGGAGGCGTTTTATTTCAAATAGTATTAAAAGTTAAAATTTAAAAAAAACCTATCCCTAAGTAAGGTAGATGCAAATAATTTTAATCAAAAATTAAATCTAGAGGAGTAAGAGAATAGAGGTTTTTGATACTATATGAATCCAATGGGCGGGTCATGATGCTATGTTCTTTTCCATTTCATTACAGGAAATCATCACCTTTCTTTCTTTAAAATTTTACAGAACGAAACTCATTTTTTACTAAATTTAAAATTCAAAATTTTCTCTAAATTTTCACTCACATAAATTCAAAAAATAATTTAATCATTATACTTTTTCTTCTCTTTCTTACAAAAATTTCTAAAAGAAATTCCCTCCAAAAAAGTATTCATACCCTAATTTGTTTTTTTAATTTGGTAAAAAAAAGTACGGAGCCAAGTTTCAGTTTGGCTAGCTCAGCAATTCAGTTAATCGACACTAATTATTAAATTGGTTGAGTTTTGGAAGGTGTCGAAGTGAACACATTTTTAAAAATAAATAAATAAAACTGAGCATGTTAATTAATGAGGATATGAGCAATTTAGGATGTAAGGGCGAATAAAATTTATCTTTCCTTAGTTTGGGTAAAATTATATTTAAAAAAATGTTCACGAGACGGATTCGTACATGCACTAAAGAAATTTTGTGGGAACCACAAAGTCAGAGAAGGGATAATTCTAAAAGAAAAAAGAAAAAAAAAAACCTTCATAGTGGAATTTCACATCAGCAAGTCTATATAATCTTACTTTGTGTGTTACTCACTCAATTCAATTAGAAGAGTCTATTTTGTATTACTAAAAATAGTATTACAAAGTGAACTCTTCTAATGAAATATATGTAATATAATTTACTCTCTGCACTTATCGGACTCGCCGCCTAGGGTTCTCTTAACGTAAGCACATTGGCGGTGGTCGAAAACAGCCGTCGCCAAACTATGCGGCAACAGTGGCTTCAAAACACTGTCTCCCTCCGCCACCACCTCCGATCAAAAGGCCTCTCAAGACAGTGACCGAGCATAGGGGCAAACTGGCCCTCTTTTTCGACGACGACGAGATGGACGAATTGGAAGCACCTCTCCGGCTGGCGCTAGTCGGAAAGCTCTCCAAGGGGCGGACGACGCTAGATAACTTACGAGCAGATTTTCTAACTACAAGATTTAACAGCAGTTTCTACATTGGATTGATTGACAGCAAGCAAGTGCTAATTCGGTTTGAAGAAGACGGTTATTATCAACGTTGTTTCATGCGTGGTGTACGGAATTTTAAACTTATGAGCTCCGAATTGTGAAGTGGGCGCCAGACTTCGACCCCCAGGCGGAATCTTCGATAGTCCCAGTCTGGGTAACACTACCAATGCTCCCCTTTCAGCTATACAATGAGTGGTCTTTGCTATCTATAGGTAACATGATCGACCGTGCTTTGAAAACGAACTTTGCGTCGGGAACGTTATCTCGTCCTAAAGAGGCACGGGTCTGCACTGAGATCGACCTCTTGGGGCCGTTGCCGGACTCCGTTTTTTAGAATAATTAAACTAAGTTTCCTATTCGGTTTATGTTTCCTGTTTGGTTTCGTATTTGTTTTAGCAAACCTAATTTTTTTAGGAAATAGTTGCAATCTGAATCAGCGTAGGATTCATGGATAGTTTAGCCTATAAATATATGCCTTGAGTTACCATTGTAATCACAGAGAAAATTACAAAGATTTAAAGAAATTATTGCAGCTGTTTTTTGGCACTTTTTGCAACCAGTTCTTTTGTTTATTTGGTTAGCTTGAATTTGATTTTAAGCTTTGATTTGGTTTCCTCAGTTCGTGTGCAATTAATTGCATATAGCTTATTGTTGTTTGTTCGGTGGCTGACACTCAGAACAAATCAATTTGATTTAATTCTCTTGATTTGTTTGATTGGCTTTGCTCTGGTTGTTCGTTCGACGATTACAGCTTCCGCTATTATCTGTGGGTTTGTTTTATTTTTGGGTCCTACATCTGGTATCAGAGCCTGTGTTATTTTTTAGGAGTCAAGATGTCTTCTTTATTTAATCCTCTTGAGTGTCATGTATTTGTTTTTGATGGGAAAAATAATTTTGAAATCTGGTGTCAATTTATAGAGAATTTTTCCAAGATGGTTGGTATCTGGCATGTAATTGAGCCAGGTTTTGAAGAACCTGAAAAAGACGAAGAAGGTGAAAAATCAACAGGTGAGGGAAGTAAAGAATTGGAGAAGAATCGTTCTCACAATAATCATGCACTCTATTATTTAAGAACTAAGGTTGGATTAGACGTATGCAAAAGTTTAATGGAGGTAGAGACAGCTAAGGAGTTTTGGGACAAATTAAAAGTTACCAATCGAGGAAATGAAAACGTTCAGAAAAGGAAGCTGCAGGAGTTACGGAGACAATTTGAGTTGGCAGAGATGAAGCCTAATGAAAAGGTGCAAGAATACATGGCTAGGGTAAAATCCATAGCTGGTCAGATGAAGATTGATGTTGACTTCAAAATTTCACACAAAGAAGGAGATTATTGAGGCCATTAAAGATCTTTCCACTTTTTCGTATGCTGATTTGGAAGGAGAATTGGTGATATATGAGATGTCATGTGACAGACCATCTGTTGATGCGGCGTCAGAAGCATTGAAGGCTTTGGTATATAAGCCTAAAGAATTCAATGGTGGTGAAACCAATCAGCAGGGCCAGAATTCTCAAGGGAGAGGACGTGGCTGTCAAAGCTTCAGAGGCAGAGGCCATGGTAGAGGTAATTTTTCTTACAAACCAAAGGTTAATTCGGATGCTCAAAATAATGGGCAAAAACGTGATAGGTCTAAAATTAAATGTTATAATTGTGGAAAGATGGGTCACATAAAAAAGGATTGTTGGGGTCTTAAAAATAACAATACTAGACATGCTCTAATAGCTGAAAGTAGTGGTGATAATCATGAAATTGTTTTATTTATTGCTGGTGCGGATGAAGAAGATAAAAGTTCTAATTGGTATATTGATTCTGGCTGTAGTAATCATATGTGTGAGAGAAATAAAATTTTTTCTAATCTTAATGAGGCCTACAGGAATACAGTGAGATTTAAAAATAATCATGTTATGTCTGTTGTTGGGAAATGTAGTATTCCTATTACTTTGAAAAATGGAAAGACCAGTGCAATAGGTGATTTCTATTATGTGCCTAATCTTAGTCAGAATTTATTGAGTCTTGGTCAATTGTAGGAGAAGAATTATAATATTAATTTTAGGCATGGTATTTGCACAATTCGTGATGAACGGATGGGGATGATTGCAAAGGTAGACATGAACAATAATAGGTTGTTTTCAATCACTCTTAATTATTATAATTCGGCTTACTTTAGTACCACTGGCTGTGATGAGAGTTGGTTGTGGCATATGAGATTTGGCCACTTTCATTTTGGCGGTTTGAACTTTATTGTGAAGAATAATGTTGTTACTGGATTGCCATCACTTAACTTTAAATCTCGACAATTCGAGTCGTGTGTTTTGGGCAAGAAGCACAGGGAGCCTTTTCCAAAAGGTGAAGTTTGGAGGGCAAAGCAGCCATTGGAGTTGATTCATTCTGATCTGTGTTCTGTTGATGTTCCTTCTCGGGGTGGTAACAAATATTTTATCACTTTTATTGTTGATTTTAGTAGGAAGACCCTGGTTTATTTATTGAAATTTAAATTTGATGCATATGATATTTTCAAGAGTTTCAAGGCTTATGTTGTGAAGCAGAGTGGGCGTTCCATTAAAGCTCTAAAAACTGATAGAGGCACTGAGTATACGGTGTGTGATGATTTCTTAAAAAATCATGGGATTAAGCATTAGATGACAGCCAGATACACTCCTTAGCATAATGGTGTTGCAGAGAGAAAGAACAGAACAGTGATGGATATGGTGAGGTCGATGATGACGACCAAAAGTATGCCTAAGGATTTCTGGGCTGAAGCTGTAGCTTGTACAGTTTATTTGTCAAATAGGTGTCCGACAAGAAGTATTGGTAAGAAAACTCCATATGAGATTTGGTCAGGAAAGAAACCAAATATCTCACATCTTAAAGTATTTGGGTGTGTTGCATATGCCCATGTTCTGGATGCAATACGGAAGAAGTTGGATGATATGGCAGAAAAATGTGTCTTTATTGGGTATAGCAGTGAGACTAAAGGGTATAAACTCTTCAATCCTGATACTGAAAAGGTAATTATCAGTAGAGATGCTACTTTTGATGAACAAGGAGTTTGGGATTGGAAAAAGAAGGCACCAGAAATTATAAAACGATCATCAGCAGTGTATATTGGTGGAGATAATGCAACTGAAGAACCGAAAGCCAGTACAACAACCGGTTTGTGATTCTTCTGCTTCTACAGCTTCTATCTCAAGTGGACGTCTGCGGAGAGAGTCAAAACGGCCAGCTCGTTTGAATGATTATGTAGTTGGGGATGAAGTTGATAGTTTGACTGATGAGGATGTTGTGAATTTTGCTATGTTTGCAGACTGTGATCCTGTTAATTTTACAGATGCTGTTGGAGATGATCGTTGGGTGAAGGCAATGGATGAAGAAATTAATTCTATTGAGAAGAATAATACTTGGGAGCTTACAAACCTTCCAAGTGCAAAGAAGCCCATTGGTATAAAGTGGGTCTACAAGACAAAGTAAAAGCCTAGTGGAGACGTTGATAGATATAAGGCAAGACTTGTTGTAAAAAGGTACAAGCAGAAGCTTGGAATTAATTATTTTGAAGTGTTTGCTCCTGTTGCTAGACTTGATACTGTGAGAATGATAATTTCTTTGGCTGCCCAGAATGATTGGAAGATTTTTCAGATGGATGTGAAGTCTGCTTTTCTGAATGGAGTTCTTGAAGAGGAGGTGTATGCTAATCCATCTCCTGGCTTTGTGAAAAGAGGTCAAGAGAAAAAAGCTTATCGATTGAAGAGAGCCCTGTATGGATTGAAGCAAGCTCCGAGAGCTTGGTATACTCGTATTGACACCTTCTTTATCAAAAGTGGTTTTCAATGGTGCCTATATGAGTATACTTTATACGTGAAGTCTTCATCAAGTGGGGATATTGTCATTGTTTGCTTGTATGTGGATGATCTGATATTCACTGGAAATAATGAAAAGATGATGTCAGACTTCAGGGAGGCAATGATCAGACAGTTTGAAATGACTGATTTGGGGCTTATGTCATATTTTCTTGGATTGAAGTTTCTCAGACTGATCGTGAAATCTTTATTTCTCAAAGAAAATATGCTGGTGATATTTTGAAAAAGTTCAAGATGGATGGTGCTAATTCGATCATGATTCCAGCTGAAGAAAGGTTGAGGTTAACGAAGGAAGGCACTGGAAATTCTGTGGATCCAACATACTTTAAGAGTATGGTTGGTAGTTTGAGATACTTGACTTTTACAAGGCCGGATATAAATTTCAATGTTGAATTGATAAGCAGATTCATGGAGAATCCCTGTCAGTCGCATTTGCAGGCTGCTCAGAGAATCTTGAGGTACATTAAGGGTACTGAAGGAGATGGTATTCTGTATCCAAGAGGTGAACCAGTAAAGCTTCTGGGGTATACTGATAGTGATTGGGCATGTGATACAGTTGAAAGGAAAAGCACTTCTAGGTATGCTTTCTTCATTGGTTCTGGTGTGTTTTTTTGGAGTTCAAAGAAACAACCAGTGATAGCATTATCTACTGCTGAGGCTGAGTATATTGCAGCTTCTAATTGTGCTACTCAAACAATTTGGTTGAGAAGGATGCTGGGTTTCCTTCAGCATAAAGAGGATGGTCCGACTACGGTGTTGTGTGATAGCAAGTCGGCAATTGATCTGACGAAGCATCCAGTCTTTTTTGGTCGCAGTAAACATATTGATATCAAGTATCACTTCATTTGTGATTTGGTTAATGAGAAGGAGATTTTAGTTGATTACTGTAAGACTGAAGATCAAGTGGCGGACATTTTCACTAAGGCATTAAAGTTCGAGATCTTTGCAAAGTTGAAGAAGATGCTCGGTATGGCTAACGGTGCGAACTTAGTTTAAGGGAGGCTATGTAGAATAATTAAACTAAGTTTCCTATTTGTTTCTATTTCCTATTCGTTTATTTCCTGTTTGGTTTTGTATTTGTTTTAGGAAACCTAATTGTTTTAGGAAATAGTTGCAATCTGAATCAGTGTAGGATTCAGGGATAGTTTAGCCTATAAATATATGCCTTGGGTTTCCATTGTAATCACAAAGAAAATTACAAAGATTTAAAGAAAGCCTTGCGGCTGTTTTTCGGCTTTGCGGTTTATTTTCTGCAGCCGGTTCTTTTGTTTATTTGGTTAGCTTGAATTTGATTTTAAGCTTTGATTTGGTTCCTCGATTCATGTGCAATTAATTGCATATAGCTTATTGTTGTTTGTTCGGTGGCCGATACTCAGAACAAATCAATTTGATTTAATTCTCTTGATTTGTTCGAGCGGCTTTGCTTCGATTGTTCGTTCGACGATTATAGCTTCCGCTATTATCTGTGGGTTTGTTTTATTTTTGAGTCCTACACGTTTACCTAGGAACAAGGGGTAAGGAGTTCACTCAAAGGCTGGAATATGAGAGACTTCCCTATTACTACACTGTGTGCATGAAAGTTGGCCACGAAGAGGTCGCGTGCAGAAGGGGTCAAGGGGGAAGGAGTAGCGACGGCACTCAGCAACCTCCGGACAGCTAAACAGAACCAAAGGGGAAAGAAAAGTTCTGGGCAGGACAACCCAATCCGGATTTTCAAAAGTGGGAAAACGGTGGGTGAGTCGGGGGTCACAAAAACCCTGGATCCGGTGACGGTGCTGCCCAACGTGCCGTCGACCTCCACCGTGCAAGACCGTAAGCTGGCCCTGGAAACACCTCAAGGTCTGGAGTTGGAACTTGTGCCGTATGTAGAGCGATCGCTGACACAGGAGAATTCGTTGCCACTTAATTTGTATGAAGTCTTGGTAGATGAGGGGTCTGACAGTGAGGCCACTGTGTCAGGTTTCATGGAGCCTGTGAACATGCATGCAAACACCACAATGCATGCAGACACCATAATGCATGCAAAATATGTGCATGCTAACATCACAAAGCATGCAAAAAATGTGCATGCTGAATCCACAAAGCATGCAAAAAATGTGCATGCAGACACCACAATGCATGCAGAAAATGTGCAGACTATAATGACCCAATGCTGGGAAAACTTGAAAAATTCTACACAAGAGGAGGAGGCTGAAACAGAGGATCCTTTCCAAGCTGTTTTCACCTCCCCCCCGTAGTAAGTGGAAGACCCCCGGAGAGAGCCCCTCAAACACCGATCTGGACATGGATTAGAGGCGGATCTCGACAGCTGAGCTCAAGGCTTTTAGCAACTCCTTTCAAGCCTTGGATCAATAGCCAGAGGGTGTTCAGGCACTACTAGAAGACTTGGAGAAGGATGAAAAGAAGCAAAATCAGCGGAAGCAGCGCAAGAATTATTTCAGATTGCCTCGTACGGTGACGACAAGGCAATCCTTGAAAGCGACCTCAACCACTTTTTAGTTCCCATATGGTGTGGCTTATATGAAACATAAGGGGGGTAAGATCACATGCCTCTTTACGACATTTGAAACATTTAATTAAAAAATAGCATGTTACTTTGCTAGTTATTTTTGAACCTATGATTTCTAGTGATAATCTGGAAGAGTATCGAGTGGGTTTGGGATACCATGGATCTTTTGCCTCTTTATCCGGGAAGATATGGGTTTTTTGGACTATGGATTATGGAATGAGATTGGTCACGGATTTGGCACAGTGTGTTGTCTATGAGGTGACTAATCCACAGCTAGCAGTGCCGTGCTGGGCAAGTTTTGTTTATGGGCTGCACACTAGGAGGCAACGGGAATCTTTATGGCTAGAGTTGACCTGGGCAATGGAGGGGAGACCGTTAATTGTATGGGGTATTTCAATGTGGTGGCTTCCTTGGAAGAATACAAGGGGTCGGCGTCTCTGGATTTGGGAGCAATGCAAGACTTCACTAATTTTATTGATGGAGCGGGGCTCATGGATGTGTCTACAACGGGTGCTCTATTCATGTGGGTTGGATATAGATTGACGTCGGGAACCAGGGCTAAGGTGCAAAAGCGGCTGGATCGAGTGATGGTAAATCAGGAGTGGCGAAACATTTTCTTGGGGTGCACGGTAAGTGTCCTCAGTAGGGCAACTTCTGACCATGTCCTCTCTCTTGTTGAAGCCTCCAACTACACCCCCTGAGGAAAAAAAAAGTTTTAGGTATCAGAGTATGTGGGAGTACGGGAAGGCTTCATAGATGTTATCCGGGATAGCTGGCATGGGGATATTAACGGGTTTGGGATGAATCATTTTTCTTTAAAATTAAGGAGCATGAAGATGAACTTGAGAAAGTGGAATAAAGAGGTTTTTTGGAATGTCTTTAGAGGAGTCAAGGATGCCGAGGAGAGAGTGCTACATGCGCAATTATGTTTTGACTATGGGGGAGAGGATATGGAACTGATTGGTCGTCCAAGGGCAGAGGCGGTGCTGGCACAACGGCTCCTGGAAGAGGAAATGTATTGGAAGCAGAAATCTCATGTTAAATGGTTGAATGAGGGGGATCAAAATACCCATTTTTTTCTCACCACTTTGCTGAACAGGAGGTCCAGGGCAGCTATTTTTCTGATTAAGGATGGTGCCGGTAATAGGCTCACAGAATGGGAAAAAATCGGGAGGGAGGCGGTCGCCTTTTTTTAGACGCTTTTCCAGGCTGAGCAGGTAGACGAGAGTGCAATAGATGGATTTCCTCAGTATGTGCCACAGTTGGTGCAAGACCCGAACTGCTTGCTTCTGGATATTTCAGAGGAGGAGCTTAGGGGGCTTGTATGGGACCTGGATCCAGATAGTGCTCCAGGCAGTGATGGGTATCAAGGGGGTTTTTACCGATTTGTATGGGAAGTCATCAAGCCGGACCTGTTGAGTACAGTACGGGAATTAATGTTGGGTGTGCCTATACCCAGAGCCATAGCCAGCACGTGGATCTCTTTGTTGACCAAGAAATCGAACCCTGCCACGTTTGCAGACTTTTGCCCAATAAGTCTGTGCAATTTTTTAAACAAGATTTTTACCAAGGTATTGTGTGCAAGGCTAAAGTGCGTAATTGATGAAATTATATCTCCAAAACAGGCTGCTTTCTTGACAGGAAGAGAGATTGTGGATAACGTCTTGCTGGCCCAGGGGATGGTACAACATCTGGACAAGAAGTGCAGGGGGGGGAAATATAATGTATAAGCTGGATATGGTAAAAGCGTTCGATAGAGTATCCTAGACCTTTTTGGAACAGTTGCTCGCTAAAATGGGGTTTCCGTAGCTATATGCGAACTTGATGCTAGGGAATTTGAAGGCTGCTTGGTTCTAGATCTTAGTGACTGGGCAGCCAAGTGGGTTTTTCCAGGCAACCCGAGGAATTAACTAGGGGGATCCCCTATCCCCTTTCCTGTTTATATTGGTGGGTGAAGCTTTCACGAGAGCTTTAAATGCCCAAGTTGATTCTGACATGTTGGAATCTTTCGCCCTGCCAAGGAGGGCGCATCGGATCACTCATCTTAGTTTTGCAGACGATCTTCTCATATTTTTGAATGCTGAGAGGAAATCTTTGGTAGGTTTCAAGGAATTTCTGGGTATGTATGAAGCAGCTGCGGGCCAGAAAGTGATCAAACCAAAGTCCACCTTTTATTTAGGTCGGCATTATGAGAGTGGGGCAGCACTAGTGCGCACGGTGCTTGGTATGCGTAGAGGTAGTTTCCCATTCATCTACCTCGAATGTCCCATATATAAAGGTCGGATGACAATAGCTTTATTCCAACCGCTGATGGATAAGCTGCGGGCGAAGCTAGCGGGCTGGAAAATCAAAATGCTATCACCAGGAGGCTGTTTGGTGTTGATTCGACATGTTCTGGGAGCTATCCCGATACATTATTTGGCGGAAATGTGCCCGCCAAAAGGGGTGGTGAGGCAGATGGAATGACTAGTTGCCAAGTTCTTTTGGGGTAGTACTGAAGGAGGTCCGAAGAGAAAATGGTGGGCATGGCACCACATCACGATGCCCCTATCTGAAAATGGGTTAGGTGTCCGGAGTGTGGAGGATATGATAACCGCTTTCTCCTGCAAATTATGGTGGAAAAAGCACTTATCTAAGGTGTTGTGGGGGAAGTTTATGAGATCTTTGTCGAGGAGTTATCGGCGTTCTCTAGTATGGGCTAGGCTAGAATCTGTGCATGAAATTATGTCGCTCAATACTGAGGTCATATTCGGGGATGGTGCGAGCTCGTTTTGGTACTCCAACTGGACAGGCTTGGGTTTTTTGGCGAACTTTGTGGAGCCAAATGCCATCCTGCATCCTACTCTGACTGTTTGAACGTTTGGGGAGCAACGGGTGCAGTGGCTGGGTATTTTGGGAAATCTGTTTGATGATGAGGTGACTCGGGTCCTTGAAGGGATAAACTTGTTATTTTCCCCAAGTCCAGACATGGTCGTATGGAAGCGTGAGGTGCAAGGTGATTTTTTAGTTAAGTCGGCATACGAATTAGTCCGGGATAGAGGTGCGGTGATCCACACCACAGCACTATGGATTGCTAATTGAAATATTCAATGTTCATGTGGCAGTTGGTTAATCGGTTACTACCGTTAGACAACGTGTTGAGATGCATGTGCTTTTCTGTATCTTCTAAATGTGTGTTTTGCGAGTCAGAGAGTTCTTTGCAACATGTGTTTTTTAGGTGCTCATACGCTACGGGCTTGTGGCTGCAATGGTTGGACCTCTTGAGGATTAGGCCTGTACACCTGCAGTCCTTATGGGATGTTTTGGATCTGTTTTGGAAACGGGTAGATGAGCATGTTATGAAATTGCCGCGGTGTATAACTAACATTGTGCCTGTCATGGTTTGTTGGGAAGTTTGGCGATCGTTCTGTAAGGCTACGCATGAGAGAGCTCGGATGCTTCTCCCTAAAGACATGGGGAACACCCTGCTCTATGTTCACAGCTGCTGGCATTCAAGCCCTCGCCCTACACACCAGGGCTGGATTTCCTGCTGAGTACCACATTGCTGCGATGGGCATACCGGAAGAAACGAGAGGCTAAGGTGGTAGCCTGGGTTCATCCATCGCCTGGGACCTTCAAGCTTAATGTGGACAGATCTTCCCGTGGTACGCCTGGCCCTTTTGGTGCTCGAGCTGTGTTGCGATCGGAGACCGGCGAAGTGGTTTTTGGGCAAGCATTTATTTGGGGAACTTCTTGGGTTTCCATGCCGAGGCATTGGCGCTATTGTATGGATTGGAAACATGCAGGGATTTGGGCTGTATGGATCTAATGGTTGAGACAGACTCGCTCTTATTGCTCAGGGTTACAGAAAATCATGGAGTTCCTGGAGCCCTGGATTTCGATTACTTATATTTTCCGCGAAGCTAACTCTGTTGCAGATGCTCTCGCCAAGATGGCTAGCGGTTCAGTGACCTTTCGCTTTTATCACCATGCATCGCTGCCGAGGTAGATTGCAGGGCTTGTAGCTCTAGACGCGTGTAGCTTTCCTTACTTGAGGCTTTAGCCTGTTTTTGTTTCATTTTTTTGAGTTGTATTACAACAATTTTTTCTTCCAATAATAAAATGGGCTATCTGCCTGCCTACATTCATTTAAAAAAAATATATGTAGTATAATTTTGTGTTGTTGGTGCTAAATTCTTCTACTTTGTATATCTTTCTGCAATGATTTATAACCACCTCTTAATTTATTCAAAGTTTTCTAGAATAACGAATTGGTCTTACGGTCCAATGAGCTTATCTGCTTAAGCGTCTAATGTATCCTAATTATGTTATGAAAACATGCGTATTGCGTATTGTCTAGTGTATCGCATGTTCTGCAAATGTATTGCAGTTATGAGTTCAGCTGCTGAAATATCGCATTTCATTTATAGTTTTGAGAAATTGTGTGTAGTTGCTGATATATCACAATTATGTTAAAATAACAAGTATTGCATGTAGCGACGAAAAAACATGTATCGACTTTAAGGAGGATAAACATCGTTTGAAGTGGGGAAAAAAAAAAAAAACTTGTATGCGTATTAATGAAAACACGCGTATCAATTTTAGATTTTGAAGTAGCACTGCCAAACTGTCATACAGTTGTACAAGAGACTCCCTACTAAAAGCTGGAGCTATTTGTAATTTATCAAAACTCGATGTAATTTTACCGGAACTCAGGGGAGGTAAATGTAATTCGCTCTCTATGTAATCCAAAAACACGACATGATTAAGACAAAAAATGAAAGAGTTGCCGTTGAATTTTAACTTATTTGTATTTAAATAAATCAATATAAATAATACGAATAATTAAAATAGACACACAAACCTACTCATCTGGATTAGAAGAAAAAGGGAAAAAAATAAAAAGGAAAAGAGAGTACATGGGAGGGAGAGGGAGAATTTTACTAGATTTAGGAGTTCATTTGGTTAAAATAAAGTCCATAATAACTATGCTAGTAATATTTTAAAAATACTATGTGGCATAATTTGATTAGGTGTTTGACAAGGTTTTTGTCAAATCTCTGATAGATAATTGTCTCATATATAACTGTTTAGATAAGACAATTTATAAAATAATCTCACATTTAGTACAAAAGAGTCAGAACTAAATAACTTGACAGGTAATTTTCTCAGATATAAATAATTAGATAAAACAATTTACAAAATGAACTCACATTTAGTACAGAAGAGTCAAAACTAAATAACTCAGATACCTGATAGATAATTTCTCATTTATAAATAGTTAGATTAGACAATTTATAAAATGAACTCACATTTAGTACAGAAGAGTCAAAGCTAAATAACTTGACAGATAATTTTCTCAAATATAAATAGTTAGATGAGATAATTTACAAAATAAACTCACATTTAATACAGAAGCGTGAAAGCCAAATAACGCAGGAAAGAACAAACAAGAAAAACCGCAGTCACCACAGTTGTCACATTTAATACACTATGGGCCTGTTTGGTATGCGATTTCAAAACGTGTTTTGAAATCACTTTTAATTTTATAATAGTTTTACATTTTTAATCAACGTTTTTACATTTCTAACATACTTTTTTATATTCCCAACACACTTTTAATATTATAAAAGTAAAAGTGATTTCAAAACACGACTTGAATCACGATACCAAACATGCCCATATTTGTTTGTCGTGATGTAGTTGTGGTGTGTATTTAAGGTAGCTCTTTTTGCAAGAAATTATTTTGGGGAAAATGTTAATTCCACGTTTATATCAGATGCCTTCACGTGGGTTTACCATGGCACCACTTCGTCTTCGTCTTCATCTTCAAAATCACATGCCACTATTGACTATTGAGTCCATAAAGTTGTAAACTCACAACAATTCAATGTATCTATATATACGAAGAAAAGCGAAGATGCACCAAGTGAAATTTTGGTTTTGTTCATTAGTGATTAAATTGGGAAATTAGTTGGTTTAGGAGAAAAAAAAAAATTGTGTAAGAAAAGGAGGGGGGGGGGGGGGGGGGGGGGGGGGTGTTTGTAATTATTGTATTATTTTTTGAAAAAATGTGAGTGGAGATGGAGAGAAAAACTTAAAATTTGAATTTTTGTAAAATATGAAGGTGTTTCTTTATGTAGAGTTTTTTTTTCTCCAAAAAATGGTGATCTTTTAGAAAAGAAATACAAAAGAACAGAGCTTTAGTGTGAAATTGTAAAATAAAGGAGGTGATATTTGTATGGCAAAAAGTTACAAGACATTAAAATTAATAAATATAATTATTATGTGATGTCACGTCATTCACTTTACATTTTCTCTTACAATGCATTTTCATACTCCTTGTCCTTTTCCATATGACAACAAATTTGTATGTAGTAGTACTCTACGATTTATTTGGATAATTATTTTCCGGCTAATTACATTGAACCCCTGAACTTTGGCTAAAATTATAAAATCAGTCCTATTAATTTAGGATATTATCATTAAACTTTTTCATGAATTGTTTATATTACCAATGAACTTTGTAGAGCAAAATATTTTACAAAAAAAAACCCCGTGAGACATAAACTGCACTATATTTCAAGTGAGTTTTGTTTATGTGTGGTATCATGCATTCATTGGCTATAATTTTATAAACTAATTATTAATAATACATTATTATCCAATGAATGTATGACACCTCACTTGCTAAGAGAAAGTTGTGGAGATTAGTTGAAATGTGTATCATTTCTCTTTTTTTTATTATCTTTATTCTTAAAAGGGCATTTTATAATTTCGCACAAGTATAAAATTAATTTAGTAATTTGACCCAAAGTTCAGAGGGGGTAAATGTAATTCGCTTAATATTTTGGCTCTGTTCTTTTTGTGACCCAATTGAGAAATTTTAGCTTTGGGGAAGAAATATTTTTTTGGAAGGAATTTTTTTGGGGATTTGTGTAGGAAAAAGAAGAAAAACGTGTAATGATTATGTTATTTTTTGAATTTATGTGAGTGAAAATTTAGAGGAAATTTTAAAATTTAAATTTTGAATTTAGTAGAAAATGAAGTTGTTTCCTTATGTAAAAATTTTAGAGCAAAAAGTGATGATTTTCCTGAAATTGAATGGAAAAGAACGGAGCCTACACTTAGCTTCAAATAATCATCATTAAAAAAAAATTAAATTAAAATGAGCATCTGATGAGGTCATCCCTACGACAGAACACAAGTGTCCGCCATGCTTAAGGTGTAGATTTGATTCAAGTGTTCAAAATGTAAGGACTCGAGGGGCAAGAGTTCAGGCTAAGGTTAATCCAAGTTTATACAAGGGTTATCTATTAAAGCCTCCAGCTAGGGTTCTAGCTAGAAGGACCAAAGCCGAGAACAAGCCAAAAGAAGCACAAGTGGCCGAAAAGGGTCAAAAGGTCATTTCACCTCTAGCTCGCCCACAGATCATTTATTTTGGAGAGTTCCGGACTGAATATTAAAAGTATTAATTGGAGTGAATTTTACAAGTCTTGAAAATCATTAGAGTTCTTGATTTGTTATACGCCATTTACTTTTCTATTACTTTAAGGTAATTACTTAATTAGTAGTTTCTTGAAAATAATTCTTGCATATTTTCTTTTAAGAACTAGAAATTACCTTTTCTTGTATTTTCCTTTAAATTTCAAGGAGAATTTTGGCTACCACCTTTTTGGAAGGAAACCAAAATTCTACCTCCCAGAATACCTAGTTCCTTTAGGTTTCTGGTTTTTGTAAGGTTTCCAATTATGATTGGATTCCGCTTTTATTTCTTATTCCTTTTTCCACTTGTTAAAGGCGCACAACTCCCTCTATTTAAAGGGGCTTGGGAAAAATCAATAACCAATGAATTCACAATTGATATAATTTGGTGTAAGGTTAATACCCTTATTTTTGAATTCTAATCATTGAACTGTAGTCAATCACGTACCATTTTGACCTATTAGTTCTAGGATTGCATGTTAATTAGGTTTATAATCTCGCCTAATTAAATAAGCTTTTCGCTTCAATTCGTTGCTTGGTTTATAGTTTAAAAACAACTTGATTGTTCTATCAAATGCAAGTAGTGATTGGGATTATACTATGTTCTTGTTATTGGAGCTTTTGGTGACTTTCCGTACACTGCAATTCTCAATAGATAATCCGCATTAGCATTGTTTCATAAATATCAATAAAAAAATTTTTAAAAATTCAAACTTTAGTAAAAGACTATAATTGTGTTGGTCCAAAAATCCATTTTGAATAAAATGTTGTATATATGGAAGGGGAGGGTTGGGATGGTGGTTAATAGGTAAGGCTGAGGTCATGAGTTCGAAACTTGGAGACACAAGAAGAAGAAGAAAAGAAAAAAAAGAAAAAAATTGTATATTCCATCCGCTCCATTAGAAGTGTCCAGTTTGAGAAATATTTTTTGTTCTAATAGAAGAGTCCACTTTCAATTTTTCTACTCCCCATACCTTTACTAATGTAATAATATGTGATTCATAATTAGTTCACACTTAAAATGTGAGATATTAATGGAATAAGTGGTGACAAATTAGTTAATTTATGTATTGCACCTTAAAATCCATAATAAGTTGTATATGCTTGAAATTGGACCCTTCTAAGGAACAGAGGGAATAGATGACTTCCAAACTTTGTGAGGGTTTGAGAATTTTGTGATGGAGTTATTTTTAACCAGGAGGCATTTTTCAAAATGAAGTGAAAAGGGTGTATAAGAAATAGATGGGTTTTCAACCATGATTTTAAAGCTCGCTTCTTGATTCAAAAAAAAAAAAAAAAAAAAAAACCACACACACACAAACACCCCCCAAAACTCGTTTCTTTCATATGTGTAAGAGGAAACAGAAAAATTAAAAAGGTTGTTTTACGTTGGATGAGGAAACCATATTCTTTAACAAGGTAAATTCACAGTGCAAATATATCAAAGGTTAAACTCACTACGTAATACATTAAGACTAAACTTGATTGACAATACTTCAGCAGCTAACTCATACTCGTGTTACACCATGAACATAACTTGATAGCTAAACTTAATACATGATATATCAAATGCTAACAACGATATGTTTGTTTTCATACATTCACGCGATACTTTTGAATCTAAATTCGATATGTAAATCGTTAGACGCGTCAGAAACAATAATATATAGTGTACGTAGTACGTATTGTTATGTATGTAGTTCCTTATATACAACTGCTAGACACATTTTTGGTCCTTTATGTTTAGCTTCATAATACTTTTGGTCATTTTGTTTTGAGTTTGACACTTTTGCTCCTTATGTTTGAAATTTTTGCAGTCTTAGTCCGATTAACATGAAATAGAAGGTTTCCATGCCATTTAAATCATTTATGAAAAATTTATAAACCATTTAGGTCTAATTTTAGTTTATAAAACTTATTATCCATTAAAATTTCTAAAATTAAACTTATATAAAATCATATGTTTACAATAAAATGTGTCACAGTTGTATTTTATACATTTCAATTTTGATTGCCTAAAAGCTTTTTATAGTTAAATTTAAACCATATTTTCTTAAATTTTATACAAAGTACCCAAATGACCTAAAAACCTTCATAGTAAGTAATTACCAAAAAAAATTTAACATAAAGAGAAAAAAGAATGCCAAAATAAAAATAAAAGAGACTAAAAGTACTACAAGTAAAACATAAAGAACCTTCGGGTATAAAATTTGGTTAGAAGTAAAATAAGATTCTTCCCCCTAGAGAGAGGGTTGGGGTGGTGGTAAGGGACGAGCCTTGTAAACCCGAGGTCATGGATTCGATTATTGGGGATTCAAGGTAAATGCAAAAAAATAAATAAAATAAAAATTCTTCCCCCTCAAGTCGAAAAATATCTTTGTATGGCCAAATGGCCACTGGGACAATTGCCTTGTGGTTATATACATTATCTTCCATGCTGATTGCTGAGTTTCGAGTATGATTCCTTTGTTTACACTTGTTTCATGCATGCATGCCCGCCCCTACGGCCAAGGATCATCTATCCCAAAAAAATTTATCCCACTCTTATCCCACTAAAAATTCAATACATTTTTAATGGTAAAAATGGGATTTCAATTCATCTCATCACCACCCCTTATGAATTTGTGGTTAAGATTGAGTGGAACACATCTATCCCAAAAAATTTTGGGATAGAGGATCCTTTTCCGGCCCCTACCTGCCTGCTTCATGAGGTGGCTTTATGTGGGTGGGCTATGTATATATATGCTATAGTGATAATTTATATTCATCCGTTCTATTATATTCAAATAGTTCGATTTTTCAAAATGTACAATTTAGTATCGAATTCAAAATACAACACTTAAAATATTTAATGTGTAACATTTTATTCTAACTACTTCATCCGTTCCATTAGAATGGTACACTTGACCAATGTATAACTTATTATAAATGTTAAGGTATAATAATTAAATTAAATAATTTGACACATTATTCCATTTATATCGTTATTTATTAAGTATGACGAATTGTGCATCACACATGATTATATTAGTAAGGGTAAGAGAAGTAAAAAATTTGAAAGTGGACTTTTCTATTAGAACGAAATATTATTTTTCAATATAGACCCTTCTAATGAAACGAAAGGAGTATATTTTATTTATGAATGTGAGTTAATTATAAATTACACATTGTTTAGTAAAGACAAGAAAAGTAAAAAATTTAAAAATAGAATCTTTAACTAGAACAAAATTTTTTAAAGAATAACCATGAGAGACATAATGAACCTTACCCTAGTTGTACAAAAATGCATATGCAGATGATAAAGTACAATGTTGAAAAAGTAGCATGCCAGATTACAACTTAAGATATGGGAAACTATAGGCATCTAAGGTGACCAGGACCATAAGCGATACAGGCAGTGGATCAAGTATTTTCTTATCAATTCTACTGAATGTTTCCAACGCTAATAATGAAATTTTTTAACCTTAAAATGTGTTTATTAATTACTTTTTTAAAATAGTAAAAATAATAATAAATGAGGATCCCTCACCTACCTCCTTGGCGACCCAACCTGGGCAAATTATTAATAATTTTACTTTTATTGATAATTATTAATAGTTTCACTTTTATTAACTTTAAATTATTAATAAAATATGATAAAAATTTTTAAAATTCCAAGATATTACATTTAATAAAAATTTAAAATAAATAGTATATTTTATAGGAAAATACTATACACTACCACAAAATGCCCCTTAGGAGGCGTGTCCTAAGGGGCATTGGAGGCGGGTGCTGCCATGCTGCGGGCGCCTCCCTTTGGAGGTGCCCGCACCCGCCACCCCTTAGGGGGTTATTGGAGGCGGGTGCAGTTTTGCACCCGACTCCAATAATGGTTATTGGAGGCGGGTGCAAAATCCAATAACCCTCCGAAAAAAAAATTTCTTTTTTTTTTGCACTTTATGACTTTGATAAGAATCGAACTCGCGCCTTAAGATTCACTTGACTCGTGCATATTAAATTTACCACTAGGCTACATATATTTATGTATTTCATATTAAAATAGAAAATATATATTTCTATATTTCCTTCTAAAAATTGTAATTTTTATTACTTACTAATTTTTCGCCTCACTAGAATTCCGAAAAATTATTAAAATTATTTTTAACAATCCAAAAATTTTTTTTTTTTGAACTACTATTAAAAATTTTGCAAAAAAATTTGCAAAACACTTTGGAGGCGGGTTTTGGCTTCACCCGCCTCCATTGAGCTATCCAAAAAAGATTTGGAGGCGGGTGCAACATCCACCCGCCTCCAAAAACTTTTTCGGCCCCTTTGGAGGCGGGTTTTTGTACACCCGCCTCCGAAAGGGCGCCTTCTTTGATCATTTCTGTACTAGTGATAGTCCCTTCAAGGAACCATTCATCTATGTAATTTGGTGTATGCAATCGTATAGTTAACTTCTACAAGGCCAAATTCAATGGATGAAAGGTTACTTTGAAAGGATTATAGTTTCACCACTTCATATATATTTAAAAATCTATAATGAAACTATCTGTTCAAAACGGTAACAGGCCAACCTAGGTCGGTACTGTATTGATTCCTTGAACTGTAGGTAACATTTTCAGTTTTGGTTTCGGATCCTCCGAGCCAATTCCAATCCGCTTTTATGTCGAATCAAAACCGTGGGCATGTTTATGCGTAGGATTTCATCCTCTTTGTCTTTTCTCATGTGCTTCCTTCAACTCCTCAGAGTCATCATCATTAGGGGTTGTAATGTCTCGAAATTTTAAGACATAGACTATCTTTAAGGCTATGAGGAAGAACATTATGTTATCCTTCCATTGGTTAAAGTTGGTTCTTATTTTAGCAAGCCTATATAACTTGATAAAATCTTGATGGTTGACTCTTCAGTAGGCTCCATGATGAAAAATAAACACTTGTGAGATTGAAAATTAAAATGATTCGAACCAAGTTGAACTAGACAAAAACAATAAACAAAAACTGAACGGATTGCAGAAATTTTCATACAGAACAATGAGAAGACTTGACATAAAGTCACTAATGAATCTAACGCATGTATTACACTTTTCTTAAACTATTTATTGCCTTACTATTTTGCTTACAAGTAATTATTGCAAAACACTTTTAGGGTATAATAAAAGTTTCAAACAACAAAGTAGCAAAAGTTGATTCGAACTCTGGCAAATTCATACAGTGATTGATTCAAAAAAAAAAAAAAAAAACTCTCGCTACCAAGACCTATTTATAGAATTGAATAGTTGTAAAAGATTGATAAGATCATAGATAGCAAACATTAGCAAAACTTCAGGTTCAATAGCACCGTTTCTTAGAATCGCATAAACTTACATGACTTTCAATAGGCCTTCGATATATATATAAAAAAAAAAAGGTATCAAAAAACATTCAGCAAACTTTTGATTCACACTTTTGATACCGAAAGTGTTGAAGGTCATGGGAAGGTGTTAAGTATCTCACATTAGAATATGAGAGTGATATAGAGGAATTAATATATAAAAATGTATATTGAAAATGTAAAACGACTTATGTGGAATAATGATAAATTATTATAAAAAGCAAAATGATGTTCAAAATTACCTAAAATGGCCATATACTTCCTCAGTCCTCTAAAACGTTTCTTAGTATGTGTGAGTAAGGAAAATAGCCTATCAGCTAATAAGAGATTTAAGCATTACTACAAAAAAAAAAAAAAAAAAAAAGAGATTTAAGCAGAGAGCTTTGTGAGGTTAGTTTTGAGAGGATTTCAATTAAATTTGTGAGGCTGATTCATTAATATAAGGTGAGAGAATTTCTTTTAATTCGTTTATCAATTAATTTAAGCAAGTGGATTTTCTTTGGGTTTTGTTAAAATTGATCATCTGCTTTGCTCCTCTGTATGCGTTTTCGATCGGATTTGTTTGACGGTTTTTGTTGAAGTTTGTTTGAGTTCTTTGTGGGTAAATAAATTTGGGTCCTACATTCCGAATATACTAAATTGAATGATTTCTTTTCCTCCAAATATTCTACCTTAAAAAGAATATTTTTTAAATAAAATTTTAGTGAACATTCGATTAAATGGTTGGGGGCATGAGGACTCTTTATTAATTTGGCGGTTTAAATACCGTAGGATAAAAGAGGACCAGGGGAAACATAATTAACCTTACCCTATTTGTACCAAAATGCATATGCAGATGATGAACATGTTGAAAAAGTAGCATGATAGATTACACAACCTAAGATATGGGAAACTACAGGCATCCAAGGTGACCAGGCCCATAAGCAGTACAGGCAGTGGATCAAGTCTTTTCTTATCAATTCTATTGACTGTTTCGAACGCCAATAATGAAATTTTTTAACCTTAAAATGTCTTTATTAATTACTTTTTTAAAATAATAATAAATGATGATCAATGAGGATTCCTCACCTACCTCCTTAGCTACTCACCCTCGCAATCTAGTGGGAAAGCAAATACCCTGTGGAGAAACTAGCTCCCTTTTTCTATCATTGAGCGGTGTCTTTGTGGATGCTCGTTGTGGGGAACATATACCTAGTGGAGAAATTTTCAACTAATTTGTAAATATTTCTTAATCTTGGAGGTCAAATAAATTACTTTATAGCATATTTACAAAAAGGGAAATTTAGCTGCAAATTTTCTGGTTAAAAATGTTAGTAATGGACGACATGAATTTTTTTCAAGTTATGCAGCAGGAATATATGATCTTTTGGATAGATAGACATTACCATAGTTTACGAACCATATGTTTTGGTTTGTAAACTGTCGGTTCTGATTCCATAAGGAGGTGGAACCGAAACCAACCCTTGGGGGACGGTTCCAGGCCGGTTTATGAACCACCAGTTTCGATCCTTTCCCGAATTTTATTAGTTTTTCTTTTTCTAGATTTGAATGTTTCTGAAAGAAAAAAAAATAGTTGAGTAAGATAAAAAATTTATGAAACAAGTAAATTGACATACTAACTTTTTCAATATTTTCATATATAGTCAAATCATTTAATTTATAAAGTTAGTTTTTTAATTCTCATATCTCATATGTTTTAGTTAGTAGGTATAATTTCTAAATTTTGTTGTAATTTATAAAAATTACAAAGCGAAAAAGAATAGTTTCACTTTAATTAACTTTAAATTATTAACAAAATATGATAAAAAAATAAAAAACAATTCCAAGATATTACATTTAATAAAAATTTAAAATAAATAGTATATTTTATATGAAAAAACTATAGTCCCTTAATGAATTTCAATAAAGGGTCACCAAGCCCTCCAACCACTTAATCGGCTATTCCTTCAAAAAAAAAAAAAAACACTATACTCCTTTCAAGAAACCATTCAACCATTGAATTTGACGTATGCAATCGTATAGTTAATTTATACAAGGAAAAATTCAACGGTTTAATGGTTACTTTGAAGTGATTATAGCTTCACCACTTGATATATATTTAAAAATCCATAATGAAACTATCGATTCAAAACCGTAACAGGCCAACCTAGGCCGGTACGACTTTGATTTCTTGAACCGTAGGTAACATTTTCAGTTTTGGTTTCTGATCCTCCGAGCCGATTCCAATCCGCTTTTATGTCGAATCGAACCGTGGGCATATTTATGCATAGGATTTCATCCTTGTGTCTTTTCTCGCGTGTTTCCTACAACTCCTCGGAGTCATCATCATTAGGGGTTGTAATGTCTGGAACATTTAAGACATAGACTATCTTTAAGGCTATGAGGAAGAACATTATGTTAGGCTTCCGTTGGTTAAAGTTGGTTCTTATTTCAACAAGCCTATATAACTTGACAAAATCTTGATGGTTGACTCTTCAGTACTCTCCATGATGAAAAATAAACACTTTTAAGATTGAAAATTAAAATGGTTCTAAGTAGGTTGAACAAAAGAAAAACAATAAACAAAAACTGAATGGATTGCAGAAATTTTCTAACAGAACTATGGGAAGACTTGACATAAAGTCACTAATTAATCTAATGCATGTATTACACTTTTCTTCAACTATTTTGCTTACAAGTAATTATTGCAAAACACTTCTAGGGTATAATAAAATTTTCAAACAACAAAGTAGCAAAAGTTGATTCGAACTCTGGCAAATTCATACAGTGATTGATTCAAAAAAAAAAAAAAAAAAACTCTCGCTACCAAGACCTATTTATAAAATTGGATAGTTGTAAAAGATTGATAAGATCATCGATAGCAAACATTAGCAAAACTTTCAGGTTCAATCGCACCGTTTCTTAGAATCGCATAAACTTACATGACTTTCAATAGGCTTTTGATATATTAAAAAAAAGGTATCAAAAAACATTCAGCAAACTTTTGATTCACACTTTTGATACCGAAAGTGTTGAAGGTCATGGGTAGGTGTTAAGTATCTCACATTAGAATATGAGAGTGATATAGAGGAATTAATATATAAAAATGTAAATTGAAAATGTAAAACGACTTATGTTGAATAATAATAAATTATTATAAAAAGCAAAATGATGTTCAAACTTACCAAAAATGGCCATATACTTCCTCAGTCATCTAAAAAGTTTCTTTGTGTGTGTGAGTATGGAAAATAGCCTATCAGCTAATAAGAGATTTAAGCATTACCTCAAAAAAAAAAAAAAAAAAAAAGAGAGATTTAAGCAGAGAGCTTTGTGAGGTTGGTTTTGAGAGGATTTCAATTAAATTGGTGAGGCTGATTCATTAATATAAGGTGCGAGAATTTCTTTTAATTCGTTTATCAATTAATCTAAGCAAGTGGATTTTCTTTGGGTTTTGTTAAAATTGATCATCTGCTTTGCTCCTCTGTATGCGTTTTCGATCGGATTTGTTTGACGGTTTTTGTTGAAGTTTGTTTGAGTTCTTTGTGGGTTAATAAATTTGGGTCCTACATTCCGAATATACTAAATTGAATGATTTCTTTTCCTCCAAATATTCTACCCTAAAAAGCACTATTTTTAAATAAAATTTTAGTGAACATCTGATTAAATGGTTGGGGGCATGAGGACTCTTTATTAATTTGGCGGTTTAAATACCGTAGGATAAAAGAGGACCAGGGGAAACATAATTAACCTTACCCTATTTGTACCAAAATGCATATGTAGATGATGAAGTAACATGTTGACAAAGTAGCATGATAGATTACACAACCTAAGATATGGGAAACTACAGGCATCCAAGGTGACCAGGCCCATAAGCAGTACAGGCAGTGGATCAAGTCTTTTCTTATCAATTCTATTGACTGTTTCGAACGCCAATAATGAAATTTTTTAACCTTAAAATGTGTTTATTAATTACTTTTTTAAAATAATAATAAATGATGATCAACGAGGATTCCTCACCTACCTCCTTAGCTACTCAACCTTGCAATCTAGTGGGAAAGCAAATACCCTGTGGAGAAACTAGCTCCCTTTTTCTAGCATTGAGCGGTGTCTTTGTGGATGCTCTTTGTGGGGAACATATACCTAGTGTGGAGAAATTTTCAACTAATTTGTAAATATTTCTTAATCTTGGAGGTCAAATAAATTACTTTATAGCATATTTACAAAAAGGGAAATTTAGCTGCAAATTTTCTGGTTAAAAATGGTAGTAATGGACGACATGAATTTTTTTCAAGTTATGCGGCAGGAATATATGATCTTTTGAATAGATAGACATTACCATAGTTTACGAACCATATGTTTTGGTTTGTAAACTGCCGGTTCTGATTCCATAAGGAGGTGGAACCGAAACCAACCCTTGGGGAACGGTTCCAGGCCGGTTCATGAACCACCAGTTTCGATCCTTTCCCAAATTTTGTTAGTTTTTTTTTTCTTTTTTCTAGATTTGAATATTTCTGAAAGAAAAAAAAAGTTGAGTAAGATAAAAAATTTATGAAACAAGAGTAAATTGACCTACTAACTTTTTCAATATTTTCATATATAGTGAAATCATTTAATTTATAAAGTTAGTTTTTTAATTCTCATATCTCATATGTTTTAGTTAGTAGGTATAATTTCTAAATTTTGTTGTATTTTATAAAAATTACAAAGCGAAAAAGAATAGTTTCACTTTTATTAACTTTAAATTATTAACAAAATATGATAAAAAAATAAAAAACAATTCCAAGATATTACATTTAATAAAATTTAAAATAAATAGTATATTTTATATGAAAAAACTATAGTCCCTTAATGAATTTCAATAAAGGGTCACCAAGCCCTCCAACCACTTAATCGGCTATTCCTTCAAAAAAAAAAAAAAAAAAAAAAACACTATAGTTCTTTCAAGGAACCATTCAACCATTGAATTTGGTGTATGCAATCGTATAGTTAATTTATACAAGGAAAAATTCAACGGTTTAATGGTTACTTTGAAGTGATTATAGCTTCACCACTTGATATATATTTAAAAATCTATAATGAAACTGTCGATTCAAAACCGTAACAGGCCAACCTAGGCCGGTACGACTTTGATTTCTTGAACCGTAGGTAACATTTTCAGTTTTGGTTTCTGATCCTCCGAGCCGATTCCAATCCGCTTTTATGTTGAATCGGAACCGTGGGCATATTTATGCATAGGATTTCATCCTTGTGTCTTTTCTCGCGTGTTTCCTACAACTCCTCGGAGTCATCATCATTAGGGGTTGTAATGTCTGGAACATTTAAGACATAGACTATCTTTAAGGCTATGAGGAAGAACATTATGTTAGGCTTCCGTTGGTTAAAGTTGGTTCTTATTTCAACAAGCCTATATAACTTGACAAAATCTTGATGGTTTCAGTACTCTCCATGATGAAAAATAAACACTTTTAAGATTGAAAATTAAAATGGTTCTAAGTAGGTTGAACTAGAGGAAAACAATAAACAAAAACTGAATGGATTGCAGAAATTTTCTAACAGAACTATGGGAAGACTTGACATAAAGTCACTAATTAATCTAATGCATGTATTACACTTTTCTTAAACTATTTATTGCCTTACTATTTATCTTACAAGTAATTATCGAAAAACACTTTTATGATATAATAAAATTTTCAAACTACAAAGTAGCAAAAGTTGATTCTAACTCTGGTTAATTCATACAATGATTGATTAAAAAAAAAAAAACAAAAATAACTAGCTATCATCACCTATGTATATAATCAAATAGTTGTAAAAGACTGATAAGATCATAGATAGCAGACAGTAGCAACACTTTCAGTTTCAATCGCACCATTTCTCAGAATCACATAAACTTACATGACTTTCAGTAGGCCTTTGATATAAAAAAAGGTATCAAAAGACATTCGGGAAACTTTTGATTCACTCTTTTGATACAGGAAGTGTTGAGAGTTTAGGGTAGGTGTTAAGTATCTCACATCAGAATTTGACAGTAATATAGAGTAATTAATGAGTAATGAGCTCAAGACCTACCATTTTAAGTTTTTAGGTCAATTTGGACCACAATTTTGATTAGGCTCTATGGTGGGATGTGTTGTATTTTCTCTTAGGAGGAAAAATCCCCATTAACTGGTAGTAAAGCTCAAGGTTTGGGCCATTGAGTGTGTACCTTTTAATTGACTACTCATTTACTTAGGAAGTTGACCTTCCTTGCTCAGAGTAGATATGGCCTTTAGTGTTGACCAATTTACTCGACAAACTGCCAACACTTTGTTCGGAGTAGATATAGGCTTTCTTATGAATGAAGATGTGAGCTACCCATGACAGAGAAATATTAATTAATTAATAAGTAAGTTGATCTCAAGACCTACCAACTTAAGCTTTTAAGTCAAGTTATGTTTTATTTACTTATTGAACTCTATGATAGGATGTGTTGTATTTTCTTCCTTGGGTGAATTCCCTAACATAAAGTGTATCGAAAATTGCTTGAATTAATTTTTCTAAGTTAATCAAATGTTTTGGGATTTGTTTTGACGTCGATGTTTGACATTAAAAGTGGTGTAGGACAATATTAGCACAAAGTCTCTGATCAGCTTTCGACACATGTTTTGGTGTCAAAATTTCAGTCGGAAGTCCTGTCCTATTTTATTACAAACTACTACATTTGTTTTCTAAACAGTGTCTTTCTAGTTCTAATTTTTTGCTATTTAAACAGTGATAATTTTCAACTTTCTAATTAAAAAATAATAAAGAAAAATTTCTAATTTTATCCATGTAACAATAAATCAAGAAAGAAACAAAATTTATTAATCAAAGCCACAAGTTCTTGTAACCAATAAATGAAAGAGGAAAAAAATACTAGTATTAATTAAGTGTAAAGAAAAAAAATTCATATTTATTTAGTATGTATGTTTTTTTGTTTGAATGACACTTTTTAAAATAAAGATAGTGAACATTGAAAAGTCCAACAATTCTCATATCATTTCTTACTTGTACTATCAGTAGTTGCAATAGTTTGTTTGTTTCAATAATGAAATATGCAATGTTTGATTGTTGAAAATATATAGGCTCAGTTTGGTATCAAGATTTAGAATGTGATTTTAAATATTAAATTTGTATTGAAAATGTAAAAGATGTATTGAAAATATAAAAGGTATATTGAAAATGTAAAAAAATTTATTAAAAATAATGAGAAATTATTATAAAAAGTAAAATAAGGTTCAAACCTATCAAACAGGGCCATAAACTTCCTCAGTCCTCTAAAAAGTGTCTCTGTAGCTCAAATTTTCTATTCTTTATAAAGTGTTACCTTACACAAAATGAATAAAGTTTCATTTTTATCCTTATAGCAATAAATTAAGAAATAGAAAATTTTCATTAATCAAAGGCACAAGTTAGTGAAACAATTAATTGAGATAGAAAAAAGTACAATATTAATTAAGGGAAAAGATGATAATTTTATAAATTTCTTAACTTGTGCATTTTTTATTTCAGTGACACATTTTAGAGGACATAATGAATATATTCAAAACCACAGTCATGCCTAGTAATGTTTGAATATGATTTTTTAATATTATGTTTCTATCCCAACATTCTTCGGCTCAGGATCCCCTGTTACACTTTCATGTTACACTGTGTGTTACACATCTTAATAACTCAACGTTAATATTCTTTTTTAAATTAATTTTTTCACCAATGATATTAATTAGCATTATAATAAATTTTTGGACTAAGGGTTCACCCATTTTGGTTTAGGGTATATTTATTTTAATTTATTGACATTAAAAAATAAAAAATACTATAAAATTATATTAAAATACAAGATTAATGTAAAAATTAAAATAATTATATTAAAATTACGTAGAATGCCAATGAATAGCATTGGTAAAAAAATTAATTTAAAAAAGAATATTAACGTTGAGTTATTAAGATGTGTAACACACAGTGTAACAGGAAAGTGTAACAGGGAATCCTGAGCTACATTGTTCTAGGAAAAAATATTTAATCCTAATATACTTCTACTTACTAATATGTTGAAAAAAAATAAAATGATAGTAACAAATAAAAGAAGAGAAATATTATATATACAAGACAAATAACTAAGTGAGTACGTGTTATACCAAAGAGAGAATTTTTTCCATTAAAAATGTATTTTTATTCTGAAATTCCAAAAATAGGGACAATTTTGGGGGAATTCCTGGTTTAGTGAATGCGAACGCTTTCCTGTGGAAATTGGATTTTCTCTCAGTTTGTGAAGAAAACGAATTTCGGAAATTCGTTTTCTTCAGAAACCGAGTGAAAATCCAATTTCCACAGAAAGCAAAGGAAATTGGATTTTCACTCAGCTTCTAAAGAAAACGAGTTTCCAAAATTCGTTTTCTTTAGAAATTGGCTGAGGCACTAAATTCCAAAGAAAGCGAACTTCGTCAACGTGGTTTGTTCGGGGGTCTGCTCGTGTGCATAGGTACTTCAAAGTACACGAGTCCAATTCGTCAACGTGGTTTGTTCAGTGTATCTATTATAAGGACAAAGCTTGCAACTGGCATGTGCGGGGGTCTCTAAAAAAAATCATGGTTATTGGGAGATTACCACAAAGATATCCAACCACACATGTACCCCTGATAATATAGGATATAATCATCCTAATGTTGATTGCAATATGGTTTACTGCCTTACCCGATTTCTAAAGAAAATGAGTTTCCGAAATTCGTTTTCTTCATAAACTGAGATAAAATCCTATTTCCAAAGGAAACTTCACTTTCTTTGGAATTTACTGCCTCACCCGATTTCTAAAGAAAACGAACTTCAGAAATTCGTTTTCTTCACAAATTCAGAGAAAATCCTATTTCCAAAGGAATTTAGTGCCTCAGCCGATTTCTAAAGAAAACGAATTTCCGAAATTCGTTTTCTTCCCAAATTGAAAAGAAAGCTGGAATTTAGTGCCTCAGTGAAAATCCAATTTCCATAGAAAGCGAATTCACTAAACCGGGAATTCCCCGAAAATTGTCCATATTTTTGGAATTTCCGAATAAAAATACATTTTTAATGGAAAAAATTCACCAAAGAGAAGCTGAGGACAGTGTGGCCCTTTGAAATGCAAGCGGAGTAGCCATGTGGAAAGTAATAGGCCAAGAGACCTTTGGGGAATGGCAAGCGAAGCGAGTAGAATTAAGGCTCTGTTCTCTTAGTACTATGGATAGGAAATTTTTTAGTCAGGGAAAAATTTTATTTTGAAGGGAATTTCTTTTGGGAATTTGTGTAGGAAAGAGAAGAAAAAGTGTAAAGATTATGTTTTTTTTTTTTTTGAATTTATGTGAGTAAGGATTTAGAAGGAATTTTTAAATTTGAATTGTGAATTTTATAAAAATAATGTTGTTTATTTGTGTAATATTTTTGAGAAAAAAGTGATGATTTTCCTGATTATGTTCGGAAAAGAACATAGCCTAATACGTGGAAAAACATTGACACGTCACATTCAAAGCGTTTGAGCCCCCATCATTTCTGGATGATTCCGTGAGTATGCTCACTTCATTAATTGCCCCGATCGACTTCTCCTTAAACAAACATTCAAGAAGGAATGAAGGAAGAAAGAAAAAAAACTATTATTTTTTTATCAAAAAATTGTCATATTTCATTAATTAAAAGAAAGGGAGCCGTTGATGCAACTGTAATAATTTGATCTGATAATTAGTCGATACAAATAATTAAAAATAAACTAAATTAAATCTATACTGATCTATATGTAGGATATAAAAATATTTCTATTGCAAAAAGAAATTAACGCTTAGCGAAATAATCAAAACGAACAACCAAACAAAACAATTTAACGTGGTTCGATCTTTAAAAGACCTACATCCACAAAATTCACTAAATCAATCAAAGGCGGGGCAACTGAAATTGTTTTACCTACACACCATTTACATCAATAAGCCAACATCTCCCAACTCCAAAGGCAGAGAGCCGAAAGTATCTCAAAATTCCCCGAAGAAAGAGAGCCGAAAGACTTTGACATTTCAAACTCTCAACTCAACTGAAAATAATACCCCATGAGTTCTTTTTATAGAACTATAGTTACCCAAATCCTTCTCAAATCTAGTTTCATAAAACAAACCAAATCTAAATTGGAACAAACTATACAAGTAATTATTAAATCCTACCAAAACTAGAATTTCCTAATTAAGCTTGATTTAATTTTTCCAACACTAAAGAAGTAGTAGTCATCGCTTTGAACAAATCTCCTAACGAAGTATAAATCTGATCTTGGATCTGTCACTAATCTTTTGATAAAAGTCCCCAATGTGAGACCCCGTAATTTTTTACTCTAGAATTAACCCCTAAAATCTTTATATGTCTTTATAAAAATATTTTCTTACAAATATTTACTAAGTTATAAAATTTCCTTAAAAAGAATTTTTATTTTCTTATGAATATTTGCAAAATTATAAAGTATTTTCTTTAAAGAATTTTAATTATGAAAATATAATTTATAATATATATTTTCAATTTCAAAATTTGATTATTCAAGTTATAATTTTGATTTTAAGATAAGTTGTTAATTCAAGTATAGAATTAGTTTAAGGATTTATTAATTTTGGAAAATAGGAAATAAAAAATAAGAAAATTAGGAAATAAATGAAAAATGAGGAAAAACTCAAAGACCGGTTTTTCCCACCATTGGGACTGGGTAAAACCGACCTAACCACCTATGAATAGTAGAAAAAATATCTAACCGCCATTTGACCAGTAAAAACCAGCATTAGGAAGCTGACAAAAATCAAGACCAGTTTTACCTAGCATTTAATTTAGAGCGGTAAAACCAATCGACACCAAAAGTTGAAAAAAAATATCTTCTCCGAGTTCCAACGTCGGGATACTACCATTGGGGGGGGGGGGGGGGGGGGGGGCAATAACCCTACAAAATTTGCTCTATCCGGCACCAGGGTACTATGAATACCCCCTAGATCATCCATAACAACAATTTACGCAAAATCAAGAAGGAAATTGAAAGAAAATAGAAAATAGCAAAAGTTGAGAAAATTAAGAGAAAATAGAAAAGGAGAACTTGCAGCTTGGATTTGGATTTCTAATATGGTGGATTCGTGCCTAGAAACTTCAGGGACCTAAGGGTAAGCAATTCTAGCTTAATATAACGTTAGTTTGGAGAATTATAATGCAAAAAGTGTAAAATAGTTAAGTTTTAAGTTTTCTTGATAATTTAGGTTGAATTATGGATTTTGGACTCTGTTTTTGTGTTATAAAGTGATAGGAATGTTGTAGGAGTATTGTATGAATAATTTTGATAAAAAAGAACCAAAATAAAACAAGTTTTGAGCACTTTTTGATTGAAACAATAAGTTAAAATTTGGATAAAACAATTTCTGGGCACAATCAGTTTTAACCGATTTGAGGGCGGGTAAAACCGACTTTCTTGGCTCAAGAAAGTTCATAAAAACCGGCTTTGGATCGGGTAAACCGGACTTTGTATTTTAAATAAATTTTTCTCAAGAAAATCATTTATAACCACCTTTAGAGCAGGAAAAACCGATGTTGTATTTTCTGGAAAGTCCATGATCGGTTTTTACCAATTTAAAGGAGGAAAAACCGATCATGCTTCCTAAAAAAAATTTCTTGACCTGTTTTTACCAATTCAAAGATGGGTCAAACCCATTTTCTTGATAGATTTTCAAAAAATCGGCTAAAACTGATCTCAGAGCGTGTAAAACCGATCCAACCCTGAAATTATCAATTAATTTATATTTAATCCGACCCATTTTTTAATTATTTTCTTTGTTTATTTCTTTATAATACATTTTACAATTCTTTTCTAATCTAAACATTTAAATGACTATTTAAAGGTTATTAAACAATATTTTCTTAAATTATCAATTAATTTATATTGAATCCTTATTTGTTTATAAAAATAGAAATACAGTTTAAATGTCTATTTAAATGTTATAAAGGAAAATAGGTACGCTAGTTTTACGTCGTTACTTAGATAAGCCTCTAGAATACGTAAGGAGTCTAAGAATCTTGAAATATTAATATTAGTAAGAAATGAATGCTGAAATTCTAGAACTTGAAATATATGTAGATCGGATAAATAAAGTGTGAGCTAGTATCTTCGAACCGAGTTGAGTTTATAACTAAAAATGGATAATGTTTTAATGCAATTATTAATTGAATTTGCATTGAAGTGAATTGTGTGACATGTTTTATACACTTTCGAAAAATGTTTGAAATACTATTGCTTTCGAACTGCCCAGTTGTGTTTACATACTGGCTGGACAACAAACGTGCTTGTTATGCTTCAGTTGTACTTTCTTTATCCACTGGAACTGTGATATGTTCATGAGTTGAGTCTGGATCCATTATATGATATTCGATTTGATCCCACGAGCCAACATAGGGCATGGTCGTCTGGATCATCTACTTTCCTGATTTCGAAATCAGTCCCGACCACGGGGGCCCTAAATATGCCTGTATAATTGGGAGTTGGCTAACGATATGATTATTATTATGATATGATTATGATTCTGAATATGATATGATATGATATGCCTACGAGGTGAACTGGCTAGTTCGTTCATCGTTCATATAGACCTTTAATGACTGCCCTTCATTCTCGATATATGTCTGTGAAACCTGCATGAGTCATAACTGCTATATGTTAGGAATTGCCTAATTTATATCCGTGGGTAATTTATGCAACTCGGTAAATGTGTTGCAAAAATGGTGGACTCTCACTAGGAAATGGCTCATTTTAATTGTTATAGATCTTTGGTGCGAAGATGACTATACTTACTAGGACAACTAGAAGTACTGGAATAGTAGGGTACAACTGAAAGGCGAAAATGATATAGACGGGCTCAAACTCTGATAATCATGTATATTAAGGTTGTGTAAGTTTTATTTTGTTATAATAGACGGAAGAGTATTTATGTTCTGTAAGTGTTGAATCCTGGTGCGAACCAGGCAAGCGTCCGGTGAAGCCAGTCCCTTGTATGCGGGATGGTGAACCTAGGGTTCCTCACCTAATAAATTGGATTTTCACTTAAAAATAATAAAATAGCCATTATATGGAACAAAATTTATGTTTATTGGGGAAGTCGAGATCTCTAATTTTGAGAAAATTAAAAAAAAACTCTCATCATGGAAGATAAAAAAAACTAAATAGAAAAGTGGAGAAAAAAAAATTTTATTTTTCCCATCTCCCATTGAAAAGGTGATGAGAGAAGAAGATTAGAGAAGATGGAGGCCTAGAATAGGTTTGGGAGGAGGAGGAGGAGGAGGAGAAGGAGGAGGAGGAGAGAGAGAGAGAGAGAGAGAGAGAGAGAGAGAGAGAGAGAGAGAGAGAGAGAGAGAGAGGGGGGAGGAGGAGGAGGAGTTTTATTTCAAGTAGTATTAAAAGATTTAAAAAAAAAAAAAACTAGTCCTAAGTAAAGTATATGCAAATAATTATTGAACAAACCACTATTTTAGTCCCTCACAAATTACTCAATGCTCTTTTTTGTCCCTCCAATTTCAAATGGTGAGAAAATATTCTTCACATTTCGATTAGTGTACTCTTTTGGTCCCTCACTACCTTTCCATCCATTTTGCCATCCAAAAAGTCACATGACACTCACATGCTCAGTAATTATAAGAAAATTTCCATTTATAATATGGTAAGAGGCTAAATTCTTATAAAGGTTGCTAATTTTTTGTAATTATTCTTAAATACAAGTAATTATATTTAATATTTTAACTTTTTTTTGTGAATAACTTATTTTTTTCATTCTTAATTTTTAATACCTAATTACTATACAATATAGACTTACAAATATCAAAGAATCTGTCTTAAAATAATAGTTTTCTACAACCTTCTTCAATTTTCTTTTAGATAATCCAAAAATCCAACCCAAAATATTTTTCAAATCAAATCTAATTTGATCAATAGTATAAAAATATTATAAATTTGAGTGTCCCACCCCATCCCTTTTGGCATAAAAAAAAAAGGATAGTCCAAGCTTTTTTATTTTCACTTAAGAGATCTAAATAAATTATATGGTGAGAGGAAAATAAATGCATTGTATGTACATTTAGGGAGTAAATAACCTTAACTAATCCATGCGTTTTGATATTTAAACATTCATTTGAAAAAAATATTATGTTTAACACTAAAATGTATATTAGAAACTCATAAAAAAATATTTTAAATAGAAACAATATTAGTGATAGTTTTTTTTTAAGATAGAGTTAATAAGTGTAGTTTTGTGATAACAAATTAAACTCACATGTCAGCTTAATTGTATGACTCAATGCCAAAAATGAAAGAAAATAAAATCAAGCAAATGTATATTTGAACGTTAAGAGATAGTAGTTTATAATCTCAATTTACTTCGGTTATATTTTATAATTTTCTATGAAAGAGTTATTTTTTCAAAATTTTCTTACCCCAATGAAAAAATATATGTTAATATTTTTTATATCTTTACTAATACGATTACATGTATTTATAATTAATATAACTATAAAAAGTATTATCAAAATTGGGAAAAGAATAATAATAAGTTACTTAATATCAAGTTTTATTATATATTTCATTTCAATTTTATCATTTAGTTATTCAACATGTGAGTGGCATGTGACTTTTTGGATGTAAAAATGGATGGAAAGTTAGAGAGGGACCAAAACAGTACACTAGTTGAAATGTGAAAGACATTTTCTCACAATGTGAAATATGAGGGACAAAAAAAAGCATTGAGTGATTTGCAAGGGACCAAAATAGTGGTTTGCTCATAATTTTAATCAAAAGTTAAATCTGAGATTCTGGAGGAGTAAGAGAATAGAGGTTTTTGATACTGTATGAATCCAATGGCCGGGTCATGATTCTATGTTCTTTTCCATTTCATTACAGGAAAATCATCACCTTTCTTTCTTTAAAATTTTACAGAACGAAACCTCATTTTTTACTAATTTAAAATTCAAATTTTCTCTAAATTTTCACTCACATAAATTCAAAAAATAATTTAATCATTACACTTTTTCTTCTCTTTCTTACAAAAATTTTACAAAAAGGAACCTCATTTTACTAAATTCAAATTTCAAAATTTAAAATTCCCTCTAAATTTTCATGCACATAAATTCAAAAAATATTATAATCATTACATATTTTCTTCTCTTTCTTACACAAAATTTAAAAGAAAAACCCTCCAAAAAATTATTCATACAGTCAAAATTTTTTTTTTTTCAATTTGGTCACAAAAAGAACGGAGCCAAGTTTCAGTTTGGCTAGCTCAGTATTCAATTAATCGACACTAATTATTAAATTGGTTGAGTTTTGGAAGGTGTCGAAGGGCATTTTTGATAAAAATTAATGCTTATACCTGAATACTTAATGCTAAAACTATAATGCTAGATTGATTAAGTACCTAACATCTTATTGCTGAAATATATTTTTCGAACCTCTTAATCAGAATGCTTAATCACTCGCTCTTGATAAATATACTGATCTTAATGCTGAAATATTTAAAATGTACCATTTTATCCTTATTTTGAATTTTTTTATATTTATATATGCGAAATATCAAATTTTAAAATGAAATATGAATTATGATCAATGAAAAAAAAAATAAAGAAACAAAATAAGATAAAACACATTAAATTGAATAATTAAAATAAAAATAATAATAATTTATTACAATTTATTAAAATTCCTAAAAATAAAAAATGAGTCCACTATTGCATTCTAAAAGAATTTTAAAAAATTACAATAAAACTCATATATAACTAATAAATTATATAAGTAATAATAAAAACACATCTTACAAATGAGATTTATAAAAATAGGTACATGATATAATTTATTAAATAAAATTTTAATACGAAAATACAATATTAAAAAATAATTTATTTGACAATATTATGATTAAAAAGTTTAAATACGTGGTATGCTAATGAAGGAAAAAATAAAATAATAATTTATTCAAAAATAAAAATCAATATGCTAACATAAAAGCAGTAGTTTCGAAAATCAAATATGAAATATTTAAAAAAAAATATTACGTGGAGCATTAAGTGATAAGCAATAAGCTAACTTTTATTACTTAAAATTTTTTTTTTTAAAGAAAATAAGCAATGCTTAATCAATTAAGAGGTTTGGATTTTGGTTATCAAACAGGATGAAAGTCATTCTTGCTTGGTCAAATAATTTTAAGCATTAAGCATTGTTATCAAACAGGCCTGAAGTGAACATTTTTTTTTTTAATAAAACTGAGCATGTTAATTAATGAGGATGCGAGCAATTTTGGATGTAAGGGCGAATTACATTTATCTTTCCTTAGTTTTGGTAAAATTATATTTAAAAAAAGGTTCACGAGACGGATTCGTACATGCACTAAAGAAATTTTTGTGGGAATCACAAAGTCAGAGAAGGGATAATTCTCAAAAAAGGAAAAACCTTCATAGTGGAATTTCACATGAGCAAGTCTGTATAATCTTACTTTGTGTGTTACTCACTCCCTTTCATTAGAAGAATCCATTTTGTATTACTAAAAATAGTATTATAAAGTAAACTCTTCTAATGAAACAGAGGGAGTATAATTTTGTGTTGTTGGTGTGGCAGCTCCGTCCCCGACCTACCTGCTTCACGTTGGAGTCGGAACCGAGAGGTCTGCTTGGTTCGCACCAGGGCTCACTTAGGATATACAAAGTGATCACTCCCGAGATCTGTTACATGCAAAACGTCTAAGGGGTGAGTTTCCAAGCTCAGTGAGGTCGCACTATTAAAAATATTACCGAGTAAACATTTACCGGCACAACACATAATTCCTACGCAAATAAGGGGGGACACGTAAGGGATAGAAAGAGCATAATCAGCAAGTTATACCGATGGATCTATATGATCCTTCGGAAACATTAATGGTTATACTTTACCTGTACTTGGGCACTGTACAATGTAAAACTAGTACACTGTACAATGTGGACCGCTCCTAATGCAGACAATCCAACAGTAAAAAGTAATCAGTGTGGTAAATTCAGGAATATTAGCCAGTACCTCTCTAGTCATCTATCTAGTCAGGCACTCCAGCCCGATGCCGACATGCCCGATTTCAATAAACTGAACAGAGTTTGAGCACCTCGACAATCATGCACAATTAACAATAGACAGTGAACAGTAGAATAGTAGACAATGAACAGTAACAGTGAACACGAAACAGTAGCACTTAACACTTTAACAGTACCCATTTATACTTTAATCATAATATAGGATAAGTTCATTCATGCGATAATCTTTAGCATTTGAAAACATCTACATTCATAAAACATAAATATTTCACTTTGTTCAATCAAAGAGCATAATCATATATTGCATGCATTTTAGTAACACACATCAATAATATCAGTAATGCTAACTCATCTATTTACTCAATTAAAACATTTAACCCCTTTAGTGAGAACACTCACCTCGGTCCTGAGATATCTGCTCACTATTTCCCAATTATCTGCAGTTTATAAATATTGGAAAGTTCAGTTTCTAGGCCATTTTAAATAAATCCGAATTTCTTATAAATTTAATTTCTGTAAAATTCCTAATTTTTCGACCAAACAAAACTTTTCCAGAAACTTTAATTTCATATCTCCGAAAAGCCTTAATTACAAAACTAACCAAAATAGATTATAACTTTTAAGAAATTTCAGGAAAATGACATAACCCCAATCAGTTTTTCCGATTGAAAATTGGTAAAAACAGTTTGGGATCGGTTTTAACCGATTTTTAATCGGTCAAAACCGATAGTATTCGGTTTTCCCCAATTCACAATCGGGTAAAACTGATCTGTGCCCAGAAACTTTCCAATTTTTCTTTGGGTTTTTGCTAAAAATCCATTCCACATCTATTTTTCTTTGTTTCTCTTGTGCAAAATCAACCCTACAACATCTAGGCATCATTTCCAACACTTCCTAACCAATAATTCCATAACAACTAAAAGATTCAAACCCTAAAATTCATAAAATTTCTAAATCCTTCAAAATCTCAAAATATGCATTATTTCCTAAAAATCAACTAAAAGAATCCATTGAATTCCTTACCGGCACGCTTTGAATTCCTCCTAACGCTGGATCCACAGTTTCGAAGTCAAATCCTAACTTTAAGCTTTTCCTTCTTCTTCCTCCTTCGCCTCCTTCTTCCTTCCTTCTTTCTCTTTCTCTTTAGTTTTTCTTTAGTTTTGGCAGCATTTTGGTGAAGGAAATGGTTAAGGGAGGGGGTATCTATAGGCAAAATTGCCTAATGAGCCAAACAAGTTCGATATTATCCTAAACATTAATTTTTTTTTCATTTTCTGTCCCGAACCAATTCCAATCGATTTTCCCACTTTTCACATCAGGTTTACTGATTTGTTAACCATCCAATCGGTTTTAACCGATTCCAAATCGGTTAAAACCAGTTGTAAGTCAGTGAGATTTTTTTCTTTACTTTTCGGGAAGCGGTGGAATCAGTTTTTCCCGATCCGAATCGGTTCTACCAATTACCTTATCTCCAAGAATCGGTTTTACCCTTTTCCAATCGGGTAAAACAGATTGGTCCCTTTAGTTTTTCATTTTTCCATTCATTTCTAATTTCATTATTTTTATTCTATAATTCCTAAAATTAAATTAATGTATTTATACTTATAGATCCTTAGACGCAATCTTTTTCTCAAATTAATATCTTAATCCTAAATTAAACATTGAAATTTCTAGATTAAAATCCAAAACATATAAATCTAAACCATAAGATATTATAATCAACTTAAACTCGGAAAACTCTCAAACTTTATAACCATATGTAACCGAGTTTAAACACTAATGATATAACAAAATACAGATTAAACTAGGACGAGAAACTACGGGCTCTTACAGTTGGTGCTAAATTCTTCTACTTTGTATATCTTTCTGCAATGATTTATAATCACATCTTAATTTATTCAAAATTTTCCAGAATAACAAATAGGTCCAATAAAAAACAAAAAAGGTATCTTACTCGTCTATCAGCTTAAGCGTCTAATGTATCCTAATTATGCTATGAAAACATGCGTATTGCTTATAGTCCAGTGTAACGTATGTTCTGCAAATGTATTGTAGTTATGAGTTCAGTTGCTGAAATATCGCGTTTCATTTATAGTTTTGAGAAATTGTGTGTAGTTGCTGATATATCACAATTATGTTAAAATAACAAGTATTGCATGTAGCGACCAAAAAAACGTGTATCGAGTTTAAGTAGGATAAGCATCGTTTGTAGTGGGGAAAAGAAAAAATACTTGTATGCATATTAATGAAAACATGCGTATCAATTTTAGATTCTGAAGTAGCACTGCTAAACTGTCATAGAGTTGTACAAAAGGCTCCCTACTAAAAGCTGGAGCTATTTGTAATTTATCAAAACTCGATTGTAATTTTACAGGAACTTGGGGGAGGAAAATGTTATTCGCTCTTTATGTAATACAAAAACACGATATGAATAAGACAAATGAAAGAGTTGCTGTTGAATTTTAACATATTTGCATTTAAATAAATCAATATACATAATACGAATAATTAAAATAGACACACAAACCTACTCATACTGGATTAGAGCGCTAGTTGCCTCCCTTATTAAAGGGAAAAAGTGAGAAAAAGAAAGAATGATTCTACAACGGTGATTTCTAGTGATGATGAATTTATTGGGTAAGAAGAGTATTCCTTACTAAAAAGAAAACATAATTTAAGAAAATAAATCTCCTATTGCTACGTGGTATTATCACATCAAATATGTTATTGTTATTATTATTTTTTTTGAAAACGACTACACGAATTAGTTATTACTTAAACTATTTTTTTTTAACTTTCTATAATTTTGATTATAGTAAAAGTTTAATCGAGATAAGTTATCAAAAAAAAGTAATTTTTTTCCATTGCAATTAGTTTATTTTTATATAATGAAAATTATTCATTCCCTTTCTTTTATTGATTTTCATTTGACATCCCATTATAATTTTTTCTATTCAATAAAAAATTTTAGATTCTTTTCATCTAAATCCTTCTCTTGATAATTATTTTATATTCATAATTAAATTTCATACATATTGAAATGTATATGTATATATATATAACTAGGCATATATGAGAATTTGTTTGTACTTTTTATATTTCCAATCAAATATTAAAATATAATGTAATTCACTTTGTTATTTGAAGTTAAAACAATCAATTTATTTTAATGATATGAAAATAATGGGTCAAACCACGCCTTACATGGTGAGATAAACTAGTTATATTTTATAAGTTAATGAAGATTTTGGACATATTAATATGGAACACGGTGAAAAAATGAGATTGAGATATTAATAGTGTACATTTTGGTATTACTAAACGTAGGATGAAAAAATACTAAGCGTAGGATGAAGAGATAGTATTTTATTTTCTTTCCAAATTTACCCTCACTATGTTTTTTCCCACCCATCGCCGGACCACCACCGCGCCGCCGCCAGAATGATGTAAACCCATTGAAGAAAAAAAAAAAAAACTTTGTAGCACGTTTCATTTGCAGCAGCCGGTTTCATTTGCAGCAGCCACCTCCTCCATTTTTTATTTTTTACTCCCTCCGTCCCCCTCAAAGAGTCCACTTTAAAAAAAAATCTTGTCTCATTTAAAGAATCCACTTTGAATTTATTGATATTACATATCATTACTAATATAACAATGTGTGGTTCACAATTAACCCTTACTTCCAAAGTAAGGATATAAGTGGAAAATATGGTGGTAAATTACTTATTTTAGGTGTTGTACCTCAAAACTCATAATAAGTTGTACACATTTCAATGTGGACTCTTTGAGTAGGACGGAGAGAGTATAAAGATTGGGGGTAAGGAAACCTTACTTCAAGCTTTGAGGTAAGACACCTTACCCTAAGCTTTTGGGTAAGGCACCTTACCCGAAAGCTTGGGGTAAGGCTCCTTACCGCCAAAAAGAAGGAAGAGTGGTGGTGGGTAAGGGTAATATTGGAAAGAAATAGAAAACACTCTCTCTATCCTGCGTTTAGTATTTTTTCGTCCTCCGTTTATCATTGTGTTAAAATTTAGTATTTTTTCGTCCTCCGTTTAGCATTGCGCTAAAATATAGGGAGTATATTATTGTCCAATATGCAGTAAATGCAAATGATTGGTGCTTGTAAAATTCTTCCTTGTTGGTTGGAATTTCATCATTGTTGAAATGTCCTCTAATAAATGTTTCATTTGAGAATAGATTTTTTTTCTTTTATTTCTCAAATTAGTAGTTAGTTTTAAATACAAAAAGTTCAAAAACTTTTATTTGTATCTCTTATTTAATTAATGTAGTTTAAGAGCATTAATTTCATTGTCTTGTCAAATACTCATACATTACATAAATTATCTTTGTTCAAATTTTAATCATTCCTCTTATTTAAATTTTATATATCTTCTTTCTTCCCTCTCAATTGCAGATTGTATTCAAATTTTAGAATTGCTATTTTATTTTTGTTTTGTTTGTGTCTGTTGGAATTTTGTTCTTCATTCTTTAATTATGCTTTCTTTTGTTTGTCTGTGTTCTTTATTCCCATCTCATTTCTTATCTACTTTCTACTTTTGGTTTATCTCTTATTTCTTGAGTGTGAATCCATTTTCAACTCAAGTGTTACAATATATTTTATTAACTGTTAATTAATAACTTAATTCTTTATTCTATTCGTTTTATATTTCTCCTAAACCGCATTTGAACAAAAACTAATCAATTTTTTGTTGTCTAATTATTTGTGTTGTATGAATAATATACTAGATAGCTTACTGCATGTAATTAATCTACTGATGTGTAGTTATTATTTTTATATAACCTCGAACCTTGCATGCAATGGTTCAAATTTTTAGTTGTTCCATGCAATTTACATATTTTTGCAACAGTTTTCTTGATAATATTTTGACTGGCAAACACCTCACAACCCCCCTGTGGTTTGAAAAACTTTCACATGACTCCCCTATGGTTAAAAAAGCTACAAATGACCCCCCCCCCCCCCCCCCCCCCCCCCCCCCCCCCCCCCCCAAATTGTGATTTCAAAAGTATACCAAAAACCCCCTTGTATTTTAAAAACTATAAATAACCCCCCTGTGGTTTTTAAAAATTACCAAGAACCTCCTCACACATTTGAAAGCACAAGGGGGTTCTGAATATTTTTTGATGCTTGTTCTTTAAAATTTTAGAAATTACAGGGGGGTTTCATGTATCATTTTAAAAATCACAGGGGTGTTCTTTGTAGTTTTTAAAGCACAAGGGGGTTTTTGGTATACTTTTGAAACCACAAGGGGGTCATTTGTAGTTTTTTTTAAAGCATAGGGGGGTCATCTGAAAGTTTCCCAAACCACAGGGGGTTATGAGGTATTTGCCCTATTAACAAATAATTTGTTTGAATAATAGATAAAAACTCATATATATATATATATTATTTACTATATACTTTTATATAGGATGTTTTCATATGTTATTCTCAATGTGTTGTCCAATTTCAAGGAGGTTCTTTAGGAGGCCACTAGACAACATAATCTGCCGCATAATTTTTTTTTTCATAATCCCATTTTAGATCATATTTTGCAAAATCTTTTGCATGCCATGTATCTCTCATCTCATTTCATAACATTACAATTCTTATTTGTTTTATGTTTTAATTTAGATAATTTTAAATTAATTTCACTTCTTATTATATTTTGTTGTGCCATTGTTTATATTTTTACATATATTTTATTATTTTAAAATAGTATATAAAGTAGTATATCTAATTAAAATTTTTGAAAGATACTATTTATTGTTTTAAATTATGAGATTACTAAAAGATAAAAATTTTAATTAGATAAAATAATAAAAATGAATATAAAATATCAATGGTAGAAAGAAATAAACCAGGTCTTCAAGTAATCAAGTTTAAGAAAAAGGGAAAAAAAATAAAAAGGAAAAGAGAGTACATGGGAGGGAAAGGGAGAATTTTACTAGACTTAGGAGTTCATTTGGTTAAAATAAAGGACATACTAACCATGCTAGTTGTAATCCAAAAAAAAACATGCCAGTAATATTTTAAAAATAAATACTATGTGCATAATTTTATTAGGTGTCTGACAAGATGTTTGTCAGAACACTAACAGATCATTTTCTCAAATATAAATAGTTAGACAAGACAATTTACAAAATAAACTAACAGACAGAAGAGTTAAAACCAAATAACTCAGATATTTGATAGATAGTTTTCTCAAATATAAATAGTTAGATAAGACAATTTATAAAATAAACTAACAGTTAGTACAGAAGAGTCAAAACCAAATAACTCAGATATTTGACAGATAATTTTCTCAGATATAAATAGTTAGATAAGACAATTTACAAAATAAACTAATAGTTAGTACAGAAGAGTTAAAACCAAATAACTCAGATATTTGATAGATAATTTTCTCAGATATAAATAGTTAGATAAGACAATTTACAAAATAAACTAACAGTTAGTACAGAAGAGTCAAAACCAAATAACCCAGATATCCGACAGATAATTTTCTCAGATATAAATGGTTAGATAAGGCAATTTACAAAATAAACTAACAATTAGTACAGAAAAGTTAAAACCAAATAACTCAGATATTTGATAGAAACTTTTCTCATATATAAATAGTTATATATTTAGATAAGACAATTTACAAAATGAACTCACATTTAGTACAAAAAAGTCAGAACTAAATAACTTGACGGGTAATTTTTTCAGATATAAATAATTAGATAAGACAATTTATAAAATAAACTCACATTGTGCAGAAGTGTGAAAGCCAAATAACGCAGGAAAAAACAAACAAGAAAAACTGCAACCACATTTCAAAAAAAATAAAAAAACTGCAGCCACAGTGGTCACATAGTCCTATATGCAGATGTATATTTATTTGTCTTGATGTAGATGTGGAATTTTGCATGAAATTATGGGGAAAATGTTAATTCCACGTTTATACCAGGTGCCTTCACGTGGGTTTACCATGGCACTACTTCGTCTTCATCTTCAAAATCACATGCCCACTATTGACTATTGAGGATCCGTTCTTTTTCATTTATTTTCATGAAAATCACAATTTTTGGAACAAAAAAAGTTACATAAAGAAACAACTCAATTTTCAAAATTTAAATTTCCTTCTATATTTTTATTCACATTTTTTCAAAAACTAATATAATCATTACACTTTTTTTCCTCTCTCTTACACAGATTCTCATAAGAAAACTATCTCTAAATTTTTTTTTTTTTCCAAACGAAAACATTTCCCAAGTTGGTCCATAAAATTGTGAAGTCACAATTCAGTGTATCTATATATACGATGATAAGCGAAGATGCACGCCATTTGATAAAAATTAATCCTTATATGGAATGCTTAATGCTGAAATCATAATGTTGAATTGATTAAGCACTTAACATCTTAATATTGAAATATATTTTTCAAACATCTGAATCAAATTGTTTAATCACCCTCTCTCCAAACTCTAAAATTTATCATCTTCCCTCATCTTCCTTCATCAGATGAAGGAGGATGAGGGAAGCAGTTCTACTTTTGTTCCTATAATCCTTTATTTAGTTTGCTTTAGTTTTAATTTTTATATATGTTTATGTCATTTTTCTCTCCGTTTACGGTGTTTTTCTCTTCATAAATGGTGTTTCTCTCCATCTAAGGTGATTTTCTTCCTGGGTATGGTGATTCGATTCATGGCCATGGCGTATGAAGACTCGGTTGAATATTCAATATTGAAGCTTTCATTAGCAATTAGTGGCAGATCCGTGGCTACCGGTGCGAGATTTGTTCAGCGATATATTTCTACTATGTTCAGATCTATACTATGTATAGATTTACACTTTAGTATATTAGATACACTATTGTGGTTCAGATCTGTTAAGTATCAGATCAAATATATTGTAATCAGTTGTATTGACTAGATCTTGGTCTTCTTTCAATCGCAGTTGGACGATTTGCAACACTATTAATAAAATTTTTAATTTTCAAAAAAAGAATGTTTAATCACTCGATCTTGTTTGATAATTATGCTGATATATTCATATATGCGAAATATCAAATTTTATGATAAAACATAAATTACGATTAATGAAAAACATAAGGAAACAAAAAAAGATAAACATATTAAATTGAATGATTAAAATTATAAAAAATAGTTTATACAATTTATTAAAATTCCTGATGAAAAATGAATCATTTATTAAAAGAAATTTAAATTTTACAATAAAACTCATATATAATTAATAAAATTTTATAAATAATGAAAAACATATCGTATGAATGAGATTATAAAAACAGGTAAATGATATAATTTATTAAATAATTTTTTAATACCAAAATACAATAATAATTAATTTTATTTGACAATATTATGATGAAAAAATTTGAAATACGTACAATGCTAATGAAGAAAAAAATAAAATAATAATTTATTTATAGTTAATCAATATGAATATTATAAAAAAAGAAACCAACATGAATAAAAAGGATAGTTTTGGAAATCAAATATGAATTATTTAAAAAATTGTTACGTGGAGCATTAAGAGATAAACAATAAGTTGAAATTTTTCGCTTAATTATTTGTAAAGAAAATAAGCAGTGCTTAAATGATTAAGAGATTTTAATTTTCGTTATCAAATATACTAAAAGTCATTATCTCTTAATCAAATAATTTTAAGCATTAGTGGTGTTATCAAACAAGACATAAGTAAAATTTAGGCTTTGGTTTTTTAGTGACTAAATTGGAAAATTGGTTGGTTTGGGAGAAAAAAAAATTTTGGAGAGAAATTTTTTCTAGGAAATTGTGTAAGAAAGAGGGCAAAAAAGTGTAATAATTGTGTTATTTTTTGAAAAAAAATGTAAGTAAAGATGGAGAGGGAAACTTAAAATTTGAATTTTGTAAAATATGAAAGTGTTTCTTTATGTAGAGTTTTTTTTTTTTCCCAAAAAATGGTGATTTTTTGGAAAAAGAATGCAAAAGGAGAGGGCTTTAGTGTGAAATTGTAAAATAAAAGACCTGATATTTGTAGGGCGAAAAGTTATAAGACATTAAAATTAAAATTGACAAATATAATTGTCATGTGATGTCACGTCATTCACTTTACACTTTCATCATGCATTTTCATACCCCTTGTGTTTTTCCATATGACTGCATATTTTGCATGTAGTAGTACTCTACGATTTATGTGGATGATTATTTTTCGTCTAATTACATTGAGCCCTTGAACTTTGGCTAAAATTATAAAATCAGTCCTATTAGTTTAGGATACTGTCGTTAAACTTTTTCCTGAATTGTTTATACTACAAATGAACTTTGGAGAGCAAAATAATTACAAAACAAACCCCGTGAGACATATAAATTGCACTACATTTCAAATGAGTTTTCTTTTAAAATGAGCATGGTTTCATAAATATCAGTAAAAAAATTTTGAAAAATTAAAACTTCTGTAAAAGACTATAAATGTGTTGGTTTGAAAATCCGTTTTGAATAAAATGTTGTATACATGGAAGGGGGAGGGTTGAGATGGTGGTAAATAGGTTCGAAACTTGGAGCCGCATGAGAGGAAAAAGAAAGAAAAAAAAAAGAAATTGTATGCATGACTTCCAAACTTGTGAGGGTTAGAGAATTTTGCGGTGGAGATATGTTTAACCAGGAGGCATTTTTCAAAATGAAGTGAAAAAGATGTATAAGAAAACGTGATTTTAAAGCTCGCTCCTTGATTCAAAAAAAAAAAAAAAAAAATGAAAAAACCTCGACTCGCTTCTTCCATATTTGTAAGAGGAAAAAGAAAAATTAAAAAGGTTGTTTTACGTTGGGTGAGGAAACCATATTCTTTAACAATGGAAATTCACAATGCAATATATCAATTTTTTTTTCTTTCTTTCTAAATCGTTGTTTTTATAAAATAAAAAAGAAAAAAGAAACACAATACCGAGGAAGCACAATACATACAGCCTTACAGGTGCATGACTAACTGGCTGAGCTTTCCCTAGCTAATAAAGCTAATTGAGACAGTGAATGTTCATAATTTTGGATTTGGAACATCATTGCTGATCTTAGGGTAAACATATATCAACAAACAACAATACATAGAGAGGTGAAATAAATGAATGAAGAGCAGTTTGCTAAAGAATATAGAAAAACTAGACAATATTTGTAAGAGGGAAAACTTCTCTCTCACTCGACTTAAGAAGATGATGCTGGTTCCTTTCTACTTTATAGAGTTACAACCAATGGACACAATACATGTAGAAGGAAAGTTACATAATTATTGCAGTGATCACACGCATATTTTTGCCATTCTTACTGGTGTGATCTTTTACAAGGAAAGTGCTTAATTACCATCCGGAATTGATTGGATATATCCTGAATGCTGGGATTGCTGTTCAATCTTCATGTTTCCTTCTATTTTAGGAAGGACAATCATATCCTCCTCAGTTTCCTTCTTAGGCCAATTCTCATCCTTATCAGCTAAAACCTTATCTTTCCATACTGTAGGTTCAAGCTAGATGTTGACTGTTGCAGAATGGTCAATACCTCCCCTCAAACGATGCCGAGGTTGAAGGCAGAGTTTGGTACGAAAGTTGTTTAAGGAAGCTTTGCACAAGGGCTTGGTAAAGATATCTGCAATTTGAGAGCGGGAGGAAACATGGCGAGTAATAAGAAGCCCCAAGGAGACACGCTCTTGAACAAAATGGTAATCCAGCTCAATATGCTTACTTCGAGCATGAAAAACTACATTAATGGTCATATGTAGGGCACTTAAATTATCACAAAAAATGATTGGTGGATACGATTGAGGAACTCGAAGATCGCGTAAGAGGAATGTAAGCCAAGTTAATTCTGCTGCTGTGTTGGCCATAGCTCGATACTCTGCCTCAGTACTAGATCGAGAGATGGTTGGTTGTTTCTTGGCACACCAGGAAATGATGTTGCGCCCTAAAAATGTGCAAAATCCAGTTGTGGATCTTCTTGTAGTTTGGCAACCTGCCCAATCTGCATCAGAGAAGACACAAAGATCAAGTGTAATATCACCAGTTAAATGCAACCCATAATGAATTGATCCTTTGACATATCTTTGGATGCGGCGAACCATTTGCATGCTAGCAATAGATGGTTGTTGCATAAACTGAGAAACATAATTAACACAAAAGGAGAGATCCAGCCTTGTAAGTGTCAGATATTGTAAGGCACCAACAATGCTACGATACAAGGAAGGATCGGGAAAGGGAGTGGTGTTGATAAACCGTTTAGGTTTAGAATCCATTGGTGTAGAGATTGGTTTGCAGTCAAGCATGTGTGCTTTATCAAGAATTGAATAAGCATAGTGTCCTTGAGAGAGGTGTAGAGCATTGTGATTCCTTTGAATTCAAATGCCGAGGAAATGATATGTGGGTCCAAGATCCTTCATAGCAAACTCAGAATGCAAAAGTGTAACAAAGTCATCAACTAATTTTAAACTAGATCCTGTCAAAAGCATGTCATCAACATAGAGGAGTAGAATTAATGTACCAAGTTATGAGTGCAAAATAAATAATGACGGGTCAGCCAAACTACAAAAGAAACCATGTGCAAGCAAAAATGAGCTGAATCGATCAAACCAGGCTCGTGGAGCTTGCTTAAGACCGTAAAGTGCTTTTCGAAGTTTACAAACATGAGAGGGAAGGTGTGGATCATGCAGACCAGTGGTTGTTCCATAAAAATTTCTTCACGTATGGAACCATGTAAAAAAGCATTTTTGACATCAAGTTTTCGAATATCCCATTGTTGAACTAAAGCTAAACTGAGGATCAAACGAATTATACCTGGTTTGATAACAGGAGAAAATGTTTCTGTATAATCAAGACCATCAACTTGATGATAGCCTTTTGCGACTAACCTGGCTTTGAGCCTATTCAAGGTAGCATTTGCATTCAATTTGGTTTTAAACACCCATTTTGATCCTACAACATTCATATGAGGTTCTCTAGGTACCAAGATCCATGTATGATTGTTGTGCAATGCATCAAGTTCCTCAAGCATGGCTCGTCTCCTACCATCATGTTTTAGTGCAGTTTTAACACTACGTGGTTCATTGGGAATATCATCACGCTCAAGTACTAAAGCATAACGTGGGTTAGGTTTGTGTATACCATGTTGAGCCCGTGTGAGCATACGATGGGGAACCAATTGAGCCTGGTCAACATTTACAGCAGAGTTAGAACTTAACAAAGGGGAAAGAGATGATGGACTACTTGATTCAGCTATTGAGGTATCATTTTCAGAGGACTGAGGTGTGCTTTCCATTGATGGAACCTGTTCAAGATTAAGAGAAGACTGAGAAATTATGAAGGGGGAGGTAGGGGAGAGATTACTCGTGTCAGTAGTTTGCATGTGGTCTCTAAATTCTGTTAACGCTGGTTGTGAAGGTGTAGATGTAGGTGGAGGTGATTGGTCAGGAACACAATTAGATGCGGCATCATTAATTGGTGGAGGTTGAGCAGTTGGAGGTTCTGTTGTGGTATAGCCTGGTAAAGGAATATGTGAGGTGATGTCTACCGTGGCTGCTGGAATTTTCATTGGAGGATTTGATGGGAAGGAATCCAAAAACTCAGAAAAGGTGGGCAGTGGGAAGGTTGTGCTCTCTTTGATTATATAAGGAAGATTATTTTCATCGAACACAACGTGTCATGAAACAAATATCCTATGGGATTTTGGATCAAAACACCGATATCCTTTATGTTGATTACTGTAACCTACGAAAACACATGGAACAATTTTAGCATCAAATTTATTTTTCTTGGTATCCCAAGTATATGGATAGCATCTCGAGCCAAAAACACGTAAAATAGAATAACTAGGGTGAGAACCATATAAACGATAATAAGGAGTATCAAATGTTAGTGAAGAAGATGGCAAACGATTAATTAAATACGCAGCTGTAGTGAAGGCCTCAACCCATAGAAACTTAGGTAGACCACTGTGAAAAATCATAGTCATGCCAAGCTCGCAAATAGTACGATGTCGACGTTCCACGATTCCTGTTTGTTCAGGAGTATGAGGACATGAAAGGTGATGAATGATTCCTTGTTGTTGAAGATGTGCTTCAAGCTTTTTATTCACAAACTCGCCTCCTCCATCAGTATGAAATATTTTTATTTTCCTGTTAAACTGACGCTGCACATAACTTTCAAACGCTAGGTAAACATCAATAAGTTCAGATTTAGCGCGAAGGGGATGACCCACATATAATGAGAATAATCATCAACAAAGAAAACATAGAACCGAAATTTACCAAGGGACAAAATGGGGGCTGGTCCCCAAATATCACAATGAATTTTTTCAAAAATGTCAGTACTAATGGAAGCAGATGAAATAAATGGTAATTTGCTGAGTTTTCCAAGCTGACAGCTTTCACAAATAGTGTCAACTTTTTTATTCGAACTGACGTCAAGTAATTTATTAGAGCATAAAATCCTAATGGCAGAGCTTTGTGGGTGTCCAAGACGTTGGTGCTATATCTCTTCGGTTCCTGATTTTTGCCTATTAGAGAAGTAGGCTTCCTTCTTCTTAGAGAGAACATAAAGATCTCCTTTACGTTGTCCCAGTAGTAGGATTCGCCCTGTTGCTCGTTCCTTAATACAAAATAACTCATCAGTGAATTCACAATTCAATGGGTATTGTGTGGTCAACTAACTAATTGATAGTAAGTTTCGTGTTAAATGAGGGACTAATAACACATCACGTAGCATTAATTTATTTTTACCATCAGAGACTACAGTATCACCGATGGCATCAATTTTAAGGGAAGACCCATCACCAATAAATACTGAATCATAGCCTACGTATTTTTTGAGATTTTGAAGCGTACCTAAATTTGTAGTCATGTGATGCGAAGCGCCAGTATCAGTTGTCCATTCTGTATCAGGGAGTAAGGTGTCCATGGTGAGTGCTGCAAGGGCCTGAGGGAGTTCATCATTACTTACTGGTTGCACTACTACAAAATAGAGCTTTAACGGCTGCGGATTAACGGCGGAAAATAGAAAACCGTCGTTATAAAAGAAATACGGACTTTCTACGGCGGTTGGGATAAACCGCCGTAGAAGGGACCTTCTATGGCGGTTAATTGTTAAACTGCCATAGAAAGGGACTTTCTACGGCGGTTTAAAGCAAACCGCCGTAGAAAGTCCATACTTTCTACGGCGGTTTATCCCAACCGCCGTAGAAAGCCCACTTTCTACGGCGGTTTTACAATTAACCGCCGTAGAAAGTCCTTTCTACGGCGGTTTGATTATAACCGTCGTTGTATTGACGTATTTAACCCTAAAACAACGTGTATCTCCATATCGCGGCCGAAAGTGTTCTTCTCCAAATTTCTACTACGGTTTTGCACGTTTAATGTAAAGAATCGTCACTTGAAGCTAAAATTTACCACCTTAAGGTTAGAAACTTCTAAAATTTCTCAGTAATTGCTTATTCTTTTACTTTAGATATGTGTATATAGAATTTATTTTTATTTATGGTAGAGTGCTGAAAATTAAAGTTGCAATCCATGTATATGGTGAACCTTAGTATTGTGGAATCCTATTTAGTTATACTATGTAGGTTCTTGGTGATGTGATTTGATTTATAGTGTTTGATTTTTAATGGATGATGTTCATATAATTAGCACTACTTAGAGTGTGTATTATTTTTTTATGCATTGCATGTGTTTGATGAAATGCATAAATGAAAAACTTATGGGTTCTTCTTCATTTGATTATGTCTATTGTGCATGTGTTGATTATGCATTATTTTTTTCATTGAGGTATTATATTAGTTTTGATTATTTGAGTAACATTAGTATGACATGTGCTAAGACAAGCATGCAACTTGATACTTTCTACATTTTTTGTTGAATTATTATTTGGGTTTTTTAATTATTTGAAGGAGTTAGTTACGCATGGATCGAAATATCTTGTTGTATGGTGATCGGACCTCCGATTTTTATGCGAAAAAAGTTGAGAATTTCATTGAATTGGCTTATAAGAATACAAAGTACGTCCATTGTCCATGTAAAGCTTGTAAAAATGGTGCGCAGTTTGTTAACTCAGATACAATAAGATTCCATTTATATCGGAACGGATTTGATCCTTCTTATAAATTGTGGATTTGGCATGGTGAAAGTATTGATAGTTTACCTGAGCAAAGAAAATCTCATGCAAAAGGAGATGATGGGATTACTAGAGATTGATTAGATGACATGATTGAGGATGTGGCCGAGGATTTTGCTGATAAACCGGAAGTTCTTGCTTCCATTTTGGGTGACAATGAGAAGCCTCTATACAACGGTTGCACTAAATATACACGCTTGTCTAGTGTTTTGAAGTTGTTTAATTTGAAAGCGGCAAATGGGTGGTCAGATACTAGTTTTACAGCCTTATTGAGGGTATTGAAAGATATGCTCCCAAAAGATAATGAACTTCCAGATCGAATTTATGAGGCGAAAAAAATATTGTGTCCAATGGGTATGGAGTATAAGAAGATCCATGCTTGCCCAAACGAATAAACTGAATTTTGCGCGTTCACCTAAAATTATTGTGTAATAGTACCTGAAATGGTTCGGTGGAATGTTGCATGGGAAAATTTGAAATTTATTTAGTAAATCATTTTTCATACAATGCTTGCTAACATAATTAATAAATATAATGTAAATTGGGTATGTAATATTATATTTACAAAGTTTTGGGGTTAATTTATGAACATGAAAAAACTAGAAATGTTTAGGGTCTATGCTTCATAAAATGAAATAAAAATAGGAATTTACGCGCACGCGGGAATTGGCTGCATTTGTTTCCACTTTTCTACGGCGGTTCAAAAACAACCGCCGTAGAAAACACTTTCTACGGCGGTTCTTCATTGAACCGCCGTAGAAAGTCATCTTTCTACGGCATTCCCCTGTAGAAAAGTGGAAACAAATGCAACCAATTCCCGCGCGCACATAAATTTCTATTATTTTTGTCTAATATCTATAATTTCCCCATAGTTCCCCTGCTTCTCCCCTGCATTCCCCTGTAATATTGGATATGCAATTTCATAATGATCAACCGGTGCAAGTAAATAAAATACATTATATTTTGCAACACACTCAATTTAATGTATTTCACTATACATAATTGTTTACTATTATCATCCGTAAGTCCAAATATATATATATATATATATATATAAGGTCATGAAATCCAGTAAGTATTTCTTTTTTTTTTTAATTGGGCCCTTAAGCATTAATTTTTCTTATACTACGTACGTAATGCATTTATCGATTTGATTCTTTTATTCCGTTCGCCCAAGTCGAGAATGCAGAAAATTTAGGACTGATAATGAAGCTTATTACTTTATCACATCTTACATATAATTTTACAAAATTTACTAATTTTGATCTCATACCTAAAATTATTGTGTAATAGTACATGAAATTTTCCGGTGGAATATTGGTGCATGGGAAAATTTGAAATGTACTTATTAACTGTTTCATAAAAGGCGAGCTTCTGTAATTAATAAATATAATGTAAATTGAGTATGTAATATTATATTTATAAATTTTTGGGGTTAATTTATGAAAATAGAAAAAAAAATTAATAGGGAGTAGGGTTTAGGGTTCAAAAAATGATATAAAAATAGAAAATTTTTGCGCGCGCGGGAATTGGCTCCAATTGAACTACTTTTCTGCGGCGGTTCAACCGAAAACCGCCGCAGAACCAACTTTCAACGGCGGTTCATTGTTAAACCACCGTAGAAAGGATGCTTTCTACAGCGGTTTATTTTTGAACCGCCGTAGAATAAACCGACGGTCTAAATTCAAATTTGTTGGCCTAGGGTGTTAGGGTTTAGGGTTTAGGGTTTATGGTTTAGGTTTTAGGGTTTACGATTTTGGTATAATATCTCTAATTTCCCCACAGTTCCCCTGCTTCTCCCAACATTCCCCTGTAATATTGTATATGCAATTTAATAATGATCAACCGGTGCAAGTAAATAAAATATATTATATTTTGCAGCATACTAAATTTAATGTATTTCACTATACATATTTGATTAATATTATCGTAATTGCAAATATATATATATATACATATATATATATATGTATGTAAGCTAATGAAATCCAGTAAGTATTTAATTTTTTTTTTGGCCACTTAACCATTAATTTTTCTTATACTATGTACCTAGCTAATGCATTTATCGATTTGATTATTTTATCCCGTTCGTCCAAGTCAAAAACGTAGAAAATTTAGGGAAGATAATGAAACTTATTACTTTATCGACGCTTACATGTAAATTTATGAAATTTATTAATTTTTATCTTTCACCTATAATTATTGTGTAATAGCACACGAAATTTAAATGCAAATGGTTCAATGGAAAATTTGAAATTTAATTATGAAATGATTCATAAAAGTCGAGCTTCTGTACATAATTAATAAATATAATGTAAATTGGGTATGTAATATTATATTTACAAAATTGTGGGGTTAGTTTATGAAAATGGAAAAAAAAATTTAATATCAAAATATGCCCGCGCGGGAATTGGCTCCAATTTTTTCCCCTCTTCTACGCCGGTTCATGAAAAACCGCAATAGAAGAGAACATTCAACGGCGGTTCAACCGCGAACCGCCGTTGAACCAACTTTCTACGGCGGTTCACGGTTGAACCGCCGTTGAACCAACCAGCCGGTCCAAGTTCAAAATATTTGAACTTAGACATATGGCCTTTCCCTCATTCTTTTCCCCTTCTTCTCCCCTGCTTCTCCCCTGTTTCCCTCTCCCTTCTCCAGCGGCGGTTCGGTTTCTTCGCGCCCTTATCCCGTCGCCGGCGCAACCCGGCGAGCTCCGCCCATTTCCCGCACTTCCCGACGGCTGCAGTTCGTGCTGATCGTACGCCGTGGACCAACTAGCCGATCGTTGTGTGTGGCTTCACTACCCCGGCCAACATTTCTTCCATTTCCCCCCTCCAATATTTTCGGCCTTGGATGTAGGAGTGCACACAAAAGGTTTATCCACCTTCTATGCTTGCATTTTAAAACTTTTACAATGTTACCTTCCATTTTGTAATTGCTTCCGATTGCACTAGGGTTTTTGTGCACAATATAATGTTCATTTCGGGTTTGATGCTAGTGATGAATGATTGGAATGCTTTGGGATTTATTGATTGTTGGTTGCATTGGTTTGGTTGTTGAATTTTGTGTTTTGTCCTACATAAGTTGAGAACCTAGGTTTTTGCTTGGGATTTCAATTAAGTACCCTTTAATTTCGGGTTTCCTTCACTAATATGAGAAACACAAATGTTGATTTCGGTTTTGCTTGATTAATTTGAGAACATTGGTGTTTGATTTCGGTTCTTAGTCGATTTAGTGTTCCTCCTTTAGTGATAATGAGGAAAATGCTTTGTTGTTGAGTGCACTATGTGGAATTTAAGCTTTATAGGGTTCCTTCTTTAGGGATCCCTTGTTTCAATGTCTTGAATGCCCCTTATATATTGAAAGTAAATCTATCTTTGCATCAATGTAAAGCATTTTTATTGCACAAGCACAAAGTACCTTTTGAGTGTTACTTCTCTTGCTTTAGGGAAGGAGAGTATTTTTTAGGAGTGAAGTACTCCTCCTTTAAGCTTTTACCTTCCTCACTACATTTTGGTTTTTTCCTTTAGTAGAAATTAATGATTGTTCTCATTAGTTGTTGGTTGTAAAATGTGAAGTACTTTATCAACGGTACCCTTTATAAGTTCACTTTTTTGGGCCTCCTTTGGTTGAATTTGGATAATGGGACTTGTGTATTGCAACTATCACTATCTCCTCTTCGCGTTCCCTTATCTTTGTTTGAAATACGTGAAATATGCTTTGTGAGTCGTTCTCCTTGATGAGGGGGATTTTTTTTCATAAATGTAGAATTTGAAATATCACTTCTCCTTAAATCTTTTACCTTTTGCGATTTAGTGTTTCTTCTTTAGTGGAAAGGAGGGTAATGCTTTGTGGTTGAGTTGAAGGTGTGTTCCTCCCTTGGTTTAATGTCATGAATGCAACTAATATATTGAAAGTGAGGCTATCTTTGCATCAATGTAAAGCTTCTTTATTGCAAAAGCACAAAGTATTTCTCTTGTTTTAGGGAAGGAGAGTATTTTTTTTTGGGATTAATGTACTACTCCTTTAAGCTTGTACCTTCCTCACTAAATTTTGGTTTTTTCCTTTAGTAGAAATTAATGATTGTTCTCATTAGTTGTGGTTTTGAAATATGAAGTACTTTATCAATGGTACCCTTTATAAGTCAACTTTTTTGGGGCTCCTTTGGTTTAATTTGGATAATTGGACTTGTGTATTGCAAATATCACTATCTCCTCTTCGCTTTCCCTTATCTTTGTTTGAAATGCGTGAAATATGCTTTGTGAGTCGTTCTCCTTGATGAGGGGGATTTTTTTTCCATAAATGTAGCGTTTGAAATATCACTTATCCTTAAATCTTTTACCTTTTGCGATTTAGTGCTTCTTCTTTAGTAGAAAGGAGGGTAATGCTTTGTGGTTGAGTTGAAGGTGTGTTCCTCCCTTGGTTTAATGTCATGAATGCAACTAATATAATGAAAGTGAGGCTATCTTTGCATCAATGTAAAGCTTCTTTATTGCAAAAGTACAAAGTATTTCTCTTGTTTTAGGGAAGGAGAGTATTTTTAGCAGTGAAGTTGCGAAATGTACATTGCCTTTTAAATTTACACATTACAAGCATTCTTGTTTTTTGTCTCCTTTACTTTAAAGTGTTCAATGGCGTGTGAGTTTTGAAAGTAATCTTTTCTTTAAATGCAAATATGTTATCTTGTATTCTCTTTGTATGTACATGAAGTTTAAGGTAAACTAATGGCCCAAAAAAGAAAACGCAATGAGGACCATAGTGATGAGGGAAAGAACAATGGAGATGGGTCTTATACTAGAGCTAAAAGAGGTAGAGGGCCTACAAATTGCAACGATCTTTTGGAAATGCGTATGAAAGGGAAAACTCTTGAGATTTCGTTTGATTCAAAAAATGAGCCTAAAAATTATCATACAAAGTGGACATTATGAAATATGCATCATGGCCCAAAGTTCCCGACTAGATCAAGAAGAGAGTGTGGATGGAAAATACAGGTACTCTACAAAATTATAATGCATTGTTTGTTTACCCATTCATACAAATGAACCCAAATTTACCTAAATTTTTACTTCTATTGTTTACTGTAGGCATTATTTGTTTTTGAATCAACTGAAGAACTCGAAACCAAGTGGATTTCTTATGCCGGTAAACATTGAAAAGATTGGAAATCCTTTTTAGGAAGATATGTAAATGGTGACTTGAAGGGTGAGGACCCATGCCTTGAATATAAATATCTCCCTAGGGAGACATGGATTAAGTTCAAGGCTAGCCGCGAAACAGAAGAATGGCAGGTGGGTTTTTGAAATTCATTTCCTTCTTGTTTTTGGATATTTGAAATTGCTCAGTTTATGGATAATCACTTTTCATTGTATTTTTCTCTATGCAATTGGTGAAAAAGTGCAAAAGAATGCCACTTTAAATTCCTTTTACCATAATTTATCTCACGGTGGCTACCGACAGCTAAAGAAGCATTTGCATGAAGAGGCTTTGATTGCAACTGGGAAGAAGCCTTTAGAGGACGGTCAGTCCGAAGAAGAAGGGGAAGAATCTTATGCAGGGCCAGGCAGGCATCTGCTTTGGAGACAGGCTCACACAAACAAAAAAGGGGAATACTTCACGCCAGAGACTGGTCGTGTTGGGATTGAAATTGTAAGTTTGCACTATACATTTTCTTATGTTTCAGTTCTTTAAGATACGTATATATTTAAAACTATATATAATTGATCTATTTACATTTTATATTTTTGGCAAAACGTTTAGGAAAATCTATGTTTCCGCGAGTCCCAAGGGGAGAAAGTTGCAGAGGGTAGGAATGACATTCTTGTCAAGGCAACGGGAAAGACCGATCACCCCGGTCGTGTTCGCGGCCATTCTACCAGGGCACGTATCACAGAGGTTTTCCCGAAAACAAGGCCATCGCTTAAAGATGAACTAGATTTAACTAAAAGAAAGCTTCAGAAAGCCACTGCCCAGCTCGATGAATGTCAAACACATCTTAAGATGATGGTTGGGTTTATATGTTGTAAGATGGGGACTGACTATGATACAGTAAGAGCCACTGTCCTCAATAGTGCCAAAGCTCAGAGCTTGAACCCAGAAACCTCCGGAATGACACCAGAGATGTTTGAGGTCCATGGTAGCAATGTTTCCCCTGTGAGTCCGACGCTACACCCTAAAGAACCTCGTAGGCAAAATTTTTCTCCTCTTATCCCTACAAGTTTGCCTGAGTTACATATGATACCTGTTTCATCTATGGACCCGATCAAAGCCTCTGAGGTTCAGAATAGCCCTATTGCAACAAACTTGGAAGATGTGAGTTCTTTAGGCGAATACAAGGTACTTAAAGTACATTTATGTCTTTCATATTTGTTTGTATAATTTCTTTCATATTTGTTTGTATAATTTCTTTCATATTGTCACTTCTAAAGACGCTTGATATTGCTTTTCATGATTACACTTGGTTTTTGAAGTTAGCAAAAATAGTGAGTAATGTTCATTCGCTTGCCTATTATCTCAGGACGGGTGTGAATGTCATCTGTTCATCTCTGAGGATACATGTAAGAGACGTAAGCTTGTGGCCAAGGGAAATGTTTATAAGCAAAGAAAGCACCACGGCCACGAGGTAAGGAAAGGTTGCGCGAGGGTTACAATTAAAATTTCATATGATGACTTTGCCCCGCTACCATTTCCTGAGGAAGATGCTTCAACTGTGGGAATGTCCCGATCCTTTTTCGTGGAATGGCCTATACATTTGATTGAAATTATTCCGGATCCAGTAACACAAGTATATTCTTACATTTATTTGTGAATTACTTAATACCGTTTTGTATATTTAATGTTATTTCAAATGTTGTTAGGTGGATAAATGTTTGAAAAAGAAAAAAAGGCCGTTTGAATTCTATGGATGATATAAAATCTCCTTCGCCGGTTCCAAATGAAATGTCATCCTCTTCGACATCTGATCCACTGCACGAGTTACAGCTCCGAATGGAGAAAGATTCGAACTTCAATGGCTTCTTGTTTCAAATGACAAGAGATATCATAGGTGTGGATCATCCTATTTCGATGGATCGAATGGATGTCGGTGAATTATTGTCAAGAGAAAGCATGGTCACAAACTGTTTGATGCAATTGTTCACCAAGTGAGTTTCCACTTAATTTTATAACCTATTTCAGATTATTGTTATATATAGTATGCATTCCATGTGCCTAGACTAACCAATGATGCATGATAATGTAAATTCTCTAGAGCTTTACATGATTTGGTTGAAAGGAATGATCGGAAGGGGATAGGGTTTCTCTCAGCTGATCACGTCACGGCACTAGGAAACACATATGAAGATAGGGTACACTACATTGCACGAAACTTGAAGGATCGGAATAAAGAAATTTATCTAGTGCCGTATCTTCAGGGGTAAACACTGTAAGCGTTTCTCTAATTTTTAAGAAACACTGATTTAAAGATCTGAGGTCATTAAATTTTTGGTTTGCAGTGAACATTGGATGCTTATAGCCATTAGACCGATTGAAAAGGTTGTCTATTGGTTTGATTATTTACAAAACCCACAAAAAGAGGAAGCAATAATACTTATAGACGAGTGAGTTATATATATTAACTAATGTTAGAATGCATATATAATTTCTAATGCCAATCATATATACATATGTTGCTAATTATTTTCATTCTACTTTCATTTTTATAAGGTGATGTTAAATTATCAAGCTTTCTTAGGATTGCCCAGAAATGTGCATATGCAACCTGAATGGATAGTAGTTAAGGTAAAATTGGTTCTTATTGAATTTTTTATTCAACGATGTGTTGTATAAAATTGTATGATCTTCTAACTCGTACACTAATATTCATTAGCATAAAAAGCAAATGTCTAACTGGGAGTGTGGCTACTATGTGATGCACTACATGTACCAAATCGCAATAAAATCAGACACATTGGCACTCGAAAAGGTATTTGATTTCTCATAACTTACTTGAATTAGTATTTCATTTTGCTACTCAATTACTTTTGAATTTATACTCTGTTGCAGTACTTCAACCTCGACCGCACTCCATTAAGCAATTTGGATATAGATGCTATGAGAAAAATATGTGCTAGTTATATTGTGGAGCATTAGCCGTAGTTGATGGATACTAATGAAACTTGTTCATATTATAGTTGTACAAATATTTTTGGCTATGCCCCTGTAATATAATAGCGATTTCAATTTGTATCTTGGTCATATTTGTATTAAATTTAAACTTGTAGCAACAGGTTTTGCTTTAAACCAGATTAATTTTCACTTTTATCGCGGTTTGGGTCTGAAAAAGTGGCCACTTTCTACGGTGGTTCAAGCCCTACCGCCGTAGAAAGTTGCAACTTTCTACGGTGGTTTAATTTTAAACCGCCGTAGAAAGTCGCTAACTTTCTATGGCTGCCAGATAGATGGCGGTTCAAAAAGGCCAAGAACCGCCATTAAAAGCCCTTAAAAACTGCCATTAAAAGCCCTTTTTGTAGTAGTGTTGTATTGGAAGGCTCCAACAAATTTTGGCAATATGTCCAAGCTTTCCACAAAACTGACAGTATTCATTCTTGTACATCTCTCTCTCGGTAGTGGTCATCCTTCTTTTGCCTGGTGGTGGTGGACGTGGAGCACGATTGTTGTTCTTTTGTGGTGAATGGTGTGACCCTGAGGTATTACCTGCAAAATTGGGATATTGAAAGCTGTTATTAGTAGCTTGAAATCCCCTTCCTTTCGATGTGAATTGGTTGTTATTGTTTTGCTGGTGGTCTAGATTGCGTTGGCCATAGAACGCACATGAGGAGTTTGTTGCTTCAAGCCATGAGTTTCGTTGTTCAAAGCCCTGTAAGAGTGATACCACTTCTGCATAGGATGGCATAGGAGGTTTAAGCATTGTGGTTGTGAAGGATTCATATTTTGAACCAAGATTTGCAAGTAGAGAATAAACTTTTGTTTTGTCGGGTATTGGATGGCCCATGGTTGCAAGGCTGTCACAGATGCTCTTGAATTTCATCAAGTTTCTGCCAGTGATTGATTTGGATCCTTTTTGAGATATGTGAGTTGCTGTCGGAGAGTAAACTCTCGTTCTTGTGAATCTTGGGCATATGCTTCTTTTAAGGCATTCCAAACGGACTGAGATGTGTCAACGCAATGACTAGACCCAAGGTCTCTTCAGTAAGTGTTCCAATGATCCAGCTAAAACCTTATCTTTCCATACTGTAGGTTCATGCAAATGTTGACTGTTGCAAAATGGTCAATATTTGCTACATAAATCAGAACTAAAACTCCATCAAATGGCTAGAAATTCCAATTTGTACCAGAAATCTTTTTTTCTTCTTCTGTTGAGTGTAGATCCACCTCCCTGATATATTCTTTTTTCTTGAATGAAGATGTTAAGCCACTCCTTTTCATCAGATCTGCTCTCCTATTAGTCTCTATCTTCCTCATCACTAATCTAGCATCCAAATTTATTAATACTGTTTTCATATCTGAGTAAAATAAATCTGGGCACCATTAACAAACTCTACAAAATACAAAGAAACTCCCCGAAGAGAGACATAAAAACCCTCACAAGAAGGGACAAACTACTCTCATAGTGAGAGACGCAAGCTCCCATGGAGGGAGAACCAAAATTAAAGAGAAAAAAGAAAAAGAGGTTCGGAGCAGAGGAGATGGGTTTATGAAAGTTAGAGAGAAGGAGGAGAATAGTAAATGTTAAACTCACTACGTAATATAATAAAGGCTAAATTCGATAGGTGATACTTCAGTAGCTAACTCATACTCGTGTTACATCATCAACGGAACTTGATAGCTAAATTTAATACACGATATATCAGATAGTAACAATGATATGTGTGCTTCCAAAACATTCATGCGATACTTTTGAATCTAAATTCGATACGTACACTGTTAGGCACGTCGGAAACAATAATATATAGTGTACGTAGTACGTATTGTTATGCACATAGTTCCTTATATACAACTGTTAGACACATTTTTGGTCCTTTATGTTTAACTTCATAATACTTTTGGTTCTTTTGTTTTGAGTTTGACACTTTTGCTCCTTATGTTTGAAATTTTTGCAGTTTTAGTCCGTTTCAGATACAATAGAATTTTTCCAGGCCATTTAGATCATTTATGAAAAATTTATAAAATATTTAGGTCGAATTTTAATTGTTAAAACTAATTATCCATTAAAATATCTAAATAAAACTTATAAAATGATATGTTTGCAATAAAATGTGTCACATTTGCATTTTATACATTTCAATTTTGATTGCCTAAAAGTTTTTTATAGCTAAATTTAAACCATATTTTCTTAAATTTTATACATAGTACCTAAATGACCTAAAAATTTTCCATAGTAAAAAAAATGGACTAAAATTACTAAAAATATTTAAACATAAAATGAAAGGGGAAAAAAAAAGCCAAAATGAAAATAAAAGAGACTAAAAGCGCTATAAGGTAAAACATAAAGAACCCTCCGGTATAAAATTTCGTTAGAAGTAAAATAAGATTCTTCCCTTCCAAGTCGAAAAATATCTTTGAATGGTTTGTAGGCCACTGCAATAAGATTGCCTTGTGGGTTATATACATTATCTTCCATGCTGAGTTCCTTATCTATGTTTTTTTCATTTATTTTTTCTAAAAATTATCACCTTTTTTCTTCCAAAATTTTATACAAAAAAATACATCATTTTTGTCTCAATTTAAAATTCAAAATTCAAAATTTAAATTCATTTTCAATCTTCACTCACAGGAAATAATATAATTATTACACCTTTTGCTACACAAATTTTCAAAAAAAAATCCACTCTAATAAAATATTCATTTTCTATAACAAATTTTTTTTGTTTGGATTTGGAAAAGAAAAGAACAAAAAATTTACACTTGTTTCATGCATGCATGCCCGCCTATCTGCCTGCCTGGTTCATGAGGTGGCTTTATGTGGGCGGGCTCTCTGGGTGTGTGATATAGTGATAATTTATATTCATCTGTTTTATTATATTAAAATAGTTGGATTTTTTAAAATGCACAATTTATTATAGAATTTAAAATACAACATCTAAAATAATTAACGTTTAACATTTTATTTCAATTACTTCCTCCATTTTATTAAAATGGTCTATTTTGACCAAGGTATAACTTATTAATGTAAAGTACAGTTAACCCTCTCGTGGTTTGATAAATTGACAACTTACCCCCACATAATTTGAAAGTGGACAACTTACTCCCTCGTGGTTTGAAAATAGACAACTTACCCCCACGTGATTTAAAAATTGACAACTTACCCCTCTATAGTTTGAAAATTGACAACTTACACCTGTACCACATAGTTTGAAAAGGGATTAAGATAGAAGGGGTAAGTTGTCCCTTTTCAAACCATTGGGGGGGTAAGTTGTCTATTTTCAAACCACATGGGAGTAAGTTGTCCACTTTCAAACCACGAGGGGGTAAATTGTACTTTACCCAACTTATTATGAATGCTACGATACATCACTTAAATTAGTTAATTTGACATATATTATTTCATTTATATCCTTATTTATTAAGTATGTATTAATTGTAGATCACACATGATTATATTAGTAAGGGCAAGAGAAGTAAAAAATTTGAAAGTGAACTTTTTTATTAGAACAAAAATATTTGTCAAAATGGACTGTTATACTGGAACAAAGGGAGTATGTTTTTATTTTTAAATATGAGTTAATTATGAATTACACATTGTTTAGTAAAAATAAGAATAGTAAAAAATTTAAAAACACTCTTTAACTAAAATAATTTTTTTTTTTAATATATTCCTATGGATGTGATCTAGTGGATATCCCAAAACATTTAAGGTCTTGAGCTTGTGGGACACCAAGGTTTGATCCTAACCACTCTCAGGTGTAGTGACACCACTTTATGCAGGTACAATTGGCCGCAGCAGTTGAGCGGTCCTCTCCAATTCACTCTATCCCTTCTCATGTGTCTCCCAATTATTGTATTGTTGGGCGCCTCATCTTATGTGTTAATTGAATTCAAGTACCTTTACTTTAAAAAGAATTAAAGGTTGTCTTTTGTTGGATTTTTGTCTTTTCTAATTTATGTTGTTTGCGCAGCAATTAGTATGATGGTGTCACGCCTTCGTAATATGTATGCCTCCTGTACTGTACCCAGCTTGTAGTCATCAATTCCATGGACGGGAAGAAGATTCCTCGGTTCAATTGTTCTGATTCGTAATTGTGGTTGAGAATCTCACAAATTCATCGTCGATCATCACTTTTTTACTATTTCTCAGTTTGGCCTGAGAAGGATGAAAGAAAATATGGAAATTGTTCGAGATAAACCTAAGGCTAGCGCTATTTATTTGAAGGATGATGAAGGAAAACATGAAACAGTTCGAGAGCAACATAAGGGTAAATTAGAGATGAAGATAAGAAACTATTAGTATTTATAAGGTTTTGTAATAGATTGGAAAAAAATATTAATGATTGTAATTAAATTTTATAGTATTTTGTGTTATATACAATGAATTTGACATTAAAAATGAAATTCGTAAAGTAGAAAATTGCATTTCAGAACTGTTTGTATTAAGTTCTTAGTTTTTACACTAATTTTTACAATTTCTTTTTCTTTATTTTTAATTAGTATATAGGTTGTGTAAATTATTTTTTTCACAAATTTAACCGCTGTTTTAATTAATAATCGGTGTAAGCCTTTTACACCGGGTTTAAAATAAATGTTAAACTTATGAGATCTTTACCATCGCCTATCTCTCGCACCAGCAAAAAAATGCATAAAACCAGTGCTAGAGGGGGTTAAAAAACCGGTTTTAAAGAATCAAATTGTGGTAGTGACTACAATAAACTCACACTTTAAAAGTAAAAATATATGTGAGAAAATAATGAATAAATTAGTTATTTTAAATATTGTATATTCATACTCATAAAAAGTTATAACTTTTCAAAGTATGACTATTCCATTAGGATAAAAGAGTAACACGTAATACTCGAGAGTATTTCATGATAAAATCAGCTAGATTGGTATGAAGAAAAATGCATAATTAATTATTTGTTACTTCCTCCATTTCGTTGAAAGAATCAAATTTGAATAATGTACAATGGTCTATGGAGTGAAATGTACATTACTTAAAATAAGTAATTTGTCGCTATTTATTTCACTAATATCCTTACTCACTTTTTAAATGTGGATTAGTTGTGAACCACATATACGTATATTAGTAATGATATGAGAAGTAAAAAAAATCAAAACAAACTTTTTTAATAGAACAAAAAAATTATTTTAAACTTGACTCTTCTAATGGAATATAGGTATATAGAAAAAGTTTTATCAAATTTTGCCTTTTTTTAATGATGCTGTTGGCTTTGTTTTTTTACTTCTACATTTTATTATACGCAAAAGGTGCACACGTGCTTCTTCTCCGAATTCCACTAAGCAAATGGAGCATTCATCATCTCCTTCGCCTTGGCCGCTGGAGAATATTCTCACCGGATTCTTCAACTGGAATTCCTTTATCAAAGATTCGAAATGGCCTGCGTAAGGAGAATCTCCATAATCATCAGTTTCCATGGAAGAAGAATCAGATTCTAGATGCAGCTTCGAGGGGTCGGTTCCCACAAATTGAAGGGTGGAAAGTAGCATTTCTTTGAAAAAGGGACACCACGGTTACAATTTTCACTATCACTATGATCAGGATTTCCACTTTAGCTGTTCCTGAAAAAACTGAAAGTCCCATCCTGGACAATATTTAACCTAAGTTTAAACAAAAAAGGGAAACAAGAAGTGAATTAAGGAGCGTTCTATGGTTATACGTATGGAAATTAAAAGGACCATTTCATGGTGAATGATACTATTACATAAATGATCAAAGGAGACACCCCTTTGAAGGCAGGTGTTTGTAGGGGCCGGCAAACCCTTTGGAGGCGGGTGCATGTTTATACTATAATGGCATGCATTTCTTAAAATTTTGTCATTTGGTGGATGCATGACATGATATACTAACAAAAGAACAAAAATGACACAAAATTTTTACAAAACAAAGACATCCCACAAAAGTTATGGTGATTATCATGACTTTAAAATAGTATCCATATTCTACTTCGGTCCCAGTGAAAGAATCATATTCTTCGGTTCAATAAAAAAAATATATCATATTTAAAATAATTTATGATTGTTATTCCATTGAACTTTTTTATTGGGACATAAAGAATATTATATAATTCTTTTGGCTCATATAAAGAATTCAAGGTAAAGAATAAAAGAGACTAAAAGTACTACAAGGTTCTTCCCCCTCAAGTCGAAAAATATATTTGTAACTGGGACAAGATTTCCTTGTGGGTTATATACATTATCTTCCATGCTGATTGCTGAGTTTCTGAGTGTGATTCCTTTGTTTACACTTGCTTCATGCATGCATGCTCGGCCCCTACCTGCCTGCCTCCTTCATGAAGTGGCTTTATCCATTATTCAAATAAATTAATTGTTATTGTTAGGAAAACTGTTGCAAAAAGATGTAAATTGCATGGAACCACTAAAATTTGAACCATTGCATACAAGGTTCGAGATTATATAAAAATAATAAATACACAGAGGTAGATTAATTGCATGCAGTAAGCTATACATTAGATTATTCATACAACACAAATAATTAGACAACAAAAAATTGATTACTTTTTGTTCTAATGCCGTTTAGGAGAAATATAAAACGAATAGAAAAAAGAATTAAGTTATTAATTAACAGTTAATAAAATGTATTGTAACACTTGAGTTGAAAATAGGTTCACACTCAAGAAATAAGAGATAAACCAAAAGTAGAAGTAGATAAGAAATGAGATGTGAATAAAGAACAAAGACAAACAGAAGAAAGCAGAATAAAAGAATGAAGAACAAAATTCAAATAAACACAAACAAAAGAAAATAAAATTGCGGATTGAGGTGGGAAGAAAGCAACGACGGATCTGTCTGGTTGTAGAGCTGAGACAAATCCAGAAGATTGCAAAACATCATCCACCTCGGGTTTGCAGGAAATGGAATTGTTGTCAGAGACTTAGTTGGAGAGTCGTTGATGCGGCTGGGAAATTTTTGGGGGTAGGAACGAATTCTTTTGCTGCGGGTATGTTGTTCATTGGGGTTGGAAGAGGCCACTTTTGAATCAGATGCCACGTATTTAGTAGAGGTGATTCGCGGCAACTGGACACCATAATGGGACCTGCGGTATATAGTCCGACAGCCGTCTTTGGCGCAAACCTTGGCTTCAGACTATTCCCAAATACCTTATATTCGAGTATAGTTTTTGTATGAATTTGGAACTAGGCTTTTTAGTTCCTCAATAAAATAGCAGTTCAAAATTTGAATAAGAGGAAATGATTAACTACGATAGATATAATCTTAGGGATAAGGATAAAAAAATTTATGAAATAGGAAGGGATTAATGAAAACATAATTCAAAAAAAAATTATTTCAAAAAATAGAGATGAGATATATAAAACTTAACTTACAATTCAAAATAAACAGATAGAGATGATCCGGCAGATGAAGAGTTTAATAGATGAGTTGTAAAGAAAATTGATAAATGATGAAATTAGAAGTTAATTCGAATTCAAACTCTTAGCTAGTTTTTTTTTTCTCTATAATATAGTGAGATATTATGTAATTAAAGAGACTGAATCAAAGAACCATTTTATTCAGATAATTTTTTAAATACCGAAAACACGAAAACTAAAAACTTCTAAAAATTGAAAACAAAAAAAGTGAATAATTTTATTCAGTGAATGAGTCAAAGATATATATAGTAACTATTCCAATCAAAATAAAATAAGTAATAAGAACTTCAGAGACTCATCCTAGTTCATATATTAAGTGACCATAAAATAACTTAGCATTTGAATCATTAGATGGTTTATAGCTAACTTGTAAATGACTAATGATTTCTCTAGACCAATTTTGCACAAACAGCTTGTACACAATTAAATCAATAATATAGATTACGTGATTTGCGCCCGAGATATCAGTTAAATCAAGAAAATTATACACTTGAAACAAATCTAACTGATAGAAAATCATGAAAGTATCGAATTGATGAAGAATGAATCACTGTAAAGGGTAAAAGTTCTAATAATACTACCACTCACCTGATGTACATCATGTGTTCTATCAGTGATAGGTTTACACAGAACTATGATATGCTAACTCAAAATAAAGGAGTAAATTTATGAAGAAAATGTCACAATAAAGGGCAACAATTCTTGCAATAATATCACTCTACCTGATGTGTTTTACCAGTGATAGGTTTACACAAAACTATGCTATGAGTCCCAGTGGTGCTGATCCTAGTAAATTTGGTGCAAGCTGACTTTCCTTTCAGTAATTTATTGCTATTTTGGCAATCACCTCCTACCTACATGTTTAAGCTTTAACTGTTGAGTAAGATATTTTATGCACCATCATATAATCTAACAATGACCATAACCGTATAAGAGAAAAGACAGCACTGAGAATTTCACCATAACTAAAATATCCAATTCAATATCCATCTGCAGAAGAATCATCTGAGAACAAATTTGGTGGATTTTTTAAGGAAAAAGAACTTGTCTTCTGCAATAAACGTAAAGTTAAGAGATATGATGTTTCAACCACCAACAAGCATGCAGGTCATTCTAATAAATAGATATGGTTACAAGTCTCAAGGAAGGTATGGATTTCAGAGCATTTTCACATTTCAATTTCAACAATTGCCAACCGCAGCTAATAAAATTATAGATATGAAAATTTTACATCAACATAGAGGCACCTGAAGAATATCGTGAATGACATAGACCCCTATAAAGAGCTGAAACCTTTTCTCGTTTCCTCTCTTAGTCTTCTTCCTCTTATGTTCTGCTTTGGCTTTGGAATTGGATTAGGATGCTACAGTCCTGACAGTTAACTACATGGCATTGTAAAGGAGAGTGAAGGTGTGATTTACTCCAACATTAACAAAATTGGCTACGACATTTAATCAAACACTTGATATGCAACCCGCAATTAAACATCAAACAGTCTCCATTGGAATAAGATTAAACCAAAATAAAGTAGCACAAACCCAAATTTGAAATGCACAAACCCGAATCAACGGAAGAAGGAGATAGCACAAATCACAATTTTTGAAGAAACAATCAATCAACTGTAAACAAAGCAGATTGGATTCTTTTCAAAGATTTATTAAGAAAAAGACATATTTCATTCATACCATTATCACCGATAAGAATGGTGTACAAGCACAGGAAAAAGAACAAAGCACAAGTGCACTTACCCAGAAAAATAATAGAGTGGGAATTCAACAGAAGCTCTGCAGAGTAATAACTTCAAATTAGAACAAAAATAAAAGCCACCATATTATATCACATGTATAAATCAAAAGTAACGCCCTAGAATTTCAGCTCGGTAAAAAAAATCAACAATTATAAAGCCACCGTTCGAATGGAAACCACTCAAAACCAACATGAAGTCAATAGTTACTAGCATGTCAACTTACCGGCTCTGGTGAGATGCAAATCCGACGAGTAGGAATGCGATTTTTCGTAGAATTTCAGTAGCGGATAGTGAGTAAAGGGGAGGAGAATGCCCTATTTCTAGTACCATGTATGGGTTGAAAAAACGACCCCTATTTCTAGTAGTAAACATCCAGTACCAATAATCAATCATTTTGGCAAACCAACAAAATCCATTTTTATGTCCGAGGGCAGGGTATCCGAATACTCCCCTAAGTCGGACGACTAATCGGACAACCGCCAATCCTAAAAAATTACCAATTTCTCAGTGGATAAAATTGTACTTTTTATCGGGAACATGGTGGATCATGTGTGCTAACTATATACTAACAAAAAGGTCACAAAGGGATCAATTAAACAATGTATCAACACAGAGTAAAACCATTCAAGAATTATTCACAATAGAGATGTAATGAACAACTGAATAAGGTACATTGCTTCTAAACCATAAGAAAACTAACCACTTCAAGAAATTCAATAGTAATAGAAATAATTTACTGGACACTACGTGTTTTGCCAAAAATCGACAAAAATTTGAGGGCGTTGTTTTATGATTCAGCGATTGAACGGGAATTTGAAGTGTGGTTCCGGTGATGTATCCATACAAAGCCAATTGACTCTATATTTATAAGATCCTTGGTTACGAAGTTATTCAACTCACATGTTTTTCCGAAACAGTTTAGGTGTCGATATAGATATAACATGCAACTAAAAGGGAAACCATTTAGATTACTGAATCTAAACGGATTCATGGTCTTTAATTACCGAACCATTACATGCTTTCCTATTAGGTAGTTACTGGTTTAGTTTAGTTTTAAACAGATACTAAACCAAAAAGGAATCTACTTGGTAGCAATTAACTTAATTCCAGTTCGAAGGTCGATGCTGTAGCCGAAAAAAAAAATCAGGACTAACGTGCAATTCATGAAGAGGAAGATATCTGTATTTATTCTACATGCCAAGTTGGAAAGGGGAGGGATGACTACTTGGACGAGGTGGATAACAGTAAGCATCAAGGAAATTGTAGAGAAAGTACTTAATAAACGGTTGATAAATCATTTCATCTGTACGGGTAACTAGCGTTAACATGGATAAAGACACCATAAATTTTATAAACAGGTGGCTTTGTACATAATTGGCTAGTTGAAAGCCACAGGAATCACCATACACGGGTGGCTTTGTACAAAATTCATCCATACAGCCTCCGGTTGTACTTAAACTGGTGGTGTTATCCATCAAAGCCACCGGTTGAAGTAGCTCCGGTGGCTTTGTAAATAGTCTTCGCCTAAAGCCACCGGGGTCTTATAAACCGGTGGCTATATTGGTGGGTTTTTTTAAAGCAACCGGTTTATAGGCCCCCGGTGGCTATAGGTGGGTGGCTTTGACAACTTCTGTAGTATTGTGCATGTCTAATGCATTATAGGTCATTATCCACGGAAAGAGTGGTCTCGTGAAGGAACTACAGTATTTCTCGATGTTTTGAGGGTTCATATAATAGAAACGTGTTTACAACTTTCATGTTATTTATTAACTTTATCATTTATTTTTTCTGTAAAATTTTAGAATGGGTAAACTTATTAAAATTTGTGTAATATATTAGTTTTATTATCAAATAAGATTGCAATACTCCATATTCAAGATTATTTAATGTTAGTTTTATCATTAAATAAAATTGGGATAAAATTTTCCTTTTCTTGGTAGGATTAAAATTATTTTCTCAGTCTCAATTTAAGAGTTCACTTTCAAAAAAAAAAATAAAAAGTGTCACATTTAAAGAGTCTATTTTAAATTTGTTTTCATTACATACATTTATTAATATAATAATGTGTGATCTACTATTATGCCTTACTTATAAAAAGTAAAAAATATGAGGCCAAATTAATTATTTTAAGTGTGGTATCTCACAATCCATTATAAGTTGTACATTTTCAAAGTAAACTCTCTGAGTGGAATGGAGAGAGTAAAAAAATAAAAATTGAAATAATCATACAATTGAATATCTTTTGGAATCGTAACATAAATTTAATAAAGTTAATAATGTAATGTTATTAATTTTCTTAATCTACGTGCAAACAAACTAAAACATCATAAAATTTTAAACGGAGAAGTATGTAATAAAACAAGAAATATAAATATTGATTAAAAACAATTTACTCGTTTCTGTAATTTATGTGCTACTTTTTAAGGAACATTTAAGGAATAGAGAAAATACACATTTTAGAAACTAAAATGAGTAAAATCATTGATGGAGCTGGGGAATATACCCAAAGTGGCCAAATGATAATCGTTGTTTCCATTGATCAATTGAAATATATATTTTCTTTCACCAATAACAGCCCGCCATTTGTATCTTTTTCATGGGACCAAAATTTTAGGCCTATATAATATAATGTAGAAGTAAAAAAACAAAGCCAGCAGCATCATTATAAAAAGCAAAATTTGATAAAACCTTTTCTATATACCTATATTCCATTAGAAGAGTTAAGTTTAAAAATAATTTTTTTGTTCCACTAGAAAAGTTTATTTTAATTTTTTTTCACTTCTCATATCATTACTAATATACGTATATGTGGTTCACAACTAATCCACCTTTAAAAAGTAAATAAGGATATTAGTAAAATAAATAACGAAAAATTACTTATTTTAAGTAATGTACATTTCACTCCATAGACCGTTGTACATTATTCAAATTTGATTCTTTCAATGAAATGGAGGAAGTAACAAATAATTAATTATGCATTTTTCTTCATACCAATCTAGCTGATTTTATCATGAAATACTCTCGAATATTACGTGTTACTCTTTTGTCATAATGGAAGAGTCATACTTTGAAAAGTTATAGCTTTTTATGAGTATTAATATACAATATTTAAAATAATTAATTTATTCATTCTTTTCTCACATATATTTTTACTTTTAAAGTGTGAGTTTATTGTAGTCACTACCACAATTTGATTCTTTAAAACCGGTTTGTTAACCCCCTCTAGCACTGGATTTTATGCATTTTTTTGTCGGTGCGAGAGATAGGCGGTGTTAAAGATCTCATAAGTTTAACATTTATATTAAAGCCGGTGTAAAAGGCTTACACTGATTATTAATTAAAATCAGTGTAAAGTTTGTGAAAAAAATAATTTACACTACCTATATACTAATTAAAAATAAAGAAAAAGAAATTGTAAAAATTAGTGTAAAAAACTATGAACTTAATACAAATAGTTCTTGATGTGACGTAAAAAGTCCGGTGTTGGATGCTCCTGTTTGGCCCAATGCATATCTTGTATACTCAGGCCCAATCTACTAATTGACAGCTTGAATGGATGCAAACGGAGCTGGGATCCGGGCAGCGACAGCTTGGTTCTATAACCTTCTGGAGGAATCCGGTCTGGGAAAATTCCCGCAACATGAGAAATAAACAAGAAACAAGCGGGGCTATCCCCCCTGTGTAGCTCCGACGGTCAAGTTAGCAACATGTAAGCAGAAAATGGTAATGACCAAGAGTTTAAGAGAAATTGCATCAAGAATGGCTTACCTGAAATGAGTCTGGTGACTGAGTATTTATAGGCTCACCTTGATATATCCGTTGTGCCATGATGAGCTGTAGGATATGTCCGTTGTGCCATGATGAGTTGTATGCTTAACCATTCCCCTTTTTATGTTGACTTGAATGCCCATGTAATAACGGCTCTATTTTGGCCCCTTTGTCATTATTTCTCATGCATATATTTAAACTAGATCCTGGCCCTACAATGATGCCTAGCTATCATGTCAATGTTACCGTTATCCAACCTAAATGTCCCAAGCTCGGTCTTGATGGTTACCTACCTAAGCTATTTTCTTAGCTTGGTTTACTGTTGACCTAAGCCATTTCATTACTACTGACCTAAGCTTTCCCGACCTAAGCCTTCATGACCCAAGCTTTCCCGACCTAAGCCTTCATGACCTAAGTTTTCCCGACCTAAGCCTTCATGACCCAAGCTTTCCCGACCTAAGCCTTCATGACCTAAGCTTTCATGACCTAAGCTTTCCTTGTCTTGATTGGGCTAAGCCCAATGGCTTTAGCTATTTTTATGCATATCAACAAGCCCCCCAAGTATCATGTTTTACTTGACTTTTGCTAAACCATGATACTTAAACCCAGATAAACATGCATCCGACCTTAATAAGTTCTTGTCCGACCTTGACTGTGGTGAGGTACTGAAATCTAGACTATAATTACCGACCTAACATGAATTTTACCGACCTATTGCTATCTAAAATGCTGAACTAACAAAGAGCGCTACCCCATGCCAGCCGGACCGACCTAGCAATGCTTCCAGTGACAACAGAAAGACTTGCTTAATTGCATACCTCCGCATCCTGACTTAAGGGTTTGACCCAATATCCTACGAGACTATGCTAAGGACTTGTCCCGGCCAAATGCCTAGCCCTGCCTATGTTTGTCCCAGCTAACTGCTTAGCCCTGCTTATGTTTGTCCCAACTAATTGCTTAGCCCTTCCTATATTTGTCCCTACTAACTGCTTAGCCTTATGTTTGTCCCATCTAACTGCTTAGCCCTTCCTATGTATGTCACAGCTAATTGCTTATCCCTGCCCATGTTTATCCCAGCTAACTGCTTAGCCCTTCCTATGTTTGTTCTGGCCAACATATTGGCCTTGCCCCTGGTTTGCCCTGATCAACGTATTGGTCCTGCCTATGGTTTGTCCCGGCCATTGTATTGGCCATGCCTATATAGCATTGCCTTGCCTGTTTAACATTATAACGAAGAGAAGCCATCACATACATGATAGAAAATGTAAAAAGCATATGCATAACTGAAGCTATGGATTGAAAGTGGTTTAAATCGGGCCTTCTAAGGTACACATGGTAAGGTGATCATATGATTTCTGTAAGTAGTAGCTGGCCAGCTATCATGGTGACGGGTATGCTCAACTATCCTGTGAGTATAACATGGTGGTTACCAAATGGTAACTGGTATGCTCAGCTATCATGATAGTTGTCATAATAATTTGAAAGCGGTTCCAAACCGTGTCTTTCACAATGCCTACTGAATAATGAAAACAATAATGTGAAAGTGGTTTCCAACCGTGTCTTTCGCAATGCATACTGAATAATGAACACAATAATGTGAAAGCGGTTCCCAACATTGTCTTTCGCAATGCATACTGAATAATGAACATAATAACTTAAGCATCTAAGATATTTTATTGTCCTATAGACCGTACCTGATGGTCTTTGAGACCTACCAACGGTGTCTGACCCGATTTCATGACTGTATAATTGAATAACTGTATTAAATCCTGACCTGGCTCAAGGCGCCTGTGGGTCAGGCTGTGAACGAATACGTGTCCCCTGCATGCTATAAAGGTCATCCACTGATGGGTCAGCCTCCAAGGTCATCCACTGATGGGTCGGCCTCCAAGGTCATCCACTGATGGGTCAGCCTCCAAGGTCATCCTTTGATGGGTCGGCCTCCAAGGTCATCCTTTGATGGGTCGGCCTCCAAGGTCATCCACTGGTATGCTCAGCTATCATGATGGTTGTCATAATAATTTGAAAGCGGTTCCAAACTGTGTCTTTCACAATGCCTACTGAATAATAAAAATAATAATATCAAAGCGGTTTCCAACCGTGTCTTTCGCAATGCATACTGAATAATGAACACAATAATGTGAAAGCGGTTCCCAATATTGTCTTTCGCACTGCATACTGAATAATGAACATAATAACTTAGGTCATGAAGACTTAGGTCGGGAAAGCTTGGGTCATGAAGGCTTAGGTCGGGAAAGCTTAGGTCAGTAGTAATGAAATGGCTTAGGTCAGCAGTAAACCAAGCTAAGAAAATAGCTTAGGTAGGTAACCATCAAGACCGAGCTTGGGACATTTAGGTTGGATAACGGTAACATTGACATGATAGCTAGGCATCATTGTAGGGTCAGGATCTAGCTTAAATATATGCAGGAGAAATAATGACAAAGGGGCCAAAATAGAGCCGTTATTACATAGGCATTCAAGTCAACATAAAAAGGGGAATGGTTAAGCATACAGCTCATCATGGCACAACGGATATATCAAGGTGAGCCTATAAATACTCAGTCACCAGACTCATTTCGGGTAAGCCATTCTTGATGCAATTTCTCTTAAGCTCTTGGTCATTACCATTTTCTGCTTACATGTTGCTAACTTGACCGTCGGAGCTACACAGGGGGGGATAGCCCCGCTTGTTTCTTGTTTATTTCTCCTGTTGCGGGAATTTTCCCAGACCGGATTCCTCCAGAAGGTTATAGAACCAAGCTGTCGCTGCCCGGATCCCAACTCCGTTTTCATCCCTTCAAGCTGTCAATTAGTAGATTGGGCCTGAGTATACAAGATATGCATTGGGCCAAACAAGAGCATCCAACACCGGACTTTTTATGTCACATCAGTTCTGAAATGCAATTTTCTACTTTACGAACTTCATTTTTAAAGTCAAATTCATTGTACATAACACAATATACTAAAAAAATTTAATTACAATCATTAATATTTTTTCCCATCTATTACGGAACCTTATAAACACTAATAGTTTCTTATCTTCATCTCTAATTTGGCCTTATGTTGCTCTCGAACTGTTCATGTTTTCCTTCATCATCCTTCAAATCAATAGCTATAGCCTTAGGTTTATCTTAAACAGTCTCCATATTTTCTTTCATCATTCTCAGGCCAAACTGAGGAATGGGAGCTTGAGAGCAACCTAATTAAGGCCAAACGGAAGAAAGAGTTGAACTTGAAACCCTGTGAATGAACTTGAAAAGCCTTGGAAAAGCAGTCTAAGGCTATTATTGTTATTCATTTGGACTTCATCCAAATCCAAATCAATAACGACAATAGCTTTATATTGGCTTTCTTCATTTTTTTTTTTTTTTTTGTCGGTTTTTGGGGAGTTCACGGGGTTTTCAGGTTCAACTCTACCTCTCGTTTGGTTTTAGGTTGCTCTCAACGTCCTAATCCCCAGTTAAATCATATTGAGTTCTAACTTACGTGACATCCAAGTGACGAGTTGAGATCGATGAAACTTATTTTAGTTTCTATATATAAGTTAGATATATTTGTATATTGAGTAAGATAAAAAAAATTTATTATAAAATATAAATTATTTTTAAAACCTTGATTTTTGTTTGATAATAACAATTAATATGAAACAAGAACAGATTACAGAGATGTTTGACTTTGAACAATTATTGCATTATTATTACTTTACTTGTGTCAGTACAGTTTTTAGAATGTCAGGACTCTGTGTCTTTCAGAGTGAACTATCTGAACTAGACCCAAAATTTAATTACTCATATTTTCTTTTGTCTCAATTGAGGAAAAGAGAAATTTAATACCACATTTTTATTTAAACAATAATATATATTTATTCAGGTTTCGAAAGAAAACCCCGATGACAAGCATCCCTGGAATTGATGACTACAAGCTGGGTACAGGACAGGAGGCATACATATTACGTAGGCGTGACACCATCATACAAATTGCTGCCCAAACAACACACATTAGAAAAGACAAAAATCCAACAAAAGGATACCTTTAATACTCACCACTTCCATTAAAAAACGTTAACTTTTTTTTTATTAAAAAGATTTTTTTTTTTTTTTTTTTTTTGAAAAGTAAAGGTACTAAAATTTGTCTCACTGCATCTGAGAGTGGTTAGGATCAAACCATGGTCTTCCACAATCCCAACTTGCCTTGGAATATCCACTACACCACAACCATGGGATTAAATTAAAAAAATTTATTCTAGTTAAAGAGTCTGTTTTTAAATTTTCTATTCTTCTTTTCTTACTAAACAATGTGTATTTCATAATTAACTCACATTCAGAAATAAAAAACACACTTCCTCCGTTCCATTAGGAAGGATCTATTTTAAAAAATATTTTTTGTTCTAATAGCAAAGTTCACTTTCAAATTTTTTACCTTCTCTTACCCTTACTAATATAATCATCATGTGTGCTTCACAATTCGTCCATACTTAATAAATAAGGATATAAATGAAATAATATGTGTCAAATTAGCTAATTTAATTGTTGTACCTTAACATTCATAATAGGTTATACATTGGTCAAAATAGACTATTCTAGTGAAGCGAAAAAGTAATTAGAATAAAATGTTACACATTAACTATTTTAGGTGTTATAATTTGAATTCTATAATAAATTGTACATTTTAAAAAATCAAACTATTTTAATATAATAGAACGGATGAATATAAATTATCACTATATCATATATATATATATATATATATATATATATATAGCCCACCCACATAAAGCCACTTCATGAATCGAACTCCTGATTTCTGGGTGGCTCACTATGCATCACAACCGCTGGAACACTGACTCATTCCTCGCTATACATATATTGCATGACATGTATGTCTTATCTCATTTTATAACATTAAAATTCTTATTTGTTTTATCTTTTAATTTTAATAATTTTAAATTAATTTGACTCCTTATTAGATTTTGTTGTGCCATTTTTATATTTTTACTTTGTTTATAAACTACTTTGTTTAACTTTCTTACTAGATGATGGCCCCTATCGCGCAATGTACAAAAACTAGCATATATAAATATATATATATATATGGGTTCACTTTTCTGTATATAAGATATATATATATATATATTAAAATTTAGAAAAATACTATTTATTATTTTAAATTATGAGATTACTAAAAGATAAAGTTTTTTAATTAGATAGAATAAGTAAATGAATATAAAATATCAATGGTAGAAAGAAATAAACCAGGCCTTCAAGTAATTAGGTTTAAGAAAAAGGGGAAAAAAAATAAAAAGGAAAAGAGAGTACGTGGGAGGGAGAGAGAATTTTACTACATTTAGGAGTACATTTGGTTAAAATAAAATCCATAATAACCATACTAGTAATATTTTAAAAATATTATGTGGCATAATTTTGTTGGGTGTGTGACAAGGTCTTTGTCAGATCCTAACATATAATTTTTGCAATTATAAATGGTTAGATAAAGACAATTACAAAATAAACTCACATTTTGTACAGAAGAGTCAAAGCTAAATAACTCAAATCTCTGATAGTAATTTTCTTAGATACAAATAGTTAGATAAGAAAATTTACAAAATAAACTCACACTTAGTACAGAAGAGTCAAAACCAAATAACGCAGATATTTGACAAATAATTTTCTTAGATATAAATAGTTAGATAAGACAATTTACAAAATAAACCAACAATTAGTATAGAAAAGTTAAAACCAAATAACTCAGATCCCTGACAGATAATTTTTTCAAATATAAATAGTTAGATAAGATAATTTATAAAATAAACTCAAATTTAGCATAGAATTGTCAAAGCGAAATAAATCGCAGGAAAGAACAAAAAAGAAAAACTGCAGCCGCCACAGTGGTCACATAGTCCTATGCATATTTGTCTGTCGTGCTGTATATGTGGTGTGGAAGGTAGCTCTTTTGGATGAAATTATGGGGAAAATGTTAATTCCACGTTTATATCAGATGCCTTCACGTGGGTTTACCATGTCACCACTTCATCTTCATCTTCATCTTCACATGCCACTAATGACTATTGAGTCCATAAAGTTTACAACTCGCAACAATTCAATGTATCTATAGACTAGGGACAAGGGATGATACATAGTTAAAAATTTAGGTTGAAATTATAAAGTGATTGAGGGGATATTTGTGAGGCGAAGAGTTATTAATATTATAATTAAAAGTTAAAATTGATAAGTATATTTATTATGTAATGTCATTTCATTCATTTTAATTCTCCTGTCATTTTTCACATCACAACACAAACTTTTTTGTAGTAGTGCTCATACGTTTCATTTGGATAATTATTTTTCGCTAATTACATCGACCCCCTGAACTTTGACTAAAATTATAAAATGGGCGAATTACATTTGCTTCTCCCAATGGTTCGATCACATAAACTGTTAGACACACTGAAAACAATAATGAATATAAAGTGTACATACTATTATTTCGTCACAGTTGCATTATATACATTTCAATTTTGATTAAGTTTTGATGGTTAAATTAAATAATATTTTCTTAAATTTTATACAAATGACCTGAAAACTTTTTATAGTAAATAAAATGAACCAAAATTACCAAAAAGAAATTTAACATAAAGAGAAAAAAGAATGCCAAAATGAAAATAAAAGAGACTAAAAGTACTACAAGGTAAAACAAAAAGAACCTTCCGCTATAAAATTTGGTTAAGAAGTAAAATAAGATTCTTCACCCTTAAGTTGAAAAATATCTTTGTAACTGGGGCAAGATTTCCTTGTGGGTTATATACATTATCTTCCATGCTGAGTTTCGAGTGTGATTCCTCTGTTTACACTTGTTTCGTGCATGCATGCCCGGCCCCTACCTGCCTGCCTGCTTCATGAATTGGCTTTATGTGTAGTGATAATTTATATTCATCCGTTCTATTATACTAGGTAGGGTGGACTGCACTTTGTGCAGTTTGATGGTAATTGCACCCAACCCAGATTAAGATTAAAAATAATTGTGTCATGTTCAAAATTATGAGTCAAACTGCATCCATCCAGTTAAAAAAATATGTGTATTGTATCCGGTAATTTAAAAAGTTTAGTTTATTTAGTGTCGTATTGTTTGGAACTTTACACCATATCGTGCACAGTATATGTAGTAATTGATTAAAAAGAAAATTAAAATACAATTATGTCAGTACAATATTTGAGACACAATATGTACTTTACTTATAACTTAATTAATTACAATTATTTCACAAAATTTAGAAGTTGTGTATTCTACAAAAAATAATAACACTTTAAATGACAAACTTATAACCCATAGGCGAAGAGTCCAAGGAACAACATAAGGCTGCTTTGCAAAACGAGTTCTCGGTGGCTAATCAGAAAAGGTAGTTCGTTAGTGTGGCCTAATGTGTGAAACGGTGATTTTATGGGTAGTGATGCAGAAATAGAATATTGTTCTATTTCGTGATTTCTTTGAACTTTTGAGTATTGTTAAAGGCTGTAAAGAGTAATTATAATTTTAAAAAAGACAATAAATTTAAATTATACGTACATAATATAAAGCTACAAATATTATGTCATCAGTAAAGTCATATTTATTCAAGCATCAGTATTTACATAGGTATATAATACATATAAGAAATTAATAAAAACATCAAACACTATAATTTAAACTCTTAATAAGCTAAGATACATAGTTGAGTGTTTGTACATATTACTCGACACTTATTTCTGCTTCAATACCAGCCGCGTAGTCCAATTAAAGAGAGAGTTTCCATTCCGTGTTAAGCACCCTTCATAAAATAGAAGGCCATGGAGGATTGGAAAAAAGTCTCTTCATTAGTTCTTTGTAGGTGATAAAAGATACTGACAAAGTTGCGCTCTAGTGCACTGTAACTTAAAAGAAATAAGACATATAGAACGTATATATAACGCAAAGAAACAGAAGTTAGAGGAAATGGTAGACAACATATTTTTCCCACCTCTCATAGAAGATATGCTTATTCATAATGTATTGTTGCCACGTGTGAAACATAGATCTATTGTGTAGAGGAAAAAGCTTAGTTATCGTGAAAGGGATATGACTTGTGAGAATTAGTTAGTATGAGGTAGGAATTTATCTTTTCAGAAGGGAAATGAACTTGTTTGTTAGTGATGTAGCTGAAGTCTCCTGTTTATCACATAGAAATTGAGTTACTTTTCTATTTATCATATAAAAAATTACTTATATAGGATTTTATATGCAGAGGAATTTGTAATAAAATTGTTCGCTATTCAGAAGTTCTGAAGTTAATTATGACATCATTGCAATGTCACCTTATGTATTTTCAATGGAGAGAAATATTTTTATTCCCAAAGTTAAGAAAGCTAAAGCGCAGCATTAATCATGTCAAATAGATATTAATTTAAAATTCAGAGTATTATTTTACAGCATTCCCTACCCCAAAAAATAAGCAGAAGGTTTAAGAAATTAACCATATTTTTAGAGATACAAACTTTTCATGCAATGATATTTGATTAACCTTTTGACTAAACTCAGTTTGTAAGGATTTTCTTTAACAGTCGATCATTTTTAGTTACAAAAAATTAGATTAAAAAAAGGTGAGAACTTTGTTATCTCAATCAGGTTAGAAAATAGAAATTAGGGGACTGAATAACTGATGCAAAGATAAACAAGTTAGATGAAATGGTAGACAACAGATTTTTCCCATAGAAGATATGCTTCTTCATTATGCAGTGCGTGTGAAACATAGATTTATTGTATAGGAGAAAAATGTTAGTCAGCATGAAAGGGATATGATTGTTGATATACTTACTGTCAGGTAAGGGTTTGTCTTTTCAGAAGAGAAAGAAGCTTGTTTGTAAGAGATGTAGCTGAAGTCTTATCTTATAGAAGTTCAGTCATTCTTATGTTTATCATATACAAGAATGCTTAGTCATCAACAGATGTCAAATAATAATTGAGTGCTTCAAATTGAAAACCTTAGTCACCTGTTATAGAAACAAATAGGTTATTGGTGTAACCAGAATTTGAAAGCCTTAGTCATTTCTTATAGGAAAAGAAAAAGCTTGCAGGTGTTCCAGTTAGTGGAAAATGTCTCAAAGTAACTGGATTAAGAAAAGAAATGGCTTAGTCAGCAACCTAGGAGTTGCATATTGAGAGATGTGGTATTCTGCCTATAAATGATGATATGAGAATCAAGTTATTATAGATCATACTGTGTTTTCAGATCTTTAATCAGTTGCATATTGCAGAAAATCTGTGGAGTAAGAAAAAATGAACCGTGATCAACCTGCATATGAAAATGGAAGTTGTGAAGATGATAACACTGCCACATATGATTTATCAGGGTTTTTATAGTGGACATAGAGGGTTGCATCTACAGATTCAGAATATGATGATTGACAGGTACACAAGTTTGCAAGAAGAGATATATGTACTCTTTCGCCGTTTTTTATCCATAAATGAGTGAATAGTGGTATTACTTGTGGTATTAAGAATTGGGGAATCATTAGAAAGATTGGAAGAACTACTGCAAAGTATTCAAGGGTCAATGATGCAGGATGGTTATGTAATGAAGTCGAAGGTTGATGCAACATCCATGAATGAAATAGATTAAGGGTAGTTTTATAGCTATTTTGCACTTTTTTTAGTTCTATGCATAATACTGTTTTATATAGTGTTTTTTATTCCAAGATTTGGGTGTGCTATACCTACTGATAGGATTTGAGTGTGATATAGTTACTCATATGTATAAAGACTAAGGATACTGTTTATATAATGTTTTTTACTCCAAGATTTGGGTGTGCTATACCTACTGATAGGATTTGAGGGTGATATACTTACTCATATGTATAAAGCCTAAGGAGGAGATGGTGTCACTAAAGTTTAGTGGATTCAACTTTTATCTAACAACAAACTTTTGGAGAATCAATTCCAAAACTCATTAGATATTTCTAACAGCAGACTGTTTGTAGAATATGAGAATTTAACCTACTGTCTGTAGTAAAAATTTGTCAAAGATCAGCTGAATTCTTCCATGACCAATCAGGAATCATTAAATTGTATAAATAATCAAATGGGAATTTTGTCAACTCTAGGAGATTTCACAGAGAAGAAGATGTAGACACATGATTGAACTCTCCAATTAATCAGAATTTTAGTAAAATTGTTGGTGATATTGTCCCTACTATATCCAGTTTTATCTCTATCAAGTGTAACCTTCCTAGGAATATTATGCAGTAGCCTTTCCTTAAGGAAAGAAAGCAAAAGTAATTAGTAGATATTGTCATTCCCCAAATTCTTTCTTTTTATCTTGGTTTGATTAAATCTAAGCCTTTTTGGCATGAGAAAGTTATTAATAATTTATAATTTTACAATTCTTTACACTACTAAAATTCAAGGATGGAGGTAGATACTTCAAATTAATAACCTGAAAGAAGTGGAAATGACAGAAAATATGACCATGTCTGTTGTAAGAAGTATTTCTCTTGAATAGCATTGTATCAGTTTAAGTATGGGGAATAGGAATGTTAGCCTTCATTTACTAATATATCCAATAGCATGACCAAAAATAAAAGTGATTATGGGAAGGGAAGCAGAAGTTTGGACAAAGAATCGCACGCATCACATGATACAGTAAATCAACAGAATTCCAACTAAAAAATAAGCAAAATTGATCTTAAGAAAGCATAATATTATATAAAATTAGTTCACAACTTCATACAAAAGATACACCAGATGTGTTTCAACCATTGGCACATCTGGTGTTGGGTTCGTTGGAATAGATGGATATAAACTTTTTCTTTCAGAAGCTTGTGAACTTGAAGATGACCCAGATGGTGAAGCATAAGCTGTGATTATGTACCACATAGATGTTTTCCCTCTCAATTCATTGCTCAACGTCTTAATGTGGAAGTGTAGTTCTAAATCTTTGAGTTTTTCATTGATTAGATTAGGATCAAACTTCTTTTCCTATTACAAATAAAGAAAACAACATATCAAAAAGTGTGCACACTTATAATCATTTTCCATTGATATTTATGGTCAAATATACCTGTAGTTCTGCTTCAACAATATTCTCAGCGGATATGCCTACTAACTTTTGAGCTTCTGTTTGCTCCAGAAAAGCAGGAATTGTTCCTGTTGCATGTATAGAAACAATGTGTATTTCTTCAATTCCTGACAATGTAATTTTAGTATTAAATATTTAGGATAAAAATAACTTACACTGCCTTTGGGGTTGGGAAATCATTATTGCAGTGGAAGCACGTGAACTCATTTCCATAGTCAGCACCACAAGCCTTTGAGCAATTTGGGCAAGCTAAGTAATAAAAACGCTGTTCTAATTTTGTAATTTCCAATTTAGGTGTGATCCAAAAAGATTTGACCTACTCATGAAAAAAAATTAATATTAGTATTTGTTTTGAATGTAGAATGTGATGAAAGACAATATCAACAATTGAATAGAAGTGATATTACCTCTTGAGCTAAACTTGTGATTTGGCTAATTTTTTGAATTTGAAAATCGGCTGGTTGGTCTACGATTTGGTTGTCCTTTTGATACAGCTTCTGGGAAACAATAGTGTCCACATATTCTCGGTTGGCAGTTAGCCTAGAAAATTATTGGCTAATAAGTAAATTCTTGTAACAAAAACGAGGAAAAAGAAAAGGAGAAGGAATCTTACTGGTGAGGTACTTAATGTTTTCATATTAAACCAAAACAAAAACTCAAACCAAAATGTTAATATGAAGAGTCTGACATTTCTGGATTTCATTTGCTTTGGAGACTAACATTAATATGAAGAGACTGGTAACTGAAGTTTGAAATTTGTTAAGAAATGGGATATTACAAAACTGAAAAGTTTACAAAGCCTTGGTCTTACATTTTAAAGAGTACCAGATCATCTGAAACACTTCAAATAAAGAGTTTATCCATGTAGGTGATTAATCTTGACCATTGCAGGTTATGAGAGCATTACACAAACCTCAGAAGCTGGGAAGTAGGGAAATTCCTCTTCAATTGCAGACCTGCCTGCTTGGATGTATTTTAATCTTTCTTATGGAACCATTTTGGCTTGAAGGTCACATGACTACCTTCGGAATTATATAGAAAAAAAAAGTATCATAAAATGAAATTTTCTTAGCATGGCCAGTTGAGAAAGATTTTCTATATTATACTAATTCTTTCATGATAACGGTGAAGCCTTTCTACTTTATGCACTTGATATTTGTTAGTCAAAAATTTTACATGAGTCTTTTGTTCTGTAGCCGGTTATCGTCCCCAGTATTTACGACTCTCATTTTTTATCGGCCTTTCCGGTTACTAATCTCACCGGTTATGTTTCTTTGCCTAGCTTCACAGTCATAGTTCCCACCTTCCCCTTTGAATTTCAGGTTGCCAAAATATGGAAAAGCTCTAAATTTTTCGTGGTTAGCAGTATTTCCATTTTATAGGGATTTCAGGAAGGGTGTTGATAGGGATTCTGATTGGGGAAAAACTTGGCTGAAAGTATGATTAGCCCTGAAGATTGCTTTATTCCTTGAGGTGTAGGATTTCATGGTTGTCCTTTGAGCTGTTTTATGATTTTATCTCGAATTGAATAATTCCATTATTTTGCTGTGTTGGGTTGTGATAAAGATTGATTTTTTAGCCTGAGATTCTTCCTTTTGTCTTTGTTAAGGTGTTAGAGGCTCTTTATAGGGATTGATGGCCTGCAATTGCTTTGAATGATGATTCTTGGCCTCATGAGAACCATTCCGATGGGTTTAGTCAATAGTCAGACCCCAATGTTATGATCGACCTCATTCTGACTTCCTTTTTTTTTTTTTTTTTTTTGCCCTTTTTGTTGTTGTCTTTGCCTGTGAATTGCTGACTATATACACTCTTTCCCCTCCTATCCTTAATCCATTTGTTCATGATTTTGTGATTGGTTTCATTATTTAAAGTTATTACAACTCCAGACAGAGAATAATTGGAGTACTTTGTTATGTATCAAAATCATTTGATCAACTTATGACAGGGTTACATAGGGCTTACATTATGACAGTTGGAACTGGTTTCAGACATTTAGTTCGTAGAGAAAATTGAAAACTAACAGGGAATCATAGGCCTACTGAATATTACTGTATGAAAGTAGAGGCAAAAGCAGGACATGAGCTAGGAAAGCTTCAAAATAGCTGAGATCAGCAGTTATAATAACTCAGATTACCACTAATTTCTGGATTCCATCATTTGGAGACACATTTAGGTAATGAAAAGAAGAACATGATGATGATGGTTATATGCTGAAAACCTTACGATGGCAAAATTCAGAGTTGAAAATAAAAATGCAAAAAGTATATGACAAATAATCAAGAGAGTATTAGCATAAATAGGAAGGAATTAATGGGATATGGCACATTGTTATGCTACCAATTATTGAAAGATAAGGAACACAGTAAAAAAAGGAAAAACAAGAGGCCATCTACTAGTGAGCCAGCCAAAGGTCGGCTATATACGGGCATGATTTAAAGGGTGCAAATAACCATGTACCTATTTAATAGGTGGTAAGGAAAAATAATACAACAGTGTAGTAATTAACTTTTTCCATCCCTAAAACTCTTTCTCTCTCTTTGTTTCAGTAAATATAACCCTTTTTCGGCACCAGAAAGATTATAATAATTTGAAACTTTTCAATTGTTTAGGAGAGTAAATTTCAAGGATGGATAGAGGCGGGTAGTTCAAATGAGTAACCAGAAGAAACAGAACTGAGAGAAAATATGAGCATGTGCGCTGGAAGAAGTATATTTCATTACCAGTATCATAGCAGTTTAAGTATGGGGAATATGAATGTTAGCCTTCATTTGGTAAGACATCCAAATACCAAAACCAAAAATAAAAGTGACTATAGCAAAGGAAGCAGAAGTTTAGAGAAAGGATGAAACACATCGTATGGTACACTAAATCAACAGAATTTTAACTCGAAAACAAACACAAATGAAAGTAAAGGTGCAGGACCACAAAGATAAATCTCAAATGCACTAATCGAGGACAAATAAGTGAAAAAAAAACAAAAGTACGAAGAATTACCAAAAGAATAGCAGATCGAAAATAACACCAAAGTAAGAGCACTGAACAAAAATGAAAAGGTGAATAACCATATAGAAAAAATCGGTCAGCAGCCTTCTGTCAGTATCCAAAAGAAGTAGGTTACATAATCGCAAAGTTAACAGTCTTCCTCAAATCTCCGTTACATTCCACTTCACAGTTTTTATCTCATACTCTATTTTTTGGAATATTTTTTACATTCTTAATACACCGGCCTACATGTCGAATCTAACTTTTCATATTTGTAATATAACTTTTTACATTTTCAAGACAAAATGAAAACATAAAACATTTTCCATACAGACCAGTTAAATGCCAGCATTCAATGGAATAAAGTAAAAGAGGTACCCTTTATCCATCCTTCATTTTTTCCAGTAGGCCGGTGACATTAAGCAACCAAAAAAATTGATAAAATGATTTTGATCCATAACAAAGTAATCCAATTTTCAATTCACTAACAGGTAAAGCAAACAATAGTAAAATTGACAAAAAAGAGTTTCATATAATTCATAAGTTTTATGGTAAAAACATTCAACTGACTTCGCATAGCATAAAAAGGAATAATTTCTTTGCATAATCAGTATTTGTTTTAGACATAATAGCAAGCAGTTAACATGCAAACGAAAAACTAACAAATTATGAAGGTACCAATCATAGTTGCATAACCACATTAAAGAGAGATCAAGAATTTAGAAGCAAGTATCCAACCTGCATTTTTCTCAGTAAGCTGGAGACATTAAGCAGCCAGAAAATTTGATAAAATGATTTTGATCCATAACAAAGTAATCTAATTTTCAGCTCACTAACAGGTAAAGCAAGCAGTGGTCGAATTGGCAAAAAAAAACTTTGATATAATTGATAAGTTTTATGCAAACACGTGCAACTGACTTGCCATAGCATAAAAGGGAAAATTTTCCGTGCATACCTAGTATTTCTTTTAGACATAAAAGCAAACAATTAACATGCAAGAGGAGAAACTAAGAAATTATGAAGGTACCAATCATAGTTGCAAAAGCATATTAAACAGAGACCAAGAATTTAGAAGCAAGTATATATATATATATATATATATATATACTAGGAATTAAATTAATCGAATCAGTCCTATATGCAGTGGAAAGATTTGGTGGAACCGAAGTTATTGCTTCATTAGAATTCCTTCTTGCAGAACCGGTGGCAATTTAAAAAGCAAGACATATCTTGAAGAAAGTTTTTTACATCAGATAAGAAGGACGAGAAAGAAGAACCACAATCGGTTGCAGGAAGCAAACTGAATACATAAGTTCAAATACCAAACAAATTTGATAAAAATAATAAGTACAAGAGAGTATAGACAAACCCAAAACCCGGATGCAGAGTCGGTCCACCGATTAAAGCAAGTAGTGGAAATAGTTGGAGTGATTCTTAAGTTGAACAGAAGAAAAAAAAAACCCACATGCACATTCAATCCACCGATGAGAGGAAGTACCGAAAATAATTGGAAGGATTCTTAAGTTGAAGAGAGAAAGAAGGTCAGGAAATTGAGAGAAGCCTTTAATCGATGTTGTGCTGGAAAGAGCAAACGAGGACACGTATTAGCTATTTAACAGGTAAGCTGCTGAAGCTGTCAAGAGAAGCGTCTCTTTGTTTGAACGACAACCCACTGGAAACTAGCTCATTGGAACACATTCACGCTTTCTTATATATAGATTAAAATAGTTTGATTTTTCATTACAATTTATTATATAATTCAAATTACAACACCTAAAATAATTAATGTGTAACATTTTATTCTATTTTTTTTTTCGCTCCATTAGAATAGTTCATTTTGACCAATGTATAACATATTATGAATGTTAAGATACAACAATTAAATTAGCTAATTTGACACATGTTATTCCATTTATATCTTTTTTTATTAAGTATGAACGAATTGTAGATCACGCATGATTATATTAGTAAGGGTAAAGAAGTAAAAAATTTAAAAGTGGACTTTTTATTAAAACAAAAAATATGTTTTAAAATAGACACTTCTAATGGAACGAAAGGAGTGTGTTTTTTTATTGGGCAGATAACATTTACCCCCTTGTGTAATGCCTTCAGTGACAGTTTCCCCTCTGTATTTCTAAAATACACTGTTACTTCCATATTTTATTACTAAAGTATCACTTTAACAGAAATTTTTAACACTAACGGAGAGTGGTGTAAACGCTCTTTGGTTGTGCGTGAACCACAAGAATATTGTGGTGTCATTTAACTATTACCTAAATTACCCCGCTTGGATTTCCGTGCACCAATTTGAAATGAAAATCTAGCACCGATCATCTTCATACCAAACCCACCTCCACATTTAGTTACGAATAAGAAATAAAAAATCAAATAGTCTCCTTCGCTAAACCTAGAAACACCCATCCAATTCAGGAACAAGAAAAAGGCGGACTCAAAGGATTAAGGGCAACTGGACTTCGTATCAGAGACGGTGAAAATAAAGATGGGGTTGAAGTCTTATTTCTTAGAATACATTCATCAATTAAATGCCGAGAAGATGGCAAGAGCAACAAGGACAACATGTCAAATGACTAAATCCTGAAGCAGGGAAGGAAGAAGAAGTTGACTATGGGTTGCAAATTCTTGAGTCAATGGCTAAAATTTTTGTAATTTTTTGTTGGGTTATGTTGCTAATTCAAAAAATTAAAAATTTTTTGATGAGAAAATTTATATGGGTTTTTTCGTACAGAGTTAAAAATATCCGAAGTAGACCATCTGAAACTTTAGCGAACCCCACCGATGAGTGCGGAGACTCTAGAGGAGAGTATAATCTGTGGAAAAGGATTGTTTCTCAATTTGAAGCTGCCAGATTTTTCTCTTTGTTTTGGCCAGAAAAAACTTCCTCCATTGATGGTTGGAAAGGGGCAGGATGTGTTGGAAGGGGAGGACATATTTTTTATTATTATTATTTTATTTTAGGGATATAAGGGCATTTTAGGCATATCATACATTTCTGTTAAACCTTTGTCATATTTACTATTTTTCATCCAAGTGACATTTTGGTCCAAAAGTATAAGAGGCTAACGGTGTATTATGAAAACACAGGAAGGTAACTGTCACTGGCTGTATTACACAAGGGAGTAAGTGTCATTTGCCTTCTTTTTTTTTTTTTGAATGTGAGTTAATTATGAATTACACATTGTTTAGTAAAATAAGAAGAGTAAAAAAAAATTTTAAATAGACTCTTTAACTAGAATAAATTTTTTCAATTGAATTCCATGGTTGTGGTCTAGTGAATATTCCAAGGCAAGTTGGGATTGTGGGAGACCATGGTTCGATCCTAACCACTCTCAGGTGCAGTGTCACTATTTTATACAGGTACATAGGCTTGGTTATCCAACCCATAACCCGTTAACCTGACCAAACCCGTCAGTCATTTTAACCCGTTGGATTGGATCAAACGAGTTACAAGTTGAACGGGTCACGAATTGAACTTTAACCCTTATATAAAAGGTTAGGTTCGATTGGGTTAGGGTCAACCACAGATTATAGTTTTACACCAACCAATCCATTATTTACACTATAACTGACCCGCGGGTCAGAATGCATTTTTAGCATGACTGACCCACGGGTCAAGCATATGATGTGTATGTGTTCACTGTGTTGTGTGTGCTTCAGTGTGCGTAGCGTGTGTTCTGTATATAACATGCAAACGCACAAAACACACGCACTTATAAATCTGTAATATATTTTAAAATAAAAATGATATTTAGTGTTAGGCTTGTTTGATAACCTAACTTAATGTTTAAAATTATTTGATTAAGAGATAATAATTTTTAGTGTGTTTGATAAAGGAAATTCCAACCTTTTAATTGTTTAAGCACTGCTTATTTCCTTTACAAAAAATTAAGCTAAAAAAGTCAGTTTATTACTTATCGCTTAATGCTGCACGTAATAATTCTTTAAATAATTCATATTTTAAACTTTTTTATTATAATATTGTCAAACAAAATAAAATTAATTTTTATTGTTATATTTTGGTATTAAAAAATGATTTAATAAATTATATCATTTACATGGTCTTAAAAATCTCATTCATACGATATGTTTTATATTACTTATATAATTTATTAATCATATATGAATTTTATTGTAAAAGTTTTAATTTCTTTTAGACTACAATAATGAATTCATTTTTCATTTTTAGGGGTTTTAATAAATTGTAATAATTATTTTGTATTTTAATCATTCAATTTAATGTGTTTTAGCTTATTTGGTTTCTTTATGTTTTTCATTAATCATAATTTTATTATAAAATTTGATATTTCGCATATATAAATATAAAAAATTCAACATAAGGGTAAAATGGTATATTTTTAAGATTTCAGCAATAAGATCAGTATATTTATCAAACAAGATCGAGTGATTAAGCATTATGATTCAGAGGTTCGGAAAATATATTTCAGTATTAAGATGTTAAGTGTTTAATCAATTCAGCATTATGGTTTAAGTATTAAGCATTCAGATATAAGCATTAATTTTTATCAAAAGGGCCTTAAGTAACTTTTAAAAAAATATGAACAAAAAGTTGGATATATATTTAATAGGTAATGACTCGGTAACTCAAAAAAGTGAACCCAACTCGCTTATATTTCCTCCAATCTAAAATAAAATTCGTTTTAGAGTTTTTCAAATATATTAAAATTTTATTTAAATGACAAATTTTTTTTAACTATTATAATTTAATATTTACAAAAAGTTTTGAAGTTGTAATTCAATTAATACTCATAGAATATTTAAAATAATCACTAACTTTTGGGTAAATAATTTACGACAATGGTAAGTTGATAAAAGAATTTTTTTTTTTTCTAAAATGTTATTTATTTTCAAAATTGTTAGTTCTCTGAAATGACTTTTATTTTGTACGGAAGGGAGTATAAGATTAATTAAAATTGACAATAATTTTTTAAAATAATATATAAATATATATAATGTATATACTGTGTGGTGGGGAAGTGGGAGACTGGGGAGGGAGGGAACTGAGGGTGTGCACTGTGCAGAGTACTGCTGGGATGGGGCAGTGAGGCTGACTGGCTGGGAGGGAGAATTTCGAGTTAATGTATATGGCATTTAATCCATGGGTTAATATACGGGTTGAATTTTGGGTTGAATGGGCTATAACCAATCTAGTTAGATAAATTTGATCTATTAGGTTAAATAAATTGACTCACGGGTTATAACACAATCCGAATATGACCAAACCCGTATTTGACCCTGATGTGACGCAAAAATTACAATGATGAAACGATGCTTCTTCGTGGCCTAATGAATTCTTGAAGACAGTATTAGCCCAATCCAAATGAAGCTTTGAGGAACAAAAATGGCTTAACTTGGGATGAGCAATTTGAGGGATGAACTAAGTAGGGTGGCTGAGTTTGGCAAAGAGGATGAAGCTTGATGATTTTGCACTGCTCCGTTGACCAACTGATGAGTAATCAAGAGAAGGAGCGGGGCTTTCCCCCCTGTATAGGCTCCGACGATCAAGTCAATAATATGAAAGAGATAAACAATATAGAACAAGAGTGTTCAGAGAAATTGTAAATGAGAGAGAATAACTTAAGAAATGCTAGTGAGAATTGCCAGAAATTGCTTATTGGAACTTACTGGAATGAGGCTTGTGCCTGAGTATTTATAAGCTTACTCTTGATGGTTCCGTTGGGTCTTGAAGACATACGCTCCTCTTTATTCTTCTTGCAATGATGGTTTTTGCCGTTCCCGGAATAATGGCTTTAACATGGCTCATTTGTCATCATTGTTCCTACATATATATTAAATTTGTGGTCCTACCATGATATTTAACTGTTTTGTCTTTATCTCAGACCGGTTTACTCTTTATCGACCTGAGCCTTCTCGTGTTTTAGTTACTTACCGACCTGAGCTTCATCAATGTTGACTGATCTAACTCTTTTAAGTTTTTACCGACCTGGGCTTCTTGAGTATAATTATACTTAATCTTACCGATCTGAGCTATAAGGTCTACCGATCTAAGATTATCAAGTTGGTTTATGATGTTTTTACGCCCTAAACCTTCACGAGTTTATTATATCTTTAGGACCGAGCTAAACCTTCATATCCGATCTAAAACTTATGACAGAGACTTGATTTGTATAATTTTCCCGACCTGAATATGGATCTGGGCTTTTTTATCCTTTACTGTTTCTTAGATTTGATTGACTGGGCTAGGTCCAATGGGGATTTCCATTTTATGTACATCAGACCCGTTCATCAAAGGGTCGGGTTGGATTATGACCCGTTCAGTGCGGGTCAATAATTGATCCAACCCATAACTCGCCCAACCAGCCCACTTGCCGCCCCTACAAGAACAACTTGCAGGAGTAGGCGGACGGTCCTCCCTAATTCACTCTATCCCTTTCTCTGTGCCCCTCAATTGTTGTATTGCCAGGAGCCTAGCTCACTCTGCACTGTGTAAAACATGTTAATCATTGTTAGACGATTCTAATACCTTTACTTTCCAAAAAAGAATAATTTTCTTTATAAAAAAAGTTAACTTTTCTAGTGGAAGTGATGAGTATTAAGGTTGCCTTTTGTTGGATTTTTGTCTTTTCTAATGTATGTTGTTCGGCAGCAATTTGTATGATGGTGTCAAGCCTACGTAATATGTATGCCTCCTGTATTGTACCCAGCTTGTAGTCATCAATTCCATAGATGGGAACAAGATTCCTCGGTTCAATTGTTCTGATATTCTGCCAAAGTTTCAGGTTTGGATCATGTAATTGTGGTTGAGAATCTCACAGATTCATCGTTGACGATCAGGTTTTTACTACTCCATTCGTTTCACTTAAAGAATCTACTTTCAAAATTTTTTTTTGTCTCATTTAAAAAATCTACTTTGAATTTATTTATATTACATACCCTTATTAATATAAAAATATGTGGTTCACAATTAACCCTTATTTCTAAACTAAGGATATAAATGAAAAATATGGTGGTAAATTACTTATTTTAAGTATTGTACCTCACAATCCATAATAAGTTGTACACATTTCAAAATAAACACTTTGAGTGGGACGGAGGGAGTATATCTTTTTCCTTTTCTTTTCTTGGGGGTTTATTTCGAAACCTGAATATATTTATATATATATATATATATTATTGTTTAAAGAAAAATGTCTATTAAATTTCTCTTTTCCTCCAGGAAAATGACGAGTGCACATAATCAGGGCACGTTTTTGTGCCCCTTAAATACTATTTCTGCGGGCCACATTTTTTCTTTCCATATATACCCCTTACTAGCCTCCTCTCTTTCATTTTTTACGTTTTTACTTTCTCTCTCCTCTCTCATTTCTTTTTCCCATTTTACTCTCTCATCTGTTTTTCCCATTTCAGTCTCTTATCTATTTTTGCGATTTTTACTCTCTCATGATCTCATCTGTTTTTCCCATTTTACTCTCTCATCTATTTTTCTGATTTTTACATTTTCATGATCTCATATGTTTTTTTCCATTTTACTCTCTCATGATCTCATCTGTTTTTTCTCATTTCAAAGGTTGTTTGATAATACCACTTAATATTTAAAATTATTAAATTAAACATTAATAATTTTTAATGTGTTTGATAACAGAAATTCAAACATTTTAATCGTTTAAGCACTGATTATTTCTTTTAGAAAAAAATTAAGTGGAAAAAGTCAACTTATTGCTTCTCTCTTAATGGTACGCGTAACAATTTTTTAAATAATTCATATTTGATTTTCAAAACTATACCTTTTATTTTATTCATATTGATTTAACTATAAATATTTATTTTTCAATAAACTATTTATTTTTTCTTCATTAGTATACCACGTTTCCTTTCAACTAAAATTTGATTTATTTTTGTTATTTATTTTGGTATTAATAATTTATTTAATAAGTTATATCATTTACATGTTTTTATAAATCTCATTCGTACAATATGTTTTTTATTACTTATGTAGTTTTATTAATTATATACAAGTTTTTGTTAAATACTTAATTTTTTTAGACTGCAATAGTGGATTTATTTTTCATATTCCATAATTTTAATAAATTGTGATAATTTTATTTTTTTGTATTTTAATCATTAAATTTAATGTGTTTTGTCTTTTTTGTTTTCTTATATTTTTCATTACTCATAATTATGTTTTATTATAAAATTTGATATTTTGAATATATAAATACAAAAAATTCAATATAAGGGTAAAATGGTACATTTTTAACATTTCAGCATTAAGATGAGCATATTTATCAAATAAAATCGAGTAATTAAGCATTATGATTCATAAGTTCGAAAAATATATTTCAGCATTAAGATGCTAAGTACTTAATCAATTCAGTATTATTGTTTCAGCATTAAGCATTCAAATATAAGCCTTAATTTTTATCAAACGGCCCTTACTCTCTCATCTATTTTTCTGATTTTTTTATTTCTCATGATCTCATCTGTCCCATTTTCCTCTCATCTATTTTTCTGATTTACTCTCTCTCTCTCTCTCTCTCTCTCTCTCTCTCTCTCTCTCTCTCTCTCTCTCTCTCTCTCTCTTCCTCTTTCTTTTTCCCTCTTCCTTTCACGGATCTAACCGACCCCACCCCACTCCCTCTTTTGATCTCTTTCTCCTCGAGAAATTATTGAGCGCATCAAATATATACACGTCAGTTTTGTGAAGTGGTACAATCATTTAATAAAATTTTAACACGTAAGCATATTAAAATTAACAAATGAAAATTTTAGTAAACCCTTTATATGGCCAATTTTATATAAAATCCCCACAAATTAAGTAATGATACCTCCTTAATTCAATCAACAGAAATAGGCGATGTATCTATATTTCAAAATCTTCAGTTGTCCATCTTAATAAGGATTATCAAAAGCCTAAAAAAGAATTCTTTAAGTTGAGCTTTTGAAATCAAGTTGAGCATTACAATCCCAAAAAAATTTATGAATTTCATATTTAAGTTGGAGTTCAAGACTAATTTGGGATTGTAATGCTCAACTTGATTTATCAACCTTCAAAATCACATTTAATTCTTATATTTTTATAAGTAGAATTGCAGTTGCAGGCAGCGGCGGACACAGGGCGAGGCGAGGGGGTGCCGACACCCCTCCTTCCACCGGGAGCTAAGGCTAGTAGTAATACTACCTCTTAGCTCCGCCCCGTCGCCTCCACAGCTGAAGAAGAAGACGTCATCCTGCCGCTGCTTCGCTGAAGAAGAAGAAGCGGCTTCTTCTTTCTTTTTCTTTTTATTTTTTTTATTTTTTCCCCCCCAGTAAAACGACGTCGTTCTACTAAGGGGGAAAAAATGAAAATAAAACTTTTGAGGGGCCAATTACGAAAACCAAATATTTTCAAATCAAAACCCCACCCATTATAATCTAATCTAATCCGCCCCATTTCAATTTTTCAATTGAATTGCCCAATTCAATTAAATTCCAATTGCCCTAACTCCACACCCTTCTTGCGGGAACAACTATTTCCCTCCCCTTCAATTCAACCACCGCGGAACTACCACTGCTGCCGCTGATGTCCAGCAATAGCCTTGGTGCTGCCGTTGGCTCCCTTATGGCCTCATTGAAACATAAAAACTTGTGAGTTTAATTATTTATTTTCGTTTTATTTATTTTTCTTATCATTGTTTCTGACTTTTAATTTTTGTATATATTTTTATAGTTAGTTGTTTAATTTTGTATTAATGTAATAAATGATTATAGACTATAATAGTGTTATTTCAATGATATTTATGAATTTACAATTGAATATTTAATGACAAGAATTGTGATTGTGATTTTGATTATAATTATTTGATAGTTTGTGTGACGATTGTTTTTTAATATGATTGTGTTGTTAGCATGTCTAGTATTGATTGTTCAGACGTAAATAAATGATTACTTTTATTTTTTTAAATATTTATTATTAAGGTTTTTTTTTTGAGACATACATCATTATGGTTATTTTGATACTTGAGTATGTATATTATTTAATAATATTAAAAAAAAATAGTACCTACTAATACTTTGTTCTACATTCGCCGCTGGTTGCAGGGTATTGGCTTTAACTTAAAAAGTTCTCAGTATCTTTTACATAAAATAGAGTATTTATAATATAAAAATTCCCTTCTTCTCTATGTAAAAATTTCATGACAATCTTCTAAGAAGAAAACTAATGCAGGAAGAAAAAGGAAAAAAAAAAAAAAAAAAACCACGACCATGAACATTGAACAAGATGATTCGAGAGAAAATTTGAGGAGGTTTTTATTTTCCAATACTTCTTATAATCTTCGGTATGCCTATGATAAGTGCCGAAGTTTTAGTTTTCCTCCATTAAAAATGAGTAAGGGGCATTCTATTTGCAGTGACGGTTTTACTATTTGCAGTAACAATTTTATGTAAAATGTCTTTTTTGCCCTTTAGGCTAAAAAAAAAAGAAAAACTTTATAAATATCAGTGGGAGGAATTGGGCTGAAGAACAAAATCAGCCCTTCCTCCCATTTCTCTCATTTCTCTTCTATGCTATGTGCAGACTAGTGGAAGTACAAACGCAGCCAAATCGGATAAAAGTCCAGACGAAACGAATCAGTAAAGGTGATTTACTAAAATTAATAATTGTTTCTTTCATATTTTGTTCGTTGTTTTGATAAATTAGTGTATAATTTGGTTGGCTTTGTTATGTTTTTGCCCGGATCTGTGATTAACCGGCCATTTTATGGCCGGATCTATGAAATCCGTCAAAGGAGGCACCGGACTGGACTGGAAAAAGGGGGTGGAAAACCGCCGGACGGCGGCGGTATTCCTTACAGGAATACCAATACCGCAGACGCAGTATTTGTTCCCGGAAGACCGCCGGAGGACAGTGGCCTTTTTGGAAAAAAGACCGCTTGAAAAAAAGACCGCCGGTAGTATTTGTGGGACTACCGCCGACCGCCGGCGGTAGTCATTTGGGAAAAGACTGCCTTTTTCGAAAAAAAGAAAACTGCCGCCGCCACACTCCGGCGGGCGGCGGTTTTTTTCTGCCGATTTTTTGCCGACAATATTTTTAATTTTTTAATCTTCAATTGTGTTATTGTTCCTTATATATTATCAATTATTTGCGTATTTATAATTGCGTGTGCAATTGTATATTATCAATTTTTTTTCGCCGAATTTTTCCCGACAATATTTTTAATTATCAATTGTGTTATTGTTTCTTAAATATTAGCAATTATTTTTGTCGTTATAATTATTTATGTTCCTTATGTATTTTTAATTTTTTAATCTTCAATTGTGTTTTGTAGATGGCAGAAGCGTTCAAAAAATTAAAATTAAAATTAATCAGAAGCAAAAAGGAATACAGTTTGCAAATTAATGAAGCCAATAAGGCAAACTCCGCCTCAGAGGAAATAGTTGGCCGAATACCTCCCACTGCATCCGAACGCCAGAGAAGGGTCCTAGGAAGAGCGCATGGTTCTTCTCGATTGTCAAATGCGGGGGTGGCAGCAAGTAGCAGTGATTACGGTGAAGCGAAATTTGCCCCGCGATACACTGGAGATGCGGAGGAGGAGGTAGCTCGGAAAATGCTGAACGACATGAGAGGGAGATATCTATGTCGCAGGGGTACATAGAATTTAATTCGGGCCGAATGGAAGATGAAGACAAATGGGAAAATGACCCCAACCAACGAAGGCGGAGTGGAAAAGGCTTAATGCTCTCTTCACATAGGTCGGTTTCACGGACCGGGTCCGGGAGGGATGGCAGGTGGAAGGAATATCGGCCTCTGGATGGTCCAATTGACGGTGGACCTTCAAATTCAGAGTTGTTAAAGAGCTTTAAGGGTCATATTGCCTACTACATATGACATCGACAGGTATCTTATTATTCTTTATTATTTATTGTGAAATACTTATTATCTATTGTTTAGATTTATGTTTAATAACTTTGTGCCTAAAATGTGTTAATTATTTATTAAATTATGTAGGAACGTGAGATATTGACATGCCATAATGGGCACGAGCGGCTGTAAAGGTAGGATTTAGTCGACGGCGAAATGAAAAGTATAGTGGAACGTTCCGGGTTGGGACATTTGGTCTGGTGCATGCATCCAGATTTAGACTCCGCACTCCTCAGTGCGTTTGTTGAGAGATGGCATCCGGAGACCAATTCATTCCACATGCCGTTCGGAGAGATAAGTATCACTCTCCACGATGTGGCCTACATATTGGGAATTCCGATTGACGGATTTCCACTTCATTGGAAAATTAAGTCGGTGGAAATGAAGGAACTGTTTCTACAAATGCTGGGGATAGAGGAAGAAGAGTTCGGGGAGCGAGATTTTGTAAGCGTGAAAATGTCCCTCCTTCGTGACCATTGTGTCAGTGGACATGTGGACCCCGCCAATTCTGCTGCAGGGTATTTGTTATGGTTGGTTGGAAATACCATGTTCGTTGATAAGAAGAAAACCCACGTGCTTGGGCATTATCTGTCTTCCCTTTGCAACGTAGATAAAATAAGTGGACTATCTTGGGGAGGAGCGTGTCTAGCTAACCTTTATCGCAATCTTGAACGGGTCTCTAGGGCGGACGGTGCCCAATTAGGCGGATGTCTGACATTATTGCAGGTTTGTTCGAATTAATTATAAATTATTTTCATACTTTATACTGGTTCATTAACATTATTAAATTTTTTTTTTCCTTCAAACAAAATAGTTGGATGTACGAGTACTTCCCAATGTTTAGTCTTCCAAAGATGAGAGAATAGGATGTTTCCTTGCCTGCTTCAGCGAAGTGGCAAATCGGCACCGGGCGGAAGCGTGATCATAAACGGGATTTGTTGTCCTACCGTCATGCCCTAGATACATTAAAATCTGTGAGGTAATAATCTGTATTTTTATATCATTTAAATGCCTACAGTTAATTAGTGTCATATCTTAATTGGTCGAATATTCACTAACGGTCTTGCAAATAAACTAGGTAAATTGGCTTCCTTTCTAGCCAAATCCTGCGCGCGTGCACCCAATCACATTGTTTAGGGGCCTTATTTATTCCCCTTCGTTCATAGAGCCCTATATGTCTGATCGGTGCATGTGACAATTTGGATACTCGCAGTTGATCCCAAATACAATTTATGAGCCAAAGAACTGTAATAGAGGCCTGAAATTCATAAGTATTCTTGTGTGTACAATACAGATTTCATGGCTTGGCAAATGTACAAGAACAGGATGTTAAAGGGGCTACAGAATGTGCAATGGGCCGATTAGGCGTGCCCTGAGTACCTCGACTACTTCCATGGCCGATCACATGTTCGTGTTAGTCCAGACGACATGGAAGTGGAAGAGCCATCGGACCCTAGATAGCTACCTGCGATTGCAATAAGTACATGTGATTCATGTGTATTTATGTCCATTTATTATTTTTATGTCACTGTATGTTTAAATAACTTAGATTTTTCTTTCTAATGCAGCGTCTCCAATACATAGCTAGTAAAATGTATCTAACTCATCCCCGGACAAGGCATTTTGCACCCAACGGCGTGAGGAAGAGGGCCATAGAGGAGGTGGCTAGACATTTGGAGGATTTGATGCTCGCACTAGAATAAGTTGCGAGAACATCACATGTGTTATGTTATTGACTCTCCATATTTAGTAATATTAAGAAAATTTTATATCATCTCCATTTCTAAATTATTGTCATGTAATATATATACTTTTTTGATGCAATGTATGAGCGTTCAATAATGTTACAATTACGTACAAATAAAACTTACATATAAGATACTTATAGTAGAAAACTATTGGATAATAAATACATGTAATACTAACATTCAACAGTAGATTTATTTATAAATTCACCCAATCGTTGATCCAAGTGAGTTTTTCAACTCTGCATTTGTCCTGAAGCCCTGTTTCTCCACTTTGGATAGATTGGGGGTAGCAAGATCTCCCCTGTCATTAACAAAGCAATGAAGTGATTTTATCTTATAAGACCCATATTGATGAAACTGATCGGATCATTAGACACGCTGGCCCCCCCGCCACTCAATAGGAAGGAATGTATTACTCTGCGGGTCATATAATGTAACAACCCTCTGATATTTCGTGGCGACAAGTAATCCACACAGATGAGAATCAAACCAAAATGCATCTGACGCCCGAACTACATATCGGCTCAGCGAAATCAACAGTTTTCGGATGAAGAGCTGCATGGACGACACCTATCACCCTGTATATGTCAGCGCTTGGATGAAGAATGGTCTCAACAAACATTTCATGCAGTCGTCCTTCGGCGCTTTGCCTTGCCTCCATAGTTTCCGGAACATCAATATCTCCCAAGTGCAACGTCTTCCAGAAGGGGTCCACATTGACAAGATCAATTAGACGATATGCTCGCACCAACTGTTGCATCTCACATGTACATGGCAAGCCGCAACTTGTTCGGAGTTCGCAATCACACAACGAAGCATCTTCCCCGATGAGGCCAATTCTTTTTGTATATTCTTCTTCGACCATTGTAATAGCAGCAAAAGACAGTCTCCCATTCAGCATACTATATAGTAAGTAGTCGCTCTTCCTGTATGTTTTACTGCGAGAAGATTCCATTGCAGTCCGAATTTTGCTAAAATGCTCCTCTATCATAATATTAATCCCTTCAAAAAGATCTGAAAATGCCTTCCTATCCGTCCCAATTGCCTTTTTTAACTGTGCATGTGCACTCTCGACCCTGAAAGCCAATTAATATTGAAAATCAAATTCTCACACAAAGCATTGTATAAAGTATCATAAAATTATACAACATAAACCAATATAGATAGATAATTAATATGAACTTACATGTTCGTTGTGCGCCCTCCGTAATGCTTTATATATTTCGTCCAACAAGAAACAAACTTGTCTGCGTGGGGATCCAACCATGTGTTTATCAAGTATGGAATCACATTTCTAAATTTATATTTATTTCCATATCTCGTATCAATATATTCCACAGCTTCCGTTGTAGTTTTGTCGTTGCCAGCCGCTACTACATGTTTCTTTATATCCATTTTAATGTATCTCTTGCACAGTAGTTGGGTAGCATGTGGGAATACTTTTTTCACAGCGTTCATTATGGCAATCTCCCGATCAGTGATGACCACATGTAGGTATTTATTTCCTTCGAATAAATTCCTCAATTGAGTCATTGCCCACAAATAGCTCGGAGTAGTCTCGTCCCTCATGAAAACGAAAGCTATATGAACATACTGAGCTGTGGGGACATAAGCCACTATCTGCAGAAGAGGCATGTCATACCTGTTTGTCTTTTACGTCGTATCCATAAACAAAACGTACGGAAACAAACCAAGTAGAGAAGGGGCCTTCTTGTGTGTGAAGAAAATGTGCCTGACTGCATTACTATCATTGTCAGATGTGTGCGCATAGAAGTATTCGTGATCGTGCACAAGTTTGAAGAAATACTGCATGTTAGTTATATCTCCCCTCGCCTCCCTTCTACCTTTTGCTGCTTCATTGTACACCTGTCTTATGTTGCTGATATTTTGCGGATCATCAGCTTGCAACTGAGCCAATATATGCTTCGGTCTGATATTAATACTTGACATTTCCGCAATCTTAATCTTCTCTACTTCTGTTAACCGTGAGTGCGATGAATGCCAATTTCGAACTTGCTGTAATTCATGATTTTGATTACCATTTTTTATCTCTAACTTTCAATTTCTCCAAGCAATTTTGCGTCCCACAATGTGAAATGGACATTTTGTCAATTTGCTGCTGGTATTGTTCAGACTGCTCTTCCCTTCAGGTAGGGGTGGTTTATCTCTAACTGTTCCTGATCTATCGCACCCTATCTCAACTCGCCCTTTTCTCCCTCTTGCAAGGAAAATGCCCAACGCTTTCGAATAAGATGTAATTTTTGTCGTCATACCGTTTTCAAATGCTGTAGCTTTGACCCATGCAACAAAATCTTCCTTACTTCTAAACTCTTTGTTCGTTTAAATACCTCCGTGTGGTCAGCAAATATATCATCCCTCTCCAAACGGATATCCTGTTAATACAAAACGATGAGTAAGCATACTGAAACCCAAAATTTAGCGAGAACCAGTAAATTTTTGAATAATCTCATCTGCGGGAGATGAGAATGTGACAAAATTCTACATAACACAGGGGGATATTTCGTAAATCTGCCCCTGCGGGATATCGGGCCCTTTTGGCCGAGAAATAGAAAAAATTACCGCCCACAGCCGTAAAAATACGACACAAGCGGCGATTTTTCAGGCAGACGACCGGACCGAAAAACTCGCTGGAATTCGGAGGAAGACCACCGGATTCCAGCGATATTTGCTGGAAAAATACCGCCGGACTACTGGCGGTCTTCCGCACCACATTACTGCCTTGGCGGCTTTTCCCGTAAAAGACTGCGGGCTTCCGGCGGAACTTCTGGTTGGACCAGCACCGGCCGCCGGCGGTGGTCGGCCTAAAAATACCGCTGCCCACCGCGCGGTGTTTCGCCGGCGACTACCGCCGGTCACCGGCGTTACCGGAGGTCCTCCTGGGTTTTTATACCGTGGGCCCCCGCGCGGTGTTTCGCCGGCTACTAACGCCGGTCAGCGGTAGTTTTTCCGGCGAGAGTACCGCCGAAAACCGGCGGTAGCGGGAGGAAAATACAGCCCCCGGTCAAAATCAGGGCGAGGAGACAGTTTCCTCGCCCGGATTTTACATTTCCGGCCAAAACCAACTGGATAATCGCAGATCCGAGTCTAAATCAAAGATCAGACAGATATTTTTTATTAAGAAAAAATAAATTTCACATAAAAAATTGTCTACAGTTATTACATACCATGTAATATAGATCGTCCTCTTGTCTGTCCGTCATATTTGAATACACGTCTGAATAAAAAATGAATTACTGACAGTGAATAGTGAAAATATGCAAACAATAGCATACAGCTTATGGTATGCAAGTCGGATTTTTATAGAGTTATCATTATATAACATAAGTCTTAATGGTATTTTAGGAAATTCACATAAAAATGTTATTGCGAATAGTAAAATAGTCACTGTGAATAACAAATTCGATGAGTAATTACAGAAATTTTGGAAACAGAAATTTGTGTAGATAGAGATTGAGTGAACAACCAGAAATATACCTATACTTTTTGATTGTGTCCGGTTTTGTCCTTATACTTTTTTTGTAGTCACAAATGTTCCTAAACTAATTTAAATGGGCCAAAATTGTATTAAGCCGGAACTGAGGAATTGGGGGCTTTTTCAAATTATACAATTTTGTGGGACTGAAAAGATAAAATTTATTTTAAAAAAAGAAAAAAACAGTGAACAGTGGTACTGTTCACTATCTTCCCCATTTACTCCGCATTCCTCCCCTCCCCCTCCTCCCTCCTCCACCGTCCGTTGTGAAGGTAATTTAATTTTATTCTGAAATTTTTTTGAAATAAATCATTATGTTAGACTTGTTTCGGGTGGAGGAGGACCATTACAGCCACCCAAATCCGTACTGAAGCAGCCACATCTGGGTGCTCAAACGAAGCCGGATCTGGGCGGAGAAATTGCAGCGGGAGATCGTTTCCAGCTGCAATTTCTGCAGCTCGATATGGAGGGAAGCTTCAGCTATCCTCAATGAACAAAGATGAAACATTCACCCAAGCTTCATTTCGGGTCTATGCGTGACGGAAGAACGGGATACTGGAAGCCCGTTTTTCCAGCCAAATTTCGGAGGGAGGAGGGGGAGGGGAGGAAGGCGGAGGAAATGAGGAAGACGGTGAACAATATCACTGTTTTTTTTTCTTTTTTTAAAATTTTCTTTATAAAATCAACTGAACAAAATAAGAGTTTATTTGGGATCAATTTATAATTATTAAGTAAAATCGGTGATACAATTCTCATATTTTCTCCCTAATTATAAAAGTACAACATAAAAATCTTCATATTATCTTCATTGGTGGATAATTTGATGAGTGCACCAAAACTATGAGTATATAGAAGAGTCAATTGAAAAGAAAAAAAAAAAAAAAAAACTTAACACTATTTTGGGGTCAATTTATAATTTGTAAGTAAAAATGGGATGCATTTGTTATTTCTACTCATTAATTACCTTCCGTACAATAATTATAAATTATTTCTACTCATTATATACAAATGAAGATCATCCTATCATCTTCATTTGTATATGATCTAATGATTGTACCGTAACTATTAGTATAGAATGAGTCAATTAATTGAATAAAAACTCGAGACTATTTTGGGTCAATTTTTAAAAAGTTAAGTAAAATTGGGGACACAAGTGTTATTTTTCCCTTATTAGAAAATGTACAATACAACATATAAATCGTCTTTTTATCTTGATTTTGTATATAATTTTATGAGTCCACCAAAACTATTAGTATATAAGAACTTAATTGAAAGAAATAAAAAAAAAAAAAAAAGGTTGAGACTATTCTAGACCAATTGTTAAGTAAATCATCTTTCTTTTTTTCACTAATTACAATAATCACAACATAGAAATCGACCTATTATCTTTATTTGTAGATAATTAGATGATTGCACAATTACTATTGATATAAAATACCTCAAAATTGAATAAAAGTTTAAAACTATTAGGGGTTAATTTTAAAAAATTCAATAAAAATGGAGATGCAATTGTCCTTTTTTTCCTCATTAGAAAAGGTACAGCATAGAAAATATTATTTTATCTTATTTTGTAGATAATTTGATGATTACCATAACTATTAGTATAGAAGAACTCAACTGAAAATTTTTAAAACTATTTGAGTCAATTTAAATAATTTAAGTAAAATTAATTACACAATTCTCAGGTTCCTCGTTGGTTACAAAAAGTACACCATAAACATTGTCATATTATATTCATTTATATGTAATTTGATAATAGAGCCATAACTATTATTTTCTATGTTTTAATTAGTGAGAAAAACAATGATGATTGTGTCTCATCTTTTATTTAATAATTAGAAATTGACTAAATATAGTCGCATTTTTTTAATCAATTGACTCATTTTATATACTGATAATTTTAGTGCACTCATCAAATTTTCTACAAATGAAGATAATTGGACGATTTCTTTGTTATACTTTTGATAACTAGGGAAAAAATTGTGTCCCTAATTTTACATAATTTTTATAACTTGACCCCAAATAAACTCTTGTATTATTCAATTGAATCATTCTATAGTAAAATACTTATGATGCACTCACCAATTTATCTAAAAATTAAATTGATAGGACAATGTGTGTATTGTACTTAATTTATTAATTTAGCTAGCGAGAATAAATGAGACTTGCGTCTTCTACTTCAAAGTTTCTAATTGACCACAAACATTTTTTACATAATTTTTATAACTTGACCCCAAATAAACTCTTGTATTATTCAATTGAATCATTCTATAGTAAAATACTTATGCACTCACCAATTTATCTAAAAATTAAATTGATAGGACAATGCGTATATTGTACTTAATTTATTAATTTAGCTAGCAAGAATAAATGAGACTTGCGTCTTTTACTTCAAAGTTTCTAATTGACCACAAACAGTTTAAAATTTTCTTTAATTGAGTCATTCTATACTAATAATTATAGGCAATCATCAAATTATTTAACAATTAAGAAAACGACAATTGCATCCCATGTTTTACTCATAACTGTAAGTTGACCTCGAATAGTCTCAAATTTTCTTTAGATGTGTCGTTATACTAATAGTTTTTGTGCACTTATCAAATTATCTAAAAATGAAGATAATAAAATGATTTCTATGTTGTATTACTAGTAAATAATGAGGAAAAAAATGCCTCCCCAATTTTTTAAAAATTATAGATTGACCCCAAATAGTCTTACATTTTATTCAATTGAATCATTCTATATTAATATTTATGGTGCAATCACAATATTATCTACAAAATAAAATAATAGGACAATTTCCATGTTGTACTAAAGGTAATTGGTGAGAAAATGACAATTGTATCCTCAATTTTACTTCAAAATTGCTAATTAACCCAAATCATAGCAAATTTTCTTCAATTTAGTCATTCTGTAACAGTAGTTAAGGTGCTATCATGAAATTATCTACAAACAAAGATAAAAATATGAAATATATGGTGTATTGAACTTAATTTGTGAGAAAAAATGACAATTGCGTCTTAAATTTTACTTATCCTCAATTTTAATTAGCCCCAAATAGTCTCAATTTTTTTCAATTTCGTCATTCTATACTAATAGTTATGGTGCTACAATCAAATTATATATACTCATTCTGTCTCATTCAAAGAGTCTTCTTTCAAAACAAAATTTTATCACATTGAAAGAGTTCACTTTGGATTTGTTTATCTTACATACTCTTACTAATTTAATAATATGTGTTTCACAATTAACCATTACTTATAAAATAAGGATACAAGTAAAAATATGGGTTCAAATTGCTCGTTTTAGGTATTGTACCTCATAACCCATAATAACTTATCCATTTTTCAAAGTGTACTTCTTGAGTAGGAGAGTGGGAGTGCAAATTAAAATAAAAGAATGATCTCTATGTTGTACTGAACGTAATTAGTGAGAAAGAATTATGCATTTATTTCCTATTTTACTTAAAAATTACAAATTAATCCCAAATAATCTCAATTTTTTTTCTTTCAATTGAGTCCTTACATACTAATAGTTTTGGTGCTATCATCAAATTATCTAAATACAAAAATAATTGAACCATTTTTATGTTGCAATAAACGTTATTAATGAGAAACAATGATAATTGAAAATTGAGAATACAATTATTAGTTGTATTCTCAATTTTACTTAAAAATTACAGTTTGACCTTGCATAGTATCAAATTATCTTCAATTGAGTGCTTCTATACCAATACATACTCCGTCCCACTAAAAATGACAAATTGACCCACATATTATCAAGTTTTGTTGAAATCACATAGTATCAAGTTATTTTCACCTTTGCTTCCTTTTCCTTTATTTATTTTTTTGTCTTTTACCTTAAAAACATTATAAGTAACTTATAAAATATCAATATTTTATTTTTTATTTTCTTTTATTGTCTTTATATTTCCATTAATTTTCAAAGTATTTTATTTATCTTCTAAGACTTCAGTTTATTTTAAAGAAATATAAATTTTCAATAAATATATATTTGTTTTATTTATACACATCTTAAAATTTTCTTTCCTTTTACTATTTCAATTTCTCTTTATTTTATAAGCGACATTAACACAATTTTCATTTTATCGTTGTGTGTCTCATATTTAAACTACTATATCTTAACCTTTTCTCCTTCTCCTTTTCTTTCCAATTTTATGTTCAACCATACTACTTTTGTCTCATTATTTCCTAAAACATCAATCTATAAAATCTAATATTAAGACTACAACAAAAAATAATAAAATCTAAATTTGAATAAACTCAAATTTCCAAATTAATTAAATAATTTATAAAAAATTAAAATAATAAACTAGTCTAAAATAAATTCGAATGGCCAAAAAAACAAATTAACTATAGGTTTAGAAAAAAGAGTAAAATGTACCCAGGGAAAGAAAAAAAAGAAGAGAAAATTATGTATGTTAAGATTGACATTAAAATACAATAATTAAAAAAATTAATAATATTAGTAACTATTTTTAGTGTATATATATATATTTAGTAACTATTTGGAACCAAAAGAAAAAAAAAAAAAGAATCAGTTGAAAAACCAAAATAAGAATAGAACAGTCGAAGGAGGGAGGGAATAAAAAAGAAAAATTTTAAAGTCACTGTTATCACATAGAAAGAAAGAAAGAGAAGAAGAGAAATGAAGAGAGAGAGGGAATAAAAATTAAAAAGGGGAAGAAAGACGAAAGCCGAGAGAGATGAGAGGAAAATGTTTTTTTATTGCCAACTAAGAAAGAGGAGAGAGGGGGCGGCAAATAGAGGGTAATTGTGGAAACGCAAAAAGTGGGTCCCAGAAATAGTGTCATAGGGGCAAGAAAACACGCACAGATTCTGTGCAATTATCAGCTTTCCTTCCTCAATTGAGACAAAAGAAAATCGGAATTGATATTTGCAGCGACGGTTTCGATATTTGCAGCGAAAGACCGAAATACACTTGGGGTAAAAAAAAATTTAAAAAATTTAAATTTTCCAATCTCCTGGAATAATTTTAAAAAAAAAAAAAAATCCAGAACCATCGCCGGTTGCCGGCGATGGTTTTGGTATAAACCATCGCCGGGCGGCGGCGATGGTACACCCTCCCCCCCTTACCTTTAGATTTTTGATATTTGCAGTAACCACCGAGCGGATCTTCCCCATTCCGGTAAAAAATTTCACAATTTTGACAAAACTACTAATAAATTCGGACATAATACAAGTAAAATAATTAATAAAACTACATAAAAAAAGAAAAAAAAAATCCAGAACCATCGCCGCCGGCGATGGTTTTGGAGAAGGTTCTGGATTTTTTTTTTTTTTAAATTATTCCAGCAGATTGGAAAATTAAAATTTTTTTTTACCCCAAGAGTATTTCGGTCTTTTCACGCAAAAATGTCGCTGCAAATATCGAAACTGTCGCTGCAAATATCATGCCCCAAGAAAATATGAGTTACTAAATTTAGAGTGAGTCTGGTTCAGATAGTTCACTCTGAAAGACACAGAGTCATGATAATCACAAAATGTACTGTCACAAGTAAAGTAATAATGATATAAGATTGTTCAAAGGCAAACATCTCTATAGTCTATTCTTGTTTCATATTAATTGTTATTATCAAACAAAAATCAAGGTTTTAAAAATAATTTATTTTATAATAATTTTTTTTTATCTTACTCAATATACAAATATATCTAACTTATTTATTAGAAACTAAAATAAGTTTCATCGATCTCAACTTGTCACTTGGATGTCACGTAAGTTTAGAACTCAATATGATTTAACTGGGGATTAGGACGTTCAGAGCAACCTAAGACCAAACGAGAGGAAGATTTGAACCTAAAACCCCCGTAACCCAAAAACCAAAAAAAAAAAAAACATTGAAGAAATCCAATCTAAAGCTATTGTCGTTATTGATTTGGATTTGTATCAAATCCAAATGAATAACAATAATAGGTTAGACTGCTTGTCCAAGGCATTTCAAGTTCATTCACAGGGTTTTAAGTTCAGCTCTTTCTTCCGTTTGGCCTTAATTAGGTTGCTCTCAAGCTCCCATTCCTCAGTTTGGCATGAGAAGGATGAAAGAAAATATGGAAACTGTTCGAGATAAACCTAAGGCTAGTGCTATTGATTTAAAGGATGATGAAGAAAAACATGAAACAGTTCGAGAGCAACATAAGGCAAAATTAGAGATGAAAATAAGAAACTATTGGTGTTTATAAGGTTTTGTAATAGATGGGAAAAAATATTAATGATCGTAATTAAATTTTATAGTATTTTGTGTTATGTACAATGAATTTGACATTAAAAATGAAATTTGTAGAGTAGAAAATTGCATTTCAGAACTATTTGTATTAAGTTCATAGTTTTTTACACTAATTTTTACAATTTCTTTTTCTTTATTTTTAATTAGTATATAGGTTGTGTAAATTATTTTTTTCACAAACTTTACACCGATTTTAATTAATAATCGGTGTAAGCCTTTTACACCGGGTTTAAAATAAATGTTAAACTTATGAAATCTTTAACATCGCCTATCTCTTGCATCAGAAAAAAACAAAAAAAAAAAAAAATCCAGCGCTAAAGGGGGTTGAAAAACTGGTTTTAAATAATCAAATTGTAGTAGTAACTATAATAAACTCACACTTTAAAAGTAAAAATATATGTGAGAAAATAATGAATAAATTAATTATTTTAAATATTGTATATTAATACTCATAAAATGTTATAACTTTTCAAAGTACGACTCTTCCATTTGGACAAAAGTAACACGTAATAATCGAGAGTATTTTATGGTAAAATCAGCTAGATTGGTATGAAGAAAAATGCATAATTAATTATTTGTTACTTCCTCCATTTCATTGAAAGAATCAAATTTGAATAATGTATAACGGTCTATGGAGTGAAATGTACATTACATAAAATAAGTAAATTGTCGCTATTTATTTCACTAATGTCCTTATTTTTTGAAATACCAATTATCAATAGCAACCTAAGAAGAACCTAAGAGGGGGAGGGGGTGAATTAGGTTCTTGACCCTTTAAAAATATTTCTTCTACAAAGAAGAACTTTGAAAAATCATTTTCAAAGACAAGTTTTAAAACCAATTTAAAACTAGATTTCTAAGTGAGGTGTGTGATTGGTGATTTGCGAAACATGAAAGCAAATAAACAAGAAGCAAGACACACCAAATTTATAGTGGTTCGGATTCCCCTTGAATCATAAACACTTAAAGGAGTGTTTCAATCCCATACACTTGCTTAACTCTTTCTCAAGAGATTAAGACTTTTTCCTTGCCTAATCTAGCTCTAGACTTAGTACTTTACCTTTTTGTTTAATCCAAACTCTTGGATTAAGACTCCCTTGTCTAAGGCTAGAAATGGATCTTTTGTCCTATCATTCCTCAAGGATTTTAGGTCGTACTCAAGACTCCCCTTGCTTAGCAATTAGGACTTTTACAAATGCCTAACCTTAACCCTTTGAGATAGGACTTCTTCTTCTCTTCTTGCTCCCTATTACTTCATGCCTAACTCTTAATCAAGAGCTTAGCCTCACTTACAAGATGCCTAATTGCCTACAACACTTACTCAAGTGTTTAGGACTTCCCTCAATGTGTTTACAAAGTAGGAAAATAGTGCTATGAAAAATAGCTAATAATTACAATGAAAATTTTCTATTCTAGCCTAACTTTGAAATTTGCTAGAACTTTGAATGATCTTTTGAGAGCTTTTTGAATACCTAAAAATGTTGGAAATCAGATGAGAAGAGGTGTGTTTGATGTTCTTCAAGTGGGGGTATTTATAGGAGAAGAAATGCCTTCAATTTTGTGAAAAAACGGGCAAAAATAGGCATTTCCCGTAACTCCTGCGACAGGGCCTTGCGAAAGTCGCAGCTGTCTTGGGCTAGTGTCGCCTACGCGCGGCGCTTGCTATGCGAGTTGCCTGCCCGGGCGGCATGTGTCAGCCCCTTGTCGGCCCTTGATTTGAAAATTTTTCGTTTGCTTGCCGTTTCTTCGTTTTAACTCTGTTTTTTTGCCCTTTTTTTGCGTTGGTTCACCCGTGAACTCTTCTCTTCATTTTATGACTTAGGAATACTATGGGTCCCACCTAGAGACGTGCTCGGGACGTGTTTTTCTTCTATCTTCATTTGCTTTTCGTTTCTTCGTTTTAGCTCGTTTTTCATTGCCCTTTTTTGCGTCGGTTTTTCAGTGAACATTTCTCTACATTTTATCACTTGGAAAAACTGTGGGTCCCACCTTTGGACGTGTTTTTCTTCTTTCTTCATTTGCTTGCCATTTCTTTGTTTTAGCTCATTTTTCATTGCCCTTTTTTGCGTCGATTCTTCCGTAAACATTTCGCTACATTTTCTCACTTAAAAGAACCATTGAATTAATTATCATATTTGTTAACTCATCAATCAAAATAAGGATTAAGACCAACCGGGTCTAACAATCTCCCCCTTTTTAATGATGACAAAACAATTTTGGAATTCATGACAATAAATCAACGACAAGTAAAGATTAAATAATTCTCCCCCTCAATTGATAATCTCCCCCTATATTCCATAATTCCATTACATTTCTCCCCCTTTTTGACATCACAAAAAGGATTTAGCAATAGTAAAATATGAAAAACGCATACAAATGAAAAATATGTACAACTCAAAAGTAGATAAAATCGATTAGGTCATGAGTTGAACATTGAATTTGCTCTCAAATATGAAAATTTGGTCTTTGACATTTTAAGCAAGATCAACCAATCTTTTGACAATCACACAATTCTTAGCATTTTCTTCCCCTTAGTGAATGTTCTAAAAGGTCCATTGTTTTCATACGCTTTAGGGATGACAATGCTAATTTTATCATCTAATGTCTATGATAGTTCAAATATTTCTCACCAAAATTTGTAGCATACACATTGTAAAGAGCTTAACCAATCAAGTAAGAAGCATACAAGCTTTATTCAATCAAAGAACAAGTTAAACTATGAAAATCAAAGGAATTCATCGTTCTTAGAGAAATATCCTTCTCTTACACATAAGTTTTCAAGATTTTTGAAATATTGCATCAACTCATGTTTAAAACAACTGAAAAGTATGCAAGCAACTTTAAATGGCCCTAATAATTAATAAGTATGCATCAAAGCTCAAAGAAGATGCATCATATGAAATTATTGGTCAAATTTGTAAACTTTTCAACTTTTCATGAAATTTGCTTTTCTTAAGTTTAAAAACTCTATTTCTTGCAAATGTCATTAGGCATATAAAGCATTTCAAGAATTCAAATATTCACTTTTCATGCATACTCTTGAAAGTCAACTAAAAGTCAAGCTTTTTCTAAAGTAATGCTTATTTTCTTAAAACTTGTCAATTTCATCATGTAAATCTTAGCTAAGCATGAGCAAGTTTTAATCAACATATGCAATATATCAAAGGAATGAAACATTTCAAATCATGCATATGTGCAAAGTCAACCTATCGGTCAACACATTTCAAGCTTAAACAAGTTAAGCTATAAATTTTGAAAGTTACTATTTTTAAGTTTTTATCATTTATTTTAACATCCAAGCAACTTCAAATACTCAAGTAGTTTATGCATAAAGATTCAAACCATCCTAAACATGCATATTTTTAAAGTAAACTACTTGGTCAAGCTTTTTCAATTTTAAGCATACAATTTTTGAAAGTTACAATTTTCTAGCATTTAGCCTCAATTTTCTCATGTGAGCAACTTCAAATTATCAATAAGTTCATGCTCAAAATCTCAAGTAAGCTAAAACATGTGTAAATCAAAAGTCAACCACTTGGTCAACCATTTCAAGTAATGAAAACATGCTTAATTCTTGCTATCTTCAAATTAAAAGTTTTCTTACTCTTTTAAAATGCAAGAATATTAAGATACCAAAGGTGAAATAGATCATAATGCATCATTTTAACTCTAAAACATGGCATTCTAGGATTATATCACTCAAAGACTTATTAATAAAGGCAAGTTTTAAAATTTCATCAAATTTTCTACATTTTGCCTCAATCATCTTCTTTTGAGTGTTTTTACTTTAAATTTGGTCTAAGAATATTTCAAATATCATTTTAAGCAATTAGACCAATTTTTCAACTTTAAAGCATGTAAAAGTCTAAAATTCAAACTAAAGTCAAACTTCTAGCTATTTTTCAATAAAGCTCATAAAGTCCTAAGGACTTTCATCAAAATGTGCTTTCAATATTCAAAATGATTTCAAGAATATAAAGTTAACCAACAAGTTCACTTTATCATTTAAACACAAGACACATATTTAAATTAAATTATGCATTATATATTCATCATTTTGAAATTAAATCACACATGTTCATCGTAAGTAGCTCATATTCCATATAATCATCAAATCAATTATGGAGCAATAAATATGAGTTAAAGATGATACATGTTACCTCAAATGAGTATTCATGGGATCATTACCATTCTTGAAGCCATTTTTGTAATTTTTGCATTTTTGTTCTCATTGGCTCCAATCAACCATCCTTGCTACTTTTCATGCATCTCTTCATTGAGATTTAGTCCATAAAGTAGTATCAAGGACCTATAAAGAAATCAAGCACAAGATATTGGTACCCAATACTTATTGGGTCCTAGGGGGATAGCTTCTTCCTTTACTTTCCATATCTTTCTTCCCTTTTTCACATTTTTCTTGTCAAAGCATTTAGAAGAAGTGTGACCATGTCTACCACAATAATCACAAATAATATGTGCATCTAATGAAGTCAATTTCCTAACATACTTCTTATAGGAATATGGCACTCTATTAAAATCAACAACATTATGCATTTTCAAAAGCATATGAGAAATATGATTCTTTTTAGCATATAAAACATTATAGTTACTAGAATCATTTTTCTTATAACAATGTCTCCTATGTTCATTTTTAAATGAACTATGCACATTCATGTATCTAGGAGAATAATGAGATGCATGAGCATTTACCATACAAACATCCCTCTTTGGGACACATAAAGCAAACATCCCTCTTTTGGAGGCACGATGGAAAATATGGCCACAACGCAAACGGTGCACACGTGCTTCTTCTCCGAATTCCACTAAGCAAATGGAGCATTCATCATCTCCTTCGCCTTGGCCGCTGGAGAATATTCTCATCGGATTCTTCAACTGGAATTCCTTAAGCAAAGATTCGAAATGGCCTGCGTAAGGAGAATCTCCATAATCATCAGTTTCCATGGAAGAAGAATCAGATTCTAGATGCAGCTTGGACGGGTCGATTCCCACAAATTGAAGGGTGGAAAGTAGCATTTCTTTGAAAAGGGACACCACGGTTACAATTTTCACTATCACTATGATCAGGTTTTCCACTTTAGCTGTTCCTGGAAAAACTGAAAGTCCCATCCTGGACAATATTTAACCTAAGTTTAAACAAAAAAGGGAAACAAGAAAAATGGATTAAGGAGCTTTCTATGGTTATACATATGGAAATTAAAGGACCATTTCATGATGAATGAATTCTTGATTACCTTCACAATATACTATAATGGCATGCATTTCTTAAAATTTTGTCATTTGGTGGATGCAAGACATGATATAATAACAAAAGAACAAAAATGACACAAAAGTTTTACAAAAAAAAGACATCCCACAAAAGTTATGGTGATTATCATGACTTTAAAATAGTATCCATATTCTACTTAAGTCCCAGTGAAAGAATCATATTCTTTGGTTCCAATAAAAAAAAATATCATATTTAAAATAATTTATGATTGTTATTCAATTGAACTTTTTTATTGGGACGTAAAAAATATGATATACTTCTTTTGGCTCATATAAAGAATTCAAAATGGTGTCCATATTCTCCTTTAGTCCAAATGAAAAAAATCATATCCATAATTTTACATTGTGATTATAAACAGTTATGTCATTGAACTTCTATTAAAAGAGACATACTATTATAATTCTTTTGTCTCTTATAAATATTCATGTTTCTAATATCTCTTTCAATATTATAAACGTGCATAATGACTCGTTTCACTGTACGTGACGAATGAAAATAAACAGTAAAGTGAGTGTAAAACTCCCTTCAAAACTCTCATATTTATACTATGAAAATAGATTTAAAATAGGAAGGAGATTATTCCTCCAACTCTCCACTCTCCAGCTGCGTTGCAATTACCCCCAAATCAGCATCTGCTCTTATCACTTCACTTGCTCAAAATCAGTATTTCAAACAAAGGATAAAATCAGCATCTGCTCTTTTTTTTTTTTTTTTGTTCTTTTTCCGTTTCTTCATTTTCACTAATATCAAATTTTCTTTTGTTATATGTTTCTCCATTGTCAGACTTCCACTACCACTGGACCATAAAATTACAGCAACAAGAGACTACCAAATCCCAAAAAAGAAAAAAAAAAGAAGCAACAGACATAACAAATAATTACAGAGCCCTGCCCAAAAATTGCTACAATGACAAAGCTCAACCGCATCTCCTGGGTTCTCACCTCTTGTCTAAAACTCAACCATTGTCGACACTTCTTGCCCATAACCCGAAGAGATAGCAAAGTCAAAATTACAACCCAACAGATTCATTCTTCAACCAACTATACCACCACTACCTCTTCTAACGTCCATATCATCATTAATAACTGATTGATATTTATATATATATATATATCAATTCATAAAAAAGTTTACAGAACTATCATAAGATTAGAATCAAAGTAAAAAAAAAAAAGAGGTACTCTTAGTCAATTTTCTTTTAAAAGCTTTCAATTTTCGATTTTAATATATATATATATATATATATCTTTGACTCATTCTCTGAATAAAATTATTCACTTTTTTAGTTTTTAGTTTTCGTGTTTTCGGTATTTAAAAAATTATCTGAATAAAATGGTTCTTTGATTAGAGAGAAAACTCACATATATTATTTACTATATTAGAGAGAGAGAGGAAAAAAAAAAAAAAACTCATAGGATGTTTTTATATTAATTTGTTTGAATAATGGATAAAAACTCATATATATTATTTATTATATACTTTTATATAGGATGTGTTTATATGTTATTCTTCATGTGTCATTCAATCTCAAGGAGGTTCTCTAGGAGGCTACTAGGCAACATAATCTGCCGCATAATATTTTTTTCATAATTTGCATGACATGTATGTCTCATCTCATTTTATAACATTACAGTTCTTATTTGTTTTATCTTTTAATTTGAATAATTTCAAACCAATTTGACTTCTTATTAGATTTTGTTGTGCCATTGTTTTATATTTTTACATATATTTCAAAATAGTATATAAATTACTTCGTTTAACTTTCTTACGAGATGATTGGCCAAATTGCGCTTTGCACGATGTACAAAAACTAGTGTGTGTGTGTATATATATATATATTAAAATTTTGAAAGATACTATTTATTTTTTTAAACTATGAGACTACTAAAAGATAAATATTTTAATTAGATAGAATAATGAAATGAATATAAAATATCAATGGTAGAAAGAAATAAACCAGACCTTCAAGTTATCGTTTAAGAAAAAAGAAAAAAAATAATAAAAAGGAAAAGAGAGTACGTGGGAGGGAAAGAGAATTTTACTAGATTTAGGAGTTCATTTGTTAAAATAAAGTCCATAATAACCATGCTAGTAATATTTTAAAATACTATGTGGCATAATTTTACTGGGTGTCTGACAAGGTCTTTGTCATATCCTTGATAGATAATTTTCTCATACATAAATGATTAGATAAAAAGAATTTACAAAATAAACTCACATTTAGTATAGAAGAGTCAAAACCAAATAACTCAAATCCTTGACAGATAATTTTCTAATATATAAATAGTTAGATAAGACAATTTATAAAATAAACTCACAATTAGTACAGAATAGCCAAAACCAAATAATTAAGATCCTAACAAATAATTTTCTCAAATATAAATAGTTAGATAAGATAATTTATAAAATAAACTCACATTTAGTACAAAAGTGTCAAAACCAAATAACGCACACAAAAGAACAAAAAAGAAAAACTGCAGCCGCCACAGTGGTCACATAGTCCTATATGCATATGTATATTTGTTTGTCTTGATGTAGTTGTGGTGTGGAACGTAGCTCTTTTTGCATGAAATTATGAATTCCACGTTTATATCAGATGCCTTCACGTGGGTTTACCATGTCACCACTTCGGCTTCATCTTCAAATTCACATGCCACTATCGACAATATATTAAGTCCATAAAGTTGTAAACTCACAAATGTATCTATATATACGAAGACAAGGGACAAGGGATGATACATTAGTTAAAAATTTACGTTAAAATTATAAAGTGATTAACGGCATATTTGTAAGGCGAAGAGTTATTAACATTACAATTAAAAGTTAAAACTGATAATTATATATGTTATGTGATGTCATTTCATTCATTTTACCCTTTCATCATACATTTTTTAACTCCCTGTCATTTTTTTATATCACAACACAAACTTTTTTTGTAGTAGTACTCGTACGTTTCATTTGGATAATTATTTTTCGGCTAATTACATCGACGACCACCCCCTCCCCCCCCCCCCAAACTTTGGCTAAAATTATTAAATGGGCGAATTACATTTACTTCCCCCCACAGTTCGGTCACGTAAACCGTTAGACACACCGAAAACAATAATGAATATAAAGTGTTCATAGTATTGTTTCGTCACAGTTGCATTATATACATTTCAATTTTGATTGCCCAAAAGTTTTGATGGTTAAATTTAAATAATATTTTCTTAAATTTTATACAAATGACCTGAAAACTTTTCATAGTAAATCAAATGAACCAAAATTACCAAAAAGAAATTTAACATAAAGAGAAAAAAGAATGCCAAAATGAAAATAAAAGAGACTAAAAGTACTACAAGGTAAAACATAAAGAACCTTCCGCTATAAAATTTGGTTAAGAAGTAAAATAAGATTCTTCCCCCTCAAGTCGAAAAATATATTTGTAACTGCGACAAGATTTCCTTGTGGGTCATATGCATTATCTTCCATGCTGATTGCTGAGTTTCTGACTGTGATTCCTTTGTTTACACTTGTTGCATGGATGCATGCATGCCCGGCCCCTACCTGCCTGCCTGCATCATGAAGTGGCTTTATGTGGGTGGGCTATGGGCGGCTTAGTGAGGAACGATCCAGTGCTCCAACGGTTGTGACGCATAGTGAGTCACCCAGAGGTCGGGGATTCGATTTCTACCTTTGTCAGTTTTGTCTATTTAGAGTGCAAGCTGACAGGACTCTGCATGAAACTCCCCAACTTCTTTCTTCCTCTCCCCATAGCCCCTACTTTCAATGTAATAGATGAATAGGACGATGAAATAGTGTTGATTAAAAAAAATGATATAATGATAATTTATATTCATCCGTTCTATTATATTAAAATAGTTCGATTTTTCAAAATGTACAATTTATTATAGAATTCAAATTACAATACATAAAATAGTTAATGTGTAATATTTTATTCTAATTACTTTTTTCGTTCCATTAGAATAGTCTACTTTGATCAATGTATAATCTATTATGAATGTTAAGGTACAACAATTAACTTAGCTAATTTGACACATATTATTCCATTTATATCCTTATTTATTAGACGAATTGTGGATCACACATGATGATTATATTAGTAAGGGTAAGAGAAGTAAAAAAATTTGAAAGTGAACTTTTCTATTATAACAAAATATATTTTTTAAAATAGACCCTTGTAATGGAACTGAAGAAATGTGTTTTTTATTTTTGAATGTGAGTTACTTATGAATTACAAGTAAGATAAGTCGAGTAAAAAAATTTAAAAACAAACTCTTTAAGAATAAATTTTTTTAATTTAATCCCATGGTTGTGGTCTAGCGGATATTCCAAGGCAAGTTGGGATTGTGAGAGACCATGGTTTGATCCTAGCCACTGTCAGGTGCAATGTCACTATTTTATGCAAGTACAAGTGGCAGTAGTAGGATGACGGTCCTCCCCAATTCACTCTATCCCTTCCCCTGTGCCCCCCAATTACTGTATTGTCAGGAGCTTAGCTCACTCCGCATTGTGTGAGGCGTGTTAATCATTGCTAGACGAATTCTAATACATTTACTTTCCAAAAAAGAACAATTTATTTTTATAAAAAAATTAACTTTTCTAATAGAAGTGATGAGTACTAAAGGTTGCCTTTTGTTGGATTTTTGTCTTTTCTAAGGCCATGTAAAAAGATTCAAACCATGATTTGAGTTTTATTTTTGATTTTATAATATTAAAATAACATTAGAAATGTAAAAAGGTGTGTTAAAAATGTAAAAATATTTATTAAAAATATAAAAAGACTCATTGAATGACAAAAAATAATTATAAAATTAAAATGAGACATGGTTTAAGTCTCTTTACCAAATAGAGCTTAAGGTATGTTGTTTGCACAGCTATTTGTATGATGGTGTCACGCCTACGTAATATGTAGGCCTCTTGTACTGTAGTCATCAATTCCATGGATGGGAAGAAGATTCCTCGGTTCAATTGTTCTGATACGTAATTGTGGTTGAGAATCTCACATATTCATCGTCGATCATCAATTTTTTACTCTTTCTTTTTCCTTTTCTTTTCTTGGGGGTTTTCTTTCGAAACCTGATATATATATATATATATATATAATTGTTTAAATAAAAATGTCTATTAAATTTCTCTTTTCCTCAATTGAGACAAAAAAAAATATGAGTTACTAAATTTAGGATTTAGTTCAGATAGTTCACTCTGAAAGACACAGAGTCCTGACAATTTCAAAATGCACTAACACAAGTAAAGTAATAATAATACAATATTGTTCAAAGTCAAACATCTCTGTAATCTGTTCTTGTTTCATATTAATTGTTATTATCAAACAAAAATCAAGGTTTTAAAAATAATTTATATTTTATAATAATTTTTTAATCTTACTCAATATACAAATATATCTAACTTATATGTTAGAGAATATCTAACTTATATGTTAGAGACTAAAATAAGTTTCATCGATCTCAACTTGTCACTTGGATGTCATGTAAATTTAGAACTCATTATGATTTAACTGGGGATTAGGATGTTGAGAGCAACCTAAGACCAAACGAGAGGAAGGATTGAACCTAAAAACCCCGTGAATGGCCCAAAAATCAACAAAAAAACCTGAAGAAAAACAATCTAAAGCTGTTGTCGTTATTGATTTGGATTTGGATTTGGATCAAATCCAAATGAATAACAATAATAGCCTTAGATTGCTTTTCCAAGGCTTTTATCGTCAGCTTTTCAAGTTCATTCACAGGATTCCAGGTTCAACTCTTTCTTCCGTTTGGCCTTAATTAGGTTGCTCTCAAATCTCCATTCCTCAGTTTGGCGGCCTGAGAAGGATGAAAGAAAATATGGAAACTGTTCGAGATCAACCTAAGGCTAGCGCTATTTATTTGAAGGATGATTAAGGAAAACATAAAACAGTTCGAGGGCAACATAAGGCTAAATTAGAGTTGAAGATAAGAAACTATTAGTGTTTATAAGGTTTTGTAATAGATTGGAAAAAATATTAGTGATTGTAATTAAATTTTATAGTATTTTGTGTTATGTACTGTGAATTTGACATTAAAAATGAAATTCGTAAAGTAGAAAATTGCATTTCAGAACTATTTGTATTAAGTTCATAGTTTTTTACACTAATTTTTACAATTTCTTTTTCTTTATTTTTAATTAGTATATAGGTTGTGTAAATTATTTTTTTCACAAACTTTACACCGGTTTTAATTAATAATCGGTGTAAGCCTTTTACACCGGGTTTAAAATAAATGTTAAACTTATGAGATCTTTAACACCGACTATCTCTCGCACCAGCAAAAAAAGGCATAAAATCCAGTGCTAGAGGGGGCTAACAAACCGGTTTTAAAGAATCAAATTGTGGTAGTGACTACAATCAACTCACACTTTAAAAGTAAAAATATATGTGAGAAACTAGTGAAAAAAGTTAATTATTTTAAATATTGTTTATTAATACTCATAAAAAGTTATAACTTTTCAAAGTATGACTCTTCTATTAGGACAAAAGAGTAACACGTAATAATCGAGAGTATTTCATGATAAAATCAGCTAGTTGATATGAAGAAAAATGCATAATTAATTATTTGTTACTTACTCCATTTCATTGAAAGAATCAAATTTGAATAATGTACAACGGTCTATGGAGTGAAATGTATATCACTTAAAATAAGTAATTTGTCGCTATTTATTTCACTAATATTCTTACTTTCTAAAGGTAGATTAGTTGCGAACCACGTATAAGTATATTAGTAATTATATGAGAAGTAAAAAAAATTAAAACAAACTTTTCTAATGGAACAAGAAATTATTTTCAAACTTGACTCTTCTAATGGGATAAAGGATTATAGAAAAAAGTTTTATCAAATTTTGTTTTTCTAATGATGCTGCTGGCTTTGTTTTTTACTTCTACATTTTATTATATAGGCCTAAATTTTGGTCCCATGAAAAGATACAAATGGCGGGCCGTTATTGGTCAATGGAAGCAACGAATTGTTTTCAATAGGCCGCCTGTGGGTATATTCCCCCGCTCCATCAAAATGTGCACTTTCTCTATTCGATCTATAAGTGCTGCTTAAAGAATGACAATACAAATTAAAGAGACGATTAAAATTTCTTTAATCAGTAATTATATTTCTTCTCTCCGTTTAAAATTTTATGATGTTTTAGTTTGTTTGCAAATAGATTAAGAAAATTAATAACATTACATTATTAATTTTATTAAATTTATGTTACGATTCCAAAAGATATTCAATTGTCTCATGATTACTTCAACTTTTTTCTTTTTTTTACTCTCTTCGTCCTACTCAGAGAGTCTACTCTAAAAATATACAACACATCATGAGTTGTGAGGTACAACACTTAAAATAATTAATTTGACATTATATTTTTCTCTTATATTATTACTTTATAAGTAAGGTTTAATAGTAGACCACACATTATTATATTAGTAAATGTATATAATGGAAATAAATTCAAAATAGACTTTTCAAATGAGACTTTTTTTTTTTTTTTTTTGGAAAGTGAACTCTTTAATTGAGAATGAGGAAATAATTTTAATCCTACCAAGAAAAGGAAAATTTTATCCCAATTTTATTTAATGATAAAACTAACATTAAATTACCTTAAATATGGAGTACTGAAATCTTATTCGATAATAAAACTAATATATTACACAAATTTTAATAAGTTAACCATTGTAAAATTTTACAACAAAAATAAACGATAAAAATAACATGAAAGTTGTAAATACATTTATATTATATGAACCCTCATATCAATAGGAAATACTGTAGTTCCTTTATGAGATCATTCTTTCTGTGAATAATGGTCTATGATACATTAGTTATGCAACTGTATAATTCATTGTATAGGTCATTGTCGCTTGAAGGAATGATCCGTAGGGAATATAGTCTTACCGAAAAACATCGTGATACATCATATTATTAACATTAACACAACGGTACCACTGATAGGAACTTGATCAACACGTACATTTAAAAAAAAAAAACAAAACACGTAGATTAATTTATATGGATGATCTTGAGCGAGAATTAAGTATTACAGTCCTACAAAGAGGACACGTGGCGTACCAATACTTGAAACACGTGTGGAGGCACGATGCATGGAAAATATGGCCACAACGCAAACGGTGCACACGTGCTTCTTCTCCGAATTCCACTAAGCAAATGGAGCATTCATCATCTCCTTCGCCTTGGCCGCTGGAGAATATTCTCACCGGATTCTTCAACTGGAATTCCTTTATCAAAGATTCGAAATGGCCTGCGTAAGGAGAATCTCCATAATCATCAGTTTCCATGGAAGAAGAATCAGATTCTAGATGCAGCTTCGAGGGGTCGATTCCCACAAATTGAAGGGGGGAAAGTAGCATTTCTTTGAAAAGGGACACCACGGTTGCAATTTTCACTATCACTATGATCAGGATTTCCACTTTAGCTGTTCCTGGAAAAACTGAAAGTCCCATCCTGGACAATATTTAACCTAAGTTTAAACAAAAAAGGGAAACAAGAAGTGGATTAAGGAGCGTTCTATGGTTATACATATGGAAATTAAAGGACCATTTCATGGTGAATGAATTCTTGATTACCTTCACAATATACTATAATGGCTTGCATTTCTTAAAATTTTGTCATTTGGTGGATGCATGATATATTAACAAGGGAACAAAAATGATACCAAATTATAACAAAACAAAGACATCCCACAAAAGTTCTGATGTTGATCATCACTTCAAAATATTATCCATATTCTCCTTCGCTACCAATGGAAGAATCCCGTTAGAATGCTTAGTTGTGTCATTGAACCTTTTTATTGGGACGTAAAAGAGTATTATATTTCTTTTGTCTCATATAAAGAATCCAAAATAGTATCCATATTCTCCATCAATGAGAAAATCCTAATTAGAGTACTTTGCAACTCATAAATAGCTATTACATTGAACTTTTTTACTGAGACTAGAAGAGTATTATACTTCTTTTATCTCATATAAATAATCAGGTTTCTAATACTACTTTCATAAACATGCATGACCGATCATTGTGTGAGAAAATCAAGCAAGCATTGAAGATGTGTCAACTATGACTTACAAGAAAAAGCATATATATACTTACTTCTCTGTTTTTGCCAACTTCTTCAGGGATTTTGTATTCTCAACAAGACGAAGAACAGGAGCAAGAAAACTATAAAGAGCAAGGAGTGGAGTTGAACTTGTGTAGTATACTTTAAGGAGTGAGTTTTGGAAGAAAGAAATTCTTGAGGGAGTGATGAAAGGGGGAAAGCTATGAAGGGATAACAATGAAACTTGTAGTTGTAGCCAACCTAGCTAGCTTGGGCTTTATGTATATAGAAGTAACTAGTAACTTGTAAGATAACGTTGACGTTAATGCAGGGCTACTGAAGAAATTAATTGATCAGCAATGACCGAAGCAAAAGTTTCCAAACTGCAAACTGACTTTTGGTTCAAAATCCTACGGAAGATATGAAGTCCAACGAGGCACATCAAGTCCCTACTCCTTGTCTTATTCTTCTTGGTTTTGTTATACTTCATTAGTCCCAAATTAAGTGTCCCAAATTTACTCAATCTGTTCCCAAATAAGTGAACATTATAGAAAAATCATACAAATTAAGGAGATGAGTGAAATTATTCTTTTGGCCCTATTTATTTTTTCTTGTTTAACTACATTTTAAATGAGAATGTATATAATATATGTGCATTTAAAATGACATTATACTTAATACCATTAAATAAGATCAATTAAATAAGAGATAATATTAGAACTTTTTAAACTTTTTGTATTGACATAAGTAAAAGAACACTTATTTGAAAATAAATTTTGTTTTTCTATAATAGCTACTTATTTATTTAGGAATGAAGGGAGTAAGTATCATTTTAATAATTTTCTCACGGATTAGGAAAGTATTAAAATAACTATAACAACCTTATTTAATTTTACTCATTAATGTGTTATTGAGTACCGTGTTGCTATCATTTTGTTTTACAAAAAAATTTATTTTATGTCAAGATTTTTAGGTATAGAACTAGTTAGAATTAATGACATGAAAGAGAGTGGTAATCTTTTCTCAAAGGCATTGAAAATATTTACTTCAAGAAGCTACTAACTAGAAGTATGTTTGGAAAAGAAATAGTACAATTTATTCTTGATATGTGAGAATGACACTTATTTTGGAATGGAAATATTATGATTTTCTTGCTTTGTTTTAGGGCTGAGAACGAACACGAACATTTACAAACAAGCTCGAGCTCGACTTGATAAAAACATTCACAAACATGATTTTTAGTCTTTATAATAAACGATCACGAACAAGGTGTTGAAACCTCGGTAATGTTCGTGAACAGGCTCAATTAAAATATTAACTATATAATATAAATAAAATAAGTATATACAATATTAAATTTTTAAATAATACAAATAATTGAATCTTTTTATATATTTATATGTACATAGATATCAATATATGAGTTTAAATTGAATTTTGATTTTTATGTAAGTTAATATAACATATTAAATTAACTAAACATTACAATTTTCTGTTAGTTAATACGAGATAGAACGTACACGAATATTCACAAACAAGCTCAGCTCGGCTTGATTAATTAATAAACGAACACGAATAAGATTTTAGGCTCGATAAATAAATGAACACGTCAAAGCGGCTCGACTCGTCTCGTTATCACCCGTACTTTGTTTGCTAAAAAAATTGGAGTATAAAATATTTTTTCCTCCAGATGTCCAACAAAAGTTTACTTAATTTTGATTTAACTTTAGTTTGCTACAAAATAAAAAGGAAAGAAAAGAAAAGTCATATATATTCTTACTAATATAGATATCACCATAATAATTATTTATTCATTCCATTAGAAAATCCCTTTGAAATTATACATTATGACTCCTAAACATGATATTTTATCCAACATTTCTAATGAAAAAGAAGGAGTAAAATCTAAACGAATAGATGAACATTTTTTATTTAACTAAAAATTTTTAAGCATTGTATTTTAAAACTCATGCATGATTAGCTATATATACCCAAAAGAAAAATGAAATACTCAATAATATACTTGAATTTTTTTAGGCTTGGTTACATTTAACCCCAATGTGTTATGACTCCTGAAATAATAGTCAAAATAATAAAGAATTTCTAATATTTATTTTTTTTAATTTATAATAGTTTAAGAATAGCAATAAATTTCTAAATTCTCATAATTAGATGTTGGCCTTAAAACTAAAAGCAAAAATTTAGTTACATTAAAGGTGTAAGAGTTATTTTACATTTTAAAATTTTATTTTAAACATTATAAAAATGTAAGGTTTGTTTGGAAAGTAAAATAGCACTATCCTTATTAGAAATTATGAAAATGATAGACCACTTCTATCAATATGATAAATTCCACTACCTCAATAAAAAAAAATTTTGTTTCCAAAGTTTTTTACGTTTTCTTTCTATTATATTCATATTGGTATAATTATAGATGATTTACAGTTAAAATTTGGGATTCGTAAGAAAAAAAATAATTTTAAGCCTTATATTTAAAAAACTTATCACATCATTTATATACTCCTTTTTCCACTTAAAGAGTCTAATTTGTGAGATATACAATTTTTTGTGAGTTCGTAAAGTACAACACATAAAATAAATAATTTGTTACCATTTTATCCACTTATACCATTACTCTATATGGATGGATTAATAGTGGACTACACATTATTACCTTAGCAAGTGTATGTGATGACAAAAAATCAAAAAACAAACTAGAAACATGGCCATTTTGTTGGGACAAAAATCAGTTAAGAAACCTGACTCTTTATATGAGACAAATAATTATTTTAAAATGGTCAAAGTGTAATTTAACCCTTATAGTTTGGGCTATATCTTATAAGCCCCTAGAGTATTTATACGTCCCAAAGACTACTACATGCTCTAGAAATTGCATAAAACAACTATTTCTATTAATTAATACTCCTTTCATTCTCTTAAAAAGTTTTATTCAGAGTTGCACTTTGTGACGACTCATAAACAAATGTACCTTCAAATTCTTCTAATAGAATAAATTGGGTACATAACGACGGTTAAAAGGGACTAACATAGCACGGTGACTTAAAAATCAACAATAAAGAGCCCTCACATAGCAATGAAAATTCAAAAAAGATTTAAAGAAAAAAAGTTAACCATAAAATATGATGTGACCATCTCCAGCCCCCTCGAACCACCAAAGAAAGAGGTGGTTTTAGGATTTCAGCCCTCCTGCCCCCTCCTCCAACGAGTGTCTATTTTCTATTTTTGGGTTCTTTCTACAAGACCCCAACATAGGAAATTCACTAAAATGAATAAAACTACAGTATTGAAAGTAGTCTTACATCAGATCATGATATCAAAGCTTCTGACATCGGATCCGTTGGCACATCCGGCATAGGGATGCCAGAAGATGTCAAGATTTAAAAAAGCAAAATTTTTGTGGTATTTCCGAGATCGGCCTGAGATACACCTGACATTAGAAGTAGATATGAACAAAAATGTGAAGGTAGTTCCAAGATTAACTTCGGCCGCCGAAGTGATGTGTTGAAGTAAAGTGTCCATTAGTCACAAATTGAAAAGTGCAGTTTCAAGATAGAATTTTGATATTGAATGGATGTCAAAAGTAGGGTCTAGACAGAAAAATAAGTTGTCATTAAAGAGACATCAAAAACTATTTTACGCTAACTATAAATAGCCCAAACCTAGAAAATGAAGAACAATAACTACCATTGAGTCAAGAAATCAAGAAGTTTACATAACTTTATTTTCATATTTTACATGTAAATTGTGAATTTAAGTTAGAAATTGAATAGAATTTTGAAAAGAACCCTTCAAGGCAATATTACCAAATTAACTCTTGACTGATTGGACGACGAGTTGATCAGCTAACAAACTATCAAGTTACCAAAAGAACTCCATATTTTGGTGAAATTAATTGGTCAAATCCCCTTTCCATTGGTCATGATTTATTTGGTAATTTAATCAAACTATCAAGTTCATTTGGTAATTTGAATAAATTTCATGGTAGTTTTATAATTTACCGTATCTTTGTCTAGTGTTTTTTTCTTCTTCTTTTAGGAAAATGGCTGCAACTATCTTTGTCTAGTTTGTTGTACCAGAAAAACATGGATAGCATGGAAGTTTGGGGAAATAGTTTTCTTTTTTGCAATTTTCTATTGAATTTCTTTTCATCTTCCTTGAGTTGATATGAGAGCCTGACCCAAAAAAATAATACCTGGGCTGGGTGCGAGATGCGAGAATTCAGTTAGTGGTGGGAATATTTCACATTGTAAAGGGAATTGTTGTCACACCTTCTATATATGATGGCATGCTGGTTCGACTTGATGCCTTAGAGAAGCTAGTAAAGTGTCCCGACACTGTGAGCAATCTGAGTGGGTAACACTTGAATCTACGAGTGGAGTCAGAAATTGCTCATGTCAATTTTTACTTGGAAAGAAAGGTAGCTACTTCCCATACTGAAATTACTAAGCAATGAGTGGCTTTAGCAACAATGTGAAATTGCTCCCAAATAAATGAGAGTTTCATCCCCATACAAATAAATAAGTATGATGGAGCAACGGGCCAGAAGGTGAGTTTGCCAAAGTCTACTTTTTCTTGCCGCACAAGATGATCGTGAGCCCCTATTTCGGGCTCTTACTAGAATGAGGCCTGGGGCCTTCCCTTTCACATGTCTGGAGTGTCATGTTTTCAAGGGGCGATATGTCAGGAGCTTGTTTCAATCGATTATTGACAAGTTAAAGCAGAAGTTGGCAGAAGCGGTTCCTTTCACAGAGGAGTAGGAGGGGGGGGGGGGGGGGGTGTTGCCTGATGCTTATCAAGCATGTTCTCTCTGCAATACTGATACACAATTGGGCGGAGTTGTCCCCCCGCTAAGGTTGTTATGGCAGGAATTGAATCAATTTTTGCGAAATTCTTCCTGGGAGGGGTAGGGAGGGGGGGGGGGGGGGGGGAGAAGGAATCTCAAAACGGCATTGGCAAGCCTGGCGGTAGATCGCAGCACTGGTGGAGGAAAATGGTTTAGGAATCAAAAGCATGGCATCCATAGTGCATGTATTCTCATGTAAGTTGTGGTGGAAATTTCATGATTCAGAGGTGCTCGAGGCAAGATTTATGCTTGGTCTGACCCCTCGGCGCACATATCTAGGGTTTGGAGTCAAATGGAGAAGGTTGGACACCTTATGGCAGATAATATCAGTATAAGTATACGGGATGGCAGATCGTTATTCTGGTACACTAATTGGCCAGGGGAGGGGTTCTTAACAGACCTGGTGGAGGATTCGGACATTGAGGACCCCCTGCTCACCCTGTGTGGCTTTTGCTTATGGACACATGAGTTCATGCCACGGATGTAGTTGGTCTTTTTGACTGAAGTATTACAGGTGATTTAGGAATTTAGGTTCAACTTCCTAGCAATTCCTGATTGCCAGGTGTGGAAACCGGACTCTAGGGGGACTTCTCAGTCAAGTCCGCATACGACTTGGTTTGGCTGCGAGGCCTCGAAGGTTTTTCAACTACTTTTTGGAGAATGGCGCTTCCAGTTAAAATGCCCGTATTTATGTGGCGACTGAGGAATTGCATTCTCCCACTGGATGATGTGTTGCATCAAATTAGATTTTCGCTTACCTCTAAATGTCCCTACTACGACATTGGGGGGGGGGGGGGGAGGGGGGGAAGGGAGACAGGAACACCATTTTTTCCATTGTCAATTGCCTAGGAGATATAAGGGTACTGGCTAAATGCCCTACGACTGAGTCAAAAGATGTTTTCTACGTTAGATGAGTGTTAATTCGAGTTCGTTCTAGTCCCGAGATAATGAGGATCTTCAGGCTCTACTAGGAGAAGTCATGGATATTATTCTGGTAGTTTTCTGTTAGGAGTTATGGACATCATAATGTAGAGAAGTGTTCAGTGGAGAGCAATAGTTGCTGGATCGGGCGCAATTCAGAGCTCAAAAACTCATGCGAGAGCTGTTTGCAGTCTTCCGTCCCCAATGTAGTTCAAGTGCGCAATTTTTGATTAGGTCAGTTTTGCCCCGATAGGCATATCGGAAAAAGAAGGTGGACATGGTGGTAGCATGGGAAAGGCTATAGTGTGTTCAATATAAGTTGAATGTGGATGGATCTTCCCTGGGGAATCCAAGGCCTGCGAGAGCAGGAGCGGTTCTGTAGACTATAGCTGAAGAGTTCATTTTCGCGGCTAGTGTATTCTTGGTTCATATGACGGCTTTCCAGGCTGAGGCATTAGCCTTATTATATGGTATCATGACTTGCCAGCAGCTCAGAGTTTCGGCAGTGGAGATAGAAAGGGATTCACGGGTATTCGAACATGCGGTCAAATCAAGAAAAGGGTCCTTGAACTCGGCGGCTACCTTATTTAGGATTGGGGAACTCATTGGAAATTGCTCCCTGCAGCACATCTACAATGAAGGAAATGTAGTAGCGGATGTGTTAGCTACGAGCGCAAGTACTACAGGATCGACGTACCTAATAGAAACTCTTCCCAGATAGGTGAAGGGGTTAGTGCTCCTAGATGCTAGGATTTTTCCTTATATTAGAGTATGGATACGTCTTTGAAACAGGGTTTGATTGCATATCCCCCCTGGTTGTAACATTTTTTTTCGAACTAAGGGAATAGGCTCCAGCCGCCAGCTTCGACTGTTTTCGCAAAAAAATAGATGGTCTATTGGGGGCTATCAGAAACTTAGTGATAGATTCGAGATATGATTCATATTTCTGTACAATATTTGTCCAGCGTGATGATAATTTTTTGTTCTACTAGTTAGATCTATATGGATTACTACTTGTTTAGATTTGTATATATTTGATTTAGTTTATTGTCAACTATTTTTATTTGATTTTATCATATTAAATTATTCATAGTTGTATCAACTCATCCCACTTTAGTATGACAAATATTGTATAGAAAATAATATTAAAGATTAATTACTAAAACACCCTATGTTATTTGTGGAACATACAAACCACCCATCTGGAGCTTAGAAAGTTACTAACAATCCCCTTGTGCTTTGTCCAAACCTATAACTATCAAAATTTCTATTAAAAATAACAGTCAACTCATAATGTCTAGATTTTAATGTGATAAAATTTAAATGATATATATACCCTTAATATCCATGCATACTTCACCACTCATTCATATCTCTTTCTTTTCTTCTTTTTTTTGAGTAAATTACATTTACCTCCTGATGTTTGTCCAAACTACCAAGCACCCTCCCTAAGGTTTGTAAAAACTACCAAAGGTCCCTTGAATGTAATGAAAAAATAAAATTACATCCATCAGAATGGGATTGAAAAGGAAAATGTTGACAACTGTCAAAATGCAAATTGTTACCCAATTTACCCTTAATACAAAAAGGATAATGTGTAAACAAAAATACGCTTACTAACCGGTTCTTATTTACCATAAAATATGAATGAATAACTGAAGTTTGATTTATAGTAACACCATATTCATAAAGTGTGATTTGTTAAATGAGATTCAATTATAAATATAGGGTTCAGTTATCCACCCACTATTTGTCATATATAGCTGATTAGTTAGGGTATTTTTGTAATACATATTTTTATATTTCTTATAAGAATATATTAATTGGTTTAACCCTTTGCTATTTCAGTAACTTACAATATTTTTTTTGTTTCAACTTTGTTTTAATGGGTGTGATTTTGTATTTTCATCACTTTCAAGGGGCATTTGGTAGTTTTTATAAATTTTAGAAGGTGCTTGGTAGTTTAAACAAACCTTGGGGGAGGTAAATGTAATTTACTCTTTTTTTCTTTTTCTCCTTTGCTCAATCTTCTTCGTCCTTTAACTGGTTTCCTTCTTTTCTTCTCCCCTTTTATCCCTTTTTTCTTCCCTTTATTTTTCTTCTTCTTCTTCAGCCATTAAATTATTAATTTTATTAAATTTGAATTAATCATTCAAATACAAATGAGTAGGAACTAGTGTTGAGAACATATCACAAAAATTGAAACAAAATGTTGAAGTTCCGTGAGATTCGAGCATTTCCTGCAAATCAACAACATGAAACATTAAAAACTAAAGGCCCTTCTCCAACTCTTTTATGCTTCTTCCCCTATTTTTCACTCATTTCTTCTTCTTCCCCTATTTTTCCTAAACCTACACCACTGTAGATTCTTATATTTGAAATCTCGGTTTGCAACCTAAAAGGGGAGGAGTGAATTCAGTTGTTCGCAATTTAAACACTTTTCTAAAACACTTTGAAATATTTCTTTTCAAAAATCAAGTAATCAATTTACCAAGTGTGGTGTGTGTGAAGTGATTTGCTAAAACATGAAAGTAAATAAACAAATAAAGCAAGACACCACAAATTTTAATGGTTTGAATTCCCCTTGAATCCCACTCTACTACCCAAGTTCCACAACTTGAGATTTTTGAAATCCAATCTAAGAAACATGACCTAAACGTGTGTTACAAAACCCTTATACTTGCTTAAAATTAAACTCTTGATTTTAAGACATTTCCCCTTACCCAATTGCCTTTAGAGTTAGGACTTTTCCCCTTTGTCAAACTCTTAGGACTTTTGTTCAATCTAACTCTAGATCAAGAATTCTCCCTTACCTAATTCAATCTCTTGAATAGGACTTTTACAATGCTTAATACAATCTCATGGATAGGAATTTTCCAAAATGCCTAACCCCTAAGCTATGACTTTTCTCAAGTATCCTCCTTTCTCTTTGGCTCCCCTTTTGTTCTTGTCTAACTCAATTTCATTGAGTTTAAGGCTTTCCTTTCTTTTACAAAATGCCTAACACACTTCTAAATGTTTAGGGCTTTTTCTTTCACAAAAATTACCTCTCATATGTGAGGTTTACAATGAAGCACATACAAAGGGCATGAAAGCCTCTTTCTAAACTAATAGGCACAAAAATATCTTTCTTGAAATCTAGCAAAAATCCTACTAAAACATGAAATGATTATACTTAAAAATATTTCTCAATGGTAGGAGAGTTTAGCTGACTTCTTGTGGGTTCTTGTTCAGCAATTTTGAGTGCTGGAGGTATTTATATATGAGTCCAAGTGAAGCTCCAACGGCTCTTTTCTTTTTGTTGATTCAGGTCTAGTTACGACAGGAGTTGCAATTTGCATCTCCCTTCGCACGTGACTCATTTGGGTTGCTTCTTCGTCTAACGGTTAGATCAATGTCAGAATTTTCTAATATACGAATCCACCTGCAAATCACATAAGTGGTTGCAGCTAGGGTTGCAAATTGCATCTCTTCATTTCTTCTGCTTTTGGCCATTTTTCTTTTATTCTTTCCGCTACGGTTGCACCTGCGATTAGGGGTGCGAGTTGCAGCTCAACATGAAGGTCTTCTTCGTTTCTAGGCTTGTTCGACGGCTTTAATCTTTTGGGTGCGAAATTGGTTGCGAATCGCAACAAGTGCCGCATCCTCCTCTGGTGCACTTTTTCTACATTTTCTACTAAGTCCAAAGCCATTAAATTAAAATAATATATTTGTTAACTCATCAAAACCATGGACAAATGTTCAAATAAGCCCCTAATGATTTGCCAAAGCTCCAAATCGGCCCCTAACTTTACGTTTGGATCAAAAAAGCCCCAAACGTTACAAAAAGGGGCCAATTTAACCCCCCTTCGGTTAACCCTCCACCACATCACTTATTTTTACTGATTTGGCTCGTGTACATCACTTATTTTTGCTGACTTGGCTCCGCCACCAACCCAACCGTTCGGCATGTCATCGGGGCAACTTCTCCAACCATTCTGCTGATATTTCTTGCTTATATTTAAAACCCATCTTCAACAATCAGTAGCGATGGCTTCTTCTCCTCCATTGTTCCTCTCGATCCCAGCCCTTTTTTTTCTACTTCCATTTCCAGTCCACTTCCACTATAGCAGAGCTGCCTCCTATGGGGTCTCCAAATGAGCAATCTAAACCTCATCATTCATGGACTAAGTATCTCAATAAACATTTTCTCATGTGCGTGTGCATGAGGAATATGTAAGGTAAATGTGATGGAGAAATGGTTTTCATAATTGTTGGAGCACAGGTGCTTATAACAAAAACAAAAGATTATTTTTAATCTAAAGGTTTATATTTAATTGGGAAAGCTCCTTTTGTTTTAATGTAACAGTTGTCATATTCTCCTTATATATAGTTATGCAAATGATGTTTCTATTCTGAATGAGGGTGCCTGATGAACAGGTTTTTGTAGGATATAAAAATAATATATATCCAAAAATAATATTAGGAGATTAACGCACAAAGGAATATACCTTCTTTGTATTAAACGAACAACACAAACTCGCACGCACACAATCTGTGCGGTGCACCAAAGCTGAAGCTTGATCGAGAAACAACCGGATGGCAATTCAGTTTCTCTCTGTATCTCTCTATCTATCTTTGTATTTATCTCTGTAATTATAATGATCACCAATGCCTCTATTTATAGGCTAAACTATCCCTGAATCCTACCATTAATCTGATTCAGAACTATTTCCTAAAACAACTGTGTTTCCCAAAATAAACACTAAACCAAATAGGAAATTGACAAATAATAAATCCTACTACAATTATAATTACTTAATTAATACAAGTTTGGTTTAAATAATATTTTCAACATAGCCTCCCTTAAACCAAACTTGGATCAAAACAGCTCCAATGCCCATCTCGAGTTTGAATCTCCATTGAAATCTCTTGTGCAGTGTAGACAACATGTGAAACCATCTTGTAGTAGTTCTTCAGCTCTGCTTTCAATCTCATCGTAGAGACACCTTTGTATGTGCCATGGATCTTATGTGAAAATTTATCTTTATTGAAGAATTTATTCATATTCATCCATTCTTCTTCATTTGAATTAATCTTCTCATCAACCTTGTAATCAACCTTACAGATGCCAAAAACATGCTTGCAAACTCGAGCCATCACCTTTAAATTTGATGTGAAGACAAACTTATGTTTTGAGAAAGCCTTGAAAAATTTCTCATTCTGGTCAAAGAACTCACTGATATCCACCCATTAATCTCCAGAATAGAGTTTCCCATTAACATTGCTAATCTCATCAATGCCTTCAAACATAACAATGTCCGTGCAAACTCAAGGCTTCACTGCCACATTTTTAACTTGGTCAGACTCTCTATCAAATAAGGAGTCGACTTCACTACAGTTGATCTGCTCCAGTTCAACAGAGCTTTCAACAGTCCCACGATCACTTTCATTTACGTGATCATCAATTTCAATATTTCGCTCTTGTTCTATAATACAAACAGTCTCTTTTTCTTTGACCAAATTAACACCTTCAGTGCCTTCATCCACATTCTTGACATAATCTTGTTCATTGATTTTTTCACTTTCTTCATTCACAATTCTTGAAACAATTTCTTCGAACACATGCGCTTGTAACTCCTTGATTACCAACTGCTTGCTATTGATCCTTATTTCATCAAGGATCAATATACTTAACAATTCTTCATGACACAATTTTGAAATATCTCTTGTCTCAATTATCAATGCCACAAAGTAATCAAACTTTCTAGGCAATGTATTGAGAACATGATTCACAAAAGTTTTTTCCTCGAGAAAATACTTGTTTGATCTCATCCCATCTTGGATCATCTTTAATCTATTAATATAATTCTCAATTGTCTCACATTTTCTCATCTTGCTGTCTCTAAATGTCTTTTTCAATTTTAATACATTTTATCCATTCCTCTATAACTTTTTGTCAAAATATTCCATGCTTGTTTGGCAGTTTTAGCACCAAAATTTTTTTCAGATATTGAACTATTAATAGATTGACGAATTAGAGATAATGTCAAATGTACCTTCTCCTTTGTTTCATCGTCTACGTCATCTGTCACCTTCTTTTGAATGAATTGCCACAAATCAAATTTGAGATGACTATCCATCAACGTTATCCAAATAGGGTAATTTTGTCTTCCAACTAACTTTGAAACATTGTTAATATAACTACTCCAATCCATAATTAACACAACAAAATCTTTCTTTCTTCACCCCCCCCCCCCACCCCACCCCCACCCCCACCCAAATCGAAGCATCAAGCTTTAAACCCGTTAACAAAAGGCCACAAAAGAATCAAACAAAACTCGGATCGAAGAGACTGCATTTAGAAGCCTGAGTCGCAATTCAAGCACCTTCACCGATCAAGATACAACCTAATTTGTATCTATCCAAAACTCCACAAAGATGTGTGCAGCAACTATGAGTGCATGCACAACGAAATAGGAACAATCCTATTTCACCAAAATCCAAAAGGAATGCAAGCTGCTGCCGAAACCAATTAAACAACAAAGTTGTTTACTGATTCAATCTTAATTGCACTCGGACCAAGACAAGCCAATAAACAAAGGCTTTGCGCTTTGCTGTTTTTTCTCTTCGATGCCGAACGCAAGACACGGCTGTCAACTACATAGATTTTTTTCTCTGGCTCTGATACCAATTGTAGGATATAAAAATAATATTAAGAGATTAACGCACAGCGGAATACAACTTCTTTGTATTAAACGAACAACACAAACTCGCACGCACACAATTTGTGCTGTGCACCAAAGCCAAAGCTTGGTCGATAAACAACCTGAAGGCTATTCAGTTTCTCTCTGTATCTCTCTATCTATCTATGTGATTACAATGATCACCAATGCCTCTATTTATAGGCTAAACTATCTCTGAATCCTACAATTAATCTGATTCAGAACTATTTCCTAAAACAACTGTGTTTCCCAAAATAAGCACTAAACCAAATAGGAAAATGACAAATAATAAGTACTACTACAATTATAATTACTTAATTAATACAAGTTTAGTTTAAATAATATTTTCAACAGTTGTCTCATGCACGCACATGAGAAAATGTTTATTTAGATGCTTAATCTATGGATGTTGAGGTTTAGCGGCCCCTTCTGAGACGCTGCTTCGGTGGAAGTGGAAAGAAATGGCTGGGATCGGGAGGAACACTGGAGGAGAATAAACCATCACCACTGATTATTGAAGATGAGTTTTTAAATATAAGCAAGAAATATTAGCATAATGGCCGGAGAAGTTGCCCTGACAAGATGCCAGACGGGTGGGTTAGGTAGCGGAGCCAAGTCAGCAAAAATAAGTGATGCGGCGGAGCCAAATCAACAAAAATTGCTCATGTGGCGGAGGGTTAATGGAAGGGGGGGTTAAGTTGGCCCTTTTGTAACGTTAGTGGCTTTTTTTTATCCAAACGTAACGTTAGGGGCCTATCTAGACCTTGAGTGAAACATTAGGGGCTTATTTGAAACTTTGTCCTCAAAACCATAGGTCTAACAATGTTTCATAAGTTCTAAACAGTAAAAACAGAATTTAATGACATTAAATTCTATAAAAAGAAAAAAACAGTTTGGTGGATGCCTACAAAAAACTACATGAATGTAATCTCACTATAATGTTAATCTCAACAAAAGGTAAATCAGAAAAAAGAAAAAGAAATATATGAGCAGCAGCATTGAATCAGCAGCAGATTCAGCACCATTAATTTAACTCAGAAAGAAAACCCAAAAAATATTAACACCAGCAAAACCCAACACTACCAATAGTAGATTCAAAACCTGCCACTATGATACCAAAAAAAAAAAAACCTGCTACTATTGTTTTTGGCGTGGGTGAAGATGGAAGTCGGTAAAGAAATTAATTTATACTTAAATGTCAATAATATCTTCCCAAAGTTAAACTTAACAGAGATTTTAACATATATATGTTTAGACAAAGCATCAGGAAGAAAATATTTGATGATTAACCATCACAATGTCATTGCTGACGTTGTCGTTACTAACCCACTCATGTTTTGTTATTTGTCAATTTTTTATTTAGTCAGCAATCCACCTTTCAATAATGATTTCATATGGAGATTGGTGTATTGCTGATTGAATAAAAAACTGTCATATGACAAAATTTGAGTGGATTAATAACCATCACGTAGAGTTGAGAATGAACATGAACATTTATGAATAAGTTTGGGATCAAATCGGTTAAAACTCGGCTTAAGCTCGTTCATTTTATAAATAAAAAAATAAATGAACAAGGAGTTGAAAGGTTGTTAACATTCGCAAATAAACTCGATAAAGATATTAGTTATAGAATAGAAATTGAACAAACACACAGTAAATGAAGCTATTAATTAATATAAATGAATGGATTTAAATGTATATAAATATTAAATATATATATATATATATATATTAGCTTGAATTAAATTTCGACCTTATAGACTGACATAGCGTATTGAATGAGCCAAACACTGTCATTTTATACTAGCTAACAATGGAAAACTATAGATATGAATGTTCATGAACAAAGCTCAAATTCATCTCGTTTGATAAAATCTCGGCTTGGACTTGTTCATTTAATAATTGAACACAAACTAATAGACCTTGACCGGCCAAAACTCAAGTCGGCTCGGCTCGATATTACTCCTACTACCACGTCAGCCATCCATGTGATGATATGACTCAAAAATAATAATGATATGGGTTGGGCTGTGTTGTAATCAGGAATGTCGTAAACGGTAACTCTAGCGGGTGCTTGAACCTTGGGCCTAGCCTACCATTCTATTTTGTTTATAATTATTTCAAGTGGTATGCTACCTCTACTAAATATTCAACCTTGTACCTTGCCAAGAAATTTGTCTTAGAGGGACAGAAAAAAGTGTACCTGAAGAAAAAGAATTCAAGTATTAATGCAACCAATTGGAAGGAATTTGGAAATTTTAAAACTTTTTGAATATATATATTTTAAAGGTTCATATTTTTCTGACCGTATATAAAACACAGAAATCATAATACTTTGTTTTATTCAACTCTGGATATGAGGCCAGGATAGTAGTATAGCCCAGACAGTTTGCCACTGGTTCCAGCCCATTTCTTAAGTGGACCAAAAATTCACAAATTAAGTACCCAAAAGAAAAGAAAAGATAGCTAAAGTCCAACTACAAGATAATTTGTTTTTACTCACAAAATGTTATACGCCCTTTATTGAAGAGTTCACTTATATCAAAGAAGAGTTTTTTTTTTTTTTTTCCCTCCCCTTACTAATATGAATATATATGGTCCACGATTACTGATCACCACTTGAAAAACGAGGATATAAGTGGAATTAAATGTGGGAAATTAACTATTTCAATTATTGTACTTATAATCCGTACAAAGTTATACATTTTTCAAGAGACTCTTCATAGAGTAATTCATTAAGCTTGATAAGAACATTCTTAGAATAGTATTTTGCTAAATTTTACTGGAATTGTGAAACGATAATAATTTAAACAGTATAAATCCTAGGTCATGTGTTTTGGTTGCAATAATATAATATTATTGTCAAAATTTACATATTTTTTAACAAATATTTTGCAATGTATTATATCCCAAAGTTTGTGCATTTGTATTAAAGTTATTGTGCAAATATTTAAAGAAAAAAAAAAGAAACCACACTCACACACGTATGTGCTTGAGTCACTAACCATCTAGAAACTTTTACAATAGACAAAGACAAATGTCAAAAGTCTACGCATATTTTAACATGCACACATTAACAATCGTACTTTAGTCCTTTTTTAATGGGACAAAAGTTTTACACATCCATTTAAACTATTAAAAAAAATAATATAAAATGAACTTTTTGAATGAGACGAGAGAGTACATACTTTTAGGTGCTATTCGTTTTGATATAATTTTAAAAACATGTTTTGAGAAAGAAACTTTTAGTGTAATTAGTATATTAAAAACATAGAGTTAAATAGTAATTGTATTGAAAATGATGGTTTTTTGTATATTATATTAAATTTACAATTAAAGTCAAAAATAAAACCAAAAGTCAAAAATTTTTAAAAAAAGAAACAATGAAAATGAATCATGCCTTAATTTTTTTTTTTACGGTGCGCGATTAGTACATAGATAGATAGTGAGACAAGATATGGAAAAAGAGAGAACATTACCTTTTGGTTTTTACCATGTAAAAAGAAGAAAAATTAACCCACAGTTTCCAACTTTTGGGATAGTAAAAAAGAGCAAACTCAAATACTTATGGGCATCCAACCCCTTAATCAACTAACTAGAAATGAAGATATATATATTAATCTCATACTAATGATGGTTAACAAATGTATACATGTAATAATTAATTAATTAGGTGACACTATAGAGTATAGAGCTCCCAAAAGAACAAACAAAAGCCAATATTTTCCAAAGGGTGAAAAAAAAAAAAATCCAAAATTTACAGCGCATCATAGCTTCCAAGAACATCTAATTCAGAGGAATCACTGAACAAATCAGATGACAGCAATCCCTGGAAGTAGTGTTCATTAATGAAGGCATCATCAAAAGTAGGCGGCTGTTCTTCCTGTTCCACCATAGATTCCGAGCTCGTAGGCGATGATGATGAAGTGATGACGCCGTGCTGACGACGATCATCCTCATCATCATAATCTTGATTGTCGGCCGTTGCTTTCGAAGAAGAACCCCTCTTGGTAATTTTTTGATGGTGATGATGATCAGGAAGGATTTCAAAGTCTTGATGAAGCTGAGTCGTAGGGGAATAATCCCCATCCCCCATGTCCATGAACCTGGAGATGTCGGAATCTCTTCCGGTGAGTTCTTGAACGAGGGTTCTGAATCTCGAAGCACTGGTTTTAACCTTCATTGGGCTCGAAATGTACACAACTTTTAGAAGGGAATTCACTGATCTCTTCTTCCTCTTGCTCATCTTGTTGCTTCTGTTCATCACTGCTGGCACAAACTCCATTAATTTCTGTAACTTTTTTCTGTTTTGTTTCTAAAAGAAGAAGGGTCAAAGTGGGATGAATCTTTGATTCTTGAAGAAACAAATGTTTATAACGTTAACAGGAAGTGATAATAATTTGTGGGAGAAAGGAACAAAGTTATATATATATATATAGATAAGGGGTTGGGTTGAGGAGATTAGTACGGAAGTGGAAAGATTTTTTGGGCAAAATTTTTAGTCACGAGGGCTGCGGTTTCTGGGAAGGGGATAAGATTGAAAGTTGAAAGGGGTTAATATTAATATTAATAAAAAGTATGAGGATTTGGTAAGAAAAAGGAAGATGAAAGGAAATGATAGATTAGTCATGGAAGATTCCGGTAGGATGCTTGCATGACCCGCAAGGTCACGGTTACTTCCTGTGACCAACATAACTAAATATATAATATACCAGAATAAATAAATAAAGATAGCGCGACAATTTGACGGTCTGATAATTTGTGTATCGAGTTTAATCTTTTAAGTATTGTGTTTATGGTATGAAAACACATGTATTAATTAATTTTAATTTATGATGTAATATGATGTACTAAATTTAGTTTATGATGTATTGAATTTAGCTACTAATGTATCGCGATTATGAGTTTAGTTGCTTAAGCATCATATGTTGAATAATTAACGCAAACGTGTCTAACAGTCCAACAACATGCATTTCAAATTTAGCCTATAAAGCAGTGCCTGTATGTTACGTATAATTTTTTTTAAATTTTAAATGAGAGTTAAGTATTGAATTTAGGTGTTGAAACATCACGTATCATTTTTTTGAAATACTGAATTTATCTTTTGACGTATCGCATATATGTTAAAGCAGCAAGTATCATGTGTATTGAATTTATGCGATAGAGTATGGCATATCATTTCTAAGTGTTGAACTATTGAGTCTAATTGCTGAAATATTACGGTTATGTTAAAACTATTACTATCACCTGTTGTATTAAATAAAATATGAGTATCGAGTTTAGTTGATGAAATATCATTTGTCTAATCGTTAGATATACCGGTGACTCCCTCAATAACTAATGTATCACTACTTATTCCAATTATATCATTAGTTTTTAAATATAAGTTAATAATGAATTACACATAAATATATTAATTCGTAATAGTATAAAAAGTAATTTAAAAAAAATAGAAACAAGACTCTTTATTAGGAGGACATATGAAGTTCAAAAATACAAATTACAATGTGTCTACCCTTTATGCAAATTTATTTTTTATAATCCCCTTTATATATTTTTGATATCACTTTTGGACACCTCTTGTCAATTCTATGGATATGACTACATTATGTCAAATGTATTTTCCCTAACCTCATTCATTAGGAAGTTGCTGACTTACGTAAACCTATTTTCATTCCCTAAAGTCGAATGATAAAAAACGAGAATAATGAGATATATTATTCGTTTTTTACCTGTAAATAAAAGTTCAATTTGGTAACAAAACCAATGACTAAAACACCGCAATACTAATCTCTAGAATTTTGCGGAAAGGCTAACCAGCCAACAATTAACACATTATTTTAGTCTTGGTTTTTTTTTTTTTTTTCAAATATTTTGAGTTATATAATTTATTAGGTTAGATTACTCTATTAGTTTTTTAACTTAAGCTATTGTCTGTTTTTTTAGTCTCTCAATTTAAAAATATTTTTATCAATCTCAAAATTTTCAAGTAAGTGGCAGATGTGTGAATGCTAAATTTATTTAGCGAAATTGTGTGTTTTATAAAACTCAGCCTAAATTCTGACGGCAAATTCAACTTTCAAACTGGCTGGTCTTTATTCCTTCTTACTTTGTTTTGTTGTTCAAATCCAAACCGAAAGATAAAATAATAAACCCACGTGCGCAGACATGCATGACTCACATAAACTTTGGTGCATGATTCTTCAGCCAGACTCCAAAGAGGCAATTACCCTATTACCCTCCTACACAGAGACACACTTGGCCAGATACACGTGGCGGTCTATGATAGGTGAAAGGGCTTTAAATTAATTAGAATTAACAATATTAATTTGACATACAAACCTCCCTTCCCTCTCCTCTGACAAGATTATTGAGTGCACCTATTGTATCCTTATAATTAGTGCGGCCAACTAATAGTAAAATTGAAATAAAATTTTGTTTTTATTTTTGCGCCCCATACATGTTTGTAACTCTCCTAAATAATTAGCACTTATCCCTCAAATATATCTTATTGTATAATTTTACGTGATACAATGAATGTCCGGAATAATTTGTCCTCATCAAGTTATTCCTTAACTAATTTCTTTCTTGATAGTCAAAGATTAATGTGATTTTAAAACATTATAGGGGTTGTAGTTGGCAGCTTATCATATATTAGATTAGGGGAAAAGTTTTTCAAAAGCTTACCAGATACAATTGATCATTTCTTCTCTGCCAAGCACTTGCTATATTATTTATATTATTTATTATTACAATTACAAGCAAAGGGATAATCAAGAAAGGGCCAATAAGGGAAGAAAGACTGCGAAATTTTAGCATATAATTACAAAACATCACTTTCAACTTTGATTTGACAGTATTTGCCCTTCAAATATTGAATTGGGGGCAATTAATTTATGTTTATGGTAAAACGAGTTCATATATGTTAGGGTGAACACACGTTCATTTTTTTATACATGTTAGTTCAAGAGAATATTGTCAAATTTAACAAATAATACTCGTGTTATTCACGAATATCACACTTTTGACTAAATAGTACACTCGCAAATTTACAAGTGCCACATGTGTTAGTCACATGTATAACCTTAGAACTTTCGTAATGTCACTTTCTCGGACCAAGATGATATTTCGAAATTTGACAATTAGGATCATATGTACTAAAAGGTATCACTTAGCTCCGTCATTAATTTTATATTGGCATATGTTATTCGCATAAGTTTTTACAATTAATTTAACTTGTATGGTATCATGTTTTGAAAATGGATTATTAAATTATGTTTCGAAAAATGAATTTTGAAATACGACATGTTTTGAAAATGGATTATTAAATTATGTTTCGAAAAATGAATTTTGAAATACGAAAAAGTGTAATTTAATAGTAAGTAAATATATTCAAAATGAGATGAAAATTATAAATTTAAATGAATTTAAAACTAAATTTTAAATATGGCTCCTATACATGCCACTTTCGGAATCGTTAATTGTCATTATCAAATCTGAAACTTAAATTGCTTTAATATTATCAAAGAAAATCAATCACGATACTTTTAATGAAGTGTCCTTTTTTTAGAGGATATTGCGACTGGTAAGCATTTGCACCCTAAACTTTGAAGTGAGTACTAATCGGTAGGCTGGTTTCCCACATATCGTGACTTCGAACACACTAGGAAAATTGCGATAGGAGTGGGGCTCAATGGGCTCTAAATTAGGAGAGAAGGTGCATGCATAAAGGTACCCTTTTGTCACCCTAGAATGATACATGCATTTAATTACTTTAGTACTCTACCAATTACCATTTACCAACCCATAGATATGTCAATTTCACAATTAATAATTTATATTTTTGTAAAGACACATTAGCTAAGTATAGGGGCCGTTCCTACAAAATAATAACCCTATCCAATAATACAAATTTGAACCATTTTATATCATCATAAATGTAAGAGACAAATATATAATACCCATTAATAATACTTTTCAAAACATAAAAGCATGTAAAAAAAAATGAAAATATAAAAATTTACTTAGAAAGTGACATTCTTTTTGCATATTTAGATGCAAAATCATCTATTTAGATCTCACCATCATTAACTAGTTAATTTTTACTAAAATCTTTTTGTTCATTCACGAGTTTCTTTTCTAATGACTCTTTATCAAGAGTTATTTTTTCATGCTTCTCAAAATCTAAATGGATATTTTATAGAAAGCATAATAAAAATTTTAAAAAATTCAAACATATAAAACACTGACCATGTTATTTTTGTTAGGTATAGATGTACTACTAAAAATATCACATACATGTAGCCTCAGAGTAATATTTTTATAAATAACAGGGTTAATATATAAAATATTAATTTATTATGGGGCCTGAAAAAAAGGGGGAAAAAAAAAAACCATGTGCATATGTTCATTTGGCACAAATGAGTAGCATCTTTACTTCAAAAAAAAAAAAAAAAAAAGAAAAATTAAATAGTTTCATTTAGTAAATTTAAAGAGTAAGAGAAGTACTTTCTTTTCTTTTTTTCTTTTTTGTAGTTTTACGTTCTTGGTTTTGAATATAAGCAATCATTCAAACTATATCCTGACAAATTAATAATTCAAGTAGTAAATTAATGCTAGAATTCAATATTTATACTATTTCTGATTCAAGTGGAGATATTCTATTCGCAATTAATTCTTAATAAAATGTAACTTGCAGCCATAGAGAAAATATTTAGATGCATTAGAAGAGACAACACTGTGAACTGTATGTAAAACAGGAGGCTACACACAACATGTCAATAAATATTACTCCTTCCGTTTCATTAAAAGAGTATATTTTTAAAAATATTTTTGTGTATAGTAGAGTCACTTTCAAATTTTTTACTTTTCCTACCCTTACGAATATAATTATAATAAAGATATAGAATAAAGGATGTCAAATTAGCTATTTTAAGTGTTGTACATTGACATTCATAATAAGTCATACATTGGTCAAAGTGGACTCTTCAAACGAAAGAGAGAGAGTATAATATTGGGATTAATTTATAGTCTTTTTTTACTGAAGAAATAATGGGATTTCTTTGGATGCCTAATAATTGTTGAAAGAAACCAATCATTCCAATTTAACTAGGGCTGCTATCACAAGGGTAATGTGATATAATTTATAGAACTCACGTTTTCTTTTCTTTTTTTCTTTGTTTATTTACGTGCATGCATTTGTTTGCGTTTCTTTTTCCCCGTTTTTTCTATTGGAAGACCCAAACAAGTCAAGATTACCTATGAGAGACTGAGAGTCATAATTAATACTCGTTTTGTTTCATTAGAAAATTTAATAATCTCTAAATTGTCTGTTTTTAATATTAAAATCCCATTAAAAATTGGAACAATGATTTTTAAGTAAAATTACATCTCCTCACTAATTTGGACATCATAAAACACTATAATTTGAACAAGTGATCCATTATCTTGTAAAGTATGCAAAAATGCAACTCTATTTTTATGATGGAAAAACAACACTTCACAGTAAAGTTTTAAACTATGGGTAAGTTACAAAAAAAATCCCTAAGAGTGCGTTTGGCGTGCAGAAATAGAAATGGGAGGAATGGGCATATGATTCCAAGGTTTAAAAATCCTATCTTTGATACGTATCAGAATCTAATAATTTAAACCATTATATTTTTTAAAAGGCAATCTAAGATTTCATTAATGAAACATTTATCTATTCCCAGATATGAGATGTCCATCATTCCTGTTCTCGTGCGCCAAACGTTCCCTAAGGTTTGTTCAAATTACGAAATACTTTCTATATAAGAAAATTTTTATGCACATCCAGGAAGTTTTGGTGATGGTTTAATTTATTTTTTGGAAACTTTAACAAGTATTTGGTAGTTTGAACCAACCTCATATAGGGTTTTATGATTTACCCTTAAAACTATATGCTAATGGTAATTGGGGTTAATCACCCAGTGACTACTACCATAGCCTTCACAATTTTTTATAATAAGCGATGTAGTATATATTAATTGACTACATTTTTGTGAAATATTTTCTCCGTTCCATTAGAAATATCCGCTTTGATCAATGTACAACTTATTATGAATGTCAAGGTACAAGAGCTAAAATTCATAATTTGACACTCTTTATTCCATTTATATCCGTACTTATTAAGTATGAGATAACTACGGATCACACATACACATGATCATATTAGTAAAGGTAAAAGGAGTAAAAATTTGAAAGTGGACTTTTCTACGAAAATAATCAAGGTGAACTCTTTTGTTTAAATAAAAACGATTTATCAAGGTGGACGGTTCTAATGGAACGGAATGGAACGAGTAATTATTAAAATTACATTATCGATCAATCAAATGATTATATCTTTTTCCACACTTTTAACTCCCGTAGGCCTTTGACATAATGTGTCAAATTAAAATACACCTCCCTGTTGTTAGTCTAAACTTATCTAAATAGGGAAGACATTTTTCGAACAAGTTCTGTCACTAACAAATCTTTTATTTCTTCACTCATCATTTTTAGGATAAATAATACTCCATTTTCCTCTTATCCAGAGTAAAACTCGTACCTTAGAAAAAGAACAGTTAATTAGTTTCCAATTTTCTGTTTTAATTAGTTATTGTTGTTCTTACTCAAACAAAATCATAATATTATCAGAAATAATATAATAAAATAAAATTAAAGTAAAGAACAATAGTTTAGAGAAAACTAGTGCGGCATAGGCTGAGGCTCGTAATCGCTATTCTTAGGTGATTCAAGCGCCTCTGAAGAAGAATCCAGTGCAGCAAATCACTGTCATTTAGCTTGTCACTCCAGAATTCAATAGTCCAGCATACTAGCTGTACATCACTCATCAGACTGCATCGCTAATAGAAGATAACTCAAATTTACACCATGTCATCTTGCCATATCTCTATAATACCATAGATTAACTCTTCTAAACATATCTCCACACTAGCTGTACACCACTCATCAGCCTGCACCGCTAATAGAGAGTAATTCGGATTTACACCATGTCATCCTGCCATATCTCTATAATACCGTAGATTAACTCTTATAAACATATCTCAAATATGTAAAGAAAATTTCACATCTCTCAAAGAATGTATTTTGTTAGCCTCCACTCTTAAGGATTAGACTGACATTTTTCTACTCTCTCCAAAAGATACACGTATGTATCTATTTATATAGTGTATGACTTAAGAATTTGTTGGGTATCTCCTCAAATTCCTAATACAATTTGTATTGGGCCAGATAATTAATCTGGGCCCATTAGGGTTTGTCTTTATCTATTATAAATATGTGAGCTATGCAATAGAATAGGGCATGCTAGATAGAGAGCATCCACCCAGGCGGGGTGTAGTGAGAAAGGCCTTCGGGCAAGTGAGAGATAGGGTGCTGTCGTGAGCTCATAAGAGACGATGAAAATTCCTGCTTATGTCTCCGACGTTGACATTGGTAAGTCATTGTGAAGTCATAGGAGATGATCGATTTTCCTGCCTATGCTTCCGATGAAGATGATGTTGTAGGTAGGCTGTTATGAGGCCATAAGAGATGCGTGTTCCTGCTTATGCCTTTGACGACAAGATGGAAAAGGGGGAGTGATAATAGAATAGAGGGCAAGAGACATGTATGTTGAGAGTACATTGTAAACTCTTCTATTGTTTGATTCCCATATATGAAGAAATAGTCAGTAGTTCTGTGGAGTAGATCTATTGAGATCGAACCACGTTAAATTGTGTTGTGCTTTTCTTTTCTTTTCTTTTTTTCAATTCCTCTGCAGTGTTCTTGTTGGAATATTTCTTCCAACAAGTGGTTCAAAGATCCTAAGTAGAGTTATTCCTAACAGAATTGCACATTACCACACAAAACACACATTTAATTAGTGGTAAATGATCATAATAAAAATAGCTGAATTTGTGCATTTGTTTTGGTTTATAACCGAACAAGCTTTTAAATAGGGAGAAATAAGAAATCAGTTTTTACTCTATTTACTCTGTTTTTCACTTACAAATTTAGGGCTTGTTTGATAACACTGCTTAATACTTAAAATTATTTGATTAAGAGATAATGACTTTTAGTGTGTTTGATAATAAAAATTCAAACCTTTTAATCATTTAATCACTGCTTATTTCCTTTATAAAAATTTAAGTGGAAAAACTCACCTTATTGCTTATGTCTTAATGCTCCACGTGTAACAATTCTTTAAATAATTTATACTTAATTTCCAAAACTATCCTTTAATTTTATTCATATTGATTTAACTATAATTATTATTTTATTATTTTCTTCATTAGCATACCACGTATTTTAAATATTTTCATCATAATATTGTCAAATACAATTTATTTGAAATTATGTTTTATTATTATATTTTGGTATTAAAAATTATTTGATAAATTATATAATTTACCCATTTTATATAATGGATCCAAATTTTCATTTTTAGGGGGTTTTAATAAATTTTAATAATTTTTTTTGTATTTTAATAATTCAATTTAATGTGTTTTATCTTTTTTTTTTCCTTATCTTTTTCACTAATCATAATTTATGTTTTATTATAAAATTTTATATTTCACATATATAAATATAAAAAATTCAACGTAAAGGTAAAATGGTACATTTTAAAGATTTCACCATTAAGATCGGCATATTTATCAAACAAGATCGAGTGATTAAGCATTCTAATTCAGAGGCTCAAAAAATATATTTTAGCATTAAGATGTTAAATGCTTAATCAATTCAGCATTATGATTTCAGCATTAAACATTCAAATATAAACATTAATTTTTATCAAATGGGCAATAAAACTCTTTGTAACGAAAGCAATAAACAATATTAGTAACTCATGATAATTATAATATTATTATCATAATAATAATAGATTATTTTATTAAAATCTGCAACAGTTCTTAATTTAAAATCAACTTATTACAGTACACTATTATGATCAATGTGATTAATTAGTTTCCAATTTTCAGTATTAATTAGTTTCCAGTTAACAAGTTTTGGATCATCAGTTACACTATTATGTTACACCATTTGTTATATATTTTAATAATAGTAATTTTGTATTAATGATATTCATTTTCATTCCACCTAATTTTAATATTGAAAATTTATTTTTTTAATAAATTTATTTAATATAATTTCATAGTATTTTTTATTTTTTAATAATAAAAAATTAAAACAAAATCTGATACACAACAAAAAGGTGAACCTTAGTCAAAGAATTTATTATGATGAGAATGAATATAAATGGTAAAAAAATTAACACAAAAATAACATTTATAATGAGTTATTAAGAGAGAGAGATATATATATATATATATATATATATGTAACAAGTTAGTGTCACACAACAGTGTAGCAGAGGATCCAAATGCTAATTAATATGGCGCTTCTTTTTAAGCTCGGTTTATTTTCTGGCTATTTTAGAAAAAATATCAGTTTTTACTCAAAAAATTCTCAATATAAATACTTTAATTTTTCACAAATTCAAAATTTAAAATTTAAAATTCTCTCTAAAATCTCATCAATACACTTTAAAACAATTCCCTCAACAAATCATTCCCTCACCAAAATAAAACTTTTCCCTTTTAGTCACAAAATAAACATAGCAATCATTTAAGATTGCAAGACTTCAAATTTGTGACTGAGACATTGTGAAGAACTTGGTCGCCTTACAGTTAAGATGCTATTGAACCGCACGTTAATTAAATACGTACGAGGCTGTGGCTGCTATAAGTCACATCATAGATTAGGGATAGAAGATAACGATCAATTTCTGTTTGAAGAATTTAATATGCCACTAAGCTATTCTTACCTCATAAAAGTGAATAAAAAAACTTATTCAAATTCGTGGTTTTGGTGTTGGTTTTCTCGATCCAATCCATTTAGTATTAAGGCAAATATTATGTTGGTATTCTTTATCCCACCGATTTAGTGTTTTCCGTCCATTGTATAATTTCTACTTGATAAAATGGTCATGTATTGCCACTTATATTAGTTAAGTGATCAAAAGTATATTCAAAATAATTTAGTGGCCAAAAGTCGTTGATGAAGGGTTTGAAAATGGACAAACTAAATACGTGACCATTTAATTATTTTTTTCGTAAACTTTTAGTCACTTAACTTTTCGTTCCAAATATTTGGCTATTCACTGTTTGCATCGTTGACTTTTGGTCTCTCAATCTTTCAACGCAAAGATTTGGTTATTTAACTATTAAAAGTGATCACTTTTAATCATTTGATGAATTGTAATAGTTGGATCCATAAGTGAAAATTGGGGATCTAATGAAAACAATTCATTAGGTCTAAGGGGTTAAATAAATTTATCAAAATTAACTTTCAATAGTTGATGGAAAAAAGTTAACTATTGAAAAAGTTTAGTGACATAAGTAATTTGTTCACTAAAAATTTGAGCACAAAATATTAAATAAAAGCAACTCGAATTAATTTATAAGTTTGGTAATTGGGAGAAATAAAAAAAATCCCCAACACCTACTTATTTATGTAACAATATGCCAATAAACTTTGAACGTTTGCCAAGTTGCTTATGGCTTTTATGGCCGCCCACTCCCTTTTATATTATTCATTTTCACAAGAATCTTTACATTTTAAATATAAAATTTTATGTTTTTAAGACAAAATTAAAATTAAAAAACTATAAACAAAAATGTTGACCAAAGCCAAAGAAATTAAGCTTGCTCTGTTTTGTATATAGTATTGGCTTCTGTAATTTATGATTTAATATAGGAAATGACACATTTAGATCCAATATATCTCCAACTTATCCTTCTTAATTAATTTGGTCACTAACTAACAAGATAGCATTCAATTCAACCCATTATTAACACTAATTTTGTTTTGACAGTAAATAAATCGAGTCGTTCGCAAGTGACTTTTAGTCAAAACTAACTAAAATTTTGTAACTCAATAACCAATTGAGTCGAGATCGAGCCCGATTTGTATTAAGACTTGACGAGCTAATCAGATCTTTCTATATTCTATCATTTTTAGAGATTTATATCATATCATATTTTATATAGAAAAAATTCACTTTCGAGTTTGAATAGTGAACTAATCTCGAACTCATTATTAAATGTTTTTGGCTTGAATAAAGCTTTAGCGTGGCTGTTTGAGCTCCGTTCGTCTCGTTTACACCTCAAATTCTATGATTAATTTTTATACATATAGTTAAGTTTTCTTTGTCCTTTCCTTCCTTTGGTTTCACATCCATTTCATCAAGAAACTAGTGTCTATTTATATATATATATATTGTCTGTCAAAGGAGGACCACACCGATAATATTATTATATATATAATTTAACTTTTAGTTTGTAATTTCGGTGGGCTTTTTTGCTCCACAGGTTTGTATGGCAGATGATCTTTGATCTAGAAGACTAGAATTAGATGCAAGACGCAAGTTGAGTTTTTCTTTTTTTTTTTTCTTTTTTTTTTTTTGGCTAAAGAAAGAGAAATTAAAGAGAAACTGACATGTTGACCAAGACTTTGAAGTCTGGTTGAGTGTGATGGTTGTCCTTAATTATATTTATCCATTCAATTTGAGGACATATAAAATATACTACTCCGTCCTTATGTCCGTCAATTAGAATGGTCTATTTTAAATATATATATTTTATTTTATTAGAAAAGTCTATTTTTAAATATTTTATCCTCTTACCTATATTAATATGATTATGTTTGATCCACAACTAAATCATACGTAATTAGTAAAGGTATAAATTGAATAAAATATATCAAATTAATTATTTGAGGTATTATACATGGACATTTATAACAAATTATATATTTATCAAAGTAGACCATTCTAATAGAATGAAATGGTACTATTAATTAACAAAAAAAATTTAAAAAACAAAATCAGATTTTCTTGGTCTAGTGTTCACATGTGTTTTGCTTCCATTGAATGGGCACTGAATTGCACATCAATTTGTTTGTTTTCATAACCACTCTTAATTTATTTTAGTCTCTCTTGGAAGTTTTATGGTCTACTTTCATTAGTTTTGTTTTTTAAATAGCAATTAATTGGTGAGAGGATTTGAGAACTCTTTATTAAAATTTAACCGCAGTTAATAAAGAAAGGAAGGTAATAAGTCTGCCTTCATAATACAAAAATGCAATACATATGCAAAAGAAAGCAGAAAAAGAATACACAAAACGAGCTAGTATCTTAAATATGTAAAGCTTTGAATTCAAATATATATACATAGATAAGCATCTACAAGTACGAAACGCCAGAATATTCTAAGGGAGCTGCTAAGCGTAGGATGAAAAGATAATACTTTTACAAATTCACACCCATTTCACCCCCCCCCCCCCCCCCCTTCCCCCCTCCTAGCAGGCCACCACACCACCAGACAACGCTCGCTACTATCGTCTGACGCCACTCGCCGCCGTCGGAATTTCAGTTTTTTTTTTGGTTACATCCACCTAGACCTGGTTGGATCTAAGCGAATCTTAGGTTTCAGGAGCGGGGAAGTGGGTTTCATTTCTTGAGCCAGAGCTGGTTGAATCCGATGAACGTAAGTGCAGTAGCGCCTGCACCGAAAAACCGAACGTAGGCGCTATTGTGCATCATATCCGACAAAAGTAGGCACAGTAACGCCTACGTCGGACAACCAAACATAGGCGCAAGCTTAAAAAACGAACCCACTAGATCCGGCCAATTCCAAGAGCTTCATATCTGGCCAGAACTAGCCAGATCTTGGCATATCTAATATTAAAAAAATCAAATTCCTGGGGCCCAACGGCAACGTTTGGTTGTGTCGGGCGGGGTGGGGTCCAGCAGTGTGGTGGTGGCATACTTCTAGGAGGGTTGGACAAGGGTTAAATGGGTATGAAGTAGTATAGAATAGAAGTATTATATTTTCCATCCTATATTTAGCATTTTTTTTATTCTGCATTTAGCCATTTCCTATTTGAAAAAACATAATTTCCATTAATTTGTAGACTAGAGCTAGCTTCACGAGTCCATGAATTTACAACTGCATTTCCCTGATTGTGTGATATAGTGAAATCTCATCAAAATTCCAAAAGCATAGAAGCTATCTTTCTTTTCATTAGGGTTTTACAGACAGACCACACATGCATGTATATTATCCCATCTTAAAATACAGTTTTAATTATTTTTCAATACATATTCTTATATTTTTAATACACATTTTAATAATATTTTAAATGCATTTCTAATATTAGAAACTGATTCATGTATTCGACTGGCTACTCACACATACTTATGAGGGGGAGATCTCTTGTCTCCGTATTCCCCCCACATTCAGTGTGGAGATCTCTTGTCCCTGTGTCTCCATGTCCCCCTCACATTCGGGGCCCCACAATCAAGAAATCGATGGTGATAATCCAATTTCTCCAACATAGAAACACGTGGCAATGTTGGCTATCTTCATCGTTTTCCTCTTAAACTGGTGACGGTATTCCAGATTCACACAATTCTATTTTGATTATTATTCAAAAAATTTCATCTTGTATTTTTGTTATTCACATCAACTTATACTAAATCGGTGCTCATAATATGATGTCTTGGACTTCTTTTTTTCCCCCTTTTTTTTGTTCAAGTAATGTAAGTAATCAATGTCGTATATAAAGCAAAAGTACTGGCTTTCGGAAAAAAAAAAAGGAAAAAAAAAGAAGTAAAGTACTGAGATTCTCACTTGTATAAGTTTCACGCAAATAGGAGTGGGCATGGTTTGGTCCAATTCGAAAATCGAACCGAATTCGAATTTATCGAATTCGAATAACCCAATTTTAATTCAGTATTCGAATTAGGTTTGGTTTGAAACCGAATTCGAATTATGAATTCGGTTTTAGAATTGATTTTCGAATTTGGTATCCAACTCAAAAACCGATTCGAAAATCGAATTGGGATATATGATTTATATTTTTTTAATTTTATACTTCTCATTTTACTCTTCCTATTTCCTTCTTCCATCTTTCTTTCATTTTCTTCTATTAGCCATCAAGTTTTTGGGAGAAGGTTATGGTGGTGTTGATTGTTGTTGTTGGATGGTGGAGGTTGTGGATCTGGAAAGGGGCGGCAATAGTGGATCTGGAACTGGACGGTGCTTCTTCTCTTAATATATTTTCTTTCTTCTCTTCATTATCTTTCTTTCTTTACTCTTCCTATTTCCTTCTCCCATCTCTCTTTCATTTTCTTCAAAACCTTACTGTGTTAAACAATTAATTCTGTAAACAAATTTGTGAATTTGGTTTCCACGGTCCAAACCGAATTCGAATTATGAATTCGATTTGGTTTCTTCAGTTTTAAAATGATTTAGGTTCGGTTTTCAAATTGGCCAAAAAAAATTTAAAATTCGAAGAAACGAATTCGAGGAAACCAATTCATGCCCACCCCTACAAGCAAAGTTTATGAATTTATTTCTCATATGCTATGAAGTCAAACACAGACACAAAATAAATACAAAAAAGTTACTCTACGTTTTATTTAAAAAGTTAACTTTCAAAAAGAATTACTGTCCCACTAAAAATGTTTATTTTGAATTTGTTTACGTTATATACTCTTACTAATGTAATAATGTGTGATACATAATTAATCTTTACTTAAAAAGTAAGGGTATAATTAGAAATTATAGTACCGAATTATTTATTTTAGGTATTGTACCTCACAACCCATAATAAATTGTATATTTTTCAAAATGAGTGGGATGGAGTGAGTAATTAAATCTCGGGGCGACAAGCCTTGCAAGAGAGTCTAGTGCCCTATGGTCTTAGATTTTGTAGTTCAAACGCTGTTGAATGTTTCCAGCGCCATTAATATAAGGGGCATGTTAATTGCATGACCCATTTTACTAAACACAGGGCACTTTTTAAAATTTTAAGTGGTGAAAATACAAATATACCCTTAATAGTTTCTAACTTTATAAAAAAAAATTTTACCCAACTTTTTAACTCAGGGAAATCGCCTGGTCCTGTGGCGATTTTACCCTGAGTTAAAATCTGAAAAAACGCAGTCCTGTGGCGATTTTTTCTGGGAAAATCGCCATACTGGGAAAATCGCCCAGAGAAAATCGCCAGGCTCAGGCGATTTTCCCTGAGTTAAAAAGTTGGGTAAATTTTTTTTTAAAGTTAGAAACTATCAAGGGTATATTTGTCTTTCTACCAATTAAAATTTTAAAAAGTGTCATGTGTTTAGTAAAATGGATCCTGCAATTAACAATTCCGTAATATAAATGTGCCATATTTTCCCTAAAAAAAAATAATAATAATAATAATTGAATCCGCAGGTAGCTTCTAGTATGTCAAATTTGGAAACAAAGAAAAAAAAAGACCTGGCTTTCCTTCTAGATCTGGTTCGTAAATGATTTTATATATCATTGAAGATACTGTTCTCAGTCAACTTGATCAAGCATGTGCTTGGATTTTGTCAAACTACAGCTTTTCTCTTTTGAAATAAGCTTTTCTCATTAAACACACAACAACGTTGAAGATTGACAATACAAATGAATCAGGATATTGACGTGCTCAATCTTACTTCCCACCATTGCCGCATGTCAGGTCCAGTCCGGTTCTTTTTTCTTTTTCTTTTTTTTTTTCCTTCTTTCTACACAACTGCGACCGGTTCAGTTCTCCCCCAATTTTAGGTTGTCTAAACTTGAAACCTATAAAATTATAATGCTCATTGGCATAAGTCAGGGTTCGAACACACAATTTAAGATTGACAAACCAATCTTAAGGAAAGCTGATTAACTACTCCAGCAAGTCTTTATTTTGTTGTTTTTTCTTCTTATTATTATATTATACAACAAATTAAACTATAAATTATTTATTTTTTCAATTATATTAATAATTTTAAATTACATCACACATAACTGTGTAAATTATTTTTTATATAAATGTACAAAATGTAAATACTATATACTGTAAATAATATTTTAACTATATATATATAAGCATAGTATTTAAATTGAAATAATATATAAATTTACAAAATAAATATTATTTATTTTTTATTAACAATATAAACAATTAACTGTGTATTTCACAATTATTATATATAAAAATTTTAATTGTGAAATACTGTGTAATTGTAACTGTACAAATAGTAAAGAGAAAAATAACACAAAATATGAATTATACCATTAGTTTATATAGTATTATAATGTATATTGTTTTAAAAAAAAATTATATATATGTAGTGTAAAGAATTGATATATAAATAAACATATAATATAATAAAGATAATAAGATAATATAACAAAACAAAAAGTAGAAAGAGTGACTAAGCAGCTTACCTTAAAAGTTCGAATAATTAACGTGTAGGAGGAGAATTATCGCTGATCTATATTTTAAAAGAAAAAAAATCTGATTAGTTTTAATGGTAAAATATACTACCTCGCTTTCAGATTAAATTAATGTCGTTTCTGGTGAGTATTTTTTATTTTTCAAAATAATTGTTGCTGAAATTTGAACCATAAAATTGCCTTTTATTTTCAAATTTAATTAGTTATTTTTCCCTTAAAACATCAATTTATCGTTACATTAATTGTGGAGAGTATAAGAAGAGTACGTTCCATAATTGTAATGATTGATTAACATTAACTAAGAATTTCTAATTCATTTTAAATATTTTTTAATAAGCGTAGTATAAGTTTGTCATTATATATAATTAGGTTAAATTACATTAATTTTCCTTCAATTTCTTTCATCCTATATTTTCTTTTAGTTTCTAATAAATCTTCAAAATTTTTTATTTGTTTTTCTCAACTTTATAAAAAATAAAAATAAAAATTTCTTAAGGTAACAGCCGATTAAGTGGTTGGGAGACTTGGACACATTTGATTAAAGAAAGAGTCATAAAAAGCCCGAGCTAACGAAAAGTAACCATATCCTGAGGTAAACCATGAAAGCCTAACTATTCCCTTAAATAAGGGAAAGAACGAGCATCTAAACTAACTAACGAGCCCTTACCTTAGGAGGCAAACCATACATTCTTATAATTTAATTCAGTTAAACCCCACATTCTTATTTTAGTCCTTAATAGTACACATAAAATGTATATACTTCGGTTTATCCAAATGCACATAGAGATCCCAAAATCTTATTTTTCCCTTAATCTTTTGATCATTTTTTTTCCTCTAAGAATTATTCTTGTCACATGCATATGACCACTGGCGAAATAAAAAAAGAATTTTTAAGGCATTCAATACATGAATAAATTTTTTTTGTTAATAATTACATACATACATTTTCAACGAAATAATTACTAATTGTGCGGGGACCACCCCACCTCCTCTTCATCCCCACCTGTATATGTCGATGTTTCTTAATTCTGACTAATGTGTTAATAAGATTTAATTGAAACGTTGCTGCAATATTAAATGAATAAAAAAAAACTTTTTCAAGATATATAATGAGAGACCAAAACAAAATATACGACAATTGAGGGATGATAAGTGTATTTTGACCATATTATAAAAATATGGAAAACAAATGTGAAAGCTCATAGAATAAGTTTTGTAACTTAAGTATAAAAATCTCCAATCATTTTCCTTTTTCTTTCTTTTTCAAATATTACGTGTATGTGGTGATATCAGCCATGAGCTGTCTTTCTTCCAATCAACGGCAATTACCTAACCGTTTAATTTTAATAATAATATATATAGTCTAAATTCTATACGATAATTATGTGATAAAATAAAATGTTTATAAAATAATCTATGTTATAGAGATGAACACAAAAAAAAAATAATAATAAATAAAAAAAACTCACCTTCTAGCAAATGAACTTTTTAGTTATTCAGATTGAAAACGAACATTTTCAGTCTCTCAAATTTATAAAATGAAAAAATCGCAATTTTGGTCCATTTTCTTTAACCTCGTTACACTTTTCATCTCTCTTCTATGCAAACTCGCACTTTTGGTCTCTCTTCTTTCATATTTTGACATTTTTGATCCCTCTTACTGGTTGATCTATGGAGTCAACGATAATTTGGATTGTTTTGAAAAAGTTGTAAATTTTTTAGTCCAAATAATAATTACTCAAACATTTGAAGGGTTTAGTTTTTCATAATTTACAAAGAAGGGTTCAAATCCCCCCAAAGAATAGTCGATGTTACGGTATGAAAAACATACGTGGGTGATTATTTTCACATTTTTAAAGGGTTTAGTTTTCGTAATTTACTAAAGGAGGGTCGCAATTTTTAAAAAAATTTATTCTGACCCCAAATGACTAGTAAAAGGACCAAAAATGCCAAAATGTGAAAGAAAAGAAACCAAACATGCAAGTTTACATAGAAGATAGACCAAAAGTGCGATTTTCCTTTTATAAAATGGTATAGTTCCTCATATTTAAAACAATGATGGTTTCGTCCACCATTAAATATTTCTTCATTCAAATAACAAAATCATCCCCCCAAAATTTACTAACGTGATTTTTTATTTGTTTGTGTAAAACAAAAACTCATCCATTTTAATTATGGTTAGTTATATGACCAACATATCATATATATTTCAAATGAGGGTGAAAATGAATTTTTATTGGTATAATTTTTTCTCAATTGGTTGCCAACAATTTGAAAATAATTAATCTCATATCCTTAAACAATAATATATTGTTTTAAAACATGTAAATAACGCGAGCTAAAATGCGATATGAATAAAAATAAGAAATAATTAAACATCATCAAACAATTCATTTCACATTGTGTAAAACAAAAACTCATCCATTTTAATTATGGTTAGTTATATGACCAACATATCATATATATTTCAAATGAGGGTGAAAAATGAATTTTTATTGGTATATTTTTTTTCTCAATTGGTTGCCAACAATTTGAAAATAATTAATCTCATATCCTTAAACAATAATATATTGTTTTAAAACATGTAAATAACGCGAGCTAAAATGCGATATGAATAAAAATAAGAAATAATTAAACATCATCAAACGAATTCATTTCACAAAATAAAAGGCTAATATCAAAAGAATTAATAAAATATGTTTCTGAGGGGCAACAAAAATCACTTTTGTAAATATGAAGGATTAGAAATATTTGCATCCAATTTAAGGGATTAAAGTACATTAGCAAATTGCAAATTTCTCTACAAGTAAAAAAGATCGCTTGTATAAATGTGACGGACTAAAACTGGGGATGCAAGAGAATTTTTTTTTTTTTTAATCACTTAACTTCTTCACCGGAAGTTGAAATCCAAAATTTCGGGGATAGAGGTAGGAAAATTTTGGTGAAGTAGTTAAAGTATCACTTGAAAGAGTACAACAGTAATACTCTTGGAAAAGTAACAGCTACTCTGTGAAGGAGTAACATGCTATTGCTACTCTTGAATAATAACATTGCTACTCTTCAAGGTTAATAGTACAATTTTTCAAGAGTAATAGAGTAGTGCTACTTGTCTTGAGTAAAACTCTATGGGCATCTCCAATCATCCCTCCATTTTGATGTGTACTATTCCAATATTTTAGCGCAGTTACAATAATTTCACTCCAACTCTCCCTCTATTCTTCTCACTAAAAAAAATATTCCTTTTAGATTCCTTTTTATATTTCATTTTATATTCATTCTTATTACTTGTATACTATTACATTTTATTACAAAGCAACCCCAAAGTTTCTTTAATGTTATGTATTAATCCAATACAATGAACACAACAATTAATTGAGTTCACACAAAATATAATTAACACGATGAGGTTGAGATGAATTATATATATGAATTATAAGACATTAATTAAGTACTTTAATTATAATATATGAATTATATTTAATTTTACATAATAAATTGATTGTAAAAATAAAATATAGCAATTACATACTAAAATGAAATAGAAATAATAATTAATGGGTAAAATAACAAACACTAAAATACAAAATTAAACTGAAAACAAAAAACAAGGACCAATACACAATTAAGAAAACTATTAAAAAAACAAAAAAAAAAACAAAAAAAAGAAAAAAAAAAAAAAGGGAAAGGGCTCAGCGGAGCTACAGTGCCCCACTCAGAAGGCGGGGTATTGTAGCCCCGCTTGGGAAAAACGTCACTTTGGCGTTTGGGTTGGTGAGCCACCAGACGCCAAAGTGGTGTTTTCCTTCAACGGAGACGCCCTAATGAGTATTAGTATTTACAAAAAAAAAAAAAGAAACAAGAGGCAAGTGGTGGCTCAAGATACAAGAGTGATGTATCATTTTTGTAGCGTAAGAATATCACTTTTAAGTTGCAGGAGTATCACTACTTTTAGAGAAAAAAAGAGCAGAGAGATAGAGAGAATAGTAGTAGGTCCCTACCCATAGAGATGTGCATCGTCCACGCACCATCTCATATATAAACTACGTTTTATAAATCAGCTTGATGCGAGCTTTTGTATTGTTAAAATTTCCTATGTCCAGTTACTGTTTTGCTTTCGCTGCACTGGAGTAGAGAGAGGATTTGTCATAATAGTGTACATAACTAAAAGATTTTTTCCCTTTTTCTAAAAAAAAAAAAAAAGAAAAAAGAAAAAACCACAGAGTAGTATTGGAATGTTATGAAAGTAATGGAAAAGAGAAAGATCAGTAGCCAATAGGCAACTCTCCCATCTCTCTCTTTTTGAAAAATTATTTTCTCCCCTTCTTTTTTTTTTTTTTTTTCCTTTCTAAAAACTCAATTCATATCTGTCTTATCTTCCTTCAATGGAAGCAACTACATAGGACGAGGCAGGCCAGTGCGGACGCCCTACCTTCCACCGGGAGCTAAGGGTAGTAGTATTAATACCCCTTAGCTCCGGCCCGCCGCTGGTTCAGATTGTGAAGAAAACGATTCTTCTTCCCAATTAGGGAAAAAAGGAAAAAAAAAAAAATTAGGGACCAATTTTGAAAACCCACAATGTATAATTTAGACCCCCAATTCTATATCTAATCCGCCCAAACCCTTCCTCTTTTATTGCTGTGCGCGAAGCTAAAAGCCTCCCTCTCCCCTTTCCATTCATCACCACCGCCGATCAGTCAATTTTTGGTCCCCTGGACCTAATTTAATTACTAGACTCGATCAATCAGCAAGTGGCGAAACAAATGTGATCGATACTACTGTATTGCGACATTGGACTCAATAATGGATGTAAATTGCACATTTACCCAATCAAGTTTGAAGTGCATTTGTCGTGCGAGACTAAAAATAGGAATAAAAGACATTTTATATGATTTGAAATTATTATTCTTTTATGTGAATCATAAATTTTTTGAATTGTTTGTGAAATGCTATTAAATGATAAAAATTATTATTTTGGGAAACATATAATTATTGTTATTTTGATACTTTAGTATCATGCATCTTATTTAATGACACCGTAAAAAAAATTTCTGATATTTTGTTCTGTGACCGCGACTGAATGGAGGATGAGAAAACGGTTAATATTACTGGTTTTTTTTCATTTTTTTTGTTCATTCTAGTAACTTGTCCTACTAGGTAAGATTAGTCTTTTCTTGTGGAAGTGTTTTTTTCTCTTTCGTAAGAGTGTTTTGTCTCTCTTTATGGAAGTGTTCAGTATCCATTGTTGGAGTGTTATTTTCTTCACTTTTGTTATGATTAATTTCAAATCTATGTAAGTAAGAAACTAATGAAGATACCAATGAAAAAGTGGGGAGGAAAATGTAGGATTGGAGAAAAGTGAGGTTGAGGATATACTCTAGGAAATGAATTCCCCAAACCAAGCTTCCACTTTTTTTTTTTTTTTTTCTCATTCTCATTCTCATTCCTCCACCTCAAACGAAAAGAAATGCCCTGTATAGTATGCATTTTGAAAGGTGTTTTGAATTAAGAAATGTAAAATGGTCATAAAAGTGTGAAATGGGAATGAGAAGTGTTGATAAGTGTCTAGCCTTCTCATCCTTAGAGTTAGAACCAAAGGGGCATAATGATAAATATTTTATTCTACCCCCACCCTAATGGTAATATTTTGATGGTAATATACAGTAGATGACTAGATTGATACTACAAACATTTTAAAAGTGATTCATTTTGACACTAAAGCAAAGCATGGTTTTTTTTATTTTTATTTTTTAAACTCTTTGAATATTTGTATTTTACATTAATATTTCATCATTCCTTGTATACATTTTCATATTCCGAATACACTTTTTTCACATTTTTAATGCATTTTTTACATTAAAAAACTCTTTCAAAAATATATTTTTAAAACCATATGTTAAAACATGCTAACGTACAGGGATGTGTTTTCTCTACATCTTGACTTTACCTATTTCAGTTAAATTGCCATTTGTGAATGTATATACAAAAAGAAGTCATGACTGAATTATTGAAAGCTCCTCCTACTAGAAAGAAAGATTAGTTTGTACATAAACTTATGTGAGAGTGTGACCCAATGGTAGAGCCTATGCCTTTGTCAATGACAAACAGATAGCGAAACATTGGAGGAGAGAAAGCAATTTCATTCAAGGCATGAGAAAAATACAAGCAACAAGTGCCATATAGAATAGTACATATGCCCTACCAAGCTACCACTTGGTCCTATGATCAGAAATGAAATGAATGGTTTCTTTCGTTGGCTATTGATTCCAACTTCAGGTTCCAATTCAGATGTAGTATTATGCTAATTTATCCGATAAGAGATCTCTGTATCGGGTGGTATAATGTGCCCTCTCACATCCATGCACCCAGTATAGAGAATCTCAACTGAATTTATCCCTCTCTTCTTGGAAAAGCAAATCAGCATCTCTAGATGACATGTTTTTGAATATCTAGTCTCTTCAAAGCAGGAAAAAATGAACTAAATATATGCATATCTGACAGAAAAATAAGCCGTAGCTGAAATTTCTCTAGGTTCAAGATCCCAGAGAGGGGACTTCTATCATATCAGGAAGCTGCCATGGACACAAAACCTCAAGTGAAATAGGTTTTGTAGCAGTAAAATCAAACAGAAAATGTGGAAGGCAAGAGCGACACTGGATTTGCCACATTCAGCAATTCATATAAGAACAAACACACATCTGGAATCTCTCACAGAAGCAAAGTCTAACGAATGCATTCTCAGGCAACCAAGAGGAACAAATGCAAATCGACAAGTCAAATTATGCTCATTTAAAATCAATGGTCAAGCCAGTGGCCATCCAGAGGTTTCCACTTGAAGAGATAGGGGTGAAGAGGTTTCAAAAGCTCAGGGAGAATAAAATCAATTTTTGCTGGGTTTCCAAATTTATATTTTCTTCAGTATAACTCTTCTGTATCTGAAATAAGTCATGCATAGAAACTGAAGAACTAAGGAACAATTGCTATATATATGAGAAACAGGTTTCACTGTTACATAAAGACAGAGAGTGCGTGTACAAATGCAACTAATGTTGACAGGAATGTTTATACTGTAAAGCAGTAGCGTATCCCACCAAATATAATAGCTGCACGTGTTTTGACCTTAAAAGCATCAAAATTTACACAAACCCTACAATTCAAAAAGAGGCCAACAAAGAATCACAAACAAGACAAGACTCAGCTCTAATGAACTTAGAACAGGAACTACAACAGCTCTTTCAGCCTAAAAGTTCTGTTTCAAGGCTAACAGATTAAATGGTGACGCAGGACAGAACCACTACAAGAAAATATATAAAATAAGGAAGCTCTACAACTGCAGGTGTCAAAGATCCACAAGTGAAATCCTGATGCAAGAATTCCACAATTACGAATAATATAATAAATGAGAAATCTGCAACAGATACTATAGAAATTTGTTAAAAGTTAAAGTTATGGGAACAAAAATGTCAGGGATATAGGGGACAACCTCAGCGAAGTCCAAATATCTCCTCAGGAGGATCATAAATATTCCTATCAGGAAAAATTTCTTCAAAATCTTGCTTCACTCTGTTCCTCAATAGGGGATGTGGCAGAAGACCTTTCAACAAAACCCTAAAAGGCAACTCCTCTGATGGTTCTGGAGACTTCTTCATGCCTTCGTAAATGTTCATTGCATCTGCAGGCGATCCATGTCTCAAGAAACCGCGAATGACTTCAGTATATGTCTGGCAATCAGGAAATAGATCTTCCTTTCTCATTAATTCCCACAACTCCATTGCTTCTTCCATCTTTCTACTTCTAGCTAAAGTGACAATCAAATCTTTATATAGAAAGACATCAGGGTTGTACCAGTCTTGCTTCTGAATCTGTTTAAATACCTGAAAATGGGAAAGAATCAATGGCATGGAAAACAGTTGCACCATTTTTAAGCTATAATCATTAAAGAAGTCAAATTTGATTATATTTCTATTTTTTAAATTAGTAAAATTGCATCAATTGTAAGTGTTTCTGATACTCTTCAGGCCTAATAGAAAGAACTACAATTACTCAAGTAGTCAAAATATTATGTTTCGAAACCAATGAAAAGTTTTACATCTAATGCTTAAAGCTGATAAGCAAAAAATAAATCTAGGTATAAGTAAAAAATACAGTAATTTAACTACACCATTTGAGTTAACAGTTGAACCTACAAACCATCGAAGCCAAGGTTAATTATCTAAGACTTATACGGCCTGAGTTATAAACAGCTTTAAGTTTTTGCAAATGTCAGCTGAGGTGTTAACACCTGTTACACGGATTTTCTCTCCTTTCCTTCTTTTAATGTTTCAACATGAGAAGGATTTTTTAAGCAATTATGGGTTGATGCCTTAATCTATTTTAACTCTTCAAAGAGATCACCAAAAGTCATAAGATGTGTTGCACAGATTTGGTCTAATTTCTCTCTGTTATGAACTAGGGATGTCTCCACGTAAAGCCAAGTTTGAAATTGAGGCAACATTAGCCACTGTCTATAGATTAATTAGGACCTTCAGTCTCAATGTCCTCAAGATTAATTGGGAACAGTTTTGCAAGTGTCCCAAAAAAAGGGTAACCCTACCAGGGTACTCAAGCTAATCTTCTCAGATTGACAGATAAATGCACAAATAAGTCTATGCATATACACCTTGTCACAAGCACCAAACATAAAACACAAACATAAGTGTTAGAACAGATATCTTATCGTAATAGATACACAATAAATGCAGAATAACAACACAATTTGAATGAGAAAAACTTCTATGTTATCTCATCCCATCCCATCTTATTTCACATCTTTCATCTCACTTCTTATTTCATAATCTTATTTTACATTTCCAATGCAACTTTAATATTCTTAAGAGACAACCAAAACACATTCCTAAACCAAAATGGGTGTACATATATATAAAGCTTTCCACTTCATGCAAAACTAGGGGACGCATGACATTGCAGTATTGCAAAACTCTTCGAAGACAAATATTGTAATGAGTTTTCTCAATATGAATAACTCAATAGAATCCCAGACACATTTCCAATTGAACAGTCTTTTTAAGTTTCTGAATCTCTTATTTCATGTATGGTGAGATGCGTACATCAATAGTTTGTCTACTCATAATTCACATTAATAATTCTACCAAGTTATTCATGATCATTAGCTCTTCTGCAATTGTCCAAGCTTCTTTCCTAAACAACTATGTCTAATCTCTTGACACAGATCCTCATCTTACACCTAATATCCAATATTTCAATTGACTCATATTTCTTTCTAAAAACCATCTGATTGTATTTTACAAATCAAAACATACTTGAAGACAAATGCAAGGCATTTCTCTTCTCCACTGTTTTCAAGAAAAATAGTCCAGTCAAGTTTAGCTACCATTTCATTAGAATAAAATCCATTCATGCGAATTCATTACTGAGTCCAGGTATTTACACAGTTCTTTATACACATATGAGGATAAATAGTCAGATGATTCCATGCCAACTTAATCCCTCACCAGTTAAGATTACTTTAAAAGCATTTTAGCTGAAGAAAATAGAAAAGCATGCACCATAAAATTAAGATATTGAAACTCCCATTGTCCCAAATAACAGACCTAATTTTCATTTTAGGCAGCAGCAGCACATGGAAACCTTTTATAACCTTCAACACAAAAAAGAAGCATTCTTCGTATTTATATTTGAATCTAAAACAGTGACCGGAGAACTTTGCAAGGACAACCCAGAACAGATGAACAATTAACAGAGAACATTCATTTCTGCAAAACACATCTGGTAATAATAGTATCAACTGCCTACTAACCTACCTCGTATCGAATTACAGTACTACTAAACTACAGAATACAAGAAGAAGACACTGGCAATGATTTGTACCTCATGTATAAATACTTATACCTGCCTTCAATTAGAGTACAAGGGCTACAAAAATGCTGGAAAAAGAGAACGGGGATTGTACCTTGACAGCGAGAGAGACCTCCTGCTGACGCTCAAGTTCATTGAGAACAGCGATCATGTCCAGCTTAAGAAGCCTAAGGAGATGACTCTTAATGAATTTTTCCAGCTTTTCATCATTGCCCTTGAATCTCTTCATACCCTGTATCACAAACAAGGCTTCTTTTCCTATCATTTTCTTACCTCTCCAGAGCGGCCCTCTCGGCCTCCCGTCATGGTAGAATCGAATTGACGGCTGCCCCAGATGGAAAAACTGCTGGGGCGGGTGCGGCAATGGCGGCGGTGGCGAAGGAGAGGAAGAAAGAGAAGAAGCAAGGCAACTCAGAAGTGAAGTTGGTAGTGTTTTCGACCTCGAAAACACGGCCGCCATGGCCAATTTCGAGAGAGACATGACCGATTAATTGAGGACTGACGAGAGAAGTGCGTGCCACTTTGGTAGGGGAGGACGGGGCTACCACGAAAGAAAAATAATCTAATGGGTAACAATGTGGAAAGGTGAAAGAGCAAGGGCTAAACAATTGCTTGCCAATCTAAATGCAGGTAAAAATTCACTAAAAATCAGAGTTCACCATTTTACTAAATATAGTAACCATTTAAAAATTTAAAAAACAAAAAATATAAAAATATCTTTGCACTTTAACTATATATATATATATTTAAATAAAATGGGCGTTGTCCACCTCCGCCTAAGGCAAGCGGAGGTTGGTTCAACCTGGGCAGCAAGCCGGTATTCAACATTCGCCTATCAACCTATTTTTTCCAATTTTTTTTTATATATAAAAATTGTATACTCCCTCAATTCTCAAATAAGTGGCCATTACAGAAAAATCACACAAATATGGAGATGAGTGAATTTCTGCATTTACCCCTATTTATATTTTCTTGTTTAACTACATTTTAAGTGAGAATGTGTGTAATGTATGTGTATTTAAAATGGCATTATGATTAGTATCATTAAATGAGATCAATTAATTAAGGGGTAATATTGGAACTTTTAAAAAAAATTGTATTGAAATGTTTAAAGGAACACTTATTTAGGAACAAAATTTTTTTTTTCTATAATGACTACTTATTTGAGAACGGATGAAGTATAAAACAAGTGAAGTTTAAAGAGTGTTTATGTAATTTCACTAACTAAAATTTTTGAATGATTGTTGTAAATAATAAAACGGTTACTACATTTAACCATTTTCAAATTTAAATGCTTCAAAGAAACGAATATTATAATTATTTTCCTCTTTCTTACAAGTGGGTTCTCATTGTTTTGAATATAGATGGTTGAAGTGATGTGGTTTTGGAAGCCTAATTGTAATGGTGGTTAAAGGCAATGTTTTCAAAATTGGACCGACATCGACTCGAAAAAGCTATGAGTTATGGAGTCAATGGGTCAGACCGGTTGAATTGGGGGTCGAACCGGTGACATAATAATAATGTCATAAATATATTTATTATAATTTAAATATTATATGTACTTTTATAAATTTAAAAGAAAGAATTTTTAAAATAGTAAGATCAATCTCTAATTTTTTTTTATTATTTCAAGTACAAAGGAAAATGTAATATGCATATAATAAGAGGACAACAAGGAAAGAAAATATGAAAAAAAGGTAAAAAATAAAAATAGTTTAAAAGTAAAATAAATAACAATAGTGGGTACTATAAATACTAGCATTTTGACCTAATCTCTACTACTTTTTCTACTCCGCTGCCCCCCATTCCTCAGTCTCTCTCAAATACTGCAGTCTTCCTCTTCTTCTCTACTCTTCCTTCTTTCCTCTTCTTCTTCCTCATCATTATTATATATATATATATACATATATATATATATTCTATACCTGGGGATGGTATTCTTTTATATTTGTATTTTTTTCATTTTCTCAACTCCTTTCTATTCAGTTCTTTTTTTTTTTTTTTTGAAATAAAAATATTATATGAAACAAAAACAACAAGGTCTCTATATCACTATATATGAAATTTGTTGATTTACAAGTAAAAGTTTTAATGCTCTATTAAAAAACCATAGATAAGAAAGAAAATAGAAAATACAAGAGATTGGGAAGGGGGAAAAAACCAAAAGAAAAAGAAGACAACATGGGAAAACAGGAAAAATAAAAAATCGGAGTTTGTGGGTTCAACCCAGTTTTGACCGATTTTTTAAAGTTCTGAGTCTAAACAAGTAATCGGACCGACAACACGACCGATTCGAGGTCGAACCGGTCCGACCGGGCGGTCCGAGTGGATTTTCAAAACACTGAGTTAAAGGTCTTCATTGTTTTAGTTGTAGATGGTTGAGGTGGTCCATTAGAACCTTACAAGTGTTCCTCAACATTTTGCCCAACTCAAATAAGTGCTAACTAAGGACTTACGTAAGGTTGGGTATAAATTCTCTTTTAAGGATGTTGTAGGATTTGAAATTCTGTAAAGGGCGTAAATGTCTTATAATTCTCGTTAAGAGCGTAAATTTATATTTAATATTTGAGTGAAGTGTCAAAAATATCATTTCACTTTTGAAAATCTTCCGTTTGGTCACTAATTTTTTTTTTCTCTAGAAATGTTACCATACTTTCAAAAGGGAGCCAGAAATGTCACTCCATCAATTTTCTTCGATAGAGCTGACGGAATTATCAACATGCCTCTCACTTTTTTTTTCAAGGGTATTTTTGGCAAAACAATAAAATAAAAACAGTGTTCATCTTCCCCTCTTTCCCCACCATCCCGAGGTGCGCCTCTTCCGTGAGAGACACCACTACGACAGCCGAGCAGCACAACATTGGGCTTCATAGTTTTTCAAATTTGATTTCTTAAATTTCGATTTCTCCGTTACGGTTTCGTTTTCTCAGATTTCGTTTCCGACTTCTATTTCGATTGCTCAGTTATGAACCCAGATCTCTCCAGGTTTGCAATACCCATCTTTGGGCCAAACTCCGGTGAATGGAAAATCGAGCGACGACTTTTTGTTTGCATTACGGGAAAATCGAGCAATGGCTTCTCATCATTGTTGGAGACGCTACTTTGTTTTCTATTGTGATTTAGAAAGGGTTCATACAGTGATCATTTCCATATTGTTTCTTGAATTGATCATCAAGTTTTGTCCATTTTGCGAGAGCATTATTCATGGAAGTTGGGAGATTTCTTTAGCATCTTCAAGCATTCTCTCGTCAAAATTCATTTGAGTCTTTACCGGTTCTCTTAAATTTCATCCCTAGAGCCACACCATTCATATTGAAACTCCATCCCAAAACATAATGGGATGCAAGTACTAAGCTAAATGATTATAAAAAATCTTTTCTTTTTTTATTGGTGGAGTGCTCGTGAATTGGAACTTAATTGGAAGGGGGAAAAAAAGAGTAGAAAAAAAACAAGGGGCATGATATTTGCAGTAACCGTTTTGATATTTGCAGTAACATTTTCTTGTGAAAAGTCTAAAATATTCCAAACACTTAAAAAAAAAAAAAAAATTGCAGGGTGCCGGCGATATTTTTGGCCAAAAATATCGCCGGCGGTCGGTGGTATTTCACCCCCCCCCCCCCCCTTAAGTTTGATATTTGCAGTAACTACCGGGCGGATCTTCGCCAATCCGGTAAAAAATTCACATTTTCGACAAAAATACTAACAAATCCGGACATAATACAACTAAAATAATTAAACCAACTATCTAAAACAATACCGCAAAACTTTTAACTTTAGCCACTAACCTTTTTTCGATCCGAGTCATCTCGATTTTTATCCGATTTTGTGATTCCACCCGGCTCTGTTTTGCAGGAATTATTAAACGGAACAGAGCCCGTGAGTTGCTTTTTCAATTTTTTTTTTTTGCAGCCCTGGTTTTTATTTTTATTTTTTGCCCAAGGGCATTTTTGTCTTTTTACAGGGGAATGTTACTCCAAATATCGAAACGGTTACTGCGAATATCAATTGCCAAAAACAAAGGGGATGAGAAGAACTGGGAGGTGGATGGCGGCGGATGAGAAAGGAGGGGAGGAGAAAGTTGGAGGAATTTGGGGAAGGTGATGAATAATAGTTTTGGAGAAGGAAAAAAAAGAGAAAGAGAGAGAGAGAGAGAGAGAGAGAGAGAGAGAGAGAATATGAACAGTAAAAAGACAAATATACCCTTGAAAATGGGCACATGACAAGCATGTGATAGCAATTCCGTCAAAACTAAATTGAACTAACGGCTTTAAGGAAATCTTCTACCATTAAATTACTCTTAATCACTTGTAAACATTTTCCTTCTTCCATACTTCCATTTGTAATCCACTACTTCATTTGTATCCTTCTTAACTCATTAATACAAGGTTCGAATTCACTCCTCTATTCTCTTCCATATTTTCCTGGTCCTATTTCCTGGGTCTCTATTTTGGTATCAGAGCCATTTATTCAAAAGTTTTCATACACATATTCAGCACTTTTAAAAGTTATGTTGTTTACGGTGGTTCATTCTGCATCATCTTTGCATTCATCCTAGCGTTGGTAAGCATTAGGTGGTGTTCCCGGCAGCTGTTCCCATGTTCCCGGTAGCTGTCTGCATTCATCCTGCATAATGCATCTGCATTAATCAAGTAAGTTTTAAAATGGCGAATAGTGTTCGAAGATTTTTGTTTGGTGACTCAAGTACTAGATCATCCAGGACTAATAGAGTCTTACAAAGGCATGAGGTTCAATCATTTGGTGTTCCAATTAATCAAATACTCCCATCATACTCATTTAGATCTATTTATCATATTGGTGTATTAGAATTTTCAAAAGCATACTCAATTAAAATTCATGAAGAAGCTCTTCCATTATATGAAAGAAAAACTACAATACCATTACTTTCACGAATGGCTATAAATAATTATTTAAACCAAGGTTACAATTATTTGCATTTTGGATTAATACAGGTAGCTGTGCATCCACTCCAAAGAAAAGGAGTTGATGTTCCATTATTTCTTGCACTAAGAGATGATAGAATGATTAATTATAATGACTCATTACTTGCAATGATTCAAACTAATGCATGTAACGGTACAATTCATGTTGATTGTACACCAGATTACTCAATCTGTTTACTAGATCAATTAATATTAAAATCTCTAATTTTAGATATTCATTTAGATTGAAGAAAAATTGAACAACCATCAATGAATTTTTCGCTTGTTTATCGTATATACTTTAAACTAATGAAATCCATGATTCCTACCGCCTTGAGACTACCAACCTCAGATCGAGATCAATCGGTCTTTGTGACTACAAATTCAGATAGGACATTGACAAGAACTCAAACACCTCAGCTTTTACCATGGGATCAAATAACAATCCCTCGGGAATTTCTCATTGACAGGCCAGAACCAAAACAAGAACCAGTGGAACAAATAAGACAATCTGGACCAGTAATAATTGAAGAATACTCAGAAAGTGAACTTTTAGTCATTTCGCTAACACTACTCCTGTTTATCCATCATCTTCTTTTAGCTCTTACAGGTCAACATCTTCCAGGTTGCCTAGTGAAGAGGATGTTCCAAGTTCATCTAGAGCTACTCCTCCCAGGTATTCATTTTCAGGAGGTATTCATTTTCAGGACGGTCAAGGTACTCCTTTTCTGATCCTTCTTCTAGTACTCAGCATCCACCATCTAGTCATCAAGATACAAAGCTTAAGTTTAAAGCCCCTATTCCAGATGTAGTTCCAATTAGATCTCAATCTCTAGATTCTCCAACTCAATCAGAAATGAAAATTTCAGATATTTTAGTTATGAGTAAAAAAATTTCTGTGAATTTTGATTTATTAAAAGAATCATATTTTGATGAAAGTTTTATTCAAGAAAAATTATGGTTTCAAAATTTAAATTCAGACTGTAAAGATAAACTCATTTCAGAATGGATTAAAGAAGCTGAAAAGCTTAGATTTAATTTTCCTTTCTTTAAATGGTTAGATTATTTTTTACAAAAAGAAGGATTGAAAAATTTAATGAAATTCCTACTATTGAAGTTCAAACTAATTTATATAAAAAATGGAATTTAACTACAGGACAAGTTGTTACTTCGGTTCATCCACCATTAGTTAGTTTTACTATTCCAACTACGGATGGTGATATAATTGCTCATCCTTTTAAAAAGGGGAAAGAAGTAGCTACTGAAAGAATTACTTCAGATGATTTTAAAAAGGTTTATCAACAAAATAACTATACAAATCAGATTTTGCACACAATTGCTCAACAAGTTGATTTAATTTCTACAAAAATGGATTCAATGAAAAGTAAAGAAAAATTTCCAGTTGAAGTCGCAAAACCATTTTTTCAGGTATCTGCTTTATCAAGAGAATTTGAAAAGAAACTATGTTTAACTCCAAGGACTTCAAAACCAAGCTCTTCAAAGCATATTGCTGTTTTTACTCAAACCACTCCAAATTTAGATAATGACTCTTCGAGTCCTTTAGAGTCTCAAACTTCTTCTGAAGACGAAGTAGAAAATCAAATAAATCTCGTAGAAAACCAATTTGATAGTGAAACTCCATTAGAATTCAATAAGATCTATAGAAAATCCAATAGGTATTCAAATAGATCCAATGATAGAAATGGCAATCCGGTCCAACTAGGAATTATTATCCTCGTTCAACTCCACCCGATATTTTATTTGAAGAAAGATCTCAATTTATTGCTAAAAATTACGATGGTAGTTCATTATATGAATGGAATATTGATTCAAAATCCGAATATGAAATACTCAATACACTTCAAGAAATGGGGATGCCAAGAATGGCCTATAAAGCAAAAACTAATGCTGAAGAATCTCATATTGCTGTTTGTTTAATTTCAAGTTTTATGGGCCAACTAAAAGGTTGGTGGGATAATGCTTTAACTACTCCTGAAAAATTGTCAATTATTAATCATACTTCTGAACAGTTAGATGATAATGATGATTTAGTCCAAGTCCCAGATGGCAGTGAATTCCTTATTTATGTCATTTCAGTTCATTTTATTGGAAACCGAAAAGAAGAATTGACTAGCTCAAAGGTTTTCCTTACTAATTTACGATGTCCAACATTAACTGATTTTAAATGGTACAAAGATATGTTTTAAACTCAAGTAATGAGACGTCCAGACTGTTCTGCCACTTTTTGGAAAGAAAAATTTATTACAGGTTTACCTCATTTATTTTCTCAGCGAATTATGACAAGTCTTCAAAAAGAAATAGGCACAGATCATATTGATTTTTCAAATATTACTTTTGGTCAATTATTTGCTTTCATTAAAAAAGAAGGTTTATTATTATGTCAAGATTTGAAAATACAAAACAGGTACGGATCGGAGCGCAAGGAGATGGGCTCTTTCTGTCAAGCTTTTGGCATTACAGGTATAAAACCTCCATCAAAAGAAATTAAGAAATATAGAAGTCATAGAAATAGTTATAAAAAACCAAGTTATCCTAGAAAATATAAAAAATCTAATACCACGGCAAAAAATCATTTTATAAAAAGAAAAAACGATTTTCAAACAAAAAGAATTTAAAATGTTTTAAATGTGGAAAGATAGGTCATATTAGCCCTAATTGTAAAACAGAGAAGAAAATTAATTCATTATTTTCTGAAGAAAAAGAATTAAAAAATAAACTTATGTCTTTATTAATAAATAGTTCAGATGATGAGGATATTCAAAACTCCTCTGATTCATCCTTTTCAGAAAATGAAAAAAGTGACTTTTGTGAATGTAAACAAAAAACATTTAATATGATGTCTACTCCAAAGAAAGCAAATAATAAAGAATTTTTATTTGATATAATTGAAAAAATTGAAGATAATGATGTAAAATTAGAATATGTGAAAAAATTAAAATCATTAGTTTTAGATAATGAAATCACTCCAAAGATTACGGAACCATTTAGTTTATCAAAATTAGTAGATAAGTATGATAAAACAAATAGATATCAAAAAATTGGAAAACTCATGATATTCATAGTGAAATTGTAAAATTAAAAAAGGAAGTAGAAGAAATAAAGATTGAATTAAATAATTTGAAATTAAAAGACTTGGAGATAGAGGCAAAACTAATTGTTAAAAGTCAGTCTAGTAATACTGAAGATACTCCTGAATCCTCTGATAAAGGATTAAAAATTTATGAAGATATTCCACAAGATGAACAATTTTTAAATGTTTTAAGTAAAGTTAAATATGGAAAAATGGTACTCATTTGTTACTATAGGTGCTGGAGATTTCTTTACTACTGTTATTGCCTTAATTGATAGCGGAGCTGATCAATCATGCATTCGATCAGGTATTATTCCAAATATTTATTTAACAAAATCTAATGAACAATTACTTGCAGCTAATGGTACTCCCATGAAGATTAAAAAAGAACTTTCAAATGGATTTGTTTGTCAAAATGATTACTATATTAAACACTCATTCTTAATTTTAGAAAATATTTCATATGATGTTGTTTTGGGAAATCCATTTTTATTCCAAATTACTCCTTTTAAAAAGACTGTCAATGGAATTTATACAAAAATTTTAGGAAAGAAAATATGGTTTCCTTTCATTCATCCTATTAAACAAATAGAAATAGATTTACTACAGTCTAATTCAATTTATAAACTAATTCATCTTTTGCAATCAAAAAAGAAGTCAATAATGTTTTTAAAGGAAGAATTAAGTTTTTCAAGGATTGAGGAACAACTACAGCAAATTGATACTCAGGAGAAAATAAAAGAATTAGAAGAAAAAATTAAAACTAATATTTGTTCTGATCATCCCAGTGCTTTTTGGGATCGTAAAAAGCATGTTGTAAATTTACCATATGAAAAAGATTTTGATGAAAAAATGATAAAGACTAAAGCAAGACCAATTCAAATGAATTCTGAATTGTTGGAATTTTGTAAAAAAGAAATTCAGATTCTTTTAGAAAATCACTAATTAGGAAGTTAGAAAATCACTAATTAGGAAGTCGCAATCTCCATGGAGTTGTCCAGCTTTTTATGTTAATAATCAAAACAAAAAAGAAAGAGGTATTCCAAGATTAGTTATAAATTATAAACCACTCAATAAAGTTTTACAATGGATTCGATATCCAATTCCAAATAAAAAAGATCTACTTAATCGATTGGTATCAGCAAAGATTTACTCAAAATTTGATTTAAAATCTGGATATTGGCAGATTCAAATTGCTGAAGAAGATAGGTATAAAACCGCATTTACAGTCCCATTTGGTCATTATGAACGGAATGTTTTACCCTTTGGTTTAAAAAATGCACCTTCTGAATTTCAGAGAATTATGAATGACATTTTCAATAATTATTCATCTTCTGTTATTGTTTATATTGATGATATTTTGGTCTTCTCTGACTCATTGGAACAACATTTTAAGCATTTAAATACTATTTTTTATGTGATAAAGAAAAATGGTTTAGTTTTATCAGCAACTAAAATGAAGTTGTTTCAAACAAAAGTTCGATTTTTAGGTCATGATATTCATTTAGGACTAATAAAACCAATTCAAAGATCTTTGGACTTTACTAATAAATTCCCAGACGAAATTAAAGATAAAAATCAATTACAGCGTTTTCTTGGTTGCTTAAATTATATTTCTGATTTCTTCCCAAAATTGCGAATTTTGTGTGCTCCTTTATTCCAGTGACTTCAAAAAGAACCGCCAGCATGGACTCATGAGCATACTAACATTGTAAAAGAAATAAAAGAAAAAATTAAGACACTTCCATGTTTAGGCCAATGTTGTTTGACCCGGCCCGGACGCCGACCCGGCGAGGCCAGAGGGTCGCACGACCCGGATCAACCAGGGGTCAACCCGGATAACATTATTATGACATAATAAATACATTTTAAATAATATATATAGTTTTATAATTCATATATGCTTAAGTTTTTCTATAATTTGAAAAAAATACTATACAAAAACTAATTTTTCTATACATCACAAATAAGATAATTAAAAGAACACTAAGATATATGACTAATACAAATAATATAACCACTTAAACAAAGTACCTTTGAAACAATTTTTTGAATCCTTTCTTAAACTAACCACGTTTCCCAAATACTATCATCCAAACTAATTTAAAAATACATATTAATATCTTTGCCATCCATCAAATAAAAAATACAACACATTATAGAAACTTAGTTCCATTGAAGACCAACATCATATTCAGAGCCAATGAGTACACCCCTATCCACCGCCATTGCTGTCATCATCTCCACCTCCATTGTTGTCATCATTTCCACCTCCATTGCCAACATCATGATCATTCTCATCTTAATCCTCATCCTCATCTCCATCCATACTAGGAAGAATAATGGGATTATCATCATCTTGACCATCAATGGGAATAACATCATTGTTGTCACCTAAATAAGTTACAAAAATACAAACATAAATCAATTACATCATTCCCACCTCAAACTAAGAACACAATAGAAAAACACAAAAGTGTTTTTCAAAAGACTCAAAACTCAAAATGGAAATCATAAAAATCCTCTAATTTAAAGATTCATTCACCTTCTTTAGGATACTCCTCTTCTGTACCCTCTAATTCATCTAAATCAAGCTCTCCCTCAAATTGCTCTTCAATAATCCAAAAGTTTGTTCTATCTATGGACTCGTAATCAATTGGATCATAAGCTCTCTTCTTGTAATTGAGCCTACAAACAAATTACAGATACAAAAATTGAATCAAAAGAAATAGAATCACAATAAAGATTATAAATAAAATAGTTTAATACCTATTTTGCAAACGAAGGTTATAATGAACATAAACAAGGTCATTAAGCCTTTGATGCTCTAATCTATTCCTTTTCTTTGTATGGATGCGTTCAAACACAGTCCAATTATGCTCACACCCTGAAGAAGAAGCTATTTAACTCAAAAGCCTGACTGCCAACTTTTGTAATTGTTTAGTATCACCTCCAAAAGTGTTCCACCATTGATCTATATCAAATTTATCAATAATGCATCACAAAATAGAATAGAAACTAATTATATACATGCGTATCAAATAAAACAAAACAGAAACAACTAGCATTATAAAAATTTCTTACCTGGAGGAATAGTTTTGACAGCTTTCTTGGCATAAGAATATCCAAAGCATCCATTCATTTCTGTAAATGCTACTATTTATTTCGTAACAGAACCATTATCATCTTGAACATCAAGTCTTTCCATGACTTGAAATAGACTATTCATAATTTCAAAACTTTTAGTACGGGTCTCTTCTTCATATTGGAAAGCTGGATTAAACCAAAATGCTGCAGCATGAAGATCATTTTTCAACATATTATCCCACCTTGTGTCAATAATCTTAATGTAGGGAGCATACAACCTCTTTCTTTGGTTAAATAATTTCTTGATGCCATCAATCACTCTCCACATACCATCGTACACATATCCCAAAGAAGGTTTCTCATCAGAATCACAAATTCGTAACAAATGTATCAAAGGCCCCATAATCTTCACAGTCATAAAACATTTATTCCAAAAATATTCATCAAAAACAATCTGTCTCAGCTGCTTTCCTTTATCAGTTTTTAACTCTTTCTTAAACTGTGTAGAGGTAACTAAACTCACTATGTGCTCTTTGTGATCATGAAGGCTATTCAATGCAATGAATGAGGTTCCAAATCTAGTTTCCGCAGGACGAAGAATTTCTGTCCAACCAGCCTGTTGTCTCAACCAACTAAGGATCCACTTGCGATTGTAAACATAAACTGTGACTCTAGATCCAAGAGTAAGCAAATTAGCAATCTCAGGCATTTCTCCAATATCTTTCATGATTAGACTGATACAATGTGCAGCACAAGGAGACCAATAAATAGATGGATATTTCTCAGAAAGCAAGCTTCCAGCTTTTTTATAATTAGAGGCATTGTCTATGACTAAGTGAACTATATTTTTTGGCCCAACCATTTCAACAATCTCAGAAAACAAATTACACAATGTCTCAGCAGTAGTTTCAACATCCGAAGCATCAACAGATTTGAGAAATGTAATTCCTTTAGGACAATAAACAAGAAAATTAATCAAACTTCTTTGTCTATTGTCTTTCCACCCATCACCCATGATTGTGCAACCTGTTTCAGACCATTTCTTACGAAAACTATCAACAATCAACTCAACATGCTTTTTTGCATCTTTTAACAAACTGACCCTAAGTGCATGATAAGATGGACCTTTATATCCCAAACCCATTCCAGCTGCTTTTCCAATTGCATTTTGATAATAGGGAGAATTAGCAGTATTAAATGGAATGCAAGCATCATAAAACCAGAAAGCAAAAGCCATATCAGCATCATGCCATTTTTCCTTACTTTGCATACAACATTTTATACTTGGCTGAGAGGAATCTAAGCCTTTACTTGACATGTAAGCCCCGATACCATGTGTTTGCTTTTTCCTTTTACTGCTAATTTGTTTCCCTTTTGGGTTTGGTACCTCTACATTATCATCACTTTGATAGCATGGCCCCTCTTCAAAAATGCACTTCTTCTCTTTTGTTTTTTGAGCTGTATCTTCACACCTAGCTTTCAGCAATAAACGAACTTCACCTGGCACCTTCAAACAAGCAGAAACACTACCCTTTTTTTCCTGGAAGGTGGTGCTTCATCCTATTAATCCCTCCACCTTTAAGTTTACGATTGCAAAAACAACAAATTAAGACCTTTGCACCACTATGATCACTTCCTACTGTAGTATATCTCCATGTTTCATCTCTTTTCAACGAATGAGATTGTGCAGAAGACTCTTCAGTTCGGGCAGTAGATGGCGTGGAAGATGGTGTGGAAGGAGAACCCATTGATTCCATTCTACAAAGATACAAAAATGTATAATATTAGTAACTAATCAATGCAACATGTCATTACTCTTAAAAGGAAAGTGGAATACAAGATTAAAGTAATTAAACTAGACAAGATTAATGTTTTCCTTAGCAATAAATGAGATGAAGAGGAAATTACATCAAACCAACCGAGAAACATGACTGAAAATAAAACTAAGGAACACTAAAGCCATAAATAAACTTGCCATTCACCAAAATAATTCATTTTCTTTTCTTTTCTTCACCAAAATATTAGTTACTAGTTGTAATACAAAAACACAGAGCCAAGAAAACAATTCACACTCTGTTTCTAACCAAGAACATTCACACTCTGTTTTTAGCCAAGAAATCTAGAAACAACACAAAAAATTCTCTGCCATCTCTTAGAAAAGCATATACTACAATCAGTGAAAGCACCCAAAACTAAAATGTATCACAATCTTTGCCTCAAATTAGCCAAAGTAATTCACATTATGCAAGCAAACAACAAATGAGATAGAAGATGCAGAAGAAAATCGAAAATGACGGTGGACTGACGGTGCTGCGCAGCGGGAGTGGGCGGCAGTGGTGTAGCGGGAGTGGAACGGCAGTCACGGCAGTGACGCAGTGAACCGAGAGAAAGAGAAGACGAGCTAGGGCTTTGAATTTCCTTTTTTCCCAGCATTTTTTCCCCCTTCCCGATTTTAATTTAAGTTTAGTTCTCACTTCTCAGGTAAAAAAAAAAATCAAAAAAAAAAAAAAAAAAAGGAGAAAACCCGGGGTCGAGCGGTTCATGACGGGTCCCGGGTCGCCCCTGGTTTTGATCGGGCGTGACCGAGTCACCCCATTTCTGGGTCTCCCCTGTTGTTTGGCCCGGCAAGGCCTGTGGGTCGCGGACCGACCGGGTCGACCCGCCGGGCCGGGTCGGGCCAAACAACATTGGTTTAGGCATTCTTCATCGTCATGCATTCATGATTGTTGAAACCGATGCATCTGACATTGGGTATGGGGGTATTTTGAAACAACGACTACAAGAATCTACTCACGAACAGTTAGTTAGGTATCATTCAGGTATCTGGTTAAGACCACAGAAAAATTACTCAACAGTTAAAAAAGAAATTTTATCAATTGTTTTGTGCATTTCAAAATTTCAAGATGATTTATACAATAAAGAATTTCTACTTCGTGTAGATTGTAAGTCAGCAAAAGAGATTTTGCAAAAAGATGTGAAAAATCTTGTCTCTAAGCAAATTTTTGCTCGATGGCAAGCAATTTTATCTGTTTTTTATTTCAATATTGAATTTATTAAAGGCTTATCCAATTCTTTACCCGATTTTCTTACCTGTGAATTTCTTACAGGAAAACAAAATGTCTTTTAAAGATCGGGGAAAAGCCTCGGCGGCTTCTGCTCTCACTTCACCCACTCCAAAATCCGTCAAAGATTATGAAATGAAAAGGGAAGTAATTCCCAAACCACTTACCCCAACTACTCAAATTCCAGATTTTCCACCACTCACTTATATTCATGCTGTACAGACTCCTTCTGCTAAACTCCAAAATACTCCAATTCAAAAACCATCTGCTACTCCTTATGTGACAAAATCCAAATACGAATATCTTGTTCAAACTCCATACACTACTCCACCAAATATTCCTACTCTTAAAAACTTTAATCAAAGATTATTTTTGCCAAATTGTCAGTGGTTTGCTGATGATATTTCTAAAACTCAAACATACTATGAACTCATTCTTGTAGATACTAATTCCGTAGACATTACTCATATTCCCGATAAAAATAATCCAGACCGTATTTCTTACTCAAAGTTTATGATAAAAAACATTCGCCATCCTAGAGAATTTGACTCAATTCACACTCGACACTCCTTCTCGATTAATTATGTTCCAGATGGGTTTAACTACTTTGATTACATTCTAGCTTGGTCTGGGGCTTTATACTACAGAGGTTTTGATCACTCATGGTTCATCAATTTTACTTCAAACTGTGATAAAACTAATTTTCCTGATTGGTTTTATGATTGGTGGGATTACTTTGGTCCTACTAATCAAATTTATACTCCAATGGCGGAAAAAGGTTTGGAAATCTACACGAGGAATATGCCTTCTCGTTTAGGTTTTCGTACTCAAATTGCTTTCCATGCAGAGTTCAGAGTTCCTTGGATTTTTGCTTGGAGTTTTCAAATAAAGCCAATCACTCAAGGACGGCCATGTGCACTCATCCGTGATTTTCGCATCAAATGGTGGCCAAACTACAACAGCGATAATTGTGGACCTGATTTGGTTATCAGTTATTTACAATCTATTCCAACACTCAAAAAAGCAGTCAAGGATGCTTCAAAGGCGAATCCATCACCATCAATTACTCATGATACTCCAGCCAAGGCTCAATCTGCCACTCCAATTCTAGACAAGCTTCTACAGCAACACCTTACTCAAATAACTCAATCCTCTCAAGACTCAACTGCTCGCACTCCAGAAAAAACTCAAAAGGAAAATGATGATGAAGATTTTAAGAAATTTTATCAAATGTATAAAACAATGAAACAACTAGAAAAAGAAGAAAAACTCCTTGTAACTAATCTTTCGGATCCAGATGATCCATTTGGGGGTCCTTTAGCTCAGGATCCTTTTGAAATGTTAAAAAAAAAAAAAAAATGGTACAAAGACCCGCAAAATTAATTAAAGAGGCATTTTTGTAAATTTACAGGTACCAAAGTGACGCACTCAATGACGTAGGGCGGCGGACTTATGATCCCGGACTTCAGATGAAAGCGGACTCAAAACAAAATTCAAATCCAACTTACTTATCACCGTTATAAAAGGAAGGAACTTCATCACTCAAAGGCATCAGTTGGAAATCTTCTACCATTAAATTACTCTTAATCACTTGTAAACATTTTCCTTCTTCCATACTTCCATTTGTAATCCACTACTTCATTTGTATCCTTCTTAACTCATTAATACAAGGTTCGAATTCACTCCTCTATTCTCTTCCATATTTTCCTGGGTCTCTATTGTGATTTAGAAAGGGTTCATATAGTGAGCATTTCCATATTGTTTCCTGAATTGATCGTCAAGTTTTGTCCATTTTGCGAGAGCATTATTCATGGAAGTTGGGAGATTTCTTTAGCATCTTCAAGCATTCTCTCGTCAAAATTCATTTGAGTCTTTACCGGTTCTCTTAAATTTCATCCCTAGAGCCACACCAGTCATATTGAAACTCCATCCCAAAACATAATGGGATGCAAGTACTAAGCTAAATGATTATAAAATCTTTTCTTTTTTTATTGGTGGAGTGCTCGTGAATTGGAACTTAATTGGAAGGGGGAAAAAAAGAATAGAAAAAAAACAAAGGGGATGAGAAGAACTGGGAGGTGGATGGCGGCGGATGAGAAAGGAGGGGAGGAGAAAGTTGGAGGAATTTGGGGAAGGTGATGAATAATAGTTTTGGAGAAGGAAAAAAAAGAGAAAGAGAGAGAGAGAGAGAGAGAGTATGAACAGTAAAAAGACAAATATACCCTTAAAAATGGGCACATGACAAGCATGTGATAGCAATTCCGTCAAAACTAAATTGAACTAATGGCTCAGTGACATTTTTGGCATGTTTTTAAAAATATGATGACATTTGTAGGAAATAAAAAAGTTTAGTGACCAAACCGAACAATTCAAAAAATAAAATGACATTTTTGACAGTTCACTCTTAATATTTTATTCATTGTGTCTAATACATTCTTACACTTATCAAATATTTACCATTTTTTCCTAAATGTATTGCTCGTAGGTTGTGATTCCTTCATTGTCACCAGAAATCGTGAATATGTAATAAGACCGTCGTCTAAAACTATGGAATATCATTTTTAGAATGCTTTATGGAGAAACTTAGATTCTTGTCTAAGATTTATGTTCAATGATTTTCCTAGAAATGCACATTTGAACTAAACATCAGAACGGCGTCTTGGTGAGTTCGTTGGAGATATTTGTGCAGGTACATAGTTCTTGGTGTTTTAGTAATTTATTGTTCTGAAGAAGAGATGTAGACTAAGAAATTAGGTATTTTTGGAGGTGAAACTATGGCGGCTGCTTGTTGATGAGAAGCGGGTCTTTCATACTGCTAGCGATTGTCTCATTCAATTGTTTATCTGCAATTTCTTGGCCTTTGAATTCACGTTTCGAACAAATTATTTTTTGTTTTCGATGCCTCTTTCTCTTCCTTTGAATTCATAGTTTCGATGTCAAAACCCTTCCGAGGGGGCGTCGAAACTATCACATAGAGTTTGGTTTAAGAAATTACTATACTCTTAAAGTTTCAAGACTTGTTTCGATCTCGAAAGGGCATCGAAGCTTCTGCATTATTATTTTCCACAATTTCTCATTTTTAGTCATTAGTTTAATTATTTATTTGTTTTTCGAATCATCAAAATAAATTGGAGATCATAAGTTTAACAACCATATTCAATTATGGTGACTATGAGACCGATAATAATTAACTATGATGATGTGCACCAAATATTTTTAATGAAACAAGGCATCAAACATTTTAATCCCAACAAATTAAAAATAAATATATCAAATATCAAAAAGTCATGAATCCTGATCAAAATGAATATTTATGATACAAAAAAAATTTTTGATTCAAAAATTAATATTTTCAATGAATTATTAACATATATAACAAAGAGTGATACACACAAATATCACAAACAATCCAAAACCCAAAGATACACTCGTACAAGTTAAGGTCCTAATAGTCTTCTCTTCTTAATTATGTTTTGATTTTCAATTAAGATAAAAGAAAAACATTTATATGACGAGAGTGAGGTTTTTCAGTCATATGCAATAGTGAATAATTGAAGTTTTACAATGAAGGCAGGATACTTAAGAATTGTCTCAATCTTTTTCTCTTTTGTGCTCTACCGATCCATCCCCATTAGAAGAATCATATTTCTAATATTAAAAATGAAGTACAGTATTAGTAAAGGCAAATGTTATTGGCTGAGCATAAATCAGGATACAAAGCAAAATTTTACCTTTTTGATAATATTGCCCTTATGCCTCATTTTTGTTTTCGGTCTCTTACCCCAATTAATTAGCTCTTCTCCCCAAATTTACTGGTGCTGCTCCGCTGCTGCTTTAATCTCTATTCCTTCCTTACAACTTACAAGCATATTGATTCTTCCAAAAACGTTCTCCTCTCTCCCTCAGTTCATATTTGACTGTGGTTATTCTAATGAGAAAATCACACTTTTGGTCTATCTTCTTTACCCTCTTTATACTTTTGGTCTCTCTTATATGTAAACTCACACTTTTGGTCCATCTTCTTTCACAATTTGTCATTTTTGATCCTCTAACCAAACATTTGGGGTTAGAATGAAATTTTTAAAAAATTGCAACCCTTCTTTAGTAAATTGCGAAAAACTAAAGCCTTTAAAAGTCTAAAAATAGTCACCCACGCTTGTTTTTCATACGACATCAACTCTTTTTAGGTGAATTCGGACCATTATTTGTAAATTACGAAAAACTAAACCTTTAAAGGTTTAACTAATTATTATTTGGCCAAAAAAATTTATAACTTTTCAAAACAGTCTAAATTACCATTGACTTCATAGGTTAACTGGTAAAAGGGACCAAACACTACTACAAAATGGACTTTCTACGGCGGTGCTTTAACGGCGAAAAGACCAAAACCGCCATTAAAAAGAAAGTACGGACTTTCTACGGCGGTTTTTGATAACCGCCGTAGAAAGTAGGGACTTTCTACGGCGGTTTTCTTTCTAGACGGTTGTATTTCTAATCGCATATAATTAATAAATATGATGAATTTTTCTATAAAAATTGATAAATAGTAAAATACATATTTATTATTAAATTTAAAAAAATTACAAAAAACAGAAAAACTAGAAATTAATAGGAATAGAGGAACGGGCGGGAATTCACAATTACGGGCTTTCTACGGCGGATTTATTAGAACCGCCGTAGAAATGGACTTTCTACGGCGGTTGTAATTGAAACCGCCATAGAAAGTAACTTTCTAACTTTCTATGGCGGGTTCTTCATAACCGCCATAGAAAGTAACTTTCTATGGCGGTTGTAATTAAAACCGCCATAGAAAACTTTCTATGGCGGTTTTAATTACAACCGCCATAGAAAGTTACTTCTATGGCGGTTTTAATAAAAACCGCCATAGAAACTTGATTTTGTTTGAATTTTAAGGGTTTCCCTTTGTTTCCATCTCCAACCGGCCGCGGCTTCCCCTTGTTTCCATCTCCAGCAAACCGAAGCATTCTCTCGTTGCCGACGCCCATCCTCTTTCCGTTGGTTTTTTTCTCTTGTCTTCCCCCGAAGTCGTTCTTCCGGTAGCGTTGATAACAAGATCCGCTGTCACCCAACTCCGGATATGGTTTCTTAATCGGCCATCACCCACCACTTGGAGTTAATCTCCCATCATAATTTCACCACAATCGGTCCTTGTTGTGGGCTTCAAATCATAAAAAAGGTAATATAGAATAGTTTCAACTTTATTTAAGCTTTACAAATTTTATTGTTACTTGATTATTGTGATTGGCCTAGGGTTTATTATTAGTGTTAAATTCGGGTTTGGTGAGATGATAAATGATTAAATTCGGGTTTGATTAGTGTTCTATCGGTGATTATTGTATTGTTCTTACTATTAATGATTAAATTAATTAGAATTTGATGGATGCACGCAAAAATTTTGTGAAGTTTGGTGGTTGTTCGGTTTATTAGCATGGAAGTTTTTGATATATATATTTTGAATAAAGTTGAAATATATATATATATATATATATCAAAACCTTTCTAAGGATGTTCCTGCTGTTTTTGATATATATTTTTTGAATGTAGAGAAAAAAATGAAATATTAAATTTTTTTTTTTTACAAATTTGGTACTTTCTACGGCGGTTATCTTCAAAACCGCCGTAGAAAGTTAACTTTCTACGGCGGTTCCTAGAAAGTTCGGACTTTCTACGGCGGTTGTGAACCGCCATAGAAAGTTCGGACTTTCTACGGCGGTTCGCTTAGGAACCGCCATAGAAAAAAACCGCCGTAGAAAGTCCGAACTTTCTATGGCGGTTCACAACCGCCGTAGAAAGTCCGTAAACTTTTTACGGCTGCCGGATAGATGGCGGTTCAAAAATGCCAAAAACCGCCGTTAAAAGCCCTAAAAAACCGCCATTAAAAGTCATTTTTGTAGTAGTGAAAAATATTAAAATGTGAAAGAAGATGGACCAAAAGTACGAGTTTACATAGAAGAGGGACCAGAAGTGCAATTTTCCCCTATTCTAATTATCATCCATCTCAAATTGTTCATATGATATATCAAGGAAGTGTTTTGAAAACGGGACCGGCTCAACCGGTTGGGCCTGTTAGACCAGTAACCGGCCACCAAACTGGTTCGGTTTTATGCCATAAATCGCTTTTCCAATAACCTGAGCAACCCCAATCAAACTCGGGGTTGACCCAGGAACCGGTTGACTCATGAAAATTGGGTTTTTCCATTTCTCACATGTTAATCTTTAAAATGTGAAAGTTGAGGTTTGAAACCATAACCTACAAGAAATAGAAGACTTAATCTTGTAAAAGTGACCAACTCGACCAAAGATTATTCTGTGAAAAGTGTTTTTCATATTAAATATATATTCTATTATCATAATATTATTAACCTTCCATGAAGTTCACTTACTTACTATCTAATTTAAATTTAAATTTCTGAAATTTAAAGTTTAAATCTATATTGAAAAATAAATACGAAAAACTAAAAATTATAAAATACTAAAGCAAATTAATTATCTAAAATACTATTCCCTTCCACATTTTTAGGTTTAGATTTTTGAGAATAAAATGAATTGGATATATTGTTTTTATACATTTTTATATAAGTGTAATTTTTATATATATAATGTAATTATGACATCATCCGGTTTTTTTGTCCGGTTTAACCCAGTTGACCCAGTGACCCTTTTACTTAGCCGGTTTATGCTCCGATCCAATTCTCAAAACTTTCGAAATGAAAGTAAAATTATGGGCATGTCTTTCATTGTTTTTGTTTTTGTTTTTGTTTTGGTTTTGGATCATCCATCTCAAATAGCTCATATGTGATATCACGGAAATGAAAGTAATTAAAATTTCTGTTATCTTTCATTGTTTTTATTTTTGTTTTGATTTTGGTTTTAATAGTAAATTTAATATATTTTATTTTTCCTCATTTTCAATACAATTTTTTACTATTCAACTATACATTTCTAGATTTCTAATACACTTTTTACACTAAAAAATTATTTTCCAAAAACATGTATTCAAAACCAAAACAAAAACAATTAAAAAGATCATGCCCTTTCAGCAATAAACCGCAAGAAATTAGCCGCAAATCATCCAATGCCACTGTAATTTTTAGTTGTCGCTACAGTTGTTGATGACCAACGCTCTCTCCAAGACCACACACAAATTTCCACTAAATTCAATGAATAAGGCATTAAGGTTTGAAAGAACAATTTGAGAGAATGAAGCAATGGAAATTTTGCAAGTAAGAAGAAATCTCAACTCGGGTGAAACTTTTAAAAAAAATTATGATCGAATGGAAAAACTAGAGGAATTTTTTTTACTTTACTCTTGCTCCTTCTGGTTCTTAGTTTTCCATATCAGTTTTTGGTGGAAAGGTAGCACCAATATATACCTTCCTCATCGGAATAATCATATCGCAAGAAGGTAGGGGTGGGCACGAATCGGTTTCCACGAATTGCGTTTTCTATGAATCGGTTTCCTTGAATTTTAAATTTTTTTGGCCAATTTGAAAACCAAACCTAATTCGTTTTAAAACTGAAGAAACCAAATCGAATTTGTAATTCGGTTTGGACCGTGGAAACCGAATTCACAAAGTTATTTTCAGAATTAATAATTTAACATAGTAAGGCTTTGAAGAAAATGAAAGAGAGATGGGAAAAGGAAATAGAAAGAGTAAAGAAATAAAGATAATGAAGAGAACAAAGAAAATAAATGGAGAGAAGAAAAGGAAACAAAGGTGGGTACGCAGGGAGAAAGAAAAAGAAGGAGGGGGAGGGGGCGGGGGGAGAGAGAGAGATATAGTAGGGCAGAGGAATTTAAAAAATGAGAAGTTTAAAATTAAAAATATATAAATCATATATCACAATTCGGTTTTAGAATCGATTTTCGGGTTCGATACCAAATTCGAAAACCGATTCTAAACCGAATTCATAATTCGAATTTGGTTTCAAACCAAACTCAATTCAAATACTGAATTCGAATTGGGTTATTCGAATTCGGTTCGATTTTTGAATTGGACCAAATCATACCCACTCCTACAAGAAGGGTTCAAAACCATATAATTGGGGAGAAGAGTAGATAGAATTTAGTATGAGAGCCACAAAAATCAAAAACGAGGAGAAATTGTTTTTTTGGGTGCTTGCCGCTGCCGCTGTTTGGCCTTCACAGCGACGTGTCTCTGCCTATATGCTGCCTTCTGCTCCTAGAACCACTGACTTCTGTTCCCATTGTTTCCATTAAAAGATCTGGTTTCTTCACCTGCCTTCCCACCGGTTCCTTATGCTCCAGGCTAACGCTATTAGTTCTGCCGCCTAGTCGCTGAATCCAGCGTTCGTCCCATCCAGTCTTTTCTGGAGAAGGGAGACAGCTGCCGTGAAAAATCAAGATTGGGTGATAATTTTGGTTAAGGGTACTATAGTCAAAATAATGAAATTTTGTTATGTATCCTAATTTGTGCTCTAGCAATAACATTTGCCATTAGTAAATTGCAGGCATGGAATACTATGAGAGGAGATCATCCGTACCATTGGATACACGATATCCTCTCATATTCAAGGCGTGAAAATGTGATTTAATACTCCCATGTGAGAGGTACATAGTCAGTGGTGAATCCAAAAAAAAAAAAAAAAAATTTGAGTGGGATAGGGTAGGACGTATACTATAAACTCATGTTATTCAAGGACAAAGGTTCAAATAAACCCCTGATGTTTCACCCAATGTACAAATAAGCCCTTAACGTTACTTTTGGATCAAAAAAACCCCTGACGTTACAAAAAAAGGCCAAATTAGCCCCTCATCTGTTAACCCTCTGCCACATGAGAAGTTTTTGCTGACGTGGCTAAACAGTTGCATCCACGTAGATGAAAAAAAATTTGTTGACTGTGCATGGGTAACATTTGAGGATAAAATCTCAAACAAAGAGACCTAATTCTCTATCTTGTGCTGTGTTTCCTAACTTAAATGTGCTGCAACCTTATAACCACAAAGTGAATATAGCACATACGCTTTGATTAAAATCCCTGTCGAGTCCAGCGCTATTTGAAATGTACTAAATGCATATGATGCAGGTTGTTTGTAGTGAGTACTGTTACAAGAGGAAGCATAATTACGATGATTGCTCCCCCAATTACCTGCAAAAGAAAAATGATAAAGAAACACTCAATGACGACATAATTCTGGTATAACACTAAGAAGAACAAATTAATTAAATTGACATTAACTTGTAAAATGAAACAGAAAATAAGCTTCCTGACACCATATTGATATGATATGGATAAATGCAATCGTCTCCAATGCAAATGTGTTAAGCACTGCCCATCTTCGTTTGTTCTGCAATGTTTGTATCTGCATAAGCCTAAGAAACACAAAATAAATTATAAAATAAAGAGATTAGTATTAATTAAACTTCAACCACCAGCAAAATCACTTATATAATTAATGGAGAACAGGAATTACCTGTGTCCCTATGCCAGCTATCAGCCCTATTGTGTCAAGCCAAGCACAGCACCAGGATGCAAAAGGCCCCCATCTCTGCCTAGCTAAATGAGCCGCCCAAATATATAGAGAACCGGTTGTAACCTGCATCCTTAGCACACTTTAATGCTTTAAGGACAGCTCATGCTTCAGCATGTAGTGGTGAATTTTCCATAAAATAGAAACCATCCATCGAGTTACTGGGTTGCATGTTAATCGTAAGACTCCATACTAGTAGAAAATAGAGCTATAGTCACACCCTTTTAATCACATTATAAAATCAATGTGATAATAGCCTTTAATTATCACACTACTTTTTATGCTATTAACACATAATAGATAGATAAATGTGATTTTATAGTTCTATTACCACACAAAAATAGGACTATTGACACAATTGGAAAAAATATGTTTATAGCTCTCTATTGACACACTAAAGCAAATTCTGTTGCCACATAATCAGGTAGTGTATCTATAGAACTAAAATTAACACCTTACCAAGTGTGGTAATTAGCAGCTCTGCCCCCAATTTGTCAGAATAATAATAATTATTAAAAAAAAGTGAAAAAAAGGCCAATGTATTTTTTTTTGGAAGGAAAAACCCACCTTTCTTTGTAAGTGAAGGCAAATCATGGCAACAAGAACTCCCACCCACAAAATAGCGCCAACGAAAGAGCTCCCCAAAGACATTTCCAGCCATCAAAATACCACCAACGAAGAAGCTCCCTGAAGACGACGATTGCCCAGATCTTGTCCAGTCGAGGAATTTAGCACCACCTTAAACCAATTTTGTCTATTCTCCGCCACAACTTTGTAATTTCGTCCCTCAAGACTCGTGTAAGTAATTCTGCACATCACAACCTGGCTTTTTTCTCTCTCTCTTTTTTTTTTTTTTTTTTTTGGTTAATTCTGATATTCATTATTGAGGTTAGGGTAACATTGATGGTGATGTGAACTCTTGATTCCAACTTGTGAAAACAAAAACTCAATGCCAAAAATTGCCAAGCAAAATCTGATTGCAAGACGCAGCTCTTAAAACTCAAGAATCCTTACCCTTGGATTCGGCAGACTACTAATTTAACAAGTTAAATTAAACACGCAATTCAAACCAAGTGACGAATTCTAAAACCAAGTGATGAATTCTAGTGGCGAAACAAAGCATGCAATTAGATAGAGCAATTATCTAATTAGCCTATAGTTCCTATACTTTAGCAATTAACAAGCATGCAAATTACTTAAGCCAAAATAAAGAAGAGTGAATAATAAAGTATAAATTTTCATTCAATTAATCATTAAAGAATAATGAAGTGCAGCACCCCTATATATAGGTAGAGGATGCACAAAATTACAAGGAAAAATAAGGAAAGAAAAACACAAAATTGGAACTTAATCAAGAGATTAAGTAACACACAAAAATCAGCAAGAAAAAGGAACTTATTTGCTGAAAAAGTAAAAGAAAAGAAGGAAGAATTTTGGCTGCTTTAAAGTAAAAAATGCACGAAATTCTCACAAGAAAAAGGAAGGAAAAATTCATATTTTACCTTCAAAGAAAAGGGAAAATCGAAAAATAAAGGAGAAAAGAAAAGAGGAAACTATGAAGAGAATTAGGTAACATACACAAAACCTTAATTCTCCTCCTAACCCTAACCCTAATTGCAAATTGCTTCTCCTTGGGCTTGGGCTTGGCCGAATGTGGGTTCATGGAGTGGACTTGATGGATTTGGCACAATTGATGTAGCATGATGATGTAGATGCAGGAAGCTTCTGGAAGCTTCCGAAATCATTTCAGAAGTTCAAAAAATATTTCACTTTTAAAATTCTTCAAACTTCATGAAATCTCCATTTCTTTATTGGAAAGACTTGTAGTTACCATTTCCACCATTTCCTTAGCTCGTAAGTACCATTTCCACCATTTGCACAGCTTGAAAATACCATTTCCTTAATTGGAAGGACTAGTATTCACCATTTCGGCCTTGATGGAGAGTAGGGTAATGCTTGTAAGCTTCATTTCCTTCTCATTAAGTGCATTGGAGCTTTTGGTTGACCTCGTGGATTCTGACTTATATTTTGTGTTGTTTGAGCCTTGGATATCCTCATCAGATGGTTTCCCATGTTTCCACAAACTTTTATTTTATACGTTGTTGGATGAGTTTGCAGAAGAGCTAACCCTGCTACCATTTTAAATCTTGATTTTGATATTGGATGATGTTTGTAGTGCTAACTTTTCATGTCCTCTTAACTTCATATTTGGTTTGGGTGTAAGTAAAAAATTCAACTCCCATTTCTACATAATTGAAGCTCTGGGACGCAGTACAATAGAGTCACAGATCGACAACTCCATAAAACAATGAAGGTTTTTACTATTGTTCTCTTCCTTTCAAATAATACTTGACGGAAGGTCATACGAAATTGGGCACTAATAACTAGTAGATCGAATTTTAGTGTGCATTTTTACCAAAAACTACTGCTTATTGTTGGACACAATGTTTGAGTTTTGCTTTGTGTATTGAAAATTGATTGTAATTTCCTGATCATGTATTTACATGAGCATCCATTTTATTCCTTTGATTTTGTTTGAATTTCTATATAGATTTGTAGAAATATTTTTTGGACTATGTTGAGGATTTTGTTGGGCAAAAAAATATAAAAATTCTTTGTGTATTTTCTGCTTCATCAGTTGAAATCCTACACGTGTTTGTTGGATTGCCTAAGTAAGATTTCGGTTGGCACTACTATCCTTGAATCCAGTTGTTCCTTATGTGAAGGTCCTTGCACAATATTACAAATTTTAGGCTTCTGGATATGGCCATTTTTGCAAGGAGATATTTCATTGACTAAAACCTCATAGCTGATGTTTTATGATAGGGATTCGGTTGATGAAGTTGGATGAACTGCTTCTAGCTTATATGTGAATTGTGATACTCTGAAAGCAACTCATTTTCCCCTCCAAATAAGTGAAAATCATGAGAGACCCCTCTCCCATTTGTACTTTCGTTGTTGACATGCATGGCTCCTGTGTTCTCTTTTCTGTTTCCTTATGAATTGGCAAAAAAAAATGAATTTTGGGCCGGCCATTTAAAAATCAATTCTCAACTTCATGGACAGACTAAAATATTTTCAACTTAATGTACTAAAGTAGGGAGGACAGCCAAGTTAATGTACCAAAAGAGTTTAAAAAATCAATGAAATAATGTTTATCAATCCAAAATCACACTTCTAAACAGTATCATGTTTATGAACAAGATTTGGGGTGAATGAAAAAAACTAGGAAACATGGAGAATTTTGTGGCTCAGAGACAAAAACATGCAATTAGTACAAATTAGATACAATGGTACAACACCTACAACTAAAGAGCAGCTTCCTACTTTGAAGATTTCAACCCATCACAGGTAGTCATTCTTTCTAAAATGTGTCAGATCTTTTTTGGAAATTTGAGTTCTATGCGTAAGTCTTTTGAATCTTGTAAATAGGCCTGGAAATTTGAGAGAGACTGGCAATGAAGACTTAACTCTTTCTTGAAGATGATTATCATTTTAAATGTAATGGGAATTTAGTGTACTTGTTAGTGATTGAATGGATTTTTTCAATCCAATTTTCTAAATTTCTGAATAGAGTAATTAATGTTTCTTAGGGGACAGAACATCACTTAGCTTAATCTTATAGTTCACGAGCACGAGCTTAGCAATGTTAGAATGTCATATAAATAGTAAATACTTAATAGATATGTGATATAAGCATATATTAGTGTGTCGATTAGTTAGGTGAAATGAAACGTACATTTATTTATTATAGCATTTTGAAATAAAGATCTCGACAGTATATAGACAATAGTTCAAACAATTGATAGTAGGTATAGTTTGAGATACACCAGAAAATTATTAGAAATTTGACATTTCAGACTATTGGAAAGTTAGCCCATATATTGTTTGCAGAAAATTAGACCAATTTGAGACACGACTATTTGAAAATGAATTCAGGCAACACCACAGAATGTAGGGCTAGTCAAAAACCCGCGGGGTCGAACCCGGAACCAAACAGGAAGAAACCCGACCAGCGCGGTCCGGTTTGGGTTTTTTTTTTTTTTTTCCGTACACAGCTGCGGGTTCGGTTCCGAGTCGGTTCTCCCTCCAATTTTGGGTTTTCTAAAATTAAAAACCTGTAAAATTATAATGCTCATTGGCATAAGTCAGGATTCGAACACACAACCTAAGGTTGACAAACCAATCTTAAGGAAAGCTGATTAACCACTCCAGCAATTATTTGTTTTGTTATTTTTTTCTTCTTATCATATTATACAACAAATTAAACTATAAATCACTTAATATTTTTTCAATTATATTAATGATTTAAATTACATCACATATGTATTTATTTCACAATATAAACAAATTTTAATTTTTTATATAAAAACATAAATAATATTTTATTCTGTAAATTTATATATTATTTCAAATTTAAATACTATGCTTATCAATTGAAAATTGATATCTTAAATAAGTAAAATTATACTCTATTATTTTTTTATTATAGTATTTTTTTTTAAATAGTAATAGAAAGGTAAAAACAATAATGAGAAGAACAACACAAAATGTAAATTATACCATTAGTTTATATAGTATTATATTGTATATTGTTTTTTAAAAAAATTATTATAATATATGTAGTATAAAGAATTGATATATAAATAAACATATAATATAATAAAGATAATAAGATAATATAACAAAACAAAAAGTAGAAGGAGTGGCTACAGCTTACCTTAAAGTTAATTGTTAAAACTTAGGTCACGTGTTCAAATCTCATCTTAAGCAAAAATAATATAATTTTGAAACTTTTTCATTTGGAAAAAAAAAGGGGCCCAAAACCCGACCCGACTCGAAACCGACGGGTCAGATCTGTTCTGGGTCGGGTTTGACAAATGTTCATCCCTAGCAGAATGATAGAAGTAAACAATCCACGTGCTGCTCCACTAGAAAGAACATATCCATAGTGAAGAATTTGCATATTGGTTTTCCAATAAAGTAAGTTTCATCCGTTATAAAAGCTTTCAGATTACCACTATGTTGTTTTTATGTAACTATCTTTGTTTTTCATGGTGGTTAACTATTTGTAGATTTCTACAGAAGATTCAATATGCAAAGATTTGAAATGTCTTGCTAGGGGCCCTAACAACATAGGACTAACATATCAAAAGTATGTTGTTAATGGCTTTAAATTTCACACAAGGAACTTGGAGAGTAAGAGAAAGACACAAAACAGTGGGATAAAAGTGAAGGCAATGACTTCAAGTTTTTCAAGTATAAGATATCAAAATCCAATCCTAAGTGAGCTCAATTATTTTGGAATCTTGACAGAAATTATTGAGCTAGATTATATAAGTCACTGGGTTGTTTTGTTTGGATGGGACTGGGTATCAAAGGGAAGCAAGTTGAAATAAGGTGGTGATGGTTTTACAATTGTCAATTTCTCTAATGTTGGATCTCATAAGGAACCTTTCATTCTTTCATCTCAGGTTTCACAGGTTTTTAATGTAATAGACTCAATTGATAATAATTGGCATTTGGTCATCTCTACATCAGCAAGAGGAAACTATGACACGCAACCAATAGTTGATGTTGAAACCTACTTGCAAAGTTACAAATGCAATCCTGTAGATAACGGTGAGAGCGAACAAGTTTGATGGATTCATGAAGATGTTGATGGAGTTCAAATTGACAAATCCACATGAAGATCTATTACGCTTGTCTATATTTTTGTGTAACTGGATATGTGGATTGGTTGTGCTAACTCAATCTGGATTGTTTTTCTTGAAAAATTTTGGTTGGTTTGGATATTTGATTGTGTGGTTAAATTTGACAGGGAGTGTTACTCCATTAACAGAGGAAGTGGTGCTGAAATTTCAAACAATTAGATGTGCTAATTAATTTTTGGGTTGTTTAGCTGCTTATTTGGGTAATTGGATATATGGATTGGTTATGCTTAATTAAATGTGGATTTTGTTTTGGAAAATATTAGCTAATTTGGATATCAAATTGATTGTGCAGTTCAATTTTGATAGGTAGTTTTTGTCAATTTATAGATGAAATGCTGCAAAAATTTCTATAAAAAAATTACTTATGTATTGAATATCAACAGCTTATAATGAATTTTGAACATCTATTCAAGATATTAAGACATTTATGAAATGTAAGAAATCTCATAATTGTAGTGTGGCACCTTAAAATATCTAATTGTATAATGACACCCTCATAGTTATAATATGGCTTTGAGACATTTATAAATTGTAAAAAATCTTATAATTCTAATATGACACCCTAAAATGTCTAATTGTGGAGTAGCACTAATAGTTATAAGATGGAATTGAGACCTTTATGAAATGTAAAGAAGCTCTTAATTGTAGTATGATACCCTAAAATGTCTAATTGTAGAATGACACCCTAATAGTTATAATATGGAATTAAGATAGTTATGAATTGTAGGAAACTTCTTAATTTTAGTATGACACCAAGACATGTGTAATTTGAGAATGACACGACATTCTAGTTATATTAATTATGAGTTTAATGTAATCCAAAAAAAACATAAAATAAAAAATTATGAGTTTAAGACATTTAGGAATTGCAATAAACCTCTAATTGTGGAATAACATCCTAATAATGATAAAATAAGGGTGATCCTAAGAATAATGATACACATCTCAACTTCATAACAAGTGATGTAACATGCTCGTGTTTTAATAATTACTTTATAAAACTTAAGTCAATGTATGTATATCACATCACTTGCTATGAAAATCGTAATAAATTAGTTGAAATGAACATTATTAACTATAGTTATAATATGACTTTGGAACATTTAGTCATTCTAAGAAGTTTCTTAATATTGTAGCATATATATGACATCATAACTTGTCTAATTAATTATGTACCATTGAAAGAAATCCCTGAATTCTAATAAACTTGATAGACTAATTAACCTGTAAAATTATAGAATGGCATGCTAACGTATATTACTGTGTGGTAAACACTTTCTTAATCAGATTGTAAATAAGTAACTACTCTCTCAATTTCGTTAGAAGAGTCTACTTTCAATTTTTTTTTTCCAGGAGTTCTAATAGAATAGTCAATTTTCATATTTTGTACTATTCATACCCTTACTAATATAATAATGAAGTGTTCGTAATTAACCCATACTTAAAAATACTACCACAAAATTGACCTTCAACACTGGTAACTAACACTAGTTGCATTAGAAAACGGTGTAAGTGAAAAAAAAACACGGATCATTGACACCAAGTATGAGAAACCAGTGTTGAAGATAAGTTTAACAGGTGTTAAAGGTCATCTTTATATAATATTTTAATATTATTTTACACAATCAGAACAAAGAGAAATAATTTTAAATGAAAAGAGTATGACAACGTGATTTAATTTTGACCAAAAAAAGAAGAGGGAACAATTTTCAGATTGGAGGGAAAAACAGGCGCCATACATGAATGATAGTCTGACGGCCGATAATCAATTTGTTTACTCAAATTAGATCTGAGGGCTGCAATTGACTCCTATTTACTCTGAAAGAGGCAACTGTGTGCTATTTTTTTTTATTTTCTCCAAATTTAATTGTACAAGCCCCCTTTCCCCAATTTCCTTTCTCTTTCCCATTCTTCCCGGAGGCAGAGCGCCGCCGTTACCGATTTCCATTTAATTGTAAGTCATTACTATGCTTGTTGTGTGCTATGAGAGCTTTTCTTCAATGATTTTTTTCTCTCGAAGTTTTCCCCCTTAATTCTAACTATTCTCTCTTCCCTCTTCTTTCTTCTCTGCTCTTCATTTTGGGAGAAAATCTCAGATTTCGGACTAAATCACTGATTCGCGTAAAGATCCTAAAAGCTCCACCACAGATCTCAATTTCTTTGGGTTTACCTCCTCAGTAATCTTGTTTCTTTTTTTTGGGGTGAAGAATCAGTCTAAAAAAAGTTTTCCCCCTTTTGGGTCATAGCTCTTATTCGTCTCCCCAATACTCAAAACCTAGGGAGATAAAGAGCAGTTGATTAAGGAGTCTGTCTCACACTCAAAAAGATAAAGAGCAGTTGATTAAGGAGTCAATTCACTCTTGACGAATAACTACCCAGAGACTGCAGAAAAAAAAACTCTCGACAGTTGAAGGGAGTTGGCAGACACCATTGTCGGATGAAGGAGTTGGAGAGGCAGTTCTTCATGGCTGCAATTACTTTCTTTTTGCTTATAAATATTAGATTCGGAAGGAGCAAAAGTGGGGGCTGGGCTGGACGTCTGCATTTGGAATGGTCCATGCCCCGTAGATTAGTTTTTCTTCCATGTTTTCTTGCTGCAATTTCTTTTGTTCTTTTCCATTCATGTTTCTCTTGGAATCCGTTTAATAATAGAAGTAATTAGATTCTTTTAGTTTAGCTTCAATTGTTTCTTTTTCTTTTGTTCAGCTATGCATATTTGTTTAACTCTGCTGTCTTTGGTGTTTAATAGTAATTAGATTGTTTAATCCGGAAATTACATGATGGAGCACTGATTTAAGTTGGTTCGTGAGACCTAAATGTTTTTTTAGTTTATGAATGGAAGTTCTTGTTATTCTCTATGATAGTTCAAGTATTATGTAGGTTTTCTTATGTCTTGATCACACTTAAGTTAAACTACAATAATGGAAAACCAATCGGATAAATCGAGTCGTCCTCTTTGAGTCCGATCAGTGGTAAGACTGCCTTCATGTAGGGAGAATAATAGGGTAGTCGAATGGCCCTGCGTCAGAGTCTTTTGGCTAAAATCAGGTTCCCTTCTTTCTTAATGCTATTAGTTGGTTAATCTAGTAGAGCGTCTCTCTAGGTTATGAGTTAATTAGGAGATTAGTTAGAGATGCGTCATCCTAACAATCAGAAAAATAAGAGGGAATGAGGTTATGCATGGCGCGTCGCCGGTAACCATAACTGGTTGATTTTTATTTGTTAAACATATCCTTGCGTCGATGAATGAAATTCTTGAACTAGTGTGAATTCATGTGCTTGCCGGAGCCTTTTTATATTTGCTTTATTTTGTTTATTATTTTAGTTTATTAAGTTGTTACCATTTTAATCCTGATGAAATTCTCTCCCAAACCTGTGCTTAATTAACTGAAGGAAGAAATTAATCCCGTTCCCTGTGGAGACGACCTTACTCACCATGTGCTGAAGTTTACCTCAATTTGAGTAGGTTTTATTTTGGTGTAAAAACGACCCACCACAATGAAAGAGCTATTTGTGGATTATCCGGAAAGAATTCTTCTCTCTTTGATCGCCCTTCAATATTTAATTTGTACTTATGTATCTCTAATGGGCTAGTAATTATTACCTTTTGGTTGCCCTTCAATCTTGAATTTGTAAATTCATTTCTCTAATGGGCTAGTTAATTTTCGTTTTGTTTGCCCTTCATTTGTGAATTTATGAAATCTTTTGTGTAATGGGCAAGTTTAATGTAGTCTCAATCGTAGTGCAGACTTGATATTTCTTATATCAAAATGTTAGGTTAATTTAGCATTGTAAGCTTCATATTGAGATTAGACTCAATTTTAATTTGATATGTAAAACTATTTTACTTTTAATTTTTGTTGGCACTTGTCTTTATTTATTGTGTTATTGTATTAGTTAATATTATAATACTAAAATTATATATATGTATATATATATATATATATTAGAATTCTAATTTATAAAGACATTCAAATATGTTCCAAAAATTACAAAATTAATTTAAAAAATATATTCTAAAATATTAAAATTTGATATATTATGACATTTAAAAGTGTGATATAAGTTCATTTAAAGTGTGGTAACATTTAAGTTATAATGACATTTTAGAAAGTGCTAAAAATTATCTATTATCACATATTACTATGTGGGTAATAGTGTTTCATATCTTTAGTGACATTTTTACTTATCTATAGTGACATTTTTACTTATCTATAACCACACCTTTAAATGTGTTTATGGCTATTTGATCTATAACCACTCTCACCTACACCACATTTATTGTCAATGTGGTTATCGGTGAAATGTGGCAATATGTTCTCTATTGACACATTTTTTTGTGTCTAAAAGCTTATTTTCTACTAGTAAATGAGATGAAAAAACTTTGAGCGATTGGAGATGCCAAGAAGGGGAATGAAAACCCACCGCAGCAGCTATTTGTTTGAGATTTTATCCTCAAATGTTACCCATGCATAGTCAACAACTTTTTATCTACGTGGATGCAATTTTTTAGCCATGTCAGCAAAAACTGCTCATGTGGCGGAGGGTTAACGGATAAGGGACTAATTTAACCTTTTCTGTAACGTCAGGGGCCTTTTTTATCCAAAAGTAACATTAAGGGTTTATCTGGACCTTGAGCGAAATATTAGGGGCTTATTTGAGCATTTGCCCTATATTCAATCAAAATTCACAATTCATATAGAATTAAAACCCATTCATAAAATCTTTAATTTTTCAAATTAGATCCCTAAATAAAATTCCCGACTTCAATTCAAATCAATGAAAAAAATCAACCAGACGCAAATTTCGATTCAATTCAAATGCTCAAATTAAGATACTCATATCATCACAACTGATTCATCATATGTGACATGCATTCATTAATCAATAATATTATAGTAATTATTATTTCATATAAATGTAGCCAATAAATACAAGGTCGCCTTACACTTATAAGTTCCCAAGGCAAAACAATGAAAAGAGCACAAATAAGTTTTTATGTGAAAATATTACTGTTCTTAAATTATTATGTGCAAAAATTATTATCCTAAAATTTGTATGAGTATAAATTATTTTTCTAAACTTTATCCAAATATATTATAATATATTAATAATTTATACTCATAAAAATTTTAGAACAATAATTTTTTGCGTATAAAAATTTTAGAACAGTAATTTTTGCACATCATGATTTAAGAAAAATAATTTTTGCACATAATTATTTTAAAATATTAATCTTTGCACATTAAAAAAATATTTTTGTCAAAAAAAGTGCAGTAAATCTCATACTTTAAAAAAAAAAAAAAAAAAACTTTGGACTCTCATCTGAAAAGCCCACTTATATTAACACCTTTCATGTAAAATTTAATTTGTGCCTAAAACTAAGTTTTTATAAACTAAAATTACTTGGGGCCTAACACTATTATTTGTATCAATTAAAATTATTTGGACCTAAGACTAAATTTTTATAAACTAAACTTACTGCTACATAATAGTATACTGTAATAATTTTGGGCTCTGGGCCATTGCCCAACTTTCCCTTGGGCCACTGTAAATTTGTGTATTTAAATATTACAACAGTTTGTTTTCATATTCAAATTGGTTACGACAGAGCTAAAGGCTTCAGCTATATTCCTTGTCAAGCGGATCCGCGTAAGAGAAAACACAACGAAGCAAAATTGTCTCAATTGTAGCATCTATGGTGGTGATCATCTTGGCTGCGGTGGTGACGTTCAAATTAAGGAGCAGGACAGGAGACAGAAGAGGTAGCGACACTCTTTCCTGATTAAAAATAAGTCGTGCTAGTTACTTTTTGTTTGCTTTTAGGAGCTAATTAGGAGTTTATAGTTGAAAAACTTTGGATCATACATCGCAGAGACTACGAGTTTGAAAATAACAAAAGATTTACCTACAAAGATCTCGTAGAGATCGCCGGCGATTTTGAGACCATTTTTGGAGAGAATGGTTTTGGAAAAGTCTACCTCGGGCGTCTCGGCCTAAATGGCTAAAGAGTAGCTGTGAAGTTACTCTCCAATCTTCCTCCCAAGGGTACGACGAGTTCCAAACAAAGGCAAACCTCCTCCCAAGAGTTCATTATCAGAAAATAACCACTCTTGAAGAGTATTGCTATGAAGGTGATCACATGGCTAATGGAGAATTTAAAAAACACCTTTCAAAGTCTGTTGATGACAATGCTCTGAGTTGGTCAAAATAGCTTCAGATTATGTTGGATGCAACGGAAGGACTGAACTATTTACATAGCAATTGCAAACCGCCAATAATTCATATGGACATCAAATCATCCAACATCTTACTAAGTGAAGATTTTGTGGGGAAGTTGGCTGATTTCGGACTATCCAAAGCATTCAGCAGCAATGATGATGGGTCTTCGATGTTTACAATGTTAAAGGCACGCCTGGATACATTGATCCCGATTACTGAGGTACACAGAGGCGGCATGAGAAGAGTGATGTATATAGCTTTGACATTGTTATTCTACAGTTAATCGCTAACAAGCCACATGTGATCTTAGTCACTAATGCTTTAGCCAGTGCAAGGTCGGTCCTTACACCTACAAGGTATAGGGCAAAATAGTAAAAAGAGGCCCCCAAATGAACTTTTATGTGCATATACTACTGTTCTTAAATTCTTATGTGCAAAAATTATTGTTCTAAAATTTTTATGTGGAAGAATTATTGTTCTAAAATTGTTATGTGCAAAAATTATTGTTCTAGAATTTTATGAATATGAACTATTATTCTAAATTTTATACTAATATATTATAATATATCAATAATTTACACTCAAAAATTTTTAAAATAATAATTTTTGCACATAAAATTTTAGAACAATAATTTTTGCACATCATGATTTAAGAACAATTTTTGCACATAATGATTTAAGAATAGTAATATTTGCACAAAAATTTATTTATGGCCTCTTTTTATAGTTTTTCCCCAGGATCTTGTAAGTATATGGACCGGCCACGTCGATACTTGCTCCATTTTCTAGAGCATCTGCAGCTGAAGACCCCAAACCAAATAAGAACAAGTAAAAATCTATCTATAATTTTTCAAGCTTTTCTAGATTCAAAATCAAATATAATAATATTTGTTTCAAGATTTTTTGAAATATTATTTTCAGTGCACAAAATAATCAATCCATCTATGCTTTCTTGAGTTGAATCATTAAAAACCTGAACTCCATTAAAAAAATATATCACAAAGCAAAAATGACAAAAATAAAGGTATTATCCGAAACTAAAATAAAAGTGGAAAAAAAAAAAAGAGAGACAAGTCCCGCCGTCGATGACGACGACGCACACGGCACACCTTGACACCGACCCTTTTTAAACCCAAGTCAAAAGACTTCTTTTTTACACAAGTGTGAACAAGCAGTAATAATAAAATAAAGAATCAGAATTCAAGGCATATCTATTAAAAAAATAAAATATATATTAAGAAACCCTTATTTTTATGTTCAATAGCAAAAGCTCAATATTGGAGGTGTGATTTCAATAGTGTTGTGACTTGAAAAAAAGAAATTGAAATTTTAATGGCGTAATAAATAAATTAAAAAAAACTCTAGTTCTCACATCTTAGTTCTAATGGGTACAATCAAAGTCAATGGAGAAGAAGACCAAAAGTCAAAGGAAAATGAAGTTTTGGGCAGGACAAAAAAAAAAAAAAGGTGTAGTAATTCGCTTCGATGAAAGAAAAGTGCAATAAATTTCATATCCCAAAAAAAAAAAAAATTGAGCTCTCATATTAAAAATTAAAAAAAAAAAAAAAAGACAAACCCACTTTTACATGAACACATTTCATATTCTTTATAAAAAAAATTTTAAAAAAACACATTTCATATAAATTTAATTTGGGGTTAAAACTAAAATTAGTCTAGCATCGAACTTACATTTTTATCAATTAAAATTACTTGACCTAAAACTAAAAAATTTTTAAACTAAACATACTACTACATAATAGTATAGTATAACAATTTTGGGCCCTTCAAAATTTTGAGCCCTGAGCCATCGCCCAACTTGCTCTTCCCCTTTAATCAGCCCTTAATGAATGCATGACACATTAATTACTAAGAAAACTTGTGAATATCATTAGTATTTTAAATGAATTTAATAACTTATAAATTTCAACTTACAATCAAAAAAATCTAATTAATTTTTAAATAACAATTTCATCTCAAATAAAAATGAATAACAAATAGGGCAAGAGAAAATGAATAACCTTTTAAGTATGGTAAAAACAAAAAATATAAAGAGTTAAAAGAAGAGAGAAAGAGAAACAAATAAAATGAAAAATGAAAAAAAAAAAACTTGACTGTATTTTTTCTATTTAATAAATATAAATTTTTTTTTTCCAGAATTTAACCACTCAACGACGGTCAATGCTTATTAACCAAATGGAATATGTCTTTTTTCAAATTTAAAATAAATAAATAAATAAGAGGGAAGTTAGATCACCAAATTTTATAATTTTTAATATACTAGTACTATAGATTGTTTTTTAGATTTGGGGTGGGTTAAAACTCCTCCTCCAGCCCACCCCTGAATTGGGAAACCGAGAATCTCAAGTATGCAAATTTGCAATTGTATGTATGTCCCAGTCATCCCTCCAATCTTTAATGCAGACAATTCTTCCATCTCAAGAAATGTATAGTATCAAAAAGCTTCAGGCAAATTGATCAACTTGGGAAGTGTTTTTCGGCAAAAAAACCAGTGTCAGGGGTGAAGTCCCAAGTTGTACCTCAAAAGGGAAGTACTTAGATTAAAGATCTCCCTTAAGTCATCACAAAAATTAAAGGAACAAAAAACATTTCAGAGTTCAAGCTATTCACGCACAACCCTCTATCCTAGAAGATCACTGTTTCCAGCGAAAAAGTAGAAGAAAATACATCATCCTCTTGTTTCAAAGAAGTGTTGCTATGCTAAGTCAGATGGTTTTAAAAGAAGTTTTGAAAATTAAGTTTTCAAAAAATAAGCCAACGAACAATTTTAAAAGACTCTGCATGTTAAAGGAATTTTAAGAAACAGTGCTTCTAAAATCTTGTTTGGTAAAGGAATATGCAGCAAATAAGATTTCTCCTCAAAGTTCGGATTTAGAGAAAAATAATTTTTGGTGTCGAATAATAGAAAATTAGTTTTTGAAACTAAATTTTGGAGAACAACCAAACAAGATTTGGGTTTTAAAATAATTTATGAAACTCATAATCAAACCAAAACAGCTTGCAAGGCAAGTTTTATTGGGCTTTTAACCACAGTGGAAAAACATACCATTAATTCTGGTCATGAGTAGGCCAAGAAACTAAAAGAAAGAAGGCTTTTCAAGACAGGAGAGAGCAAAGAGGAGAAACAGGAACATGACTGCAGAATTGAAGGTTGAGGGAATACATTCATCAAATTGTTCCAATAAACTGATTGATCAAATGAAGAAGAATGTTGCTACAGAAAGGAACCTTAAGATGTCAGAACATATGTTATTCGCCCGCCCAAAGGCTTAATTGGTTTGAAAACTTTCACCAATCCATTGGGATGGTTTGGATCAAAACAGGAACCAATTCTGCTCATTGTGGAAACAACTACAACAAATTAGACAAAGGCCGTAAGAGAGGACCACAGGGTCCACTAAAAGAATCATGTTTCTAGAAACGGACTCTTTATAGGAAATGGAGGGAGTATATGTTTTGTGGAAAGGAGAGGAAAGGAATGGAATAGGATGAGTTTTCATCTAAAACACGAAGGTGGCAGAATGGAGAGAATATGATTCTACAACTAAGGATCATGGAAACAAAGGGCATCTCTTGGTCCATTGATGGAAAGTGCTGCAAGGAGAAAATCCTCTCAAATGTACTGAGCGGTGAGAGCAAAATAAGCAACGCAACATTACAAGAAAGAAGCAATCAATATCAAATATACTCCTATTTTAGTAATAAAAAATTGACTCTTTGAATGGGACAGAGAGAGTACTTAAAAGGACATTTTGGTGAAAAGTATCTTTTGTACAAGGAATAGAGTAGTTCTACTTGGAAGGAAAAACCACAAACTAAAAAAAAAAGGGCATTATTCCAATTCTTCTGCCAAAAGAAAGAAACATCAATAGTCATTTTATATCATCACAGGACTTGGCAGAGGATGAGAGCTTACTTCACACTGACACAAAACAAAATCCCAAACCAATGCATCATCAGATTCGACATATCTTTGAATGATATAAAAAGCCCAAAATCCTGTTTTTTGACTAGATGGAGATCCCTTATTAATCTACTAGAACTTGGCATAAATAATCAAAAAGGGCCAAACTTTTACATAGGACTAATAGTTTTTAGCTGAACAATGTCTGAGAGCCTAGATTAAGATGAAGAAGCCACAAGAGAACCATTTCCATCTCAGTTACAGCTACTACATACTGAGCACTAGAATGAAACTGAGGATTATTACATGCAAATGTTGCTGCATGGACTCTGTACAAGATGCCCTTATCATGCCTGTATGCGCAATGTAATGTTAAGATAAGAATTATGATGCTACATCTGATGTCAATACCACATCTTGGCATGAATTTCCTCACTGAATTCTATAAATGAAATGGACAAAACTTATCATGTTGAAGGGAATGTATTGATTTCTCTTCCAATGCCCTTTCAACCCAAGATAAAGAACCATATAAGCACATCCAGAAACACAGAAGGGACAGAGTACAGAAAACCATCAAAGTTGGAAGTCTTGCCGATGAGTTACAGCCGGAAGAGGCAAATGCAGGATCCCTCTCCAAAGAAGCTAACCAAGACATACTCTATTCTCGCCAAAGCTGATGCCCATCCCTGTGAAACAAAGTCAATCTTTATGTACATCAAGTCACGCCATGGTTCATCTTTTTTTTATGCTCGAGTAAGAATATAGAAGCCCTTTGTGGTGAATCAAAGAATCAAGCTTTCTTCATCAGATTCATCCATCAAAGACAATTCAATCCCCCAGAGATAAGATCATAAATCTTGTCACTGCAAGGGGGAAACAGTACCTGGAATTTCTACCTTCCCATGAAATATCAATGAATCTTTTCCAATTAAAAATTCATTGTGCCTTTCCTTATATCTATGGAAAGAGATTTTACTCTCAGAAGCTTCTAGTGGGGGTCATAGGATCATAATCATATGCATCACCGGCCTTGACAAAGCGTCCCTTTACACGCTTTCTAACATCAGCTCTTGCCTTACGAGATGCATACCGTACTTTCTTCTCAAATCTGCCACAGTATCAAAATTCAGAGAATCAAAATTATGTTTTTATTATTATTTTTTTTTCTTTTTCTTGGGGAGGGACAGGCAACCCTTCCCCGGAGGGGGGCAAGGGGTTAGGGTTGTGTGAAGGGGGTTAACCCAAGACACACAATGGACAGTGGAAGTGCAGAATTCATAATAAAATAGAATGTGTACCCCATCTTATGATGGCTGCAATATAATATAATTATTTTGAACCATATACAGAAAAAGTCTCCAGACTCAAATATTAGACCATGGAAAGAAGATTAGTTTCTAAGTGGAGGGACACCCAACCACTAGTCAACATGAATAGCGAGAAGAGAGATGGAGCGGAAAGGGTCTTACTTGCGTGTTTTTTTCTTTTCTTTGTAGCGCTTTACAGCATCAGTCCTGCTGCTTGAAGGGAGTGAACTATCAGGACATGGGGGATACCAAGGAGGTTCTCCCATGAGAAGCAATGAAGAGGCATCACAATCCTGATAATCTCCAGCACTACTCTCTCCAGTTAGACCAGAAAATGAGAGGCTAGAGTGAGCTTGCCTTGCAAAACATATGTTTGGTTCTGTCTTACAACTCATCATGGAATCTCCAGATGCAGCAGTGCTGCATGCTGGCTGTATGCCATTTACACATCCAATTGAACCCTGTTAATAATTAAAAGTTCAGCAAATTTACATAAAAGAAACACAAGAAAAAATGAGCATTTCACTAGATTAATCTCTCAACAGTCCATCAGAAAGTAGAAACAGTAATTAATATCATCAGAAGATGAAGCATATAAAGTTCATAGTTTCTACTACATATATTTTAGTTAAATCAGTATTGTGAGTATTCAAAACAAACCCATCATCCCTCTGTATTACATAACAGATTGATGTTTCACATGTGAGCAGAAGAATCTAAAACCTAATCTCACATGCAATGTGGAAAAAGAGAAAAGAGAAGGACATTCTTCAACAAGATCGAGAAAGGAAAATGTTGCCAAAAAATAAATAAAACTTAATGAAACAATTCAACCTGAACAGATGGAAACGGCAGAGTTGGGATGAAACGAAAGTTCTTTGGTTCTTCAGAAGACCAATATTGATTAAATAGTTTAAAAAGTTACTGATCCTTTGGTGATGGCATGTAGCAAATAGTAGAGACAAGGTCATATTTCTATAACCCCAGAGATCAATTCACACCCAAACAGTGGTTTTCATAGAACAGAGAGAAAAATGATAAATTTCATGACTCTCATGAAAAGTTCCTTTTGAATTATCTTCGTTATTGGCTAAGATGCTACATTAGGTCATGGTAGAAAATGTACTTCATACATAAATTGAAGAGATAAAACCTCAAGAAGATGTGCATCCTTGCAGTTGGAATCAGCACCAGATATCTCCATCCTAAACATGTCATCAATGTCATCATTTTCGAAAAGCTTCTCTGGATTATCAAGAGCATCTCCAAAGAGTTCATCATAGTTTTCAATACTTAAGTCAACTTCATCCATATTGAAATTCTCATAGAAGCTATCATCTTCACACAATGCTGTTCCTTTTGCTCCAGAAAAGTAAACCTGCACATTAGTAAATGAGGAAATATGAGTTAGTTATCCATGCTATACATCGAAAAAAGATATATCTTTGCCATTGTTCTAACAGAAAGATCACAACAAGTAAGCATTTATCGTACTATGTGAATTAGCTACATACATCACACCTTGCACTTGTAATCTGTCACTTTCACATAAACCTTCTCTCCCCACTGCTAGTAACAGTGAACCCCAACCCCCACACCCCCCAAAGAAACAAAAAATAATGATAATAAACTAAAATAAATAAAAGAGATGGTAGGAGGCACTAGAATATCAATATAACACGGAAAGAGTCTTATCAATGGCTATGAACAAGTATTTTTCCATTCAAACAAGAAATGTTGCCAGGCAAAACAAGAATTTGGAGGAACTCCAATTATCTATATCCAAAAGCAGCACATTTCTTCACTAGGCCTCAAACTTTAAGGAATAACAAGAAAAAATTGCAAGACTAAAGTACCACATCTGCAAAGGAAACTTAGTTTTGTTACCCAAAATTGGGTCCAAAGTCTTTTCTTCTAAAATCCTTGTTTCAAGAATCATTCTTGAATAATTAGCAAACTGAAAACATAAGTCTCTTTCCACTTTTAACAAATAACCTGACTTCAACTCAACAACTAAGCCTTTATCCTACTATGTGGGGTCGGCTATATGTATCACACCTCACCATTTTGTATCATCAAGACTCAATAACCTGACTTCAGATAATAGAAAATAATGGCACCAAACATGCCATGCTACTAAATTTTTATATCACAAGTTGAAAGTTGTAAATACTGCTCAATGAAGGTAGAACAAAAAAAGTTAAAATGAAGAAATGTTTAGAGCCAAAACTTCTAGTCTCCAATTTAAGCAAGATTGGATGAAGATCCAGTGTCCCCAAACTCAAGTATAATGTACTAAGAACATATATGGTACTTGAATGTGTTTTTTTGGAAGACTACATAGTCTATTGATCCTTCATTCTGATGGGAAAATGCAAGGCATGCGCAAAGGTTAAGGACTGTGTGATTCTAAAAGAATAATAAGGGTTTTCAAATGTTCAAGATAAACGCCACTAGGATGTGCAACCTCACCCCCTCTTTCCCCCAAACAACCCCTCTTCTTTCGGCTTTTCCTTAAACTATCCTGAAATTGATTACCACAGGCCAGGAAAATACACAGAAGTCATAAGATATTCTTCTCACTGTCCAATAACAGCCCTCACTTACCATTGGCGAAGCAGCATAAGTTGATCCAGCAGGCAGTTCTCCAGGCTGCAGCTTGCTGTCACTTGAAACCATTAATGATCCTGTAAAAACATTTGATCTATCCACATTCTGAAAGTTGACTTCAACTGCCACGGATTCATCACAAATGCTATTCTGCCCTTGTGCATCCTGGTTATCCCGTGGGCATTCACTAATGCTCCTTAAACCCGTTACCTGCTCACAAGTGGCATCACCCTCAGAAGGATATTCTAAGAAGAATGACCAGATTTTTTGCAGTTCTGCAGACGAAGGGCAACCGTGGTAACAATTTACAGCTTGCCTCTTGTGGGAGGAACCTTGAGTAGAACCTGAGCTGGAACCCCCATGCCCCTTCCAATCACAATTTGGACAAAGAGATATCTTCTCCTCAATACATCTAACAAGTGCAGGTTGCAAATTGCATCTTTCACAAACAAGTGTCCTGGAATGACGTTTTGAAAGTGCATTTGCGGAATGGACGTTACGGTCACAGGATAAACACAGGGAAGCAGCATCAGACCGGCAATACACTACAGACCTCTGCTCCCCACAAAAATCACACATATACCCCATTACCTAAGTTTTCTTCTAGATAGTGTAATACTATAACTCGGGGAGCACGTCAGATGATCAAGTATAACCAGCTAATACAGATGTGTTATGAACAGAGTCGGGCAAGAGAGCACGATCTTGCACTAATGTAAACCCAAGTAGACTGCAAGAATAATGAAAATCATGTCAGAATAAGTAATGGATTTGAGCAATGAACTAGAACTATATTCTCTGTTTGCAAAGATATATTGATTATAGAAGAGATTCAACTTCCCAACCAATACATGAAAGTATTTTTGGCTGAAAAATTCACATTAAAACATCAGATCTTGATTTAACAAAGGTAAATTTTCATACAACCCAAACTGAACAGCAGTAAGTCTATCAAAACAAGAAAGTAAAGTAATAATAATAGAAGAGATGCCAAAGGAATCACAATTAAACCATATCTCTAAGAAAGAAGAAAAAAAGGCAGACAAGGTGCTCAAACAGGTTGGGAATAAGAATCAGAACTAAAGTGAAGAATTTCAGACAACTTCTCCCAATATGTAATCAATGATTGAATATCCAAAAGCAAAAACTTTCATTTGGGAAGAAAAACACTACTGAGGACATGCAAAAGTTACAACTTTATTTGTCCAGTAAAAAGTCAATTGTAAACAATCAACAGAAGATGTGATTCATAGAACTGAATCATTTGAAATCAACAAATCCCACAAAAAAATAAAAAAGGGTCTAAATTAGAAAAATTACCACACATACATACAAACAAGACAGGATAAGAGATGTATGGTCGAAGAATCACGGCTTCAGCACAAAAATTCAGTAAGATACGGAATTCATCAAACCCAAGAAAACCCACCAAAAGATCACGAAACAAAACCCAAAACAAAACTAATGAAATTAAAAACGACCCATTTTTAAAATTAAAAAAAAAAATTTAATTCCGAAATAACTACCTTACCTAAATTAACAGCGAAGGATGGAAATTTAGAGAGTAGAAGAAAGGTGATGATGAGAAGAAAGAAGTACACAAAGACTGATGAAAAGAAGCCCCTTTCTTTTTCCGCAGCTTTCTCAACCAGCACACAGCAGCAACACAACAGAACCCTACTCTCACACACACGAAAGATCGACCTTTCGAGAAGAACCAGTGTTGGTTTGCTTTGGTGTGTGTTTCAAAAGTCTCTTGCAGCTGTGTTTGTTTTGTTGGCAAGTGCTGAAGATTTCTGACAATTGGATTATAATAATAGTAAAAGTGATAAAAAGTGCAAGAGAGAGAAGAGTGGAAGGGGGTTAGGGAAGAGGAGAGGGGGGTGGGCATTGGAGGTGGGACCCTGTCCCTATCATGAAAAGGAAAAGTTGGGTACCCTCTTTTTTTTCCTCTAATTAGGCTTGGGTCCCACTTCATCACAAAAAGGAAATGGTATCCCTTTATTTTTTTTTTTATGAAATAAATGTTTCACTGTAAATATTTATTTTTATTATTTAAATGACACTGACTAGGCTACTGATAAGCATTACAATTTCTGTTGCTGTTACCTGGTTGGCTGTGTTACCACTCAAATTCTATCCTATTCACATGTGAATATTTACACCAAATATATATATATATATATATAAAAGAAAATTTGCATTATACGCGGGAAAAGTGTCACAACTCAACTCACAACATTATTGGATCACAGCTACAATTAGGTTGGAAATGTTTGACGCGACAGAGAAATACAATACGAACTCGACATGTTAAAGTGACGTGTAAACTATATACAATCTAAAATTGTCACCTTTAAGAGAACACTTTTGATCCTTTCTAACATGATATGAACCCGACACGTTAATAGTGATAGAAGTCGAAACATATGTTTTTTTTCCTCATTAAATTGCATTTTTTTTTGTTTTTAAAGTAATACAATTGGTGAATTTATATTTTGTATTAGTGTCACATAATTGACATTATCATTCAGCTGAATGAATTAATGTGCTCCTAATATTACTACTTTCTTTTAAAATTTTATGTGATGTGTTGATATTTAAGCCTAACTTGTTGATTCATTATTAAATGTTAACAAATGATTGAGTCAGTTTAATAGTATGTATATTTATTAATTTGATTGCAACAAGATACTAAAAAAAAAATCATAAATAAATTTAACTACAAATCTAGATATTTGATGCTTTTGTCCCTGGCAAGTAACCATGTTTGTTTTTATTGTTTTTGTTTTTATGTTTGTTTTGTTTTCGGTATCCACAATATATTTAATAGATTATAATACTTTCTCATCATTTTCTATATAATTTTTTCTAATTTCGCTATACAATTTTACATTTCAATACATTTTTCTATTAAGAAGACTATTTTCCGAAATAATGTCTTTTTAAACATGACTTAAACGAACATACCCTTATAATAATGAATCAAACTGGGTTTATTTCTAAAAAAAAAAATTGGCTCATTTCCAAAAAGAAAAGGAACAAAATAAAAGGACTCAAGGTTGGTTTTCCTTAGGCGTCGTTTATAGGTAATTTATGCCAGTTCCTTTTTTGTTAGCTAGTTTGCTTTATAATGAGAACGTTTTATGAAGTTTCCTGTTCTGTTTGGTTTTTAATTTCTTTAGGATCTTTATTGACAATGTTTTCATCCATATTTTTATGTGATATTTGTGTTAGAAATGTTAAAAAATCATATTAGAAAAGATACATTAAATTATAATCTGAATGAGTTTTTTTTTTTTTTTTTTTTGGAGGAATAAATTTTTTTGAAGGGACTATTTTTCTGAAAAATTGTGTTCAAAAAAAAAAAAAAGGTGTAACTATACGAAAGTTTTTTGAAGGTAAAAAAAAAAAAGGTGAGTAAACTTTATAAGAAAATTTTGAATTATGTGAAAAAATAAAGGTGTTTGGATATAAATACTTTTCTAAAAGAAAAAGTGGAGTTTTTTTTCTAAAAAAGATAAAAACAAGTAGAGCCTTAAAAAATGAGAAATGATACCAGGGGGATGGTTAGGGTGGTGGTAAGGGAAGTGTCTTGTAATTTCGAGGTCACAAGTTTGATTCTTGGAGATGAAAGGATAAAAAATAATAATAATAGATGAAAAAAGAAGAAATGATACATGAGAGGCCATTGGAGTTGCTACCAAACACCTCCATCATTGAATTTAAAAATTTTAAGGAAAAGAAGAGTATTGAGTTTGACCAAGAAAAGATAACTTAATTAAATTGTTTTCCTTTTTTATGGAATTTTTAAAAATTCCATCATTGTACAGGTCCACATGCTAATGTACGTTTGCATAACCTTTTAAAATCTTTGGGTTTTGTACCAAACAGATCTTTAACACTTTTTTTTTGAAATATCTTTTAACACTTTTGAGTACAATTATTTCTGGTTTATAATGTTAGTGATGCCTACATGTGCAAATGTCCTCCCAAAATTGGTACGACTATACAAATCTATGTATAAGATTTGGTTAATATGTTTGCTCAAATAATTTCATTGGAAACAAACCAACTAAAAAACTCAAAAAAAATTTTGTGTTTTTAATTATTAGAAATATGACTATTTTAATTTGATGAAAAGAGTATTGCAATGTTATCATGAGTTCAAACAAAAAAATTTTAAAAAGGGGGAAAATCAAAGTTTATGGATTTGTATGGACACTCATCCAAATTATCGGGCGGCCTGTTTGTTTTGAAGAGCGGATGAATATACTAAGTTATTTTAATATAAAAGCGTATTGAAATATTAAAACAAAAAATGTATTAAAATGATGATAAATTTTTATAAAATACAAGATTTATTATTATTATTTTTTAAATGTTTTTAAAATCAAGTAAACAAACAGGCCACATCTAATCTTTTGTGTTTCAACAATGTGATATTTAACAGCTTTCAATAAACTTTCTCATATTTTCAAAATTAAAAGTAAAATAAACAAAAAAATTTCTCCTTCTTTAAAAGTTCAGACTAAAATATAAATGAAAAAACTATTCACACAATTTTAATAATCTTGTATCCATCCGTTTGACTAAAAGAGTCCAAATTCAAAATTTTTTGTCCCATTAGATCAAAGATTCAAGTTTTGATTTCTTTATTTCCCATATCCTTAGTAATATAGTTATGTATGGTTCATAACTAATTCACATTTAAAAAGAAAGAACATTATTAGAAAAAAATAATGACAAAGTACTTATTTTAAGCGTTATACATAACAACTCATAAAAGGTTGTACACTGTTCAAACTCGACTCTTTTAATGAAACAGAGAGAGTGGTGTTTATTTTCGTTATACACTTTTAAAGTATTAAAATTCAAAAATATCCATATATGTACACATAATTTGGGCATATATGCATAGAATTTGAATAAATGAATCTAAAATAGAATGCTACCAACATGCTTTTCCCTACCCATTTTAGGTTCGTGTGAGATGTTAAAAAGTGCATAACCATTTATGAGAAGTTTCTTGTTTAAGTTTGGCAAGATTTATAGGCAACAAAGATCTTTCATTTCTATTAATAATCTAAAGTTGGTTTTTGGGAGAGTGCCACAAGGCATGATATATCACTGTCTCAATTGGACCCTTTTGGTACTTTAGGCGCTTTTAAAAAGTGCATGAGTTTACATTACAAATTTAGTAATCTTTAAAATAAAAAAAATTAATGATATTACTTTAGTGATTATTAGATCTCATATGAAAAAAAAAAAAAAAAAAAAGCTTTTAATCAGCAATGGCATAGCACTAGAATCTCATATCAACGATTTGGATTCCGATCTACCCCTAGTATCCCAGTAAAAGCTTCAAAACTAAATCTAACTTGTAAAACATTCCGATCTATTGAGAGGAAAGGAAAAAATTCTCCACTTATTTTCTTGATCTAAAAGGCTAATAACTAAAAATTAAAGGGCAAGTATAAAAAAAAAAAAAAAACTCCTGTGGTTTGAGAAATTTATGGATGACCACCTTATAATTTAAAATGTTACGGACAATCCACATTTGATTTCAAAAGTATACCTCAAATTCCCTTGTATTTTAAGAGAATATAAAGAACCCCTCTATGATTTTTAATGTTACACAAAAAGCATTTAGGGTTTCTACTTTCAAATGTGTAAGGAGATTCTTGATAAATTTTCAAAATCATGGGCGATTCTTTATAGTTTTGTAAATGACAAGGAATTCTTGGTATACTTTTGAAATAGAAAGGGGTTGTCCGTAATTTTTAAGTTATAAAGGAGTTATCCATAAATTAACTATAAGGAGATTTTTGATAGTTTGCCCAAAATTAAATAGAAAACAAAGAAAATAACAAAACATAACTGATTCCTTCGTCCTATAGTTGAAAGACGAGAGAAGAAAAAGATAAGATGTTAAAGACTTTTCATGGTTAAAAAGAAGAGGGGAAAAAAAGGGTTAAAAAGGGGGGGGAGAGAGAGAGATTTTTTTTTTTTTTTAAAGAAACACTTCATTCTCATTAATTAAGAGTCGTAATCTATTAGATCGAAGGTAGAAGCTGCGGGGAAGGTAAGAACGAAGTGGGGAGCCTCTACGGAGTCCTGTCAACTTTAAAGGTAGGAATCGAACCCCCCAACATCTGGGTGGTCCACCTTGCACACTAACCGTTAGGGTACTAACTCGTTCCTAGAGAGAAAAAGTGACTTCTTTATGTTATGAGTAACCATCTCAGAATCACATCAAAAAAAAAAAAAAAAAAAAAACCATCTCAGCAATTACTGAGTTAATTCTTTCCTATCATATAAAAAGAATTTAAAGGCTTAATCACTATTTACCCCCCATGTGTTATTGGCTTTCGACAATTTGTCCCTCCGTATTTTGAAAACTAACTGTTTGTTCCTTCTTTTCACCAGTCAAATCCCTAAACAGACCAAAATACCTCTCTGGAATGCTAACATCACACTCTCAAGTTTAAGTAAAAAATTTCAGACGAATATACCCTTCAAACATTAAGTAGAGACAAAATTTCTGAACAATTATTAAACCCATCACTTAATTCCTTTTCCAATATCAACCAAAAATATAACCATAAGCAATTAAACATATGTACCAGCACAAAATCAGATGGACAAAGTTGGAGATAATGGAGGGCTGGGAGAAACGGTAGTCAGGAATTTTTTTCCCTGGGAAAAACGCTCGACTATGGAGAAACGGCAGCGGCAGTGGCTTTGTGAGAACGGCGATTGGAGCGGAAAAAGTGCAGCGTCGGTGATAATGGAGTTCGCGGCTAGGCTCTATAGAGACGGCAACGGCAGCAGTTTGGAGCGGGAAATATGCAGCAACAACTGTGTATCGGAGAAACCTTCACCCATTCGCCCATTTTTTTGTTCTTAAGTAATATGCAGTTAATGCTTGAGAATATATTCTTCTGAATGCTTTACTTAAACTTGAGAGCATGATGTCAGCATTTCATATGGGTATTTTTATCTGTTCAGAGATTTTATGATTTGACTGGTAAGAGGGGAGCAAACAGTTAATTCTAAAAATACGGGGTTGGGGGGGGGGGGGGGAATTGTCGAAAGCTAATAACACAGGGGGTAAATAGTGATTAAGCCTGATTTAAATAGTGAGTATTAAAAATAGAAATCTTTTACTTCTTCCATTCTCAAATAAGTAGCTAATAAGAGAAATTTTTTTTGTTACTAAATAAGTGTCGCTTTACACATTTCCATACAAATTTTTTTTAAAATTTCAATATTACTCCTTATTTAATTGATCTTATTTAATTATATTTATTACAATGTCATTTTAAATGAACAAAGATTACACTCATTTTCATTCAAAATGTACTTAAACAAAAAAAATAAATAAATAGGAGTAAAAGAAAAAAATCCATTCACCTTCTTATTTTGTGTGATAATCACTTAAGGTCCAATTATTTGGAAACGAGGAGAGTATATTGGTTGGAAAGAGTAATAATTAATCTTGTTTCAGCAAACATTGCTAGTGATTAATATTAATTACATTAATGGTTCTCTGACAATTAATAAAGATATTGGTATTTCACTGAATTGGCGGTTACTTTCCTAGTTCATAATTAATTAATCAGAGACTGGCTTTCGGTATAAACATTTCACAATTTTATGGTCAATTAACTACTAAATAGTAAACGTTAAGAAAAGATAATTAAGTACATCAATATTCTGATATTTTTTTTTATAAGAAGAATGAAAAAATGATAAAGGAGAAAGTAGGTGGATGAAATTTAATAATTATGATCTCATGAAAACTCAATTCATCTCTGTTTTTCTTTTCACAAACACTTGCACATGACGCTCGTATTGTCTTACGTAAGATTGTTTGTATGCGAGCAATTTATATTTATATATATTTTTATAAAAATAAGCAATACTTTTTTTTTCTGTAAAATGAAATATTATTTTTAGTCTTAAAAGTATCGCATGTATATATAAAATATTGAGTTAAATAAAAGTATCACATATAGTCTTTAATGCTGATGTATTACTCGTTTCTAAAAAAGAAAAAAAGAAAAAAGTGTAATAAAAATAAAAGTATTGTTTGTTTTAAGAAAATATATCTAATGTACAAAAGAATTGCATATAGCCTCTTATGTATTGCGCATCACTTAAATCTTTTGATGTATCGAGTTTATTTGTTGATTATTGCATGTATTTTTTTTTCAAGTGAAAATATATATATCGATATAAGAATAGATGTATCGTATGCTTAAAATAATATCACATGTAAAGAAAAATATTGTATGTTTCTATAAAAGCAAAAAAGAAAAGAAAAAAGCGTCTTAGACGTTCCATCATCTTTTTCTTTCTTTTTTTTTTTCCTCATGAATTAATTATTATATGTATTATGTCTTATATAATATAGAATAGGACTCTTGACAGTACAACAAAAAAAATTTTTTTTCTCTCTTTAAATGATGGTAGGTACAATTTATTTGTATGATTGGCGTCTTTAACTTCACATTATGTAATCCAAAATCTTCACATAGTGTAACATAAACTTCATATTATAATGGCTTGAATCAACCGCGTTCATCACGCCGAAGCACGTAAGAAAAGAAGCCACGGATATTCAAACAGCTTGCAGTGGTGGCAGTTACAACATCTCAACCATAATTTGTAAAATTCTGATCCGGGTACTAGAATCTTACGATAGTAAAATACTAATAAATCAATCTAAACTTCGATTCTTAAAAAAAAAAATTACTAAAAGGACTCGAATAATAGTAGTTTTTTTATAATTTATCTGTAATTTTACAGGTACACATTTCATGTAAATCTGATCCTATCAGTTGCGATCCTACACCCAAATAGATCCCACTTAAAATCAAGATCTTGCAAACTATTATCGTGTAGCAGCTTTTCTTTCATGAAAATTCATCCATGATAGAGTTCGGGTGAAAGTTGTTTATTTTTTTTGTTTCTCAGTATGTTTAACGCCATTTGTTCATGTTTTACCATTATCTCTGATTGCCGAAGCGGTTAATGTTGATAGCGGCAACATCATGTTCCATTCCAGATAAGCATGCTTTATCAGGTAGTTTTGGTTATTAGATGCTTGTATTATTGCACGTGTTTGGAGTTTATTGGGCTGATAGTGATAGGATTCAAGATTTTGTGGCACATGCATTGTCAAAATATTCTCTGTTTTACAATAACCGTTAATTTGGAAATTATGATTTGTTTTAAAATAAGTGTCTATTTACACAAAATAATAATTTATTTTTAAATTTACCCTTTTTTGTTAATCATTAAAGTAATTATGATGTCTTTCACACTAATAATTCTTCAGTTTCCTATGTAAAAGTAGAGAAGATGCTAACATTTATTATGGAGTAAATAGTTTTTTCTTTTTTATATTATTTCTTCATATGTGTGCACGTGTCAAAGTAAATATTTATTGTGAAGCATAGATAGTATATTTTATATACTTCTTGTAATAATATTTATATAGTCCTGTGAAAAATATGCTGAACTTTGACTATTAATAGATATTAAACGATTTAGAGTTTCAGGAATAAATGATTATTACTATTTTTGTCTATTAATTACACTGCAATTGTATTATTTTCTTAGAAAGAAAAGAGTCAAAAGGAAAAGTCAAAAGAATGCTAGATCATGTGCTTCTTTTTTTTTTAATTATTTTTTTTTAGTGAACTGCCGATAGTACAGTTGTGGCTTGGTAACCCTTCCATTTAAGCTCAAAATTCTCAAAGAGGACAAAAAATCGTAGCCTGGATACATCATGAAGCAGGAAAAAAAAAAAAGAAAAAAGAACTATAAGCGTAAATAAGGAAAACTGATGAATCCAAACCGACAAGGCCACGGGTTTTACGATGGAAAGTGTGGGCGAAACAACAGTGTGTGCTCCGTAGAGCTAGGCAATCTCGCCAGAGCATCCGCCATTGCTCGGATAGATATATTGCATTGACACACCACGAAGCTGACCCCCTAGCCCTCTGTATTTCTCGCATCACCTTCGCCGATCGCCAGATGCTAGATCATATGCTTCTCTCCCTATTTTGTTTTTTTAAATTGGATGTGTTACATAGGAATCATCGTACTTAAACAAGTTAATTAAAAAACATCCAAGTCAGAGTCGAGTCAACAGAAAGAGTATTTGAATGATTGATTAGTTATGGATGTGTTTAAATATTTAAAAGTGTTGATTAATCATTATAAAGAGTCAAAAAGAACTCATCGGTTGATGCATTCTTTGACGCTTTAAAGATTTTGCATTGCTGTTAAATTTTGTCCCACATCGAATTTTAAATTTATAAATCTGGATTATCTTTTTCTTGCTTCATTTGATGTACTTAAAGTCTTAAATTGCCAATCACACAAATTGTACCTTAATTTCCTCTTTCATACGTAATAGAGAGCTGAGGGTTACTATGGGAATTATTTAGGTAACATTTCTTCTTTCCGTGCACATTTATCTTATTACTCGAGTATGACTTAATCATCAAAATGAGTGATGATTTACGTCTCAACTAATCATCACAGTTTTTTTTAGTAACGGATGATGTCTCATGTATTCATCGATCAATAATTAAAGTAATATTAATAATTATTTTGTAAAAATGTAACTATGTATGCATACACGTAACTTGTTATTAAAAAGTTGTGATGATTAGTTGAGATATGTCATTACTGTTGCATTTATTATAATGTTTAAGTACGTATGAATTGATAATTGTTGCATTCATGGATTTAATTTAGCAGTTCACCTCTATGTCCTTAAAAACATTGGAATAAGCAAGTCTTGAGATCAAATTCCTAAGGATCTCCAGGGTGCAGTGGGCACCCATCTGTAGGTACAAGAGCAAGTAGACGGTCTCCAACCCCCACCCCCTCCTATATTATGTCAAATTTTGTAATTACACTTTGTGTTGACTGAATTATTAACAAGAAAAGAAAAGCAAAACTTAAACAACGCCGTTTTGAATGCATCACAAGAGTGATGCACAAATATTGTAATAGGAAATCATTTGATGATTAGCATTTTATTGAATTTAGCTTCTAATATAAATATGCGGTAAGGGATGGGTTGGAGGGGTTTACATACCTCTCCATGTCACCCCCAATCGTGCTTGATGTTATGAAAGCACATATATCAAATTTATTCTTTAATATATCCACTACTACAAAATCCCCCTTAGGAGGCGGGTCCTAAGGGGGATTGGAGGCGGGTGCTGCCGCCTCAGCTGCGGGCGCCTCCATTTGGAGGGGCCCGCACCCGCGTCCATTAATTTGATCATTGGAGGCAGGTGCAACATGCACCCGCCTCCAATGCTCCTCTATTGGAGGCGGGTGCATGTTGCACCCGCGTCCATTAATTTGATCATTGGAGGCGGGTGCACTCTGTTATTGGAGGCGGGTGCAACCTCCAATAATCCCTCGTAAAAAAATTTTAATTTTTTTTTCACTTTATGGCTTTAGTAGGAATCGAACTCGCGCCTGGAGTTTCACTTAACTCTTGCACATTAAATTTACCACTACGCTACATATACTTATGTATTTAATATTAAAATCGAAATTATATATTTCTTCTAAAACTTGTGATTTTTATTATCTACTAATTTTTCGCTTCGCTAGAATCTCGATAAATTTTCAAAATTATTTTCAACAGTCCAAATAAAGACAATTTTTGATCTAGTATTAAAATTAAAAAAAAATCGTTTTCGTGTTTGAAATTGAAGGCGGGTGAAGGGGTCACCCGCCTCCAATTACCTCCCTAATTGGAGGCGGGTGACCCCTTCACCCGCCTCCAATTTTATTTAGCCCCCTTTGGAGGCGGGTATTTGTACACCCGCCTCCAAGGGGCGCCTCCTTTGAGCATTTCTGTAGTAGTGATCACGTTTTGAGTGTAGTTTCTAATGTATTGAATTTAACTGTTGTTGTATCACGGTTGTGAGTTTGGTTGCTGAAGTATCGTATATCGAGTTTAGCCTCTATTATATGCATTTTATTATTTGATGTATTGCATAAGTTTAACTTCTGATATAGTACTACGTATTTAGTTTAATATTTAGTGTATCGAATTTAATCTCTAATGCATTGTGCATTACATTAAAACATAAATATTGAAAAAGTATGTGTGTTGATTTTAGCTAATGAAGTGTTACACTATTGCGCAACGAGATCCCCTCATATATCATACTCCCTCCATTCCATTAGCATTTAAAAGGGTCCAGTTTAAACAGTGTTAAATTTCTTTGAGTTGCCATGTATAACTTTTAAAATAAATAAATTATTATCATTTGTTTATGTCCTTTTTTTTTATGAGTGAATTCATTGTAAATTCTATATAGTTATATTGATAAGGTATAAAAAAGTGAAAAATATAAAAATATCTTTTTAAAAGAATAATTTTTTTTCTTACAAATAAATTTATATTTTTAAAATTTTCTAAATTTATATTTTTAAAATTTTCTAATGAAATGAATAGTAAAAATAAAAAATAAAAACAAAAAGTTTAAATCTCTTGATGGCCAAGAAAAAAAGGCATTCCCACATAGACACAGGTTGTGTATGCGTTGAAATCCATGAAGTGACAAAAATTATTACCACTGAGAAGACTTGCAAAAGATTGTATTTTATAACCCAAAAAAAAAAAAAAAGATTATATTTTATTTATGATAGTCGTCTTTTAAATAGGTACAGCTGAAAATATCAACGATATAAATTCAACTCTACCTTTCTTTGTCTACCTTTCTTTGAATTGAAAGGGAAATGCATTTGTAAAAGTCATACATATTCATCAAATTTTAGAGACGTGGCTTATATTTTCAGTACATCCTCTTAAATTTTTAATATATAATAATAATAACAATACATTTTTTGAATAAAAAAAAACTATATTAATACAATTTTAATATATACTTTCAGACCATATCACATGTGTTTTTCAAAAGGTCGAATTACATTACTTTTCCGATAAGTGGTTTGTTCATAATTACGAAATTGATACAATGTTAGTTATGGTTGAGAAAGAACACACACTTTATTCATAAAAGTTTAAAATTGACTCGGTAAAAGTTCAATTCGAATTTATTTATTTAATAAATAAATGAACATGAGCGGAATTTTAGACTTGATTATTTAATAAATGATCATACTTTGAGCGTTCTGAATCTCGACTCGGCTGGATATCAACTTACTGTTAGTGAAAAATAATTTTCTTTTTTTTTTAGTTGTAAATGTAATTCGCCCTATTCAAAATCAAAGTAAAAGAAGTAAAATATGTCAAGTGCCTATTCTCTGCCTGAAAAGGTTGTAAAAGTACTTAACATATTTTAACAATATAAATGGCCTTTAATTTCATGTGGCAAATTGCACTAGGTTGAAAAACCTTTTAAAGTACTTTTAACTTTGGATTTGAATTAATATAGCAGGAAAGGGACGTGTTGGAGGTTAATTAATCGACAAATCAATAATAAAGTACCCTCTTCAACTATATCTCAAATTTCTTTTTATTGTCACATTGCCCCTTCATTGTTTAATTAGACCAACTATCACTCTAAACTTTTAAAAAATTTCCAACGCATACACAATAGTACAACCACTAAAGAAAGGGATGTGATCCTTTGGCCCTAAATTTTTTGGGACCCGAGTTTCTTGAATTTGTACTGAAAATTTGGTGGGACACTTTGATCCTAGAAAATTTGGGACCAGATGATCCTAACCCCTAAGAAAGGTAAGATGATCTATTGTCAATGTATTGGTACATAAATGTTTTTCATGGGTCAAAATTAATTTTGAATTTATCAATAAAATTAAATTCAATAATTATACATTTATAGTGACTCTTCTTGATATATTTTGCATCAAAAGTGACAATATCTCCCTCCATTCTACTAGAAACGTATAGTGATATCCTCTCTCTGTTTTATTAGAAAAGTCCACTTTGAGAAATATTTTTTATTTTACTAGAGGAGTATACTTTCAATTTTTTTTACACCTCTTAATCTTACTAATATAATCATGTGTGGTCCACAAATAGTTCATGCTTAAACAATAAGTATAAAATTAGAATAAATAGTGTCAAATTAACTATTTTAGGTGTTGTACATTGACATTCATAATAAATTGTACCTCTGTCAAGATGAACCCTTCTAATGGAATAGAGAGAGTACTATTTATGAGTGATCATAAGGTATAATTTTTAAAGTGGAAGTTTCTAATGAATTGAATACATTTGATTCGATTTTTGTGGATTGGTTTAGGCGAAAAATGGAAATTTAGGGGTGATTTATGCAATTAAACAAAAAGGAGAGGAACGAAAGAAATAAATCATATTTGTAGGGGTTTACTTCGTCATGAGCCACTGATTAATGGTTTGTTTCGGATAAGGCAATAAATACTTTGTGCTTACTCCATTGAACACTTTTATAATTTTTAAAGTGCAATATTTGATGGGACTTTCCCAATATTTAACCAAAAAGAAGTAATAAAGTAATAGAGTGATAGATATTTTAACCAACTAGGTGTCACTCTCCCATAAGAGCTGGCGGAAACCATTTTCCCTCCTCTCTCGTGTCAACAAACAATGTCGGCTTCCTTTAATTTATGTCCTTTATAGAAAATATATATATATATATATATATATTATTTAATACCTTAAATCTTTACCAGATTTGTACGAAATGGGGTTATATGTGCAACAAGAATTTCTGGATCGCGCAACTACACGTAGGGACGCATTAAATAATAATATCACTTTCAAACTACTAGATATTATTGTTTGAAGGCGAGTAGATTTTTCTTTTTTCTTGATTTTGTTCATGAGTATGAGTATCATATTTTGATTTTGGTATATTTTGAGTTCTTGATAATCAACCCTAAAAAACAATAATGAAAAAATAAAGGGAAAAAAGAAATACTTTTCATTTTGTTTACAAATGTACTGTTTCCTATTGTTTCAATATTCAGAATGTACAACACTTAAAATAACTAATTTAACACTATTTATATTTTTCATATCCTTATTTTTTAAGTATATACTAATTACGACTATACATAATTTTATTAGTAAGGAAAAAATGAATAAAAAATTTAAAAATAAATTCTTTTATTAAAATAAAAATATTTTTGAAAGTGAACTATTATAATGAAACAAAAATAATACTTCATCTATCTCATTCGAAGATTTCACTTTATATTACGGATTAAAATCAAATCTGTTGGAATAAAATGAAAAAATTAGATGACGTCATCAGACATCCTAACACTGTAGATATATAATTGGGGTTAGGTTAGGCTATGAAGAACACTGACGGGGTTATCCTCTTCAAAATTCTTGGGGCCAACCAATTCTATTTGATTTGACTTGCAAGAAAGATATTTTTGAGTTTTTTGACGTTTTCTTAAACTTTTTCCCATGCTTTTGTCTTTGTGTAGCAAACCAATTAATGGAAAGGTATCGCCCAATTTACGTTCTTTTTCTTTAATCATCATACTCAATATTTTTCTTTTATACTCTTTTCGTACCATTGAAATAATTCAATTTAATAAATGTACAATTTATTATAAATAGTAAAGTACAATACTTTAAAAAAAGCAATTTAGCATTATATTGATGTTTATATTATCAATTCATAAATAAAAATTACTTGTAAATCGCACATTATTATATTAGGAGATGTACATTATATAAGAAAATTCGAATGAACTCTTTTAATGAGATATGTAACCTTTATTTGATTTTATTTTTAAACTCAACTTTTTATATGGAATGGAGAATATATCTTTATTTTTGTCTCAATTAGTTATAACCATACATAATCATATGAAGAAGAATATAAATTACCTCATTTATCCCATATAAAGAGTTCACTTTCAACAAGATTTCTTATCTCAATAAATGAGTCACTTTTGAATTTATTTGCATTGCATACCTATATTAATTTAATAATTTATGATACATAATTAAATACTACTTAAAAAGTAAAAATAATTGTGAAAAATAATATCAAATTACTTATTTTAAGTGTTGTATATTACCACCCATCTCGACCAGCAGAGGTGAATTCTATGCAAACAAACATAAAAATAATTTTAAAAAATAAAATTAAAGGTAGGGACTTTTTTGTATTTTTGTTCCTTACATTTTTTTAAAGTTATTCTGCATTTAACACCACCTCTCTTTTAGTGAAACAAATGGAGTATAAAAAGTCAAAAATATAAACGTGATTAAAATAAGTTTTTTTAAAATTATTTTATTTGAATGGAACTTGCCATCTCTCACCTTGCAGCGATTACCCCCAAAGTAGCCTGAAACCCCAAATCACACAGCCTACATTGAGAAAAATCAAAGTACCATATACAAAAACGAGAAGAAGAAAAGGACGAGAAATCACAAATGGCATAGAAATGTAAGAGATGGATTTGAATGTATAAGAACTCAAATTAAAATAAAATAAAAAGAAAAGGAGGGAGTTGAGGAATCAAATTCAATCAAATCCCTAAATAAAAACAGAACAAAATTTACATAATGAGCATCAAGAAACTGGCATTTTCAGTAAATTTCATCCTCTAGCTATAAAATGAATGATACATTCACTTACTTGTGCCTTGAACCACAAGGGAAATGCACCTACATAACCTTAAAACCCTCATGTACCCAGCTCTCAGACTTTTGACAGCATGTGTGATTTCATCTATCACAGGTTCAACCAATTCATGTTTCCCCCCATAAGAAGCTGTTACCTGTGATGGAACGACCTCCGATGGATATATCCCTCTAGAAGAAACCAAAACACGAGTGAATACACCGAACCATATATTTGTAAACAAGACGTAAACTTATACATGTGATGCTGATCATGATGGCCAATTACAGTGACAGCATAGTTTAAACATAATCAACACAGGCCTGGAGATTTGCCCTTTGACTATGCTTATTTCTTAATCAGAGTTATGCAAGACAGTAAGACCACAATGCCTAAAAGTGTAAAATGTAGAAGAGTAACAAGCGTACCGATTTAGGCATGACATGTCAAGAATCAATGACACTTTTTTTCCATGCTTGAAACAAAAGAAATGAAGATGCAAATTCAGCCGTCCACCTGCAGGTCAAAAACCATCTGTTAGTTCTTGACAGATGAATTTCACTACTGTGGGCTGTCTACAAGATAACCTTATCAATTTTCAATAACAGCATCACCCGCTATCAGGTAGTCTAGCAACTTAGCAAATATCATGGAGGTTACGTAATAAACATAACAATTGAACACAAGCCCAGTCTTAATAAAAACTTAAGTTTAAATGTTAAATGTTAAATGTTTGACTAACACACTTCTTCCAGTGGCAAACAATGAAGATATTGTTATCTGTAGGATTCTAAGATGATTGATCCTTTTATTGGCAGTACCTGCTAAAAAAGTGTAACATGGGCCTCTCTAATTAATAACTCCATATCCACCCACATTGCCATAACATTTGTCCTTTAAGTCCAGACACCACCATCAATGACAAGAGGCAACAACAGAAGTGATCAGAAAACCCCCTGTTCCCCATAAAGAAACTTACACAACCAACCTTGCGTTAGTTCAGAATGGACTCCATTTTTGTAGTAAACCTACAGAATAGACTGCGTATCACAGTATTTGCATGAAATTTGTACCAATTCAACAAAAATGAACTATTACAAAACCCGTCCACTATGTTGCTTTTACTCAAACCAACACATCATAACTCTATTACCAGTGTCTGCTGTGAAATTGGTAGTCACCGGTAAGAGCAAAATCAAAACCTAAACACTACAGTGACAGCCATAACATTGGTAGTCAGCAGAAAGGCACTTCTTTTCTTTTCAAGAAACTTATCTAAATCTCATTTTGAGTGTATCAACATGTGGTAAGACATACAGACCTTTCCTTTTTCCTTATTTTTTTGGGGAAGGGTTAAAGTCTAGGATAAACAATCCCTTCTATAGCAGCAGCTGTAGAAGAAAATGTATCATGGGATTCTCCAAAAACACTATCCCCATCCAAACAATCATAATGTTCTTACTTTAAACACAGACACCACCACCAAAGACAGGCAACTAAAGCAATGACCATAATGTTCTTACTTAAACACAGACACCACCATTTTCATCTTGCATAACAACGAGGAAACTGCCTCATTGTTCTGAAACTAGAAAAGACAATAACGCAGGAGAAGAATAGTGGCTAGATGGGATAACAGTTCCAACAAAGCCCATTTTGACTCATTACACAACAGAGAGGGTTGGTTTCTAACCAAAAAACAATTCATGCCTGTTTGCCATTAGTAGTCCCGAGGTTGCTAAAAGCTAAAAACTTTTGAGCTATTACTGTTTTCACACCAATATTCTGAAGTAGAAGAGCTCCATAGTACCTAATGGGCAATGAAAGTTTGCTTGAGTCAAATTCCGAAGCTCTATTCGAGCCGACTTGAGTTCTTGGATTACATCCACCAAATTACCAAGAAATGAATTCGTAACCTACAAATGCACACACAAGAAATCAGAAATATCCATTAAGTGTACATTTCTCGAGAAAATTTTGAAACCTAAATGTTCATGTGAATTTGCAGCATCTCATTTGATATGTGTTTTAATTCCAATTTGTCTCGATTGAACATAATAGCTACATATGAACCCGATAGCCCACATAATGGAATATAAACCTAGTTGTAAAAGTAAAATACAGAGAAAACCAGGATAATAACACAAATGCTTATGACATAACAGTAGTTGCTTATGAATTCTGTTTATCTGAAAACTAACTGTTCCAAACAGTGCTGATATAAAATCCTTATAGGCATGGGATACATAATAATTTGTGCATAGTCAAAATTATTTTGCGTTTACATTCTTTAAAAGCACTTTGCATCACAAGTCAGGAGGCAGGAAAGGAGGAAATTTACTTACTTGTGTTTCTCGTGCAAGACTTTGTGAACCAATATACTTCTGAGTGGTCTCAGCATCTAAGACAAATGAAAATGCATTGCAAGCATCCATATTTGGAAAGCTCTAATATGCCATAACAAAAAGCAACTGACTTAGCTGAACTCCAAATATAGTACAGTAAGATCTGTCGCAAGAAATGAGCTACCTTCATAATGTTTACATCATCCAATTTATTGCTGATGACAATCCTTGAGGCAGGACAACCAGTAAACTTGAAACTGTAATTATCAACATTAAGGGTTCATCAATCTAGAGTAAGCAAGATGATTAAAAAATTTCAAAATTCCCTTCCATTCTTTCCAACCTTTGGCTAATAAAATCGAGGTACTTGAGAAAAATATCATGAAGGTCATCCCTACTCTTCCAATCTTCAACAACCCATAACTGACGAACAAAAATAAAGGATGCATCAAACCATATGTTATTCCAAATGTTGAATTCACAATAAAATTGAGGAAAAGTAGAAACCTGGATCCCCAGACGAATGCATCTGTGACATGTTTTCCTCATCAAGTGATCATTAGCTAACAGAATACAGTCAGTACAGCTTGATTCTCCCTTAATTTTAAAAAAGCTGTGGAGTGCTTTAACAATGGTGGCTTTTTTTTTATTCACAGCTTCTAGGGCCTGCTTCATTGCAGCCACTTTATCATGGGCATCCTGGCATTTGACAATATAGCTCTTCTCAATAATAATTAACAATGGTGGCTTTCTTTTTATTCACAGCTTCAAGATACAATGCACTATTTCTAGACAATAATTAATGTTGCTTTAGTTATACCATGGAAAGTGTACAAGGACTACAAAGAGTACACAAAATCAATGGAGATACCAGTTAAAAAATATGTCTCCGTTATATTCCAATGATCAATACATACAAACGAAGACAAATCTAGGCTTCATTACAAGAACAAATAAACCAAGCCATAGAAAAAACTTCAACATCTAAAGTCTAAACTGAAATTAAAACATAACACAATTGGTGATGGAATGGTTATGAAAACTAAAACTAAGTGTATCAGCACAAGTACAATGTATTAATATTTCAGAACCCTCAAGGACCAAGTGGAAAATACTCAACATTTCGCAAGATGCTAGTTAAAACTTTTGCTAGATAAGAAGTACCACCAGTCGTAAGACACCATCTTTGAAAAAACAAAAAACAAAGTTAGTTCAAAGAAAATAAACATCAGAAGGCAGGAAATCCAAAAAACATACTCTCTCCATCCCAAAGGAAAAGTCCTGCTTTGAAAAGGTACAACTTTTTATGGGTTTGAAGGTACAACACCTAAAATCAATAATTTACCACCATTTTTTCCGCTTGTATCCTTACTTTTTAACTGTGGACTAATTGTCAGCCACATATAATTATATTAGTAAGGGTGTGAAAAAAAAAATAATAATAATAGGACTCTTCCATTGGGACCAAAAAAAATGGAAACAGGACTCCTCAATTGGGACAGAGGGAGTAACATGGTAATTCTAACCCTAAGAGGAGAACCTTTGTAATTTTCAATGCACAAAACCAACAACGGCCTCAAATGAGAAACCATACAAAGGAACCGATTCCAACCATTGAATCCCTAGAAAATTCAACTAATAGTACTTTTCTGACTTCTCAAGATTAAAAGATTATGATGCTGTTTCATGGGAGTCTCATCTTTGTGTTCAAACACACTATTATATTGATTGAGAAGTGAAAAAAGGTTCATTCGAAAAATGTTTGAAAAAATCTAGCCTGGCCAAAGTCCTGAAAACTAACAAAATGGAAGGGGGAAAAAATAGAAGCTTCAAAAACACTTCAATTAAAATATCTGTCCTCACCAATCTGCAAGCAACAGATAAGAGAATATTAGCTATACTTATTGTCAAAGGCATTTGAAGCAACACAAAGCACGTGCATGACAATATAAACCATATTCTTATCAATAAAAATGAATGCATCCTAGAGGTGTCCAAAAGCACACTTTAAAGAAAGAATAAAATAAATCACCAATGAGAGGATAAGGTGTGCTCCATTACTTTCAAATAATTATTCCCTCTAATGACAATGGAAATGAAGTAACTATTTCATGAGAGTCGAGAAATTAATTAGGCTAGTACCTCATCCCTATGCCTCGTGCTGATGAAATTTTGGAGGCCAGCCACACCAGCTTGAGTACCTCCCATGAACTTAGGCAAGTTCATCTTCAACATTTGCATGTTCTGAATTCCAGAGCTTGATAGTTGTAATCTTCCCTGTGTAAAAAATGAACTGTATAAGCATACTGTCACTTAAAAAAATCCACAAAGGAATAAAAAAGCTCTCATGTACCAGTAGAATCTTCTTCTTAGCATGGATCAACTGCAGTTTTGCCTTCTCATGCATGATTTGATGCAAAAGCAACCTTATTTCACCTACTCTACATCACCAACATATAACATATTAGACATGATAACATCCTCCATAAAGATGTAAGAGAGAACAAGAGCAGTCTTCCAGATTGCAAAATGGGATGGTGAAATTCACCTTTCAGATCGGATGTCATTAGGATTGGATGTTATCTGAAAAAAAGGGCATCAATTAAGTGTTAGAGAGAAGGTGCGCAAAAGAGCTTCCAAAAAGATCCAAAAATTTAAACACACCCCCCAAAAAAAAAAGAAAGAAGAAACAACACCCTACAGTCATGCTGATAATTATATTTCCTCACAGCATATGAAAAGAAACTATACTTGTGGGCAACCTGACCTGAGGAAAGACTTCATTGCACAGCATCCCATATGTTTTTGCCTTCTTCAAGCTATACAAAATATCTTCGAACGAATCAATCTACAGTGTGATAGAGATAATATCAAAAGATGTAAGGAAAACAAATGTCAAGCTGAGAGCAAGAATTAAGGTCAATATTTATGGCACTCAACATGGAAACTACAATTACAGAACAGTAAAAGTCAATATAGACTTAGTTAGTTAAGGAAGCTCATGTACCACTGAAAAGCTAATCCTAGCAATGGAAGGAGCCAACTCATCTCTATCTTTCGAAAATTTTGAATGTATCTGCAATTCAAACGTTAACAATAAATCAATTCCCTTTCTCCTTTTTGTAAGGGATTCAGGTGCAGGCTAAACATATAAAAATAAAAAATACAAAATCAAATTAAGGAAGAAAAAAGCTTACATACATCAGTCCAATGCTTTACACCATGACCTATGATAGTTCGTTTCTCGGCAATCTTCATTAGGACCTCCAAGTGTTTGCTGATTGTGACCAACAACTTTCTGAAGTTTGGGATTCCTATGTTGGACGGCAATGCCACTATGGTGTTCACTGTCCTCAAGGTTAAGTACCTCATTTGTTCTTTTCCGAGGAGATTTCAGTTGATTGCATGTGGGAACAGAAACATCTTCCTCACGATGCAAATCTGCATGTTTCCTACCAATTATTTGAACCTCATTCTTTGACACACTTTGTGGGGATGGATCCACTGCATTCTGGTATATATTATTTTGACCATTAGAAATCAGTAAAGCTGCAATATCTATTTCAATAGCCTTTTAAGATTGTTCATAAAGATGATCGTAAGTTCCCAATATTAAGGTTGGACAGATTGATATGATTCTCTAGAGAGCTATCACATCCAAACACATGCAATCAAAAAAGATTATATGAATTAGACTTCCATATCATGAAAAATGACAATTTTATGCTATATGTCAACCTAATGCAACCCTTCTAATCAAAACTTGGGACTGGCCATGTTAAAAAAGGCAAATGAGACAGTGGGGGTGGGGGGGAGGAAATGCTGACCTCCTGAAATGTTAATTCCTTAAAGTTCCTCTTGACAGATGATACAGAAGGCCACAACTGGCAGATTTTGGTTCTCCCTGAGGAAGGCTCATAGACAAAGCAGGAACAATGCCTGGTTCCAGGCTTCCATCCACTTTCCCTGTATTTGAAAGATGCGACACTTCCTCCCTTGTGGGAGTTGCACGATTTTCAATCATTTGATAATCAACCTGCATATAAAGAACACTAATATCTCTGTCATCCATTAATTTAACTTCATATAGGTCAGAAGCAGGGACTTCAACAACAGGTTAACCAAAATCATCTCCTGTCCCCTTGGAAAAAGACTTCAATCTCACAAAAGGTGCTGTAGAAAGGTTTATATCAACAGCATGTACCTTTGAACCTGAATTTTGAAGATTCACGAACTGATCAGGTAGCACTAAATCATAAGACTTCTGGTGTTTAGGTGAAACTGTCAACTTCTGGTGTTTGGGTGAAACTGTCAACTTCTTTTGTGATTCTGGAGAAGCAATAAGCCTTCCTGGTGTTCCGGTTGATTTTCTTCCCCCAGTAAACTGAGAGGGTGAAATACCTGCTGCATTGGAATCTTTAGTCAAAGGTATATGTTCTTTGCCTATTAAATCCTGGACTTTGCTATTCTCTGTGCAGGAATCACTTATTTGTGCCCCTTCCGTTTGAGGAGCAACTAAAAATTGGCTCTCAACACCCGTGGAAGACACGTCCAGACATTTGGGCTGGAAACTCTTCATCTCTCTCTCCAAAAGGATTCTGAAAGGAGAAGATTTTGAGGATTCTGGTCTAATATTTAGAGACTCAATTTTGGAAGTGAGAGAGGCAGAAAAGGGAGAAGCTTCAAACATCTTTAGTTTTGAAATACTTTTCTGTACTGAGGACGCATTCCCACAGTTGTCAATTTCTTCTTTGTGTAAAGAAGAAACTCTCTGTTCTTGAGGAGTCAACACTGACATGTATTTGAGTGGAGAAGCACTACTTAGAAATATTTTTCTTTGCTTGTCAGGTGAGGATATGAACTCAGCCGATGGAGATTCATGTAGCATACCTGCACGACTATTTGCCTCACCTGATTCTTCATGCAAAGAACAAACTGCCATTTCATTGTTGTTAGAATCATTCATGAAGCCAGTCAAATTCTCTGTCAGGGCAAAGGGGACATTACCAAAGTTAATGGGCGACTCTAAAGAAACAATGTTGTCAGAATCAGAAATCACACCCAAATTCTTGCGACCTTCAGCTAAAAGTGCATCTAATTCAGGTGAAAGTCTCCCATAGTCATACCTTGGAGGGCTGTCCCCAACAAGACTCATATCACTTGAATTGCTATTACCATTTTTCTTCCTAGTAGGAGAGGAAGACATGGATAATAGTTTTTTGGGGACAGTAAGTTCCATGGAACTTCCTACATGGGTTTGGCTTGATGTTTTCTCCTCAAAGGAAAGATGGACTCCTGTTGGAGTCTTTAAGTCAACACCTGAATCTGACCGGGCAATGCTATGAAAATGCATGGAGAAAGCAGTTGAATCCATGGTAACATCATTATTGTCATTAGAAGCTTCTGAGTCTGATGAACAGTCTGGCCTTATAAAACTGGCAGAAACAGGGCCAAAAAAATCCTCTGCAATTAGGAACATGTAGGGAAATCAGTCCAATAATGCAAAGGAAACACTATTGAAAGCATAAACTATTTGAAAAGGACGAATACTTCTGTGGTCACATGTGCTCAAGCAGACATCCTTGGACATTCAAAAAATGTATTTCTGAACTTAATTTTGATATACTAAGAAACAGGGAATGCTCTCAAATACTAAACAAGAGAGATCTGGAAATGTCACATAAAACCATGCAAAAATCAAGAGAACCAGCCAAAGGATGATGAGGAACCATCAAAACTATCTAGCTAAACTGAGAAACTTAAATAGAATTTCACCGCTACAAACTGTGCCCCTAGTGGAAAGTTTAAGAGAGTAAAGATTGCTTTAAAAAGTTGTTCTCACATTTGCATTTTAAGACTAACCCTTTGGCAATCAATAATTAATTGACTAAAACAGAGAAAGAGTAGAATGAGAGCTTTGTCCTTCGGAGTATTCTATGACAGCCACAACTTTTAATTATGGATGTAGTTTCAATGTGATTGTATATATCTGAGGAGTTATCACACTGTCTAAGAATTGTAATTCCTCTTACACATTAGCATAAGAGAGTACTATAAATGATCTTTTGCATTGCTGAGAAGATGCGAACTATATTTAGCATGTGCCTTATGAGCTTGAGTTGGTAAGGTGCCTTTTGTGTTCTAGTTAAATAGTTCGAACAGTAAATATTCATTTGCAGTATCTTTCTTTTTTGTGTCTAACTTTCTGCTCAAAAACCTCTTTAGCCATTATCTATTAGTTATTTTGATTATCTTAAAAAAATAGCAGGTGAATTTCCTGGTAAATCTCCAGACCAATCTCTTTCAGGTGTGACTGTTATTGACCGTGTGCTCTTCAAAATGGACCTATTCACCTTTTATCTCCATCTTTATGGTTGTTCCAAGCTATGACAATCAATTTAAAACGCTTGGCAGAGTTACTTCTTTTTATTCCCATAGTTTTGTTTCCACCTAGCTTTCATATCATTGTTTTACACTTTATTTCTTTAGAAAAAGATAGGAAACTAGATGCTGAAGACACTTGGTGGTGGAAAGGAGGAGTAATCTTTGTTTTTAAATGTGACTTCATTGATCTTGACCTCTCCATGAGATAAGCTATGACACTTAAAGCCTGTATGGCATCACATTTTGACAATAATGGGCATTAAAAGTGTATTTTAAATGTAAAAATGTGTACTGGGAATAGAAGGCAGTGTCTTGGAAACAAAGAAAAAAATGTTTTGGAATGTGTTTTAAAATGTTATAATATACAGGCTAGTTCTCCAGTTACTTTTACTCGCCTCACGCTATTAGGGGTGCAGGGTAGAGCTTTTGAGCGACTAAAGAGCAGAGCAAGACGAGGAATTTTGTTTTGGATTTGAAGGGGAGAATTTGCTTTCCCCACCTTCCAGGCTGGAGGGGCTTGAGGGCCCTCTAGTGGCCACCAGACCAAGGCAATTTGTATTTGAGGACTAGAGAACACAAAGAACGAAAGACTAAATCGCTAAACCCAAAACAACAGTTAAGGTTTTATTCCACTTTGTGGTTCGGCTATATGGATCATATCTAGCCATCATGTACGGTCGCGACACATTGTTTCATTCATATTTAAATATAATATGTCATCTTTATAGTTGTTAAACCCAAAAAAGTTAGTGAGAAAAGTAAAACACATATCAGTAATGGGGAATGATAGATGAGAATCGAGATTTGAAATAATAGAAGCATTATGCAAATGCCAGGAACAGTCAGACTCAGACATTTACCAATTCAAAATCTTAATTCTTCACTCTGAAAGGAATCAATTGCAATCTAAAGAGTTAGAGAACTTAGAGAGAGAAAGAGATGGCCTCCTTATGAATAGGTGGGAAAATCCTAAAAGCCTAAAAGACTCACAGGAATAACTAGACCACAAAAATACCAGTGCAAGCAATTGTTGATGAGCCTGGGGGAGTTTGTTGGATCCAGAAACTGCAGACCTATTGATTCTCAAATTTTTCATCATATACTCAAAGCTCACTGCCCAAGAAAGCTTTCACTCTTTGTAGGGAAAAAAAATATTGATTCCCAAGAAACCAAGCAGTTTGGAAGAGGCAATGCAAAGAACCATAAGTTTGAAAAATCAAAGTAGACACGATCACTACTTGTTCAAAACATTTCCAAGCATATTACAGATTTCAACGAGAACAATAACTACCATTTGCCAACTCTGTCATGCAGAACAAAACAAGTGGCAGATATTTATCTGTATGAATAAATGAAAGAATGGTAATAAACAAGAGGATGTCCTGTTTCATCAATCTAAAATGTAAAATCACTTATACAGAAAATGTGCCCATCCCCTGCAACTGATATTTGCAATTATTAATTTTAAAACTTGGAACATGTTTCCAGGGCCTAAGAACTTGAACTAGCCATATCTTAAATTAAAATAGACACGCTTTTTCTTTTTAATAAATATGAAGGACAAATGCTGCAAAGAAAACAGGCCCACGATATCATGATCAAACTAGCTCCTCTCTGGCCTAAAAACCCACATAAAACAGCCAACCACTCACCGCTCAATACTATTCAATTTCAACTTATTTCCTGAAATAAATGCCATTCGAAGCTAATCCCCCAATTTAGCTTCAAAATGGGAATCCTCCTTCAACTATTTACCATTTAAAATGGATTATATCTCGTAGAAGAACCCAAACAAACAAACAAAAAGCAACCAGCTATACTTGATTCTTACTCAACTTCAACAAAGATTTCCGAATATAATTGCCATACCAAGCTAATCTCCCAATTTACCCTCAAAAATAGCAATCCTTCTCTATCTAGAGATGCAAAGTCAAGCCCCCTTATCAATTGAGAAAAGCACAAGCTCAGCAGGGAAATACAGCTGAGACAATTGAACAAACTGATACTAAGAAAAAACATCAATTCCTTCCTCCTTACAAGCCTGATGATGATCTAGACCAAACCCATCCACCGTAAAAGGTGGTTTGTTCAAATGATAACAGTTACAGGAATGATTAGCAATAACACTTTTGATCCTCAACCTTGTTATAACCATGTTATGTACAAGTTCCTTTTGTGATACACAACCAACCATTACTACATCAATACAATATAAACAGCTGAATGCTAACTCAGCTTCAGGACTTGGGGGTAAACAAACACTCAGTATGGTTACATAACATCGAGTTACAAAGGTACAATGAGTCAATAATACACTAATAAAAAAGCACATGAAATTGGGTGATAGCAGAGGTCATGACTAATTCAACATTTATCCAATCCAAACTACACGTTCAAACAAAATTCAGGATAAAGTTCATCAAAATTAAGCACAAAACAACATAACTATACAAGTGACAGCAGAGGAAAGAGAAACTTGCCATCATTGGAAGTAGCAGAACCAAAAACACTACCCGAAGATGGGGATTCAATCGGTCTCAAAAACGACCTTCGCATTGCAGCAAGCTCTTCATCTTCGCTCTCAACGTCTTCCCCTTCTTGCCCCTCCTCTCCTTCTTCTTTGCCCTTTGAACCCACCAGCTGAAGAAACCCTAGAATCTCATCATTTTCCGCGCTAGTATTTCCATCTTTCTCGGCCGAATGATTCTCCTTAGGCGTCTCATTATCCTCCTCATCACGGTCGAAGAAGCGGACCGAGGTCATCTCCGCAAAGCTCACTCTCCTCAACCGCTGCTTCCTCTGCGCAGCCATGGTGGTTTCACAGCCTCCCGAGTTCCCAGTCGCTTCACCTTCGCCGCCACCTCTGGCATCGGCGACGGCGACGATTGTGGCATCGTCGCTGGACTTACCGGTCATGGCTGAATTTGAAGTTGAATTTTAAATTTCTCTGAATTTCACTAGGGTTTGATTGAAATGAAAAGCCACGACAGGGAGAAGAGAGTAGAGCAGGGCAGAGGGAATGAATTTGTGCGGGAAAAATTGGTCGCGATATTGTTTTTGAAAAGGAATAAATCCTAATATTTCATATTTTGCCCCCAATAATTCGATTGCTCTTCATTTTGACCCGTGTGTTTGATCATCTTCACCGATGGGGAGAAGCCCCTCACACGCCTGAACAGAAGTTTTTTTTTTTTCTTGTACCACGAATGTAAAAAATATAAAGTTTTAACTACACGTTCATAATGCACAAATCAAATTGACTCTTGTGTTGAAAAGGTTAAAAATACATAATTTTTAGTTACCGTAAAATATTTGTCGCCTTCATAACTATCGTTCATGTTTTGCACACAAATACCGTTTAATCACTCCATTTGTCCCTTAATTTGGAATGTTTTGTCTTCATTTGGTATCTTAACTTAAAATTGTTTCATTTTGGTCCATTAGACTCAAACGTTATTCCAAAATAGTCATTAGCTCAAATCTTTACAATATTTGAATTATTTTCAACTAACATGTTAATTGTTTCATGTTAAGTTAAAGGTTGAACAAATTAAAGGTTGAACAAAGTAATTCAACTTTCATTTGTTGGCCATATTAATATTTGTAAATCTCACATGTTAGGCTTCGTTTGATAATCATGATTCAGCACTTAAAATGAATGATTAAGAGCTTATTCGTATTAAGTGTGTTTGATAACTGTTAGTCATAAGTTTTAATAAATTAAGTGGTTCTGAAATTAAGTGCTTAATCGATTAAGTGCGTTTGATAACGAAAACTCGAGTAACTTTAAATAAGTGGATCTGAAAAATAATTATAATTCCGGCCTAACAAATAAGTAATGAGCGAATCACTTATGACTGAATTTGAATCGAATTTTTTTTTTTCTCTTTAAATTTTCTCCTTTTTTATATCATTATTTCCATTTTTTATGTTTTTAATACTTTTTAAATTTGATCAATTCAAAAAAAAAATCAAAATAAATTAATTTTATAACTATAAAAAAATTAAAAAATAAATTATCATATTTTTATAACTTTATTAAAAAAATATAAATTTAATGTTAAAAACAAAATAACTTTTTTTATTTTTAATAATTTAATAAGATTCAGATTTCAGATTCAGACTTTAGTCGTCAAATTTTAAACTTCAGTCCTAATTTCAAATCTTAAATTTAAGACTTTATCAAACAGAGTCATCTAATGAATTCAAATTTCAGACTTAAGTTTTCAAACATAAATTTTATTAAACGAAGCCTTAGTAAAAAATAACTAAAATATTGGTGAAATGTGGGATCAATACCATTTTTAGAACAATTTTTGAAATTAAGTGACCAAAATAAAATAATTTTAAATTATGGGGCCCATTGGCATCAACTTCTCAAGTTAAGGGACTAATGGAGTAATTTAACCAAAAATATATCAATTGCTATCTTTCTAATGCAAAGAAGCAAAACCATAAACAAACTCATGCCAAGCTGTAACTATCAACAGAACCTGAATCTTTACACTCTGTTCTCTTGCCAACTTGGTTAAGAAATTTTTTTGTTAAGAAAAAAATTTATTTTGGAAGAAATTTCTTTTGAAAATTTGTGTAAGAAATAAAAGAAAAAGTGTAATAATTATATTTTTTTTGAATTTATGTGAGTGAATATTTAAAGGTAATTTTAAAATTTAAATTGTAAATTTTTTAAAAATGATGTTGTTTCTTTGTGTAATATTTTTGAAAAAAAAATAATACTTTTCTTAATTATGTTACTAAGAGAACAGAGCCAAGTCTGAATTGTGAGTGAGCTAGTACAAAGAGATGACTATGAAGATCGATCCATACAACAAATCAGAGTAAGAAAAGCTCAACATGGTTAGATATATTTATCTAGGGTAGAACTTTGGACTTGTATTTCCAATTAAAACCTTGAGAATCACCCATATAAGGCACGCCAAGGCTCCTCTCTAACGCTCGAAGACTTCGATGGGCTCCACATAATCTTCTCTTTCAGAAAGCTAAGGGATGAGAATTTTGCCAGATGATCTCCCATTTCATAGATTACCTGGTAAAGCAGATGTCATTGAAATTTCAAAACACAGGTTTCATACAAAAGAGTAACATATTATCATTTCCAGGTGGATAGAGTGAAAGCATTCTGGCTGTTACTTGTCATGCACTCAGCAGCCAGGCAACAAAATCTTTCAAGTAAATGAAACTGTAACCACTGAGCTTTGATTCAATGGTCACCGGAAGTACTCTTAGGCCAGAGGGGGGAGGGTAGGGGATTGAATCCCACTTCACCTTTGGTGATGATATATGTGCAAACTTATACTGTGATAGGTTTGTGTGAAACACAACATACTTTTAAAAAGAAAGTGAATCTGTGTCTAAACGAATGAAACCATTCGTCAGATGTAATCAACTACCATATGACATATCATGTATGACATCATCTATCTTAGCCAGCTACATCTTTAGCAGTAAGAGCTGGTTTTGTGCCATGTATTTCAGTATTTGCCGCTGTGAAAACTTACTGAGAGGCTATTCTTGAGCCAATCAGCTCGGCCAGCTGCAGTTACAAAAAAGAAATGGAATGACCATAAAACAAGAGAAATCTATAGTAAAGGTGGAACTGGGATCTTTTCAAACATCTGCAAAGGTTGGTATATGCCATCTTTGTTTACTTAGCTTACGAGTGCAGTACTTATTTACCCAACAGGACATCACCTGTTTCTCTCATACAAAACAATAAATTAAACAACATTTAAACAAAATTAGCATGATTGTTGCGGATCATCTGTTTCCTTTAACATAAGAAAATTTTCTTTTATGATAAATGGATGAATACCCATATACAATGTGCTTTCATCCACTACAATAACTCTCCAATCCTGAAATTGCACATCTAAGCTGTGACAAGTTAGGTTAAGAAGCCACATATTTGAACCAAAGAAATGCTCATTTTTCGAAAGAAATCGGCACAATGGAAAACTTAGACAAAGCAAATAGTCAGTGCCCATGACGCTTCAGGAGGCAGCAAAAATTGAAAACCACAGGGAAAGTTAACTAATATGAATGAAGAAGCTGGACTGGATTGAAGAGAAATGTACCTGAAGACCTTTTGAAGAATTATTGTGAGCAAATTGTCCAACTAAAACCAATGCTGGGATATCCAAAGCACGGACAAGGTGAAGCAGGCAGGCCAACTGCTCATGATTAATCTGCAATGCTGGGGACTTTTGAATTTTGGATGCTAAAGCCTGTGTTGAATTATTTACAGGGCCAAATTGCAAGCCATAGAGAGAAGTGCCCCCAATTGTGTTAGAATTCTTAATCTCCACTTTAAGTTTTGAGGCCTCCACAAGGAAAGGAACTACAAGAGTTGGGATGTTTGATGGGTCCTCTCCAATAAACACAGCCAAAACTTCATTCAGAGCACATGCCAAGACTGGAGGTACGTAATTCTCCATGAGAAAGACAGACACCTAGAAACACGCAGGAAATTCTGTTACATTCTACTTTGAGAAAAGCCAAGAAGAATGCTTGATAAGGTCAGCCCAAACCACATAATAAGATTGAGGTAAATTTCTCAAGCACTCAACATAGTCGTGAAACTCAAATGTTGTCAAACCAAACTATAAAAAAAATAATCAACCTAGTATTTTCAACATTTTTCATCAGAAAAACTGAAAATTACTAAGGTTCAGAAAAACCTACTTGAAACTGTGAACCACAAAACCCAAAAAATAATGAAAGATGCATGAGGCCTGTCTGAAAAAAATGGTAAACAGATAACCAGAGAGAGAGAACTATATTCAACTTCCTAGAAAAGCCTGAAATATATGCATACACAATTTATCCCCATGCCGCTCACATGTTAAGACTATGTAACCAACAATTTTCTTTTCCACCCAAAAAGAACAAAGGAAAATGAGGTAAAGCACCACATTCCCTTTCTCATATCTGTATCCAGTTCTCTCTCCCGGTCTCTCTTCTCCTTATAAAGTAAAATTAAATGACACCGGCACAATACAGGACACACTCCATGGCCACTTCCACTAACAGTTGCAGTCTCTTCATCTCACAAGCAATATGCAAAACCATTCTCTTAGTCTAAGCTATCATCTCGACCTCGACCCCTGCCCAGGACAAGCCAAGAGCCCTTCATAAATGTGAGAACCTCAACCAACCATTTTTCAATCCAACTCAAAACAATATTACTAGATTAAATCATCCTAAATGACTCAATGACTCATAAAGCATTCCTAATTCTTCAAATCCTACAATGCAAGCTAATAAGAAAACAAATCTCCATCTGCCACTTTCACAATATAAACCCTTAAGGAAGCCACAATATATCCAATAATCCAGGTGACAACAAACCACACTAAGCATCAAAATTTCCAGTAAAAATAATCCCAAAAACAAAAAACATTTTAAAATTCAATACGGGTACCTCACAGACTCCATTGTCATTGACAAAATGAAAGATGCTTCCAGAAGCTTTCTTGTCTTTGATTCCATACTTCTCCAACGACAGTTGAAATGAAGCTTCCCTGTAAACCAAACCAATAGCAGTAGTAACTATCATCAAATTTTGTAACGAAAAGAGAGTAATGGAGAGTGGAGAAAGACCCAGGAAATTGTTACTTACTCTCTTTGAAGATTTTGATTAGGGTTTGGCTGGAGAGCGTCGGCGAAGCATTCTCCCCCGCTGCCGCCGTCTTTAAATAGCAAGATTATTTTCCGCGCAACCTTCATTTTTTCTTTCTAGGGCTGAGGGCTGCAAAACAATTTATATAGTCACCAAAGGCTATTTTACGTTGCTTGAGATCGTAGCATGAGTCAAACAATCGGTTGTAAATTGCTTCCGACACAATAGGCATTGCATTTGCCTTTACGGGACACTAAAAACAAGGCCAGACTCGTAAAGACTTGTGCACCATGAAAATAAACGTAGACAATTTGAAAGTCAAGAGATGAACGGGGCGAGATTTGACGGAAGCTTTGCTAGCGAATAGGGATGTGCAACAAAACCGCCAAACCGGTAATCGGACAGGCCAACAGTTCAAAACCGGTCAACCGGTTTACCGGTTCTATCGGTACCGGTTTCCTGGGTTTGAACGGGTTGGCCGGGCCTGTTACCGATTGGACTTTTGCCTCTTCCGGTTGAACTGGATAACCGGTATATATATCAGTACCGATTATGATAACCAATTCTAAACCGGATATCCGGTTTAAAAAATTTATTAATTATTTCCTATAAGTATTATTTCTTTTTTCAATGTGTGTGTGTATGTGCTGTAAATTTGTACTAGTATAATGTGTAATACATATTAATATTTTACTGCATATTTTTTTAATTTGTAAATTGTAATAGTACATAGTAACGGATAATGATATTCTTTGAAATTAAAAAATCGAAATCAATTATAATATGAATTAGTTAGAATAAGAAATGCAATCATTCATCCGTGAATCATGATTAATGGAACTTCCATGGTCCAAAACAAAAGTTACAAAACCAAATAAAAAATACCAATATAATTTAAAAGTTTGATTTTCAAAATGCTTAACCAAGATATCAAAATACTAGTCTAAATGTAAAACATCCAAGTTCACGAACAACTATATCCCAAAAGAAAATTTGAACTGCTAGAACTTTCTTCACATGATCGCACGTCTTCAAACCTCAATCCTGCAATTCAGATAATAGTATTAGTATATAATGTAATTATTAACAGATAAATTTATTTATTTAGGGAAAGAAAAGTAAAATTTGTGAAAATACTAGAAATAATAACTCACGTTTGTTCAAACGGTGATTAATGTGGTTGCTAAGTAGATTCACTATAGATTATCAGACCACATGCAATCTTTCTCATTATCATCCAAACCTACGGGGAAAAAAAAATAAGAAGTAAATTTAAATTGAAAAGATTAAATCAACTGCAAGATAATTTAAAATTTATTACCTTCTTCAAACTCGTGAAGCTTCGCCACATTTTGCTCGACGGTCATTGGAGATCCATTAGGTCGCAACTAATCTTGAGTGCAAATCAACACCTGAGCCATTCTAGGAGTCAAAGAATTTCTAAAGTATCCAAAACTCTACCCCTTGTGCTAAAAGCTGATTCTGATATAATGGTAGAAATTGGGACAGCAAGTAAATCGCGAGCCATCTATGAAAGTGTAGGAAACCTAAACCTATTTCCTCTCCACTAAGATAAGACATCAAATCCAGGTTTAGGGGGATAAACTTGTTCGTTCAAGTACGTCTGCAATTCTACTGTAGAATATCTATAGAACTAGCACTCATTTGTTCATATTCTTGCTCCAATCGGGATCTCAAACTTTCTGTGTCCAATATACCAACAAAATCATCATCAATTGCTGTATGACTTCGAATATTTTCTGATGAAGCAATAGAACATAATCATTAAACATTGTCTTCATTTCAATTTTTATGTCATCTGCTAATGGTTGACCAGCCTCCTTACCATACATCTTCCTAAACATAAAAATCAGATAATTCTTTGTACATCTAGGATCCATTGCAGCAGACATAAAAACAATCTTGTTCATCTTATTTATATCACCCCAATATTTCTGGTATTTATCCATCATAAGAGAACCCATTGTACTCGTATCAACATCAAAATTTGCAACCAACCATTTAATCAAACCGTCAAGTTCACCAAGAAGAGAAAGAATATCACTAGAAGTAATGTACTTAGAGCCGGACACCTCCAAAGTAACATGATAAAAACATCTCAAATAGTCACAAAATCTTCGAACACATACCCAATCATTTTTTGTAGGCAGTGTTGGACCATCATTCTCGGTAAGAGTTTCAATCATATCATAATTTCGATCACAATAAGTGTGAAACACCCTTTTATAACTCAAAGCTGTGGTAAGCATCAAATATGTGGAGTTCCATCTATTGGAACATCTAAGACAAGCTGCTTCTTGTATTCAATATTTTCCATTGCAGCTACTTCTTCAAATCTTCTCAATCTCGAGGGAGAAATTCTCACATATTTTATAACAGCTCTTTCTGAATTCAATGACTTACTAGAAGTTTTCAACCCATCATGAACGATTAAGTTCAGTATATGTGCCAAACATTTAACATGTGAATATTCTCCTCGTAAAATGCATTTATGCCAGTTCTGAAAAAAAAATTTCAAATAACCCACCGCTGTGTCATTTGAACTAGCATTGTCAACTGTGACAGTAAATACATTATTAATACCCCAATCCAATAAACATTTAGCAATTGCTTCACCAATATCATTCCCCTTATGACTAGTAATTGGAACACAATTTAAAATTCGCTTGTGCAACTGCCACTCTGAATCAATGAAATGTGCAATAATAACCATATAAGATGCCCTCTGTCTAGAAGTCCAAGTATCTATAGTCAAACAAATTCTACCACATGTATCTTTCATAAAAGACTTTAGCTTATTTTTTCATCCTTATACAAATCATAGCAATCTCTTGTCACAGTACTTATAGAAGGAACAGAAAAAGATGGACAACACACACTCATCAAAAACTAAAACCCCTTTCCTTCGACGTCTAAAAGGAAGCTTATCAATGATTATCATATAACAAAGAGCTTTTCTAACCAATTTTTGATCAAATTTCCATGCAACTAAATTTGCTTTTGCCTGGCAAGTTACCTCATCCAATTCCTTATTTCCAAAAGCTAACTGAAATTGGACTGATTTTAACTCCTTATTTAAGGGGTTTTCAGTACACTTACCCATATGAGTATTCAAGGATGTTGTCTCATTCTTGTTCGGATCAACATAATATTCAGCACCACAATGCAAGCACTTAACTTTTTGAGTCTTTAGTTCTTTATCGTAAAAAGGTTCAAAGTGTTTCCATACTACTGATGCTTTCTTACGAGAGCCTAAGCCTCTTCCGTTCCTTTTGCGCTTGCCTTTATTATTATGTTGCTGTGTTTCTACCTCGACATCTGTATTGTCTTCAAAATTAAATTCTCACTTGGCATATTTAACTCAGATTGTGCACCTTGTGTAGCATTAGGATTATGACTGTCCATCTGCATGCATGTAAAATTGGAATATTATAATTAATCAAAATTAAAACAAAAAAGAAAAAAAACTATTTATATATTTCAAAAAACTACTTAATTAAGAACCATACATAATCATATTACAAAACTCTTTTATTAAAAATAAAATTTTTAAAATATTGTAGGGCATATTTAATGGGACAAAAAGAGTACATCAATCTTTGAATGAGTTATAGAGAAAAAAAAAAAAAAAAAACTCAAAACAAGTTTTTACTAAGCCTGCACTTAGTGACATTAGCCTATTGCAAGAGTTAGGAAGTACAAAAAGATATATTATATATAAGTAGTTTTTTATTTGGATTTAAGAAAATAAAATTCTTATATAAGGATTCAGGTTTGCATGCAGATTGGGTCAAATAAGTTTGTTTTCAAAAGCCCCATACTCAATATTAAAACATAATATATAAAAGAACATAAGGTGTTTCATGTAGTAATGCCACCTAGGCTCCGTTCTTTTTGTGATCGGATTAGGGAAATTTTGGTTTTAGGGAAGGAATATTTTCTGGAGGGAATTTCTTTTGGATATTTGTATAAGAAATAGAAGAATAATGATTATGTTATTTTTTGAATTTATGTGAGTTAAGATTTAGAGGGAATTTTAAAATTTGAATTTAAAATTGAGTAGAAAATGAAGTTGTTTCTTTAGATAAAATTTTGAATGAAAAAAATAATGATTTTTTTTGGAATGGGATGAAAAAGAACAGAGTCCTATATCCCAACACCAAAAAAATAGAAAATTTTACTGGACACACTAAACATATGCAACAAAATCATGCTTATTGCTGAAAAAAATAACTTTACATACTCTGTACAAATTATTGAAAACTTCAATTATATCAGAACGGAAAAATGTTAAATGAACAGATAAATAAATTTTTCATAATTAATATTGCCACTCAGAGCATATTATCTATGTCTATATTGGCCTTTCAAACAACATACATGGTTATACAATAACTCACAAGAATAAAACTCCATCTGAAATATAATGAATGTCACTCGACTACTTAACATAAAAAGGTGGGGATTATTTGAAATCCCCAGTGATTTAATAGGCAAATTTATTTAAGGGTCTCCTCTGCCAAACGTAAACAGAAAGCATAAAAAAAAATTTGGCCACCATACAATGTTCAACAATGCCTAACGTATATTTTGAATTAATACCTTTGAAAAAATATACTTTCAAAACCCAGTAAAAAAAATCATCAAACAGCAGCATAAAAAGGAATAAGAAACACACCGCAGAAGCTGGAAAAAAATGAAACACACACATAGCAACAGCGGCAGAAAATTTCGTCCGACAACATAGGCTTAGCTCCTACATGTGAGTCAAATTCTCGAAGTGATCTGGGTACAAATACAATATGATCCATGTTCTCGTGATAAAATTGACATGATGGACATGGGTGGGAGGGAAGAGGAAGATAAAATTGTGGAATTTCATAAGGATTTATTTGTACTGCCAGCATTGTAGAATGGTGAACTCTTTAGCTAGTGCTATTGTGTCTTCGGCGGAAAAACAACCCACACAGCGCAGCGAAAAAACAACACACAAACAGAGGGCAGCAGAAAAAAAACACAAACAGCAACAGTAGGACCAAAAAAAAAAAAAACAAGAACCCGCCAACAACAGAGAGAGAAAAAATTCCTAGCAGCGTGCAGTACAGTAGAAAAAAAAAGAAGAAAAAAGAATCCTAGCATAAGCGTCATTATACAACACCAACGTTTAGCAGAAAAGAAGAACCCAACTAAGTAAGTAAATATATCAGCGTACTCACCGTGAGAATGGCTGGGCGGTTGTCACGAACTAGCAGCAAGACTCTGCTTTTGCATAGGCTCTGTTTTTGCACAGTCCTTGTCACAGAATAACACGGAAGAAAAAGGAATAGGTGGTTCGTAAGGAATCGATGATTGAATTTGAAGGAAGATGCATCCATCCTCATCAATTTATAGATGATTATAGAGATAACCGACTCATAGGTTTCCAATTTTCTAATTCAATTTCAAATTAAAATTTGGATTCCAACCAATTCCTATTAGTTAGGAGAATACAGAGACGTTGAATTGAAGCATTCCAAATTCTTCTCCCTATCCTTTTCGAATTCTTGAGCTTTCCATATTCTTCTCCCTCTACTATTCAACTTCTGTAGTCTGTTACTCTGTTGTATCATTGATGGAAACTAGTAGTTACTGTAATTATGTCGTGGACGTCGATCTCTCATCTCACGGACTAGCCGTTTTTAGCTTTCCTAATTTGCTAATAATTGTATTACTATAACAAAAGCTAAATTTTACAAATTTCATTTTACTTATAGTTATTTAGAATTTTACAGACTTCTTCCAGTTCAAAAAGTTAGAAAATTTAGAAATGAAAAAAAAAAGATCAACCGGCACACCGGTTGTAACTGATTGCAACTAGACCGACAACACCGATAAGCTTGCAGTCGGTCAACTGGTTGTCGGCAGAAAATGGTGAACCGGTGACAACCAGAACCAGTAGGCCGGTAAACTGCCAGTTCAGCCGGTTGAACAGCCTTATTAGCGAACACTGTTTGTCACACGATTAGCTCATTTTGATGTTTCAAAATACTTACTCGTGACATATGATGAATGGCCTATTCTTTACTAAAAGTTTGACACCAGGTTTGGTTTTGTTTCAAACCCAAAACAAAACCAAACATTTGTTCTCTAACTTATTTTTGAAACCCATTCTTAAACCCTAAACCCAAACATTTTTTCTCCCAAAACCTCTTCACTCATCTTCTTCACTCTAACCCACACCGCCGCCGCCGCCGCTAGACAAGAGAGTTCACCTCCTCCGCCACCGCAATCGCCACATTTGAATTGCTACCATCGCCGTTGCCGCCTTTGAATTGCTTGTTTGTTGGTGAAATTTGACTCCACCGGACCATCTCCTCCTTCGCCTCCTTGCCCACTTGAACCTTCCTCTTTGAACAAATCTTCTCGGTACCTCTTCCTCAGGTAATTTTTGGTGGCATCTTTCCCACCACCACCACTATTATATCCTCTAGCCTCGCCGACTTTCGGATCTAATAATTATAGCAAGGGAGGCATCGATAGGGCGAGTCGGTAGTGGTGGAGTAGCCGACAAAGACGGCGAAGCGGCTGTGGATTATTAGCTGAATAACCGTTACTGAATTATTGGCTAAATAACCGTTACCGGTTTAATGGTTGGATAATCATTATTGATTTAATGGTTGGACAATCATTATTGATTTAATGGCTGAATGGGGGTTACAAAAGCATTAAACCCAATGTCCGTTACGTCAGCATTAACCCTGGTGTCCATTACGTCAGCATTAAACTTGGTGTCCGTTATAAGAGAATTAAAACTGTTATCTGTTACACTCGCATTAAAGCTAGTGTTCGTTACACTAGCATTAAAGTCCGATGTTGGCTACAAAGCAATAAAGTCTGATGGCAGTTACTTCTGCATTGAATCCCAATAGTAGTTACACAAGCTTCTCAACGAACAAAAAAAGCAAAAGTCTTCTATAAATAAGAAGGGAACGACTCAAAGTAGGAGGATGAAAATGTATGCGATCTTACTACTTTTATACTAAGATATTATACACTTATGCTCTTACTAACTTAAGTGTCAGAGTGATACAGGAGGGATAACCCCGCATCTTTAAGGTCACAATCGGAACCCATTGTGAAGGTACCTTATTTCTTCAAGTCAGATTGTGATTCATCAACGGTAATATTTAAGAGTTATAGTGGTACTATATATTGTAGTTTCTAGTATAGTCTCCAAGAGTTACTTTTAAACTACAATAGATATCCCTAGTAATATTCAAAGTTTCAAATTGACACCCACGTCAAAGAAAAAAAATAATATGATCTCACGCATGATGGACTCGTTTCATGTGAGACCTTGATGTTCAGTGTGTATCAGTATTACAAAGTGGACTTTTCAATGCATTAAAGGCTAAATTAGATATATGATAGTTCAATAGTTAAAATCAATATGCGTATTTTCATAATAAAATCGGGATATTTCAAAAGTTATATTCGATACAAGATCATTCAACCACAGAGACAGGGAGGGGCAGGGGGAGAGTGGTGGTCGCCGCCTTGCCTTGCTCTGGGAGCCCTTCAGCTTCGCCCTTCTCTCACGAAGAAGACGAAGTCTTCTGTTTTTTTTTATATTTTCCCCCTTAGTAAAACGACATCGTTTTACTAAGGGGTAAAAATAAAATAAAAAAATTAAAGGGCCTTTTCGATAAATGAGGATTGCAACTAAACCCCTCTCCAAATTAAATATATAGCAGCCCTAAATCAGTAAATCCCAATTCAATCACTCACGCCTATTTACTTCTTGACCGACGACGCACAAGTAGCAGCTAGCACCCAGTAGCGGCAACCAACGATTGCAGCCGTGACCAGACTGCGCCTCAGGTCATCACCACGACGCCAGCGGAAACACATTCTCGTGTGGAATTCAACCGAAATGATATTGTCATGGACTTAGCCTACGAAAACCAATCACAGAGTATGATAGTTCTATTAGAGACCAAGTTCGAAGAGAGTATTTGGTTAGAAGCCCTTGTCAACCAATTGGTCCTAATTATCCCCAAAAATAATATGGTAAGGATTCTAAATGTTTTCAAAGTGCTTCGTTTGATAAATATGCATGGTTGGAGTATAGCGTATCAAAAGATGCCGCATTTTGTTTTTGGTGCTATCTTTTTAAAAATACGTACAGAGGATGTAAGACAGGAGAAGATACATTTACTACTATAGGGATGAGTAATTGGAAAAAGGCCATATAAATATAAAATAAACATGTTGGTGGTCTGGCTAGTGTTCACAATGATGCAAGAATCATACTTGAAGGTTTTCAAAATCAAGACAGAGTGTGCCACATTTATTACATAAACATGGGCGTGAGTCTGAGATTGCCTATCGCATTCGTTTAACAGTAAGTTTAGATATAACACGATTCCTATTGAAACAAGAGTTGTCTTTTCGTGAAAATAACTAGTAAAAAAAGTCTTTAAATAAAGGGAACTTTCTTGAATTTATTAACTAATACTGCCAGCGAAACAAAGAAGTAGGCAAGGCTTTTGACAATGCCCTTGAAAACAATACAATGACGTCTCCAACAGCTCAAAAAGAGTTATCAAGTGCTTGTGTTGCTTCAATAAGAAGTGTCATTCTTAAAGATATAGGAGATGATATATTTTCTCTTCTAATTGATGAGTCCCAAGACATTTCAATTAAAGAACAAATGGGAGTTGTTTTTAGATATGTGAATAGAAACGGACTTGTCACTGAGTGTTTTCTTGCTATTGTACATGTGAATGACACTTGTTCTATTACTTTAAATGAATGTATTGATAAATTGTTTGCAAATCATAAGTTGTCTTTATCAAGATTGAGAGGTCAAGGATATGATGAGGTTTCAAATATGCGAGGTGAGTATAATGGATTACAAGCTCTCATATTGAATGAAAATATGTCTGCAAGGTATGTTCATTGTTTTTCTCACCAATTTCAACTAGTTGTGGTTGAAGTATGTAAGAACAATCGAGTCGTGGGTGATTTTTTCCAATATGTTACTATGATTGTTAATATTGCTGGAGCTTTGTATAAAAGAAAAGACAAGTTTAGACAATTTAAACATGAGAGACTTGTGAAAGGTTTGGAAACGAGAGATATTGTTTAACGGCAAAGGGAAAAAAAATCAAGAACTTAGTTTGAAGAGTCCAGGGGACACTCGTTGGGGATCACACTATATGACTATTGTCCATATGATGTCTATGTGGCCTTCCATATTACAAGTGCTCGAAAATGTGCATGATGATGGTGCTAATAATGATAATAGCACTATGGTCGCAAGCATGATTGATAAGATGGAGAGTTACTTATTTGTGTTTGTGATGCATTTGATGAAATTTTTATTGGGAATCACTAATGAGTTGTTACTTACCTTTCAATAAAATGATCAAAACATTCTTCTTGCAATCAAAGTTCAGCTACAAAAATTCAGAGAGGTGGGATGGGATGAACTCTTGAATGAAACCAACACAATACCACAGATGGACGAAAACATGATTACTCCTGGACGTAGCAGGTGGACTGGGCAAATGATTACTCATTTTCATCATTATCATGTTGAAATTTTCTTAGAGGTATGACTTCTAAATATATTATTTTTAATATTTTAATTCCAACAGTATTTTTGTTATTTATTCTTTTATTGTTTGCCATGTTATTTATTGATAGAATGGTTGAAGAGATGAATGATCGTTTTAAGGAATCATATACAGAGATGATTAATTGCAGTGGGTATCTAGATCCAAAGAATTCGTTTTCTCAATTTGACGTTGGAAAGCTAATTCGACTTGCTGAACTTTATCCAAGTGATTTTTCTGGAACAAATCACATTTTACTTCAGGGGCAATTTATGAGTTTCATTGAAAGTGTGCAAAATGATGATGAATGTTCTATGCTTGAAAATTTGGGAGATCTTGCAAAAAAAAATGGTTGAAAGTGGCAGGAGTGTCTTTTTCCATTGGTATATCGTCTAATTAAGTTAGCGTTGATTTTACCTGTTGCAACTGATTCTGTTGAAAGTTTTTTCTCTGCGATAAAACTTATCAAGACAGAGTTGCGTAATAGAAGGGGAGATTGTTTGGTATTGTATATTGAGAAGATGATTTTTGCCAACATTGAAAATGAAGAAATTTTGCAACATTTTCAAGCTATTAGGGCACACGGAACACAATTATCTCGTCTTACTGACATGTGAGGTACTGGTGGTTCAGGCGTCAAGAAATAGTTATTTTACTATTATTTTTTTGCTTTTATTTTTTTATTAAGCTTTTTTTTGGGACATATATTATTATGATTATTTTGATACTTTAATAATATGTATTTTCTTTAGAGTGAACAGCTCAAAATATACTTAATACTTTTCAACTGTGTCCACTTTTGTACCTATACTTTTTTTGTGGCCACGAATATCACTATACTAATTTAAATAGGCCAAAAATATACTGGAGCCGACAGGCTCCGTTAGCCTTAAAAAATGGGCGTGGAGGCATTTCGGATAGATCTAAATTTGTTCTTGAACAAAAAGGGCATCAATTTAAATATTCTTGGGGGAATTTTGGACGCAGCGGTGGAGGAGGAAGGAAAGAAGATAAATAGTAAAATTGGAGAAGAAGAAGAAAACAAAAAATTAAGCACTGAACGGACAAAAATAGCCCTGAAAAATGCATGTGAGAGGCACACGTCGACCATTCCGTTAAGGCTAACGTAGACTAACGGCTCCAGTATATTTTTGGCCCGTTTAAATTAGTATAGTGATATTCGTCGCTACAAAAAGAGTATAGGTACAAAAGCGGACACAATCGAAAAGTATAAGTATATTTTGGGCTGTTCACTCTTTATTTAATGACACGCGGGAAAAAAAATGCCACTAGGGTGGTCAGTATGATATTTTGTTCTGGGCTGATGTTATTGCCAGAACAGAAATTAGCAACCAGAGCAAAATTTTATCTTTTTCCCTAAAATGCCCTTTGTTATCTAGCGCCTTATCCTCCTCTTTCCTTCTTACCACAACTTATTAGAGCCCTGAATTTTCTTATTCGTACTCCTTCGCTGCTAATCTGACTTCCTCCAAATCATTGTAATATTCATGATCAATCATGATGTGCGTTCCATGAATTTTGGAACAACATCATGTTATCAACATCTAAGCACATAGCCAATGATAAAGTCAGATCTTTATTTGGACTCGGCAGTATATAAATTGTACCGTTGTACAGAATACTCGCCGAAACCATGTGAACGGGTATCTCCACCCGAAATCGACATTGTGGACGAAAGTCAGGCTTGCGAAATATTAAGGCCCCTAAACCAGTGTCGATAGATCCGGCTGGATAATCTAAAGCCCATCTCAAGTACATACTTGTCGTCTATTCTGGCCAACAAATTGAGAATTCTTTTCGCTAAAATTGCCAACGGCTCCGACTAGAGATGTCCCAATTCGGCAACCGGGGTGGTTGTAAAAGCCACGTTGCCTAAGTAGGCCGGAGGAAGGGGAGGGCTTAGCGGTGCTTTGCAGTTCAATTTCATCGCCTAATCGTCACTCAGGCCGCGAGCCCGGAATGTCGTCCGCCATATGTGAGCGGCTAAGACCTCGTAAGTGCTACCCTCGTTGTTGGATTTGGATTTCAATTGGGTGAATAGTTCTGGGAGATTTTTGGTATCTTTGGCCATTGGTTGTTAGGGTTGCACATCATGAGAAAAATGAGGACCGTGGCTTTGCTGGAGGCTCTCAAGGTCAGGAAGGGAAGAGATATTGCTCTAAGGGGAGGAAGGAAGTATGTTAGCATAAAAGTCATCAGCGGCGAGAACACTTGTTATGGTCGCCGGTCATCGTCTTTAATATCAATTTGGGGGATTGATAAAAATACTTCGAACTGGAATAGATGAGGCGAAGAAACTGGGCGAGAGGGAGTTAAACAACAGGGATAACAAAGGGTATTTTAGGAAAAAAGTTAAAATTTTGCTCTGGTTGTTAATTTTTGCTTTGGCAATAACAGCAGCCTTTGTTCTGCGTTCGCCACTGCGATCATTAGATGGTTAAAAATTTTGTGCGTTTGATTCTTATCAAATCAAATATGCACTAGCAGTTATGTCTGTTTTTTCAAATTCATGAAAAACAAATTTGATTATTATTATTGGAGAAAACAAATTGTATAAAAAACTCATCAGAGGCCTTCGGCAAGGATGTCCATTATCCCCTTTCTTGTTTATCCTAGCACAACAAGCTCTTTCAACACGCTCCGGGTTTCCTACACTAACATCCTATTCAACTCTCTATGCCACCAATAAAAGCTTGTCACTTATTTAACTCTAAACTCAACTCTAACTCCTACATCTAATTAACATGGACGGTATAATTAGATTTAAATTTGAGCGTGAAGAGCTTTTTCTTTTTTTTTTTCTTACCGAGCTTCTCAAAACCATCACGGCCTTCACAGCCAACCTGTTCCTCGCTCACTCACCAATCCTATGAAGGGCTCACCGTTGGCCCGACATACACTCATCGCTTTCTGCATATAATATCTGTTGAACATCATATTTTGTGCAAACTTTATGAAACCTTCTTCCTTATTTCGATGGTGTTTGTATTAGTAACTTCAAATTTTGGTTTAGGAATTGCACATGTTCTTGAAGGTTCTGGGATCAGAAGTTATTGTCTCAACGCTCAAGTGGGAATTGTCGGCTGCTTATGATATGAATAAAGAATGATTTTTTAATTTATTTATTATGGATTCAAGAATCGAGAGAGAAATATGTTCCAGGATTGTGAGCGATGCAACTTTGCTGTTCAAGTAAAGCATATTTAACTAAACTGGAAGAGGGAATAATTAGTAAAGAAAAAGTACCAATGGCTAGGACTCTCTTTCTTTTTCTTACAGAGCCTAATTGATTTCAGTTATAACTTTGGCCCCTTAATCCGATTTTAGGCACTGTTCGATCTTCTCCCCTAATCCCAAATTTCTTATTCGCCGGAAAAAGTTCACTAATCTCTTTTCCCGTAATCCCAAATTTCTTGAAGCAGAGCCAGAGACTTAGTTCTCGTTTGAGGCTGCACTGAATTACATCTTTTGCGTTAATGGTGCGAACTAACTGGGATGGTTTGCGGCAACTCATCTCTCCGGCACGGAAAACTTAAAAAGATGCAGGAATCTTGACTCTAATGGCATCAAATTGCAAATTGACTCCATTAATTTGAGGTTACATATGGATAATTATTTGTTTGCCGGGCGAACGGTGAGGCCTTCGTGGGATTGGTGAGTGAGCGAGGAACAGGTTGACTGTGAAGGCCATGGTGGTTTTCAGAAGCTCCGTAAGAAAAAAAATCTCTTCACGCTTAAATCTAACTCTAATTATACCGTCACTGTTAATTAGATGTAGGAGTTAAGAGTTGAGTTTAGAGTTTGCTGTTAATTAGATGTATTAGTTAGAATTGATTTAGAGTTAAACAAGTGGCAAGTTTTTATTAGTGGCATAGGGAGTGAAATAGGATGTTGGTTTAGAAAACCCGGAGCGCTTTCAACAGCCCTCAACACATCAGCAACACAACAACCTGATTTGGGCATACAATTGGGAAGGAATATTCCAAAAATCTCGCACCTTTATTTTATGTATGCGGGTGACAGTATTCTTTTCAGCCGCAGCACCGAAACAACAACGCTTCTTATTGCAAGAATTTTAATGCAAGATTCTCGGGACAAAGGATCAATTTGGGAGCAATCATTTTCAGCCCAAACGTTCCATTTCCTCAACAACAATGGATTCGATATGCTCTTAATATCCATCATTCAGATGTCTTGGGAAGATATCTGGGAGTATCTCTTGATTTCCAGCAAAGTAAGACCATGTTGTTTGGTAGACTATTTGGTAAGCTTCGAAACAAGTTATCAGATTGGAAACTGAGAAGTCATTGTCGATGATGAGAAGAATTACTTTAGCTAAAAGTGTCCTCTCCTCTTTATTGGTATATCCTATGTCCATCTTCAAATTTCCAATAACTCTTTTGAACAAGATTGACAGCTGCATGGCAAATTTTATTTGGAAAGCCTGGCCAGTCATTTGTAAATCAATCTATCATGAAGGCCTTGGATTAAAAAAAAGCAAAGGATATGAACCAAGCATTACTTTTTATGCATAAAACTCACGTTTGTACATTAAAAACATTGCTATTGATTGAACAAACAAAACTGCCAAAACAAGGAGCAACAGACTCTTACATTACTATCAAAAGTTCATTTTTCAATTAAAATTCTCAGACTATTCAGTGTTATAAAGTTACTAAGATTTTCTATACTTCCGAGATATAGATGATATTTTTCAAGGGAGAACAAGTCCACCCACCGCCGCCGCCACCACCACCGTTCAAGCCGCAGGAACCTTCTTCCCTTCTTCAATGAAGAATATAGCAGTTTCAGGAACCTGAAAGAAATTAAACTACACATGATCAATGAAGTCTTTGCATAATGCAGGAAACAATGAAGTAAAGCCATTTACTGCTAAATCATTCAGTGGCTTCCCATAAATCTATTTATAACCAAAAAGGGAAGAACTCTTCAGATCAGATCTTTAATCACATCACCCGATCCAATCCCTTCAGCATATCCACATCCTAAAAGGTAACTATGTGCCTTTTTCTCTTCTAATCAAGTGCAAGGATACATGGTGACAATGATCTAGGAAAAGATATTGTACCCAACCCATATCATATGCATTCAAAATCACGGGGGTGGAAATGAATAGTCACAGAACTAAGAAATCAAACTCAAAATATAGTGCTTGGGTTCATTCTCCTTTTGACTCCCACCTCTAACTGGAAACTAACTAACATAAATACCAATTTAATGAAACATGCCAACATGAACACCATGCATATCTCAACAGTAGTCATTACAGATTTTACAACTTTATTGACTTGAACTGATAAAGAATTGAAAGCACATCAAACTGATAAAGAATTGAAAGCACATCAAGTTTAGCAAAAAGCTAGAAGACATATCCCAACTGCTAAGTGCAGGTGGAACTTTCAGTGAATTCAATCATGAAAATCAATTAAAATTCTAAATATCATGCCAGAGCACACTAAGACTCTTAAGAATAAAACAAAAGGACAATCAAAACTAAGGTTCAATGGACTAAAGAAGAATTATCTCCCAAAAAATGAAGATGACAGGGGATGTTGGCTTAGACACGTTTCGGTAGACTAATTTGGGAAACTGGGTATACAGAGCATCAGCCACTAATCTGCAAACTCCCTCAACAACACTATTCCCCACCCTGTCCCCAAAACACACACACACATGAAGGACAAGGAAAGAATAAAATAATACAAACATTAGTAAGTTAACTAGCATCCGAGTCACCATTTATCACATGATTATTCTCATAATGTGAGTAGCTGATACCAACTTCAAATATCTCTATATAAACTAGTTGCAGAGAGAAAAGTGATTACATCAGGCCAGGTATCTGTAATGAACTCCACAATATCATAAGCTATGTCTCCTTGAACATCAATCTGCTCCTTCTCAGTTGGTCCCTAACAAGAATAACAATGAAACATTAATAAGAATGCATAAATTTGCAGTAAGGCTTTGTAAGTTCACTTTGACGCACCTTAACTACAGAAGCACCAGTAGCAAACTTTTTGCCAAGCTTCTTTGATGCATCACTCAATTTAACTCCTAAATACTAAGGAGAGTTAGTTGCCACCATAAACAAAGAGAAAAATGCTGCAAAAGAAAAGACATAAAAACATAGTAGGAACTCACCAAAAAGTTCCAGGCCCTTCACAGTGGTGATACATTTTCTTTTGTTACGTGTTACCTTTTCAATAATTATTTCCTGCTTTTCCTGAAAAAATTCAAAATATAGAGTTCCACAGCTGGTAAATTTCCTTAAAGTTCAGGTTGGAAATTTCAATTTACAAAATAGAATACATAAGGTAGAATGTACTTGTAGCAGCAATTACATCTAATCAACTCAGGAGACATGAGAAAATAACTTCCATTAGGGTAAAATGTGTACAATTTTCAGATGCCTCGTGTCAAAAAAGTGCCTTAAAGTAAGTAGAACTTTAAAGTAAGAAGCCAAAAGTCACCATGGTTTGAAGGAACAAAATTTCATGCATAATATGGCACTTCAATCATGGATCTGAGGCTGTGTGATTGCATATCTGAGCATAGTAAAGGCACAAAAACAGGCCCTTCAATTTCTTCATTCCTTCAGAAAAATATTTCAACTCTCCAGCTTTGTCAACGGAGTCAACTCACATTCATCCAAAATCATAAATTATTTACACGCATTGAGAACCAGTGAAGCTATCAGAACTTGAGAACACTAGCTAGTAGCTCAGCGATATTAATCATCAGTCATATGAGAAGGAAAAACACAGCCTCACTAATAGAGATCATCAGTCATATGTGAAGGAAAACAATATTTGTGCCATTATGCTATTCAACCAGCATGGACTAGTTTTTGCAAAAGCTTTTCATGTAATGAGGAACTAAGCTGCAAGAAGTATTAGGGTAAGTGCAGAGCAGCTGAAATGGAACTTTATTGTTCACCAAATAGCTCTCTCACATAGTGGGTTCCCCAAGATCACAGTGTCTTTAGTCCATCCACTAGGCACTAGTACTATTTAAAGTCTAAAATTATTTGTATACCAATCCAAAAAAACAAAACCCCTTAGCAGCCCGCACCTTTTAATACCATCATTTTTAAGCATCAACATTAGGGGAGACAATCCACTCTAATATCCCACCCGAATCTTCCCCAAGCCCAATAAAATGAGAAAGGGAAGGAAAAGAGAATGATGCAATAGGTTTACGGTCAGACAATACCATATGTCTAAAAGAAACTCAATACGATTAATACTTAGCTCTGGACAGCAAGCTATTGACAATTAACGCATCCAACTTGATGAGTACATGTGCATTACAGGATCTCAAGTTTAAACATTAACAAAGATACTTACACCAGCTGCATAGAACTAATCCTTACTCCTAAATCAAGCAGCCTTGCTCCCAAACAAATGCAAATATGTATCAAATACAGAAATGAAATTGCAGAGACTACAATCATAATAACACAGTGCTAAATCCTCCATCAATCCAGTCAATCATTTCCAAGAGTAGTGAGAAGCAAATACTACTTAGAAAAACTTACTTTCTTTTTAATTTTTCCACCGGGAAGGCGCTTAACTTCTTCAGAGGTTGAAGACCCTGTGGAAAAAAAATGATAGATAAGGGTAAAGATTAAATAATTAGTACATGACAAATTATAGCAAATTTGGATGCTAATTAAAATGAAATCAATATATAAAAACGATAACATTAAATTGAACAGGTAATGACTCTGGTTTAGCAGCCAAAACTTAGCACATTAGTAGGGGAAAAAACCCAACTTTTTTAGCATCAACACTAAGAGAGGACCATGTATCTTATGGTATCAAAAGTGAGATTCTTTACTAACCAAAGTTAATTCTAGAAGGAAAAAGTGATAAGCAGTAATAAGATTTTCAGCAGGTATGGCGACATCATTTTCTGCTAACTGAAGCTAGACGCAGGCATAAAAATGAGAGACTAAGGACCCAGGCATAAAATATTACCAAAACCAAAAAGAGTGATGATAGGAAGAGTGAAATTGTAGAGGGAATGATGTTGCACGAGTTAAAAGACAAAATCACTATACACATCTTCTTATCATAGTATAATCAATAAGGGTAAATTGTCTTTTAATCCATGCCACCTCATTCCCTCTGTATTTTCACTTTACAATTTCACTCTCCAAATCATTTTCCATTAAAAAAGTGACACTTAATGTATATATGCTGAAAGAAGAACAAACATTGGCAAGTCATATAAGCCCCTATCGTATAGAAATAGGATATTGTTGATGCTCCGATGCTACATTGATTTGCAAAGTGCTACAGAACAACACTGCAATAATATTTCACTATGCCGCGTACAGGAACACACAATGTGGAACATTAACCCACTAAATAGAGTAACCTCACACTCATATGCAAAGCCTATGTGAAAAAGCACAAATATGTCAAAGCCTGAAATGGTACACTGAACTGGGGAAATGTCAACATCAAGAAGTTTTCTTGGAGTCTGCTATATGGGTCATATCTCATCATCGAGTTCAATTAGAACATATGTTAACAACATCTAACCCACTATACCAAGCACATGCTCAAATTGGGGAAGTTTACCCCTAAAGTACTCTGAATGCTAAATAGGGCTAAAATGCAGAAAAGGTGCTCTAATGTTTGTCATACAGAAGTAAATTGTTCCCCAGCATGCAATTCACTTAGCATTGCCATATCAGAAAAAGCTTTACAACTATCAATGTGAACTAAGCTGAAATCAGACACAATTCTAGTCATTTCAAAAAACACAAAGTCAATCCCATTATCATTCATTTTCTCCTAATCCTGCCCAAGCTGATGAACAAATGGGGTTACGGACTAGAGACAACCCTGGCCGCCAACATAACTCACAATAACCATGAGTAATGTTGAAACCAAGCATAAAACACTATTAAAGCAGACATGCAACAATGAGAACTTTCAAAGTAACCAAAATCATATATTTTTTCAGATACAGCTCCAGAAAGAAAATAAAAAGAACTTAGACTAATCAAATAACAAAAAGAATCTTAAATTATATTATTACCAGAAATCGAGGTCGATTGAAATTTATCCGAGACTTTATCAGCTTCCTTTGCATCTCCCTCTGTAAAGAAACCAAAATATTCAATAAAACCCAATGAGGAAAAATTGATGTTTGAGCATTAAGCAGTCGAAAGTAATTACAAACCCTACACACAGAGTAAGAAAGCAATGGATTTAGGGTTTTTCTGGATAGATTTCGAAGTGAAACCTTTAACAAGATCAGGGTAGACATCAGGTGCGTTACGGATCAACCAAGGTTTGCATCTCTCAAAGTCGGGTCCGAACTCGCAGTACTCGGGGGGCAAGCTGCAAACTCCACAGTAGAGAACCTGAACCGGTTGCGGCTTCTCCGCCATTACAGAATCAAATTGGTAGCTTATACTCGCCCTCCTCTCTCACTTCCCACTTTTAACCTGCTCTGATTCTTCTGAACTTTTGGCTTGTGAAACGATGTCGTCGAGCATATGCCTCGCTTTGGAGCATGGGGAAAGTTTTAATTTTGGGTTAATTGCATCAACCTCCTTTGTGATTTGAAAAAGACCAATACCCACCGACTTTTGAAATTATTGCCAATGTCCCCCTGAACCTTATAAATTGCAACAGTAAATTACATTTACCTCCCTCAAAGTTTTTCTAACCTACCAAACACCCCCTGATATTTGTAAAAATTACCTAACACCCCCTAAATCTGATGAACATACAAAATGATACTCATCAAAGCGGGATTGAGAAAAAGATGTTGACAACTAACGAAATAACATATTGTTAGACCACTATACCCTCTGTTCTTTTCTAGAAATTTTTTGGAGAAATTTTTTTTTTTTTGAGAAATTGGGTAGGTGAAAAGTAAAAAAGTGTAATGATTGTGTTATTTTTTGAATTTATATGAGTAGATATTTAGAGATAATTTTTAAATTTTAATTTTGATTTCTTGGGAAAATGAAATTATTTCTTTGTGTAAAATTTTGAAAGAAAAAAGTGATAATTCTTGGGAAATAGCCATAAGAGAGCAGAGCCCTAATAAAAAAATTAAAAACACGTAGACAAAAATACACTTGCTAACAGGATCACATCTACAATATAGGGTGAGTGAAAAATTTAAGTGTGATTTACAGTAATTCCATAGTCATAAAATGTGATTTGTTAAATGGGGTTCATTTATGAATATTAGTTGCTGTAAACAAGGTTCAATTATCCGCCTATTTATTATTGTAACTGGAGAGTCTAATAATAAGGCTATTTTTGTCAACACATTTTATCCTTTTCATATTAAAGATATAGTAATTGGTTTAACGATTTTCTATTTCGACTGCTATCAATGTTATTTTCGTTGCAGTCTCATTTTGAAGGGTTTAAAAAGTTATGATGATTAGTTAAAATGTGTATCATTACACTTTATATTTTCATCACATTGAGGATACATTTGATAATTTTTACAAATTTCAGGAGGCGGATACTTGATAATTTGGACAAATCTCGATGGAGGTAAATGTAATTTACTCAAATTACGAATGTCTTGTGACATTTATTTTTATTATTTGAACTCATAACAATCAATTGGTAATATAAACAAGTTAGAAGTTAGAAGGAGGTAGAGGTATTGATAATATTTATCAAATTAGACGAGGTATTGATACTATTTAAAAACTAGAGCTATTGGGGTGTTGATAAGTTTTCAAAATCTCAAGGTAAATGTAATTAACCTTTAATTAACGAGTGAAGAGAAGAGGAAATAAAAATGGCTAGACTGGAAAAGTAATATTCAAAAATTCTCTTTACAAGATGTTGTTAATTACTCTTTGTTATTCCTTTTCAATAATCATCTAGAATAATCTTTTAGGAAAACCAGTTAAAATAATGATTAAGTTTATTCCTTATAAGAAAATAACTTGGTAAGGTATAAGAATCATTCTCCATAATGGGAAGGAATAAGGACATGGCCTTCTTATTATCATTATTATATGGAAGTGGGGCTTAAGAAATCAATTCCTTTAACTAAATATGCATTCTTCACAGACCGTGAGGTCAAGGGTTCGAGTCACACTTCTAGCAAGATTTGCAAATTTTAAAGCAAACTATTGTTAGAACTTTATGGGCTACTCCCCAGTGGTGGTGTGTTAATTTGTGTTGCAAGTACCCCCCAGTGAAGTGGTCCCCAATGTGGTTTTCAAATTGCCCGTCAATGACGTGGTGTATCAGAAGTTGCCCGTCCGTAGTAGATATGGTGTATGTGCCATGGTGTATCAATGCAAGTTGCCCGTTCGTAGTAGACGCGGTGTATCATAGTGTTCAAGTACTCTCCAGCATAATGTATATCGTGGTATGCAAAAAAGTGCAAGTCTCCATGTGAGTTGTATATAGGGCCCCCAAAAGTGGGCGTAGTTGTATTAAAAAAAACAAAATATGTCAATAGTATCTGGGCGAAACTCCAACACCTTTAATAGTATATTTAGAAAAAAAAAATAGGCATTCTTCACTTCTATTTTTATTCTTTACCTCTAAATTTCCCAATCAAGCACATCTTTACCCAATTTCATCCGGAAATGTTCCCATCATTTAAAGAAAAAAATTGTAGTTCTAAAATTTAATGATTTATTATAAATTTTCAAATATAATGTATAGAATAAGTTATTTATTAAAATTTTTGATTTTGTTTAAAATTTTCTATTAAATTATAGTTACACATAATTATATAATAAAAAAAATCTGATAAAATAAAAATAAATTAATACCTTTCTTAGCAAAATTAAGAGACATAGCATTTTTGTGGTCTACTTTAGGAGAGATTATTGAGTGCATGTGTTGCATGTACATGTTTGGAGTCATGAATGAACAGAAATCTGAATTGTTGATTTATGATAGTTTTACTACATTATTTTTAAAGATGCAGCAGATACATTCAATAATTTTTTCTACTTTAAGGAGAAGTATGTAATGTAAATTATTGAAATTAATGCGCGTGGAACAATTGGTAGTGTTACTTTCAGTCATTTAACATCAGATTATACTGATGCCTTCTTTTCCTCCTGCCGACAGAAGAAAGAGAAAAGGACAAAAAGCTCTCCCTTCTCTCTATCCCTCCCGTCTTCCTCCTCTTTCTCCATTAATGGAGGAGGAGGGAGCTCCCGCTTTTTGTTTTTATTTTTTTAGTTTTGTTTGTCCTCTTTCTTGAGATGTTTGTCTCTATTTCTATAGAGTGATCTTATCCTTCTTTGAGGGGTTGTTTAGTCTCCTTTTTTGGAGTTATTTTTGGTTCTTTTAGTAGTAAATAAGTATAGATCTGGGTGGATATCTACTCCAGATCTACTTGAGAAGATACATATGGCGAAAATACAAAAAAAGTAGAAAAGGAAAAACGGTGGAAAGTAGCCTCTCAACGGTTAAGGGATGAACTTCAGATTCTGGTGGAATATCCGACAAGAGTGTGAGGTGTAGTTTGTGCCGGGTGAGTAAGAGGTTATTTCCATTTTGAAAAAAGAATGTTAGATCTAGTACCCAAGGTATTATGTTGCTGTAAGTTTCTAGGGACATTTCTGTTCAGTCTGTTGTAATATTTTCTTTGAGTATTAGTAGTTTTAGATATTATGTTGCTGCAAGTTTCTAGGGACGTTTCTGTCCAGTTTTAATTTCTGTTGTAATATTTTCTTTGAGTATTAGTAGTTTTTTATACTGTACTAGCTATGAATAATGCTAGTGATTATCGAGCATAGACTCGTGTTCAATGGCCTATGTTGCCCACTTTGTAAGATCATTTGATCCATCAACTTTATTGTGAATATAATCTACTTATTTCTAAAAAAAAATCAGAATATACTAAGGCTTGTTCTTTTGCGGCTTTGACCATGGATTTGACAAAAGCGGGAATTTTGTGGCTTTAGGTGGTAAACTTTGACCACCCCAAGTAGTCAAATCCCATTTCAGCACAGCTTGGAGTATATGACCACCTGATGTGATGTCATGTGGGTCATCTCCATTTTCCCAATTAAATAATTGAAGCTACGGGATATATTTTTACTTTAAACAATTTTCTTGTACTATTAATTATGTCTTCTTATAAATTTTTTATTTTAAAGTAAATAATATATTAATAAGCACTTAAATATTTAATAAAATATTATAATTAATTATATGATAACTACGGGTGCAAGAAAAAAAATGACAGCAATTAAAATAATATTCATTAATTTTTTATAAAAAAACTGATGTTCGTGAAACATGCAACAAAAACATTAAAAAAAAATGGAATAACATGAATTGAAGCTTTTTAAAACACTACCACAAATAGCGACTTATCATATTTTAGTTAATACATTTCGGAACAGATAATTATTCATCACGTGCCCCTTCGATCTAATGGAATTGCCTCGAACTTTGCCAAACTTGTGTTGCAATATCATCCCGAAATGCATTCCACGCATTTACTGCCTCTGGGGACGTGTCAAACAAAGTCACCTACCCATTGTGGTCATTGTCTTCTTCGGTATCCGAATCTATTTCTTCATTCTCCAACTTTGCAAAGTACTCATCATTAGGCAACTGCTCCCTAATGAATTGTGGATGGCTGCACATGCAACAACCATTAACGCTTGTCTAACAACCATGTAGTTTGGCATCGGACTATGCAATATAGGAAATCGTTTTTTCAGTACACCAAAAGATCGTTCAATGACATTCCTTAGACATGAGTGACGGTGATTGAACAACTCTTTCCAAGTCCTGGGCACTCGGCCTTTGCCCCGATAGTCTTGCAGTGGTACCTAAATCCCCTATACGGTGCTAAAAAACTCGGAACATTTCTAAAAGCAGAATCCACAACATAATAATTCCCTATCATGAAAGAAACACGGGGAAAAAATGGAGATTCTGGAATTTGTAATGAAAATACTTAACGAATCATGAAACAGTAACCACAAATTAAGATACCTTCTGGCGGCATAGGGAAATTGGAATTAGCTCGAGTAACTGATTCATGAAATACGCGGACATTATTTGCACTCCCTTCAAAGCCTGCTCTTATGTATACAAACCTTATGTCGTGATCACAGGCTGCTAGGATGTTTTGACTTATTTGACCATGCCTATTACGAAATGCATCTCTTCGACTAGCGGATGCCCATGCCCGTACATGTGTCCCGTCCAATGCTCCAACACAATCCTAAAAACATTAAATTAAAAATACCATAAACAATAACATTCTTTACAAGCAATTCTTTTTTGTCGTTAACAGGTTACGATTTGCTAGTTTACTTTACCTTGAACCATGGGTAAAACCTTTGGCTTTGACGAATTCCGGGATGTATCATATTTTCATTTCTTGGACATATCAAATACTTACTAAACAAAACAATTGCGCGAACAACTTCGCGTACATTTTGGTTTACAGTCACAAGAGAGTGTTGAAACCTTTCAGCGAAAAAAAGTTGTCTGCAATTATGGCTAACCAAAACCAAAAACATGCATACCTTTTACTCGATGGAAACATGTGAGTTATCTTCATATAAGTAACCTCCTTCTCGTAGGCAATTGCAGAACCACATAAATGTTTCTAAATCTAACATGCAGTTGTCAAACAGTCGTGTATGGTGCCCGTTCACTAATTCCACAACCCATTGTCGTGTTGCCCCGTCAAGGCTGAGTTACAGACAAGTTGTCTTGGGATGTCTTCGACTTCCTCTTCTTCCATTAGCCAAGCTGCAATCTAAAAGTCGACAAATTCTTCTTCTTCATTATTAGTGACCAAACATGTCACTGAATAGTTGTTCGAAGATGATCCATCCATGTCTACCATCCTCAAAAAATAAGAATGATCATAGTCATCATAAAACATACACAAAACAATCGCAATTAAAAAAAAAAAAAATTGATTGGTCTAGTTTGGTCATGCGTACAAAAAGGATTATACATTATGATGCGTACCTAAAAAATATTGGGATAATTTTAACTTTCCTCTGCTCAACTTCAAGGATGAAAACATGTGACTACAAATAGAATGATTATATGTAACTTCCCCTTGCTCAACTTTCCTTTATATAGGACGAATGAGGGTTGCATAGAAGACGATTGGTAGTAGGGTTATACCTGAATCCATTCACATGAACAATACTGTTGAATACAAATAATTTATGAGGTCCCCCCAATTGATTTATCAGTGTCGGCATAAAAAACCAAGCGAAGAAAACAACAAAATGTGTTTCCTACATATACATAATTTCATGTAAAAGTTTAATTATATACATTGTTTCTACATTTATTCATAAGGTGCTCGTTAATAGAAATAATTATATGACCGTTCATTGAGTTATTATTTGAAAACACTTAACGATTTTTCCCTTTATTTACACCACAATTCTAATTATTCGATATTGTAACTGCTTTAGGGTTATATTTCATTATTTTGGGGTTCCAGTTGCAGTTTATGAACACTATATCATAAGCTTAGAATTAATGTATCGAACCCCTTAATTTAGCAATTATATAAATTGTAATATATATAGAACAAATCACATCTGAATATGACATTACTTTCCCTGGTGAAAATCTTTACAAGATTTCAGTTCAGGCTTTACATCCATATTTTGTAAAAGTAAATAGTAAAACTACTGTGCATTGGGGACTGGATTACAAAACAACATTCCCGTAATTGTAATAATGCAACAGACAAAAAACAAAAAAATATTACTGTCAATTATTCACCTTTTCAATACAGGAAATGCCATATTGACAGCCTATTATATTATTTACTGTTCACAAGAAGCCCGCATAATTAACAACGGCTAAATTCTTGCTAAAAAGAAAAAACAATCCATAGAAAAAAAAAAAAAATACACCCCAATAAAAGCAAGCATAATCGACTTTGTCTTTCATTCACACCAATGAAGAGAACACTTTTAACCATTTTATTACAGCCTACATTACTTCTATACAGAGAGAGCCTCCTAATATAAGAAAAAGGATTAGAAAAACCACTTAAATCTTGCCATAAAGGTTTGATATAGTGCATGCATGGACTTCAACAAAAAATTTCAAGCACCTTTTTCAGTAAAAAAAACCTCATATGCTTTTGCACAAATTATATCTACCCTGTTTCTTCTTCTTCATCTGCAAGGGCTCCATTCTTGCAGGTAGGCCTTCAAACTTGTTAGCAGTTATATTCTCCTTGTTGCTCATGTCTCCCTAGAAGTGTGCAGGGCCCTCAATAATTTTAGACCCCTTTACATTGAAAGTGGCTTACTGCACAATTAGTTGCCAATTACATTCTCCATCACTCTGGAAATGACTCAAACTAATCACGGACTAGCACTTCCAGATGAAATTAAGGAAATAAAAGAAAATACGAGCTGAAAATTTTACACTCAATCTAACCGCATAATGTGACCCAAACAATTCAAGATTACAACTTTTTTCTTTTAACTAAAGAATAATAAATTCCCTCAACACAAAATAAGAAAAAAGACTATTCATTTCAATTACATTGAATATAAAGCTAGAGACTTTTTTTTAGCATACTTCATCATAAGCTATTAAAATCCAAGCAATCAAAACTCATTGAGTACACAAAATTCGTGGAAACAACAACTATAATAGCCAGTCAAAATGCAGGTATCCATTGCCAATTTAATTTCTTTAGGCAGCAAAAAGAAAAAGAGAAACGAAACAAAGTTATTTTAGAAACCTTATGTCTGCAACGAAAGAATCAGTATTGCCTCATTCTGACGAAAACATAAATTGCTCAAAGCATTCAAACAAGTAAAACTGCAGCAGTATCAAAACACATCTGGAATTAAAACTGCAGCAGTATACATTCACTTGTTATTTAAATACAACCATCTCAAAAATAACTCAAATTAAAACTACTATACAATAAATGCAAAATATCAGCCAGCCAATTACTTCCTCAATCATACTTACGCATGTTTATGAGCAAACGATAATACAAAGCCATGAAGGCATAGATACATGGAGAGGAATTCCAGAAACTGGAAGCTAGTGCTACAATCTCCTGTAAAGAAGAGTACAACATATCTGAAAAGGACCATCACTGAAGCAACTACAATTTGCTCAACAAAATTACAGTTAGTGAGATCAACTACATTTGTTTGCTCAATAGATAATAGATCAGTTACATAAACAACTACTCCAACCAAATTTAGATCAAATAACACATGTGTAATTATAGTAGAGTGAACAATAATCAGAATTTAAAAATTCAAGCACAAGTTTTACCTAAGGGATTACTGCTCTTCCGCATCATCAGCCATCCAAAATTGACCTGCGTAACCCTTCAACTGAGCTGTTTACAACCAACATAATCTCTGAAAAGAAAATCCATAGATGGCATACGATAAATTATGTGAAAAGGGGCATAAAATTAGAATACAAACATGTCTAGGCCAACGGTAACGTACAACGAACAAAATCCAACACTCTCCAGGGGACTGGAATAAAAAGCATCCAAATTATAGAAATACAATAAACAAAAAAATCATCAAGGGTTAGATAACAACTGAAAACTCCCCTATGGGGAATTTTGAATAAGTGTCAGGCGTCGAGCGGGAGCAGTCATCTTAAAGATAACTCGGTTGGTGGGGTCACGGAAGTAATTGGTGGCCTTCACATAGATGGAATAGTCTGGGATCTCCATTGCATTCAATATGGTCATGTACTCATGAACGGACACATTGTCCTCTGTAGATCCTTGCTTGGCAATTAGACCCTTTGCCCAACACTCGAGTGCTATGCCGATGGACTCATCCCTACTTCTCTTTGATGACCGCCTGAATCTCCTCCACCATTGGTAGCAGACCGTTTCCCAGATCTTCTCGAACTACCTCCCATTTCATTGACGCCACTGGCAACTGTGTTTCCACCTTGCTGCCATGTCATCTTGTTGGGAATAGAGGTTCTCTATTGCTCTATCCTCATCGGAATTGTAAGGGGCATTACCTTGTTCTATGTTTATATCACTAGTGGCAGTATTATCCAGGAAGAGTTTGGTCAACTCATCGTAGCATTGGGGACCATTTTTCCTGAATTTCCTAACATTGGAGTTACGCTGTTATGAGCAATAAACAATGGAGAAGTCAAGATTGCATATATATATATAAGGACATAAAGGAAACACAAACGCACTTTACATGATAAAAAACAGATATTGAATACAAACAGAGAAACAAAGTGAAATTGAAATATTTATAAGGACTAGACATAACTACAAAAATAGAACTTGCAGCACTAGTAGAACAAGGTTTGAATGCTCAAATGCAATTGAAGGTTGGACAAACATGTATCATCATTTCGTATGCAATCTAAACCTGATGTAATAGCAAAACATAGAAAACTAAACCAGAAAATTTAAACAAAGTACCCCTCAATTACAAACTAGAGAGTTATGCAAAAGTGTAGCTAACTTATTTTATAACCTAAATATTGTATGTATCCATGGGTTTTCTCACGCAATACCATTCAAGATTAAAAGGGGTATGTACACAGTTGTCATGTAAATGAGGTAATAAAGATTGATCAAATTGTAAATGGATAGTCCAGAATTTTTATGACTTAAAAATTTCATATCTGAAAACAACAGCATGAATTAAAATTTTCACATGCATCCAAAAAGCCCACTGCTCATCGGAGGAATTCAGTGCTCCAGTATGTGGTTCCACTGTGATGCCGGTGCAACTCTTCAGCTCTCTATACGATTTCCATTCTGCCTTTAACCTGTTATACTTCTTCCAGAGATACAGAAGAGTGAACCGCGCACCAAATTGCCTGAACAAAGATTCCGACAGTGCTTGAAATTGTTCCTGTCTGAAGGCATTGGAGGTTAACTCCCCATTATCCTTCATTGCAAACATTAGTTCAACAAAATGTCAAAAGTGGGCTGGGTCCATGTTCTGTGGCTATGCAGACATTGCCTGTTTTAAAAAAAATAAATAAATACCAAACCAATAATTTCAAATACTTTATGATGCATACAAAATTGTTTTTTATTTCTTCAACCTCTTCAAAATTTTTCATGCATAGTTGAACATCATTTGAGTCAGTTTCAGAGTGAATGAGGCTAATTGGAGAAGACGGGGTAGTCCCCTTATTATCATAAGGGCCTATAATATCAAAATTGAGGTCATATGATTGGTAATTGTGTCAAATCCAAACCTAACTAATAGGGATTTGGAATATGAGGGACATACATGTTTTGAATGAACAACACAACCCCGTACTGTCCATTTCAATCTGCCCACAAAAATCCTCTCCACAGTTACCCATGCTCAACTTTTTACAATTAGATACTATGTCAAATGAACTTGTTTGATAAATGGCTGTGGGAAATGAAAAAGGTTACAAATCCTCTCAGAAGAAAATCCCCTATAACTAGAACATACTACATAATTTATTCTCTCTGAATAGCAATAAAAAACTAAACTAGATATTATATTAAAATTTGAAACGTTTTTTAGTTTGAAAAATTAGAAATAAGCCAGATAATAATCTACAAATACATTTAATAAGTAATAGCTTCGCATGTCAAACATATTTGAAGAACATTTTTTAGATCCCGATAGAGTTAGATTTATTCCATCTCATTTATAGTTTTTTTTTTTTCCAGAAGCCAGACAAAAAAATGGAGATTATGTATTCTGTAATGAAGATTCTCCCAAAACGTTAATCAGAAAATGTGAACCCAAAAATCCACATTAAAATGATGATTAGAATTAACAAAAACGTTGTCATAATGATGAAGCACGTTTTGCCGGTGAGGGTCTTCAGGCCGGATCCGCTCCGATCTGTCATCTCCAACACCTGTACTAGCGGGGAAAGTCCCCCGATTAAGCTTCGATGCCAAAGTCAGTGTTTTAACATAGGAGAAATATAGTAAAACTAGAGAGAAAGTTACAAAGAAAGAGAGAGAGAGTCCCTTCAATGGTGAGGAAGGTGCTATTTATAGAGGTGAGGGAGCAGGTTATTACCCACTGGTCGAGGCGTGGGATTGCCCATTGGTTTGTTGCCTCTGTCTCCTTCTTTTGTCCAAATATAAATAGTCCTCCGTTGGTGGGCCAATTTGGGCCGGATCGTAAACTTAGTAATTGGGCCTCAGTTTGAGCCGAAGGGCCAACCGGGCACACCACATAGTTTCTTTATTTTTTTAGAAATATAACATATGTAGGACATGTAGCAACAATGACATCAGAGAAAACTTCAATGACTCTAGTTTATGAATGGAGTACACAACTTGAAAAAAGGACACATGAGATTTACAAGGCCATTCACAGCAAGTAATAGATATTAAAAGATGGTTTTTCAGCGGAAAGGGACCTATTCGTAGAAAGGTTTACAAAGCCCTCCAGATGCAAATAGAAAATCATTTCAGCACTTCATGTGCCTCATTTCCCAAACTAGGACACACCTGAATATCATTATCTTCATTATATTTTTGAAGGGTACAACATGCTGAAATCAACACTAGTAAACAATGCCCACAATTTATGGTTATAGTTTTACATTAAGCCCAAAAAAAAAGTAGAAAGGCATGCAAACATCTTCATAGGACCAATTTCAGCGCCTCTGATTACACAATAACAATCACAACAGATGTGTATAGATCCCATTAAGAATTTTCAATTCATAATTACACACACACCCAAACAACTTCATAACAGGTCATTAAGGTAATAGGTTTGAAAAACTCCCACGAAGCAGTTAGGGTAAATAGATCAGAAAACATTAAAATCTCCTTAAATCATCATAATTGAATTCCTAAGGTTTGGTGTATTTCAATAATTTCACCCAACCATTACCTTACCAGATCTCACTGTAAACAAGGAGACATACCTTCGTAGACCAAATGTAGAAAGATAGGATGCACTTGAATACATTGGAACCAAAAGATGAAAAGCAAGGTAAGATTTCCTCTTGTTGGCATTAATTTGCCTTTATACAAAAATTGCCATTCAATTTTTTTTTCAGTCAGAAGAAAAGTCACGCCTATGTTCAGGATATAACAATCACTTCACTACAAACCTTACCAAACTAAAAATATTTTCATGTCATGCATCTATTTAAAAAGATGAGTTTGATGATAGGACCGTCGTTAGCCCTATCAAATACAGTAAAAGTATTGTATAAACCTGCAACAAATAGCTAAAAGTAGCATAATGATAACATGATCGATCCCACAGGGAACGGAATGCAAAAAATCACAAAACCTATTAAATTCAAACTATTTTGGTTAGCAACCACCTTTTCTTTGCTCATAGAGACTTTAAAAGTGATTGAGTATAAAGACTACTAAAACTTAAGGAAGAATATAAATCAAATTTAATAAAGTATTCCAGCAATATGTAAATCACAATAATCACGTGCATGTTAATTATCAACACAATAATATATTAAATAGCATGTCATCAACTAGTTATAGATTACCGTGAATCTGCACATACATAACCCAATCTCCCCTTACTTTATCGACAATTACCGTGAATCTGCACAGACATAATTGCTACTCTAATTAACAAGGAACATGCCATAAGGCATTGACACCTATTAACCAAGTTAAAAGCCTTAAGATTTAGGGAAACCCAATTTTAGTTATTCGTATTGAATTAACATCTAAGAATTACTAACCCCTTATTCTCTATTACCTGAAGGTAACTTTATCACTAATTAATCTTGTCCAATAAATATTATATTATTTAATTAGGAATTAATTGGCTCTACCTAATTTAACTAAGGTGATCAATCTCAATTAAATATCAGTAATCAAAGTTATGAGCAGAGAATAAGAAGGAACACATGCAATTTAATTAAGAACAATTTGGTTTCATAACATGCCTGGATTAATTGCTTTTGCATTATGCTGGAATATATAATTTAGCTAGTCATATATAAACTAACTACGCACATAATTATTTTACGATTCATACTGAAAATAATCGAAAATAATAAAATAAATAAGGAATAAATACTTGAATTACGATATGAAAATAATCCCCTGAGTAAGCTACAGCCCGTTAGGGCTAACTGAACCTCTCCTGGACAGAAATCCTCAAATCGCAGAAATAGAAAACTACTGCTACTTGCTCTGAACTAGCTACGAAAATATAAGATAAAACTCTACTGTAAAAACGTGTCTTTCTCCCCTCAATTCCATCCCTATAAATAGGTGTAGAAGGGAGAGTAGAAAATAAACTATTAATCCAAATAGGAAACTACTAAAACTAAATTCCATCTAGGAAACTACTAAAACAACATCCAAAACCAAGATGGAATTAATGTATAAGGAAACAGCTCCTCATCTTGCACGCCACTTGTGGACAAAATTGGAATCCAAATTCTACTCCAATTGCTTCTTGCGATTAATCAATTAATTAGGCAATTTTGCCTAACTCTTGCTTGGGCTATTCTTTAATTGCTGGATCATTAATCTTCAGCTGGGCTATCCACTCAAAATAAATCTCTTTCATCTTTGGCCCACTTGCTTTTCTTGCATGCATGACATGATTAATGTCTCCATTCACCCTTCCGCCTCATTCATTGCTTCTTTGGGCACATGACTCATACTTTTCATCCTCTTTTGTATCTTCCTTTCTCTAATTGTCCTCCTTCCAAAACCTGCATTTATCTCACAAAAACTAGCACATACCCGTGAGATTTGCCACAAATAGACTCTAAAATTCAGCAGCTAAAGGACACATATCATTTGACATATTTAACGATGATATTAAAAAATAAGAAGCTCTATAATTGCTGCTTTGGCAACTGTAAGAGCATAAAACAACTTTTTTGGATGTATCTATACGTACTCATTTCCATCATAGCAATTCTAAAATTTAACTCATATATGTCCAAGTAACAAGTCCACGGTAGTCAAAATGCCTTTATTTATAATCCCTTCAAAGATTTTAATACTTGTGAAGACATAGCTACACATAAATTCATTCAAAAACAACTGGTTTGCTTTTTTATGACTCAATTGTCAACAAACAAGAAAGCATCCGATGTTGGAGATGAAAACTCGAAATTTGTATATAACTACAAAAAAAAAAAATGGCATCGAAATGCTGGGGAAATCCATTGATGAACTGAACATGAGGACCAGTAAACATATCAATTGTGAAAATTAAATAGAAAATTGAATTGGGGCATAATAAACAGAGAACCCTAGGTTGATAGATTTTGAAGCCTTCCCCGCACATGAATACAGGTTGATGCTGGAAAAAAGGGGAAACCGTAGAGGTGGAAAATACAAGAGAATGAAACATACCAAAGTCAAGTGCGGTGCTAAAAAACAGAAAATCTCGTTGCCGGATCTGTTCGACTATCGTGGCTGGCCTACCTTAGGTGTCGGAGTACTGAAACGGACAAGCACCAATTGCTCTTTATAGAACCGAAAAAGCTTTCACTAGTGTCGGAATTGGGCTCTGTCACTGAAGGCTCGAGGTCAGCCGCAGAGATAGGGGGTGTACAGGTTCACGGGTGGTTGTCGGGAGGAATTCGCAAAGTTGATGGGAGCATTCAATCTGCCTGTTGAAGATAACAGAGGCGTTAATGGCTATTCTGTTGCTTTTTCTTTTACTGTAGGAGAAAGAATCAATTATTATTGTTTAAGTCAAAAAGTAGTTAATACTTTTTAGAGCCCAACCCCCTTTCCTGAAAAAAAAAAAAAAACTCCAAAGAAACACCTACAAAACCCAAGAATGACAATCAGCCCAAATACAAGCCATAAGAGAACAAAGCCTAAATATAGAAAGCTAAGGCCCCGTATGGTATGCCTTTTGAAAGGTGTTTTGGATTTTAAAATTATTAAAAATATATTGGAAATATAAAAAGGTGTTTGGGGAATGTAAAAAGGTGTTTGGGAAATGTAAAAAGGTGTATTGAAATTGATGAGAAATTATTATAAAATAAAAGTGAGAGTGAAATGAGATGGAAAAAAAAGTTGCCATACAGGGCCTAAACCTCTAAACATTTACATAAATAAAACAATAAAAAGTATTATTCCTTTAGACATATATTTTACTCGCTTTTTCAGTAAGAACCACAAAAGTGGTGTTTTTTCCCTGAAAACCTACAAAACAACGCAACAAAAGTGTTAAAGTATTGCAAATTAAAGTACCTTAAACCTCTCAAAATTGACTGAATAAGTGACATTTTTACTATCCCACTGATTATCCATCACCGATGAATGAGGGTTGCTTTAGCTAAGACTGGATTTGATCTACGATGGGGATGATATAGGGATTTTGTTGAGTCACTACTAGAAAGCTATCAAAAGTCACCGGGTCATTTTGCACAAAGCCACCACATTTTAGCAATTTCCCCCTGGTGGGGGTATAAGGGGTGATTTTCTAAATCATTGCTGCCGACTTAAAAAACCGATGGCGTTTACAAAAACATGGGAAATAAAGCCACCGGTTGGAGGTAGTCATGACCACAATTCTGGTTCTACACTTCGACTATTTCCTTTTTTGTTAGTTTTTTCTTATTATTATCACTATGTTATAGGTTTATTGACATATAAAATACATAATTATTTTATACTACATATATTCTAATAATATATAAACTCATGATAAAATTTAAAAAATTTATTTTGATCAAACAGGTTTGGAAATAAAAGAACAGGTTAATGAAATATTGTTCAAACATTTTTGGTAAAACCAGTTTCGAAAAAGAAAAAATTTATCGAAATATGTTTTTAGGGAATAGGTTTAGAAAATAATTTCAAATTTAAATCGTTTTAGTAAAACAGGTTTTGGAAAAAAAAATCAAAATCTATTTTTCATGAACAGGGAAAATCATTTACAAACCTGTTTTTATTAAAATGCGATTATCATCAAAGAACAATAGGGCGCGCAGCTTCTAAGAGTGACAAAATCACCGATTTTTTGATGAATAGGTGGCTTTGCCGAAAAAGCTTTCGGTAAAGCCACCGGTCATTAAAAAAATCAGTGGCTTTGTCCGTAATTAAACAACAAAGCCACCAAGTTTTCTTAAACCAGTGGCTATATCCAATAAAGCCACCGATTGAATGATAACCAGTGGCTTTGTTACTCATTTCCGCCAAAAGCCATTGATTTATAACAAACCGGTGGCTATATCTGTTACATTTTTGTGAACGCCATCGGTTTATATGAAAATGGTGATTAAATTTCGGTGACTTTCTTGCATTTTGTAGTAGTGAGTAGCGAAATGTTTCTGTATTGAAAGGAAGGAGTTTCGTAAATGGAAGTGATGAGAGCTGATATTTTATAAGGTAAAGTATAATGGTTCAAATTCTTTAAATGTAAATCATTATTTTTTAAAAACTGGTTATGAGAAAAAATCGGTGTTAAAGAGTATCATTCATACTGGGTATAGACAAACCGTAAAGTTTGATCATTGACACCGAGTATGTAAAACTGGTACCAATGACCCGGGTCTAAGAACCGTTGCATAGGCCAACCTTTAATATGAATGAGGGTTGCCAATGACACATGGTAAATGAGATTTTATTCTTTAATATGAGACGCATGACAATGGACACTTGTGCAATTGCGCCTTCCTTTGCTTATCCATTTCGGTAATGCTTTTTAAAAAATAGTTGATTCTACACCGAACTCAACTCCGTCCGCTAAACTACAATGATAGTCTCAGCAGTCTTTTAAATTTATCTGGTTCATCTGGGTATGGCACGCCCTTTTATAAGTTTAACAGGAACCCAAAACTAAAAACAAAGACGAAACGGAAATTTGCCAAAAAAGGAAAGTTCTTCGAAACCAACATGGAATTGATCTCCTAAAGAAAACAAGAATAACGAAAAAAATAGCAACTAAATAGGGCACTCCAATCAAAAGTTATACCTAAAACAAAACTTTCTAAAAAACGGGCTTTTAAAGGCATAGCGATGAGTCCTGTTCCTGGACCCGTTTCCCATCAACCTGGGCATTCGGATCTTCAAAACTCCACCGTTTTTTCTTGCACCGTCAACTCGGTCCACTTTCCCATGTACGCCAACTCTATTTCCGACGCCACATCAGGTAATCTGGATAGCGTCTCGTCCTCCTAGTTTTACTGGATAACTTTCTTCAGTACATAGCGGAACCATATAAAAATTTTAGAGTAGACATTGGTATAAGAAACAAAAATTTAGTATCATTAAATAATATTATGACTATTAAATTATCAATTAGATAACAATAAAAATGTTACAAATTTAAGCTATCTAATAACATTATTTATTTATTTAGTCTAATAACATATGAGTTACAAGAAACCATCTAAGAGCAGAGAGTCATCATCCTAACACATCACTCGTTTTCATTATTTGCCTTTGCATTAATCAGAAGATATTTGAAGTTCATGTAAATAGGGCAAAAGAATCGTTTCAACTTTTAAAATACAAAAATTTTGGCAATATTATTTTTTTTGAAAAACTTAAAAATTATATATATTTTTCAAAGAACTTAAGAATTGCACAATAACTTTAGAAAGATTGCACATTTATTTTTAAAATGCTGCATAGCATTAAGTATACATTGCACAATTCTATTATATTGAGCTTTAATTGATAGAAAATATATATTTTTACTTGTAAATAGTGATAAACAATTGCCTCAAATTATAATTAGCATTCTCAAATTTTATTTAATTTAGATTTTTTTTCCAACGGTATTGATCATGCATGGCAAATTAATTTTGAAGACCTTGAAATTTTGTTTTTCAAAAGGTTATAGTTCCTTTAGTACACATTGCACATTTTCATTATATAATCAAAAATATTTTGTACCTCTTAGTTAATCATAATGTTCTTTTTTGTTTTTTTACATAAATATTGTAAAGAAAATGTCTCAAATCATAAAGCATCGCAGTTCGACATTCAAAATTTTTTAATTAACTTAAATCATATTTCTAACTATAACTAGTTCGTTTGCCCGCGCAAGGCACGGGTTTGCCCATTAATATTGTTAAGATAAATTGGTTGTTAATTGGTCTTTAAACTATTATTTATTTTTAATTAAAATATATAAAGTGACTATAAACCATTAATTGTGTTAAGACAAATTTACTTAAAAATATATAAAATAACTATAAACTATTATTGTGTTAAGAGCGTTTTAACTAAAAGGATAAAAAATGACTATAAAACAGATAATAATGAATGTAGAAAACAAATATTTATTGTAGTTAAGATTGAAAGGCATGAGAGTAGACACCAACAAATTAATTAATTCCATTACAATTTGAATTAAAAGAGATACAAACTTAAAAAAAATGAGAGATATAACAGAAGGGGATAAAACATTTACAGAAGGGGACCAGAAAAATTGCAAAAAAGAAAGAAGAATAAAGCTATAGATTGATTCATATAAACCATGGTTATGGCTCAAAATGAGGTCATCATACAGTATTAGTATGCAGTGCGATGACAAAAACTACAAAAAGAATGTCCTTCAAATTATTACAAAATTGGAAGAGTTGCGAGAAACCAATTGGATGCAATAATTTTTATTTGCTTTATCTGGCAGCAAATAATGGGCTTGAAATGCATTGTATAAAAATCTTGATAGCCTATTTGTATGGCTCATGAAAATCCCTGAAAGCATGATTCTAGTTATCGGGAACTTTATCCTATGAAATTTGATAGAGCTCTATATGGTTTATTAAGATATATCCTAATTTGAATTTGTTATTTATAATTTATGTTGATGGTTTGATTTTGAACTCCTGATCAAGAGATTCAAAATATTGTTCATCAGTTGAATCAAAATTATTTTTGTTATAAAAATAGTGCATAATACACTATTTTGTTTTTGTTGTAAAAATAGTGCATAATACCTCCCCCAATGGTTTCTCGTTATTATACACTAATTTTATAACAAAAATAATTTTTTGTAATAATTCTAACCGGAACGGTTGTATGAGGTATTATGTGGTTGAAGTGTGAAGAAAGCACACACGTTCAATTTATTAAATACTGATATACATTACAATTAACAAAAATAAAGATGATCTAAAAATAAGGATAAAAACTTAAACAGATAGAAAGAGATAAAAAACTTAGAGGCTTATCAGATGAGATAGGATAATTTCATGCCACATAACTAATAATTCATACGTGGTGATGAAGACACAATTATTCTAATTAATTCATATGCAATTTTTTAAAATAAGAATTAACAGATGCAGCCCCTACTTTAATTATTATAATTATGACAAATGAGATTTCTTTTTTTTAAAATTAAACAAAATTATTGCGTTGAAACAAAATTGTTGATAGCAGTCCCAATAAGAATTTTATTGATCGGTAATTGTGATGATGATAAAATTGTTTGAATTCAATGTTTTAATTTGAAATGTTGAAGAATACGTGTTAAATTAGGAGTGTAGTACAATTAGGAATTTGGTGAAGTTTCAAAAATAATAACCATATATAATAAACGGATGATTAAAAAAAAAATTATTTATCGACGAATTGACCCCTCTTCTCCGTATTATCTTGGCTCCAATGATAATCCGGGGAACATGATTAGTACGGTGAAACTTAATGGTGCGAATTACGAACAATGGGCTCATTCTATGCGCTTATCGTTACGAGGAAGGCGAAAGTATGATTTTATGGATGGTAATATTTGCAAACCTGTGAATCCGATGTATTTGAATGATTGGGATGCGGTGCAATCTACACTCGTGCAATGGATCATGAACACCATTGACGATTCGCAGAAGAACACGATTCCTTATTTTGAAGAGGCAAAACCGTTGTGGGATTTATTGCAGAGACGGTTTACTGTTAGTAGTGGGCAACGACAACAGGAGTTGAAATTTGAGCTGGCCAATTGCAAACAGACTGCCACTATGCCTGTTGCTACATACTTTGGGAGATTAGAAAAAGTATGGGATGAACTCGACAAATATAATCCGGTGCCTGCTTGTATTTGTGGAATGAGTGAAGAGTTTCAAAAGAAAAAGGATGAGGTGAAGTTTCATGATTTTTTGTTTGGCATCAATCAGGAGTGATTTGGGAGCCTTCGTTCTCAACTTTTAGCGCAAAATCCACTATCCACCTTGGATTGGCAGTTTAAGGTAATGAATCAAGAGAAGCAACTGCAAACCCGGAACAGTTCTGTCAAATCTGACCAGGCGAATGTGATGACTTTTGCTGTGAAAGCCCCGAATAAAGGTACTTCTGAGTATAAATCGAGATTTCTTCCTAATGTTACTTGGACTTACTGTAATAGGATTGGGCATGAGGAATCTACTTGCTTTGGGAAGAATGGATATCCGGAATGGTGGGGAGAACGACCTCAATTCCATGGGAAGGCCAACCCTGATCGCGGAGCTGGCCGTGGGAAAGGAGGCGGACCGGCAGCAGGTGCAGCGGCGCGACCTCGCGCTGCTGAGGCATGGGCAGTGGTCTGTCCGGCGACCAGTGGAGGTGTCACGGTGGGCAGTAGTGATTCGGCGCCTATTTTGGGTATTCCGGGTGTGAGTTCTGAGCAATTGCAACATCTGCTTTCTCTTTTGGGTAATAAGAGCACCGATGATCGATTGAGTGGTGAGTTTCTGTCTAGTTTATGGCTTATAGATACGGGTGCTTTGAATCATGTCACGGGTAACTTGTCTTTGTTGTCCAATTTACATGATATGCTTTCTTGCACTGTTGGACTTCCTGATGGTAGTAAAGTTGTTTATGTGAAAAATAGAACGGTCAGATTGTCTAATCACTTGACTTTGAACAATGTTTATTATGTACCTCATTTATTGTGCAATCTTATTTCTGTTTCGCATCTGGCTGATGATACTGACTGTGTGGTACACTGTGTTAAATCTGACTGTGTTATTTAGGACCGACGTTCGAGGATGCTGATTGGAATTGGTGAACGGTGGGGGGGACTCTACTACTTCAGGGGTGGCTTTGGTGTTCAGGCAAATCGAGTTGTTGATCAGCAGGATCTAGTTGTTTGGCATCAAAGATTGGGGCATCCCTCAGCTAAGATCGTGAAGAACCTACCATTTGATTTTATTTCTAGTGATGGTTTGAATAAGTCCTGTGATGTGTGTTGTCAGGCTAAACAGAGTCGTGAATTATTTTTTTTGAGTGACAACAAAGCATGTTTTCCTTTTGAATTGATACCTTGTAATTTGTGGGGTCCCTATCATACTTTATCTTCGTGTGGTGCTCGTTTCTTTATATCTATAGTTGATGATTTTACTAGAGGAGTTTGAATTTACTTGATGCGTAATAAAACTGAGGTGTTTGAATTGTTCACCCGTTTTTTAGCTTTAGTAGAACGTCAATTTAATGCTAAAATTAAAACAATGCGGAGTGATAATGGGACTGAATTCTTTTGTCTTAGGAATTTTTTGGCTGATCGGGGTATTATTTTTCAAACCTCTTGTGTGGGCACCCCCCAACAAAATGGTAGAATTGAACGGAAACATAGGCACATATTAGATGTAGCTCGGGCTTTAAAATTTCAGGCTAATATTCCTGTGCAGTTTTGGGGTGAATGTGTTTTAACTGCTGGCTATCTGATAAATCGGACTCCCTCAAAATTGTTGAATTATAAGTTCCCGTATGAATGTCTGTTTGGTGTGAAACCTCTTCTGTCTGAGCTACGTGTTTTCGATTCTTTGTGCTATGCCCATAACTTGAGAGCCAAATTTGATAAGTTTGCTAGTAGAAGTCGTCGGTGTATCTTTGTGGGATATCCGTTTTTGGGAAAAATGGGTGAAAGTTGTATGATTTAGAGACCCGTGAATATTGTCTCCCGTGAGTTAAATTTGTTGAATCTGTGTTTCCTTTTCTCCGATCATCCTTCTGCTGCTTTGGTTGAGGAACATATTGTTGCACCGGACTTGGTTGACATTGTATAGGATGAGGTTGAGGAAGATAAGGACCTACTGGTGGTGCCTCCCCCTTCGGCTTCGCCTAGCACCACCGCGGCTCCACTAGATGTGCCGGGTCCAGCGGCGGCAGGGAGAGATCCCGAGGCTGTTCCGCAGCCCTCTGTCGCTGCCGAGGGCGGCTAGCAGCCGCAGTCCATGGTGGATGGGGCTGAGGTGCGAGGCGAAGGGAATCTGGTTGTGCATTTTGGTAGAGGTATGCGTACTCGGGTTCCTTCTGTTCGTCTTCGAGATGTTGTGGTTAATACAGTTGTTAGTTTCAAGTCCACCCCCCCTCCCCCCGGGTTCATCGAGTTCCAAGCATTCCTCCGGTCATGGTAATCTCTACCCTTTGTCTAATTATTTGGATAGTAGTTATTTTTTGGTGGACCATCGTACCTTTCTTGCAGCTGTTACTACAGGAGTTGAGCCTAAGTCTTTCAAGGATGCCATGAAAGATGCAGGCTAGCGTGAGGTTATGCAGACTGAAATCCAAGCTCTGGAAAAGAATGGGACTTGGACATTGGAGAAATTACCAGCTGGCAAGAAAGCATTGGGGACTAGGCGGATCTATAAGATCAAGTATTGTTCAGATGGGCAGGTTGAGAGGCTCAAGGCACTGTTGGTTGTGTTTGGCAATCACCAAGTGGAAGGCATTAATTACTCTGATACGTTTGCATCAGTGGCGAATATGGTGACTGTCAAGACTTTTTTAGCAGTTACAGCAGCAAAGGATTGGGAATTACACCAGATGGATGTTCACAATGCCTTTCTGCATGGAGATCTGACGAAGGAGGTGTACATGCAAGTTCCTCCCGACAAAGAGAGAGATGGCCAAGTGTGTAGCTTCGTAAATCGTTGTATGGGTTGAAGCAGGCCCCCAGATGTTGGTTTGCAAAGTTGACAGCAGCATTGCGGAGGTATGGGTTTGTTCAGTCTTACTCGGATTACTCACTGTTTACTTTTTCGAAGCAGGGGATTAGGATGAATGTTTTGGTGTCTATGGATGATTTGATTATTTCGGGGAACAATTCCAAGGAACTTGCAGAGTTCAACAAAATTTTGAGTGCCTGTTTTCACATGAAGGATTTGGGGAAGCTCAAATATTTTTTGGACATAGAGGTGGCGAGGAGTGCAAAGGGTATTTTCTTGTGTCAGCGAAAATACACTCTGGATATTATATCTGAGACAGGACTGCTGGGAGCGAAGCCCGTGTCGTTTCTGATGGAGCAGAATCAGAAACTTGCATCTTCGACGAGTTCGGACCTGGCTAATGGGGAGAAGTATCAGCGGCTCGTGGGTAGGCTTATCTATTTGGCTTTCACTAGGCCAGACTTGTGTTTTTCTGTGCACATTTTGTTTCAATTTTTGCAGGCACCAAAGGAGGATCATTGGGCAGCAGCCTTGAGAGTAGTACGTTACTTGAAGGGGAGCCCGGGACAGGGTGTTCTACTTCAGAGAGACTGTAATCTGAAGTTGACAAGGTGGTGCGATTCAGATTGGACTGCTTGCCCCAAAACACGACGATCAGTTACTGGATGGATAGTATTTCTTGGTGCTTCACCTGTCTCTTGGAAGACCAAGAAACAGGCTACAGTTTTATTTTCCTCTGCAGAGGCAAAATATCGGGTTATGGCGAAAGTGACTTGTGAGTTGAAGTGGTTTAAGGGACTTCTCCAGAGTCTTGGGATTTGCACGGAGGGACCAATGCAAGTATTTTGCGATAGTCAGTCAGCACTGCATTTGGCTCAGAATCCTGTTTTTCATGAATGGTCAAAACATATTGAAGTGGATTGTCACTTATTGAGGGATGCCATAGTGGAGGGGACCATTGCTACATCACACGTTCCCACGAATTCTCAGTTGGCAGACATCTTTACCAAACCGTTAGGGCGACAGCAGTTTGAGTTTTTGCTAGCCCCAAGTTGGGCATACACAATTTGCATGCGCCAACTTGAGGGGTGGTGTTGGATATATTGTATAGTTAAGTGTATTTTGGGCCTCGTAGGTTATTTTGGGCCTCGCAGGTTTGGTATGTTAGCTGTATATAAACTTTTTGTATAAGTTCACAATGAATACAGAAAAAAATTTCTCATCAAATATGGATCATTAATTTCGTAGGAAGATGAAAAAAATGAAACTTAAAAAAAAAAAGATATGCATGAAAAGTAGTTGATCACAACTAAATCTTTGAATGTGAGGGATGAATGACGTGGCAAAATTAATTTAGATGACATCTGAGTTGTCATGTGTCACATGACATAATGGATGTATGCCTCTTAAATCTGCTGTTTTTTTCTAATATATTAAGAAATTGAGCATATAAATAAGAATCTATGACACTGTGTCACGGGGCGCTCTTTTGAATCACCAAAATGAGCGCGCCGTGTGGCAAGCAAGGCTACCGCTAGCCAAGCTTCCGCCAATTCCCGCATCTGGGACTCGTTCCTGAAGTATTTGCAATTAGGCCATCTGAATCAATGAAAATAAATGAAGGCAAACTCATAAGTCAAAACTTGATTTTCATTAATAAAAGAATGAAATTACAAGAAGTAGCCAAGAGCTTAAATGGGTGGTGGGAACCCAACTCCTGCTTGCATTACATCAACCCACCAATAACTAGAAAGGCTAAAAATCAGAAGTGCCTGGTTGGAGAATCAATGCGTACAAAATGGGTGATCTTGCTAAAGGTCACCTGTATAACTAAAACTACCATCCCTCAACCTTACTAACTATTACAACATGAAGAACTAACACAAATTAATATATACAAGGTTGGGCGCCGTTGGATTCGGTCGTTGTGGTGCTAGGCGCTGGGCGCGCTGAGGTGTTGGTGCTATGCGCTCGTTGAGGTGCTGGTGCGGGGCACGCTGAGATGCTGTGCGGGGCGCGCTTTGAAGGGCCGTGGCGCTACACACGCCGAGATGTGCTGGAGCGCTGTGGCGCACCACTAGTGCTGAGGCGTGGGCGCGCGCTGAGGCGATGTTGTGCTGCACCATGTGTTGGGCGCCCAGTCCTGTCCGACATATAGTGCAACGCGTTATGCGATTTTGCTCCGTCAGTTCTCAGCTTCGAGCACGAGCTGCAACATGCCAATTTATGCTCATGGGGCATCGATGGGGTTGCGGGGTGAGCACGGGAGGTGCGCCTCGTAACACACTGACACACGATAAATGAGATTTTTATTCTATAGTATGAGATATAGGAAGTGACAATGGATACTTGTGCAATTGTTGTTCAAGCTGCACCCTCTGCTTATCCATTTCTGGGATGCTTTTCAAAAAAATTAATTGATTCTTCATAGAACTCAACTCCTTCCGACAAGCGTCAATTTCAACCTAAAGTTTCATGCTCACAACTAAGCTACCATGAACAGGATTCTCCCTCCTTAATTCTGCTTCCATCATGACAGTCTCAGCAGCCTTCCATTCATCTAGGACTATGGCTCTGTTATTTTTTTATCGAAATTGATATTCGCAGTAACGGTTTCGATATTTGCAGTAACATTTCCCTGTAAAAAGACAAAAATACCCCTGGGCAAAAAAAAATTACAAACCAACTATGCAGCTCGTGCAGGCTGAAAAAAAAAATTTGAAAAAGCAACTCACGGGCTATGTTCCGTTTAATAATTCCTGTAAAGTAGAGCCGGGTGGAATCACAAAATCGGATAAAAATCGAGACGACTCGGATCGGAAAAAGATTAGTGGCTAAAGTTAAAATGTTTTGCAGTATTATTTTAGATAGTTGGTTTGATTAATTTAGTTGTATTATGTCCGGATGTGTTAGTATTTTTGTCGAAAATGTGAATTTTTTACCGGATTGGCGAAGATCCGCCCGGTGGTTACTGCAAATATCAAATTGAAGGGGGGGGGGGGGGGGGGGGGGGGGAAGTGTCGCCGGATTCCGGCGACATTTTGGTTTTTTTTTTTTTAAGTGTTAGGGGTATTTTAGACTTTTCACAAGAAAATGTTACTGCAAATATCGAAACCGTCGCTGCAAATATCATGCCCCTTTTTTATTTTATCCCAGGAAAATCCTTTTAAATTAATTTTTTAAAAAATTTTTATATAAAGAAACAATATCATTTTTTACTAAATTTAGAATTCAAAATTTAAAATTTCTTTTAATTCTTCACTCACGTAAATTCAAAAAATGTAATAATCATTACATTTTTTTCTTCTATTTCCTTCCCCAATCCCCAAAAGAATTTTTCTTAAAAAAAATATTCTTTTCTTAAAATAAAAATTTCTCATGTGGATCTCAAAGAGAACAGTGCCTATATATTCAAGAGTTCAATAACTTTGCTGACACTGAAAACTCTGTTAACATTAAGGGCATGTTCTTTTCATAGTTTTGGAAACTTGTTTTGAAAATAGGCTTTAGATAAATTTGTTTTCAAACTCATTCAAAGAAACATGGTTTTCAAAACAAGTTTTAAAATACAAGTTTGAAATTTATTTATTTATTTTTTGTGTTTTAAAAAACAAATATGTTCTCTATTTCCTCTCCTTTCGCCCCTTCTACCACCACTCTCCCTGCTGCCTCGCCGCCACCACAACCTTGTACACGCTCCCCACTTCCCAACCAGAAAAATTTAAATCTAACAAAACTCCAAATCCAATTTTGACAGAAGCTCACAAGAAATTCGCACATCAGGAGCTCTACTCATTCAATTTTGACAGAAGCTCCCACCTCCGTCTCGCTCCGGTGTTGTCAACGGTGTCTGCAACTGCTTCTTCTTCGTCTCTCCAAAGCAGAACTCCTCACCTCCAAGAGCGGAAATGCTCTGATCAGCCCAACGGCTTACATCGCTCGAATCAAGGCGACTGAGTAGCAACTTTGTGGAAAAGAAGAAGAAGAAGATCCCGTCAACTAGATTGTGGGTTTGAGAATTGAGTTTCAAAATTGGATTCAAAACTAGGTTGTAGAACATTATTTTGGTTTTAAACAAGTTTCAAAACTATGAAAAGAATAGGAAGAAAATCTTTTAACCTTCCTCGGGGGAAGTACGGAGGCATCGGGCAATCGAGATAGTCCCAACAGCCTTCGATTATTTGGGACTATATATTCAAGAGTACAATAACTTTGCTGACTCTGACAATCCTGTTAACATTAGATATCATTTTGTTCTCCTATTTTTACCGGATGCACAAAGTTGTCATTTTTATTGGAAAGATTGCGCCTCTTTTGGTACATATTGCACATTTTTATTATTTGACTATTAATTAATAAAAAAATATTTAAGTTAATGTAAATAGGGCAAAAGAATTGTCTCAACTTTTAAAATATAAAAATTTGGCATTCTTAATTTTAAAACATTTTAAAAATTATTTATTTTTCAAAGAACTTTAGAATCGCACATTTATACCCAAAATGTTGCACAAGCATTAATAATACATTGCACAATTCTATTATATTGCCTCTTAATTGATAAGAAAAAAAAAAATTTTTTACAAGTAAATAGTGACAAACAATTGCCTCGAGCTGCACCCTCTGCTTATCCAAATCTGTGATGCATTTCAAAAAAGAGAAACAGTAAATGGACTGAATTGTTGAAGGACTGAAGTTCTAGAAATGGGTCCTACATGCCCTTGTGACCTTTTTGCCCACTTCTTCCTTATCTTCTTTTTCTTCTCTTTCTTCTCCTATTTTTTGCAACTGTTTTCTTTTATCTCTTTTTTTTTTCACGGCTCCTAATTCCTTATCTCTTCCTCTCCATTTTTTTTCCTCTTCTATTCTCCTCTTTTATCATCCTTTTAGTAGGTGATTTTACTTTTATTCTTTTATTTTTCGTCCAATTTTTTAGAAAACAATGTAGTAAAAAAACACGGGGTTTAAATTTATGGCAATTAATTTTTATTTTATTTTCGTCTAGATTTGGGGACAATTAATTTTTAATATGACTACTATGTACTGTTTTACAATAAATACTGTACTGATTTTTTAATTACTCTGTACCATTTTACAATAAAGACTGTATTGATTTTTTTACTACTCTGTACAATAAAGATTGTACTAATTTTTTTATTACTATATACCATTTTACAATAAAGACTTTATTGATCTGTTTACTACTCTGTACTGTTTTACTACTTTGTATTATTTTCACTACTTTGTACTATCTTTACTACTCTGTACTGCTTTGCTTAATAAGTTTCCAAAAATCTAGACAAAAATAAATAAATAAATAAAATTATCTACTAAAAAGAATGATAAAAGAGGAGAATAGAAAAAAAAATGAAGTGGAAAAGATAAGGAATTGAAAACCATGAAAGATGAAAGAGAATAAAGCAACTGAGAAAAAAGAGAAGAAGGTAGAGAAGAAAAAGAAATAAGAAATAGGACAAAAATGTAAAAGTAACAACTAAGCCGCACGAGACTTATCCACTTTCGATCCATTTAATGCATCCCTTTAGCAAATTATGTGATTCTTCACATAACTCAACTCCTTCCCACAATCGTCAATTTAAGCCTAAAGTTTCATCCGCACAGCTAAGCCTCCGTTCTTCTTAGAAAAATTATCATTTTTTTCCTTTAAAAATTTATATAAAAAAACAACATCATTTTATATTAAATTCAAAATTTCCTCAAAATTTTCACTCACATAAATTCAAAAAATTACATAATCATAACACTTTTTTTTTTTTTCTTTCCTACACAAATTTCAAAAACAATTTCCTCAGAATAAAATATTCGAGCAAGCTACCATGAACGATATCCTCAATTCTACCTCCATCATGATAGTCAATAACTTTGCCTGACTCTGAAAACCCTGTTAACATTAAGAAAATTTCCAACTTTTCTTGGGGGAAGTACAGAGGCATCGGGCAATCCGGATAGCATCTTGTTCTCCTATTTTTTCAGGATGCACAAAGTTGTCATTTTAATTTGCAGCCTAATTGTCTTCGGTACCTATAGCGGAACCGTATAAAATTTTTAGAGGACACATTGATCCACTGCTGCCACTTTTGTCGTAATCCCATTTTGTCTAGGATTTTTAGTAAAAATTGTCAGGACTCAATTTATACATGTAAGGCTCAATTCCTTAACCAAGTACATTATATATAAGGGATTGGGCTCATAACTGCAATACATTAGCTACTAAACTCAAGATGCAAAACATCATAGACTACACTAAAAGATCATACATCAGCTAAATTTAATACATTAGAGGTAAACTCAATATGTGATAAATTAAAGTTTGAACTCAATCAGTGTGTTTTTATAATATAACAATGATACACTTGATAAATGAGTTTTCATCATAGGATAAACTCGATAAACGGGTTGTCGAACTGACAGACTGCTTGATACTATTCTCTTCGTCTCTAAATAAGTATCCTCTTTGAGATGAATACACACTAATTAATGAGGTGCATATATTTAATTATTCTTTTACTCCTATTTATGTTTTCTCATTTAACTACACACTAAATTAATGAGAATTTGTCTAATGTAAATGCATTTAACTACACACTAAATTAATGAGAATTTGTCTAATGTAAATGCATTTAAAATGACATTGTAATTTTTTGAAAATAAAATAAAAATTTCATTAATGTTGTTGGAAATCGTCCAACAACAATTAACAATTGAAGATCAAGAAACAGTTAATACAATTGATTACAAAAGATTTGATCTGATTTTTATCATATCTAAACAACCACAACAGTGTATCTGATCTACTAAACTGTAAATCTATACCTAATATGGATCTAAAGATAGTGGAAATATCAAACTGAACAAATCCCGTACCGACGGTTACGGAGCTGCCACTAATTATCGATGAAAGTTTCGAGAGTGAATGTTCAACCAAATCTTCATACACCGTGGTCATGAACAGAATCATAACCATGGACTGAAATGATATTGTAATTAATACCATTAGATGATATCAATTAAATAAGGGGTAAGTTTGAAATTTTTTTCATTTTTGTATTAGTATGTGTAGAGGGACATTTATTTTGGAACAAGTATTTGTCAAATGGAGACTTATTTAATGGGACAAAAGTCCATTTTAGTCTCTAAATTAAGTTTCACTTTGGGGCCAAATAAACCTCTAAGTCTTACGTTGACCCCACATAAGTCTCCGGCATTATATGTTGTGTTCAAATAAGCCCATGACTTTATCTGTTGTGTCCAAATACACACTCAATATTTATGAAATTGGACCAAATTGTCCCCTCTCGATTAATGTGCATTTACACGTAGAGGGGCTAAATATGCCCTATTTTATAATATCAGTGGCTTATTTGAACCCAACATAACATTAGAACTTATTTAGCCATATGATAAAATGAACATTTGTTTGATGACCGAGGGTGTAGTTTTTGACATTTTGTCTTAATTTTCGTACTCTTTTGTCTTGCATTTTAGACTTGTTTTACTCCACACTGAGTAAACTAGTATAGTGTTTTAGAATCACATCAAGTGAACAGTTGCGAATTAATTATGATAAATTCATAAATCATAATTCCACAGCCGATCGAGCCACATTAATTAGTCGTACAGTTTCAATAACAATAATCATAATCAATACTGCAGTGTGTGATCCTTGTGCTACTAATGAGTGGAAACGGATCGATCCTTTCTTATTAATCAGAGAAATTAGAAAGAGGACAATCAATCGTTTTCTTCAATTTCCTGTTTTTATAAACCAGAAGTGAAGAAAAAATGGAGAAAAAGACAGGAAAAGCAAATGGAGAGGAAGATCATGATGATCAAGAAAATTGTAGAAGCAGCAGAAATCATGTCAGTATAAAGGTGCAGAGACAGGGTTTAAATGACGTGAAGATAAGGATTAAAAGGGATTTGCAGCTTGGTAAGTTCATGCGTATTTACTGCGAACATATGGGACTCCAGCAGGATTCTTTGAGTTTTACTTTTGATGGGAAGAAGATTAAGAAATCACACGCTCCCAATGATCTTAACATTCAGGATGGTGATGCCATTGACGCCTGGTCCGAACAATCAGGCGGCGCTGCCCCGGTCTCCGGCAGCTGATTATCGATCTCTGCATTCATTCCAAGCAATTAGCCCACTTTTGTGGAGTAGCAAGATTGTATTTCCTTTCCTTTGGTAAGTAAAGTTAGTTTGGGTTGTGTAACTGAAATAATAACAGTAAAATGAACTTTATCTCATGTGGTAGCTTGTTTGAATTTTGTGGGATGGAGTTTCTTGTATGACCGTCTGACGATCCGCTCATCAGATTGCGATACTTCAACTAGATATATGTGTTTTTATCAATACACGATATATCATAAATTGAATTAGATACGCGTGTTTCTTAACTACATGCTATATTTATTATTTTGACAGAACTACGATATAATTATACGCATTACTTCAATAGTGAAAGTCATAATACAACAGCAATACACGCAATTCATCAGACGCTATACGTAATATATTAGAGTTTATCCGTTATATATGTATTTTCAGAACACAGTCACGAAACATCAAATGTTAAAATTTATATCCACATCAATAGACGGTCTGACCCTTGGATACAAGGTTTTATTTGTTTTGTAGACTTATTTGTTATGTTAGAAAATATTGAACAAATCAGGGGATGATGATAGTTGTAAAAGATTGAGGTATTTATAATTTCACCCAAACTCAAAAAAGAGGTAAATGTATAAGAGAACTGAGGCCTTCGCATGTTTTTTAAGTTTTGTATTTTATACTAATACCTCATAATTCACAGTTTACTTTTTGATTATTCAACTACAATAGTTTTTATATAGTTGTAGAACACTTTCATATTTAAAAATCATTTTCAAAATTTTCAAAACGAATTGTGACTTTCACATTGGCTACTGGCTACAATGTTCTTCCCAAAAAACGAAGGGTGCAAATGGTTGGTTTTATTATGTCTTAAAGTAATTATATTATTTTTATTCATTAAGAATGTGATTAGGAATTTAGAAAACTATACATATAAAAATATATCAACTTTGGTCATATTATGGCACTTTGAATCCTTTATTACTCTTATTTAATCTTTATATATTTTAATAAATCATTGTAAATATTACTTTTCTATATTTTTTTATTTAAAAGTAATATTAATTTTATTATAATATATATTTTGACGAAAGGATTCAGTTTATGGTGTAAGGTATTTATTTTTATTTTTTGAGATTACAAAAATAAAAAGCACTATAAATTATATTTAAAAAATTAAAATTAATGAAAATAAACAAATAAATCAATGTTAAAATTAAGTTGAATGAAAACAAATATCATTGAGAAAAAATTAATATAAAAAACAATATTTATCAAAAATTATTAAGATGTGTAATATGTTGATAGGGATGTATAATAGAAGATTCAAACCCTTATTACGACCTGAAGGAGTTCAACCTAGGCAGTTATTCAGAGCCCAGTATTTTGATGTTACTTATAGAAAATTTTCAAAATTCACATGTTCATAAAATAGTATTATACAAAATTTACTAATTTATTTGTAAGTGTAATACTATAACACTAATTTTATACAGCAATAAGTGGGGGAGGGGACAGGGAGGGGGAGGGGGGTTTGGGGTGGTATGCAAAGGTAATATATATATATACACACTAGAAGTGAGCATCGTGCATTTGCACGGTGAATGCCCAATAATATTATTATGTGCTCATATATATATATATATATATAAAATTATTAATAGTAATCGATTTATTACAAATACATAGTTAAAAACAAGAAACATATGATAAATATCACACAAACACTTGAAATTTTTTCCCAAATATAGAATTGGCATGCTTACTCTATTCTCTTCATTTTTTCTCACATCCTCATATCGGCCCTGTCAACTTCTTTAGCCTTCTTCTTATTCTCTAAAAAAAACTAAGTTGTTGAATGAATTTGAGGCGTGTTGTATGTAGATGCTGACAACATGAGAAGCTCCATTGTTAAAAGAGGTAAACCTGCATGGAGACATTTTATAACGTTGGATAGGGAAATCTTGTTTTTCATTGGAGTAACAACTTGCAAATTTGAAGAAATTGAGAAAATTTAGGAAAAAAAAAATGCATTTTGAAATTTCTCTATACAAAAAATATGTTTTAAAAGAATGTGTATACATTACGAAAAGTTTCACCATTAAAGTGAATTAGACTGCATGCCTATAAGGAGTTTAAACAATAAGAAAGTTGTGTGGATTTTTATTTTCAATGGACTGGATATATATATATATATATATAGATTGCAAAGTGATAAATAAAGTGTTTATTCATTTTATTTGGTGAGGATTACCAAAATTTTCATATAATTAATCATTTAATAATAGTATATTAATAAGGAAGTTGATGTGAACAATGTAAATAATTATAATATAATCAATAGATTTTAATGATATTTGAAACTTATAGTATATGAAAAGTCATAAATTAAAAAAAAAGAAGTAAATGGCAATAATAATAATTTTAGTTCGCTCACTATTGCATAAATATAAGCATGTCTTACTTTAAAAATTATTTATTAATAATGCTACATTTACTAATAACAAATAAACTTTTTTTCATTATAAACGGTTGATAGTTTACAAATATACTTAAGTTCTATATAAATTATATAATATATATAAATAAATATATATGATATATATATATATGAAATGTAGAATACAGAGAGTCCAATGCTCTTAAATTTGGAGATTAATTTAATATGAAAATTTGAAAAATAACTAAGAAGTTGAAGAGGTAATGAAAAATATTATCTAGTTAAATGAGATAAAATAAAATTTATGTATTTAATAAACATATTAATCTTATGTGGCATTCATATCAATAGTTAAATTAAATTATCTGACAATGTGGCAGCCATGTGGCATTTGAAGGTAATTATGTGATTATGTGGCATCATTGTCAACATTAACATAATTAAATGTTAAGTATATGTGGCAGCCATGTGGCAGTTTAACATCAAACCTATGTTAATTTTTATTATATAGGGTAGATATATAGGAAGAATGACACTTTTGGTCCCTAATGTTTGGGGGTATGATACTTTTGGTCCATAATGTATAAATTTTTGACATTTTTGGTCTCTAAAGTTTTGTTTCAGTGACACTTTTGGTCCATCTACTTGCTTTATAAGTAATTTGAAGTCAAAATATAAATTGTCTAAAATATTGGGTTCAATCAAAAATTTTGAAAAATTCATCACTTATTAAAACCAAAAAATAGCGAGTATTTTCCAGAATGAAACTGCAATTATATCTGGATAATGGAATTTAGCATACTATTATCGTAGTTATAGCTATAAAAATGCTTTGATATTATGTGGGAATATGGAAATCAGTACTAAAGTTCTGCCGAATTTTTTTTTTATCAAAGTTGGTTTAATTTTTATGTGTGCTTGTGAATGCAATGATAATCAATCTGATTCTGTTGGAAATTTTTTTTTATTCTAACATTATAATTTTTGAAGTGTTTGCAATTTTTCTTTGCTAAAAGGAGATTCAAGTTAATATGACATTTATTTTTCTAGCACTTTACAGAGCTCACGTGTCTTTCACTTTCCTCTCAAGACTTCAAAGTTATTCACCAACCAATTATGCCAAATTTGATAAAAAAATTCTGGCAAAACTTTGGTACTGGTTTCCCTATTCCCACATAACATCAAAGCATTTTATAGCTATAACTACAGTAATAGTATGCTAAATTCCATTATCCAGAGACAACACCAGTTTTATTCTAGAAAATACTCACTATTTTTTGATTTTAATAAGTGGTAATTTTTTCAAAATTTTAGACAATTTACATTTTAACTTCAAATTACCTATAAAGCAAGTAGATGGACCAAAACTGTCATTGAAACAAAACTTTAGGGACCAAAAATATCAAAGTTGATACATTAGGGACTAAAAGTGTCACACCCCCAAAAATTAGAGACCAAAAGTGTCATTCTTCCTATATATATAATGGGAAATACTATAGTTTCTTTACGAGACCATCCTTTCAGTGGATATATAATGACCTATGATGCATTACTTATGCAATTATATACCTCATTGCATAGGCCATTATCCACTGAATTAATGATCTCGTGAAACGACTATAGTTTGAAGTTTAGCTAACTCATTCTAAATGTCCAAAATTATAATACTAATCTAATATATTTATCAAGACCCACATGTCCAATGAAACACAACAAAAATATTAGTAATTTATTTGAAAATATTATAATATTAACTTTATATATATTTGTCAAGACTTACACATTTAATGAACTGTGAACAAAGTTTTTTGATTATTAACTAAACATAATTAAAATAAATGACTTTGTTTTTTTTTTTACTGAAACATTACGCATTTATGTTGGTTCTTTTTTTATTATTTTTAAAATTCTAAACACTTACGTTTCCTTCTAGACCATAGAGAATTTAGGGATGAAGTTTTAATTATATTTATTTAATGACCTTAGTATTTCAAGTGATGTCACATCTTTCCTCATCGAATTCCTTGAGTTTTTTAACTGAGACTTAAATAATTTCTTTGTGATAGTGAGGGTATTTGTAATTTGATTGAAGTGCATAACTAATTATGTAACTTTGCAGAAATTGTAGAAATAATTACACATCTTTGAAAAATTAATTGTTGGTTACGCAACTTCCATTTTTGAGCAAAAATAGTTTATTCGGTGAAGTGCAACCATTAACTCTTTAACAGAAGCAAACTTTTGAGAGCAAAATCTTCCAGTTCCCTATTTATTTGTCTTACATTTCCCTTATTTTACTTTTATTACTAAACAACCTCTCAATCTTTCAATTTTTAAAATTTCTGTCCAAAAATAAAATTTAAGATTTCTTACGTCGGAGCCTCTGACAACGACATACGTGGAGGCGGGATACTCGACGTAAAATACTTTTTACAACAAAAATATGACTTTTTACGTCCAAAAAAGTCGTCGTAAAAGGCCCCTATTTCTAGTAGTGTGTTATATAATAATATAATTAAAATAATAATAATTCTTAATATTATGATATATTATTAAAGTATAATTATTATTCTTTTTTTAATTAAGTAACATAAAATAATAGGGGCTAATTCATAAATATGATGAACAGTACCGACACTGCTCATCATCTTACCTATTCTTCTTTTTTTAACTTTCTCTGTGTCTCTGCATGCTTATCATCTTCCATGTTCTTCGAAGACGTGGTGGTCGAGACGGAAATCAAAGACGCGGTGGTCGGCGAGGGTGTAACGTCGCAATCTGGATCGCGATTGAGGAAGAAGAATCGTTGTGGTGGTCTGTCTGGTTGCAAATCAGAGTGAAATAGATGGAGATGGTGGCGGCCGCGATGACGGAGCTACTGGATCTAGAAACCTGGATCTTCGTTCTTCCTCATATCTGTTTCTACTGCTCTAATTTTCGGGCGCCACTGCTGAAAATTTTTCGACCGTTGCTTCGCCTCCCGCTTCGGCTTTTTCGTTTCTATGGAAAGGCCATTTATAAACTCACAACCGAAAAACGGCGGCCATGGCTTCTTCTCCTTCTCTCTCCCCGTCCATGTCTTTCTGTGACGAGCCAAAGGGATGCAAGATTTGCGGACAAATGTTCAGGTTTATTGGGTTCCTGCTCCGCTGCCCGATTCTGGTTCCAATATTGCCGCCGGTGGCACTAGCATCCTCGCCACCGATGCTAAATACGCTTCTTATCCTCCTCATGATCAACTCCGGTGGTTGGAGGTAGAGAATTTCCGCACCAAAGTTTCCACAGCCAAGTTTTCGCAGCCATGGCTTCTTTTTGCATTTGGAGAAGAAGACTTTCTTCTCTCTTTTTTTTTTTCTTATTTTTGTTTTTTCGTTAAGACCTTTTTTAAGTTTTGGACACTTTGCCCTTTCAAAATATCTCCATTAGAGAGTTAATGAAGCCACTTCACGAAATGACTATTTTGTTCGAAAATAAAAGTTGCGTGATCAAAAATTACATTTTCAAAATTTCATGATCATTTTTATTCTAATGCATTCTTACGTGATGAGTTATGCACTTCATTCTTATAATTTCATCAAACCATGAAGAAAGTAAATATAATTATTAAAAAAATCCTAGAAAATATGTGTAATTTCACCGAAACTCAGAAAGATAAATGTACTTCGACCTATATACATATTTAACATCGATATACGCTATTCCTTGAGGTTCCTTTCAATGCGCGCACAATGCACAAATATTGCACATGCTTGAGTGTACTAACCATTACAAACATTAATAAAATTAATATTTTTTGTTTTTTTTCCAATGAAATCAGAATCTAGGACTCCAATACTTATTTTACAAACTGAGATATCCTCCTCGGACGAACGATTCATGAGATTTCCTCGTATTCAACAACTGGTGTCGACTTCTCCATCATGCATATTTTGAGCTCTGTCTCCATGTAACTAAAGATCATATACTAACCACGCTAACTATCTGTAAGTTTGTAAATATGCAACACATGAATTTTTTTAATTTACTGCAATCTTTTCACTTTGAACTTAATTTCGTAGCACATTACATATGAGCTGATGCATTTCAATTCTCACCACATATCGTCACACGTTCAATTTAATTATATCTTGTATACATTGTATATATCAACTGAGACCCCTTTTAGTAATTTGAGTTTTTTTTTAAAAAAATTAAAAACAATTATACACTACTACAAAACGGAGCTTTAATGGCAGTATAAAGGGCTTGTAACGGGGGGTTTAGCAATTTTTGAACCGCCATCTATCTGGCAGCCGTAGTAAAGTAGCGGATTTCTACGGCGGTTAGAACTGCAGTACAAAGTTTCGGACTTTTTACGGCGGTTCAACGACGAACTGCCGTAGAAAGTCCGCACTTTCTACTGCGGTTAGACGTTTGGACCGATTTTAGAAAGTCCAAACTTTCTACTGCGGTTCACGACGAACCGCAGTAGAAAGTCTCACTTTCAACGGCGGTTCATGTTGAACCGCCGTTTGAAAGTTCCACTTTCTACTACGGTTCAACAACGAACCGCAGTAGAAATGCGGGTTTCTACTGCGGTTCGTGGTTGAACCGCAGTAGAAAGTCCACTTTCTACTGCGGTTCAACCATTGAACCGCCGTTGAAAGTTAACTTTCTACTGCGGTTCAACCATGAACCGCCGTTGAAAGTTAACTTTCTACTGCGGTTCAACTTGAACCGCAGTAGAAAGTGGACACTTTTTACACCCGAACCGCATTAAAAACCTGCTGCTAAAACCTGGTTTAAATCAAAACCTGCTGCTAAAACTTGAAATTTAATACAAATGTCACCAATATACAAATTGAAATCGCTTTTATTAATACACATATCCAAAAATATTTGTACAACTCTAATATGAACAAGTTTAACTAGTTCCTTCAACTACGACGGATGCTCCAAAATATATCTAGCGCATTTTTCGCACTGCATCTATATCCACATTGCTTATGGAGTGCGGTCGATCTTGAAGTGCTGCGCTAACAGTTTTTGAAATTAAAAAGTACCCGAGTAAGCAAAATGAAATACAGTCATTTTTAAATAAGTAATGAGAAATATATATTTACCTTTTCAAGTGCAAATGTGGATGATTTCATTGCTATTTGGTACATGTAGTGCATTACATAGTACCCACACTCCCAATTGCTCGTTTGCCTTTTATGCTAATGAATTAATATATACGAGTTAGAAGATCATACAATTAATTGTATACAACACACGGTGAGTAAAAAATTTCTACGAATATTCATCACTTATTTATACTGATCGAATAAATCACAGAAGCACTCATTTCTACTATGTTCACAGAAGCATGCTTATATTAACTTCTGGGAGCACTGGACCCATGGATTGCATGCATAATCAAATACCTCAATAAATAACTTGACTAACTAATAAATTAATTGACTAACACTATACTAACATAGGCTACTAGACTCACGGATTTAATTAAAACAACTAACACTACTAATTGCTTAGGCTACTAGACCCACGGATGTAATTAAAAATTTAATAAGAACCAATTAATTACCTTAACTACTATCCACGAAGGTGGCATATGCACATTTCTGGGCAATCCCAAGAAAGCTTGATAGTTAAACATCACCCTATAAAAATGAAAGCGGCACGAAAATAATTAGCAATATATGGATATATAGGCATTCTAACAGTTGTTATTAATATATAACTCACTCGTCCATAAGCACCACCGCCTCCTCCTTCTGTGGATTTTGTAAAGAATCAAACCAGTATACAACCTTATCTACTGGTCTAATGGCCATTAGCATCCAATGTTCACTGCCAACAAAAAATTTAATGACGTACGTCAGATCTTATATCAGTTTCTTAAATATTAGAGAATCGCTTACAGTGTCACTTACCTCTGAAGATAAGGCACCAGATACATTTCTTTATCCTATCCTTCAAGATTCGCGCAATGTAGTTCACCCTAGCTTCAAGCGTAGTGAGTGTGGTGTGACATGATCAGCCGAAAGGAAACCTATCCCCTTTCTCCCATTCCTTTCAGCTAACTCATGTAAAGCTCTAAAGAATTTACAAAAAGGGCTTCATTGGTTAGCCTATGCACATGGAATGCATAATATATAACAATAATCAGAAATAGGTTATAAAATTAAGTGAAAACTCACTGGGTGAACAACTGCATCAAACTGTTTGAGACCTGGCTTTCTCTGGTCAATAACTCTTTGAATCCCCTCGATCCATGAAATTAGGCTGGTCCAAACCTATGACTTCTTTTGTCATTTGAAAGTAGAAGCCATCGAAGCCCGAATCATTATCCCATCGGAGCTGTAACTCTTGCAATGGATCAGCTGTCGATGAGGATGACTCCTCAGTCGGAACCGTCGCCGAAGGAGATGTCTTGTCATCCATAGAACTCATCCGGCCTTTTTTCTTTTGGGCACTTTTATCCACCTAACATCATTTGAAATAACATTAAATATACAAAACGGTAGTAAGTAATACACAAATAAATGAAAGAATATACCTTTGTTACCGGAGCCGGCTGAATAATTTCAATCAACTCTTTAGGCCATTCCACGAAAAAGGACTTGGCCATTCCCACTGTTGCAGCCTCTTCCTCAGGAAATGGTAGCGGGGCACAGTCATCATAGGAAATTTTAATTGTGACCCTCGCGCAACCTTTCCTAACCTCGCGCCCGTGGTGCTTGCTTTGCTTATAAATATTTCCTTTTGCCACAAGCTTACGCCGCTTTGCGAATCCTCAGAGAGGAACAGATGGCATTCACACCCGTCCTAAGATAATAGGCAAGCGAATGAACATTAGTCAACTATTAAGTCTAACTTAACAAAGCACTGTAATAATGAAAAAAAAAAATTTGAAGTATTAAAAGAAGCCGTCTAATTTTATTTACCTTGTATTCGCCTAAAGCACCGCCGTCAGAGGCTTTGATCGGGTCCGTAGGTGCAACATGTAGCATCTCCAAATCGGGCAACCTTGTAGGTATCAGAGGAGAAACAGGGCTCACAGGGGATACAGGGACCGCTCCGGAGGTCTCTGGGTGCAAGCTCTCATCTGGGGCATTATTGATGACGGTGGCTTTTACTGTATCATAATCGGTTCCCATCTTACCACATAAACCCAATCATCTCTTCAGATCTGTCTGACATCATCTAGTTGGGCAGTGGTTTTCTGAAGCTGTCGCTTAGTTAATTCAAGTTCCTCTTTAAGCGACGGCTTTGTTTTCTGTGGGAAAACCTCTGTGATACGTGCCCTGGTAGAATGGCCGCGATAACGACCGGGGTGCCGCTTCCCGTTGCAATGACAAGAATGTCATTCCTACCCTCTGCAACGGTCTCCCCTTGGGACTCGCGGGAACATAGATTTTCCTACACATTTGCCAAATATAGTAAATGTAAATAGATCAATTAAATATAAATAAATACACATATACAGAGATTATTCATTATGTATATAAATTTTAATATAAAATTGATAACCATAATTATAAAATATAAATAAATACACATATATACAAATTAGTCATTTATTTACTTTACAGTGACAACTAGATAATAATAATTGCGATATAAACATTTAATGACAACCAAATTATTAATTAGCATTTCATCATAGATATCTAGTAATAAATAATCAGTTATAATAAAAAATTCTATACACATAGACTTTAAATATTAAAATAATTGAAACATAAGAAAATGTATGGTGCAAAACTTACAATTTCCTTCGCTACACGCCCAGCCTCTGGCGTGAAGTATTCCCCTTTTTGTTCGTATGGGCATGTATCCAAAGGTCATGACGGCCTGGCCCTGAATAAGAATCCTCGCCTTCTTCTTCGGACTGACCCTCCTCTGAAGGCTTCTTTTCCGGATGCACTCACCTCCTCGTCATGCAACTGCTGCTTCAGCAGTCGGTAGCCACCGCGAGATAAATTATGTAGTAGAAAGCATTTAAATTGGCATTCTTTTGCGCTTTTCCACGAATTGCCTAGAGAGAAATATAATGAAAAATTATTATCCCTAAACTGAGCAATTTCAAATATCCAAAAAGAAGAAGGAAATCAATTTTAAAAAAATATACCTGCCATTCTTCTGTCTCGCGGCTAGCCTTGAACTTAATCCATGTCTCCCTAGGGAGAAATTTATATTCCAAACATGGGTCCCTACCCTTCATGGGACCATGTACATATTTCCCTAAATAGGATTTGAAATCTTTCCACCGTTTACCGGCATAACTAATCCACTTATCTTCGAGTTCTTCGGTTGACTCGAAAACAAATAATGCCTACAGTGAAAATTAGGAGTAAAATTTAGTGAGGAATTTGAGTTAAAGTGTATGGAAGAATTAAGAAACAAACAATGCATTATAATTAAAGAAAATACCCGTATTTCCATCCAAACTCTCTTCTTGAGCTCCTCGGGAACTTTCGGCCATGATTCATATTCCACTAAGTCCACTTTGCTCCGGGCCGTATATGCCACAAAGGTAATCCACTTTACATGATACACTTTAGGCTCGAGCCCGGAATCAAAAGAAATGTCAAGAGTTTTCCCATTCTTTCGCATTTCCAATAGATCATTGCAATTTGTGGGCCCTCTACCTCTACTAGATGTAGTAGAAGAACCATCTCCATGCTCCGTATTGCTTTTTCTTTTTCGGGCCATTGAAAGTACCTTAAACTTCATTTACATAGAAAGAGAATTCAATATAACATATATGCAATTAAACAAAAGCTTTAATGTCAAATACAAGAATGCTTGTAATGTTGAAAAAAAAGTCAAGGTACATTCGCAAAATTCACTCCTAAAAATACACAATTACCATTATCCAAATTAAACCAAATGAGGGCCAAAAAAAAGTCCGTTTATAAAGGGGACCATTGATAAAGTAATTCACATTTCACAACCAACAACTAATGTGGAAAAAAGGCAATGTACATTCGCAAAATTCACTCCTAAAAATCCACAATTACCATTATCCAAATTAAACCAAATGAGGGCCAAAAAAAAGTGGACTTCTCAAGGGTACCATTGATAAAGTACTTCACATTTCACAACCAACAACTAATGAGAACATTCATTCATTCATTCTACTAAAGGAATAACATTTCACAAAGTGGAATCAACAACAAAGCATTTTCCTCATTATCACTAAAGGAGGAACACTAAATCGAATAAAAACCGAAATCAAACACCAATGTTCTAAAATTAATCAAGCAAAACCGAAATAATCATTTGAGTTTCTCATTTTCAAAAAAAAAACCCGAATTTCAAAGGGTACCTAATGGAACATTAATCAAACCCTAGGTTCTCAACTTATGTAGGACAAAACACTCAATTCAACAACCAAACCAAATGCTACAAACAATCAATAAATCCAAAAACTTTCCAAGCTTTCATCACAAGGATTAAAACCGAAATCAACCATAAATATCAACCAAAAAAATCCTAGTGCAATGGTAAGCATTTGCAAAATGTAAGGTTAAATACACAAAAGTTTAAAATGAAAGCATAGAAGGTGGAACCTTTTGGGTGAACTCAAAAAAAATCCAAGCTTTAAGTTTATATGGGAGGGTGGATGGAATGAGAGCGACGACGACGGTGAATGCTTGGGCAGCCGAACAATCGGTGAATGCTTGGGAAGCCGACGGGTGATCGGAAGGTGGAGGAGGTCGCCGGCGATGGGAGAAGCGGCGAAGAAGACGAACGGCCGCGGGGAGAAGCTTCGGGAAACAGGGGAAGTGAAGGGGAAAGAAGGGAGAAGAAAGGAAGAGAATGAGGGAGGAAATGAAAAGGTAAAAATTTGAATTATAATTAATAACCGGGTCGGTTCAACGGCGGTTCAACCGAGAACCGCGTTGAAAATAACAATCAACTGCGGTTCAACCTCGAACCGCAGTTGAAAGTACACTTTCAACGGCGGTTCAACCTAGAACCGCAGTTGAAAGTGTACTTTCAACTGCGGTTCAGGTTGAACCGCCGTTGAAGTGTACTTTCAACTGCGGGTGAACCAACGATCAATGCGGTTCAACCTTGAACCGCGAACCGCAGTTGAAAGTATACTTTCAACTGCGGTTCAATGTTGAACCGCCGTTGAAAGGTACTTCAACTGCGGTTCAGGTTGAACCGCGTGGATTCTCATTTCAACTGCGGTTCGAGGTTGAACGCCGTTGAAAGTCCGCACTTTTTCTCGGTTTAAGTACAGGAAAAAATTGGAGCCAATTCCCGCGCGGCATTTTAATATTAAATTTTTTATTTTCCATTTTCAAAAAACTATTCCCACAATTTTGTAAATATAATAATACATACCCAGATTTTGTATATTTATTAATTATGTACACAATCTCGACTTTTATTAACCATTTCATAATTAAATTTCAAAATTTTAATTGAACCACATATTTGCATTTAAATTTCCCGCGCGTGCTACTACACGTACAATAATTATAGGTCAAAGATAAAAATTAATAATTTCCGTAAATTTAATACATGTAAGAGCCAAGAAAGTAATAAGCTTCATTATGTTCCCTAAAATTCCTACTTTTTCGACTTGGCGAACGGGATAAAAAAATCAAATCCACAAATGCATTAGGTACGTACGTATAGTAATATAAAAATTAATTAATAAAATTTAAGTGGCCGAAATTTTTTTTGATGAAAGTCATTAGGACTTTATGAGCATTATTTGAAATTAGCTAGAAGTTTGACTTTTAGACTTTTAAATACTTAGAAGATGAAAATTGGTCAAATGAAATTAGAATGATATTTAAATATGCTAAGACCAATTTTGAAGTTAAAATACTCAAGAAAAGATGAGTTAGGCAAAATAGAGAAAAAATTGAGAAAATTTGAAATTTGCATTTGATTGATGAGTCTTTGAGTGATATAATCCTAGAATGCCATGTTTTAGAGTTAAAATGATGCATTAGGATCTATGTCATCTTTGGTATCTTGAAATTCTTGCATGTTAAAACGGTTGAAAATTTTCATTTCAAGATAGCAAGAATTAAGCATGTTTGCATTACATAAAAATGGTTGACCAAGTGGTTGACTTTTTAAATATACATGCTTTAGCTTATTTGAGAGTTTAAGAATTAACTTATTGATAATTTGAAGTTGCTCACATGAGAAATTAAGGATATATGCTTCAAAATGGCAAGCTTCAATGATTGTATGCTTTGTATGCTTAAAATTGAAAAAACTTGACCAAGTAGTTGACTTTGAAAATATGAATGCTTTGGATTGTTTGAATCTTTATGCATAACTACTTGAGCCTTTGAAGGTGCTTGGATGATAAAATGCTTGATAGAAACTTGAATTTAGCAACTTTCAAAATTCAAAGCTTAATATAATTAAGCTTGAAAAACGTTGACCGATAGGTTGACTTTGCACATATGCATGATTTGAAATGTTTCATTCCTTTGAATGTCAAAGCGAAAATCCAGGAAAAGGGTGGCGCTTCACTATATATCTATTTCCATCTTAAGAGTCACCGCGGTTAATTTATGAAAATCGGGAAAAAAAACTTAATAGAGAGTAGGGTTTAGGGGTTAGGGTTTAGGGTTTAGGGTTAGGGTGGGTTTAGAAAATGATATGAAAATAGAAAATTCATGAGTAGCGCGGAATTGGCTCCAAAAACTACTTTTCTACGGCGGTTCAACCGAGAACCCGCCGTAGAAAGTATTTTCTACGGCGGTTTCCGTTGAATTTGAACCGCCGTAGAAAAGTAGTTTTTGGAGCCAATTCCCGCGCTACGTACGTACGCATGGATTTTCTATTTTTTGTACCAAATTCAAAATACATTATATATATATATATAAGAATTAATTATAAAAGTTGTCTTAAAGTATTCAATTATTCAAATGAAAATATTTTATTTATGTAGTGGAAATTTACAAGATATCGAGAGCATAGAGGATCGAGAGAGTTGGATATATATGATGTGCATCAAGAGGGGAAAGGAGAAAAGCGAAAGATGTATTATATATATATATGTATGTATAAAACATATATGTATATATATATGTTTGTAAATTAATGAAATCCAGTATCTATTTAATTTTTTTCGGCCACTTAACTAATATTAATTAATTTTTATATTACTATACGTACCTATAATGCATTTGTCGAAAAAGTAGATATTTAAGGGAACATAATGAAGCTTATTATTTATCGTCTCTTACATGTATAAATTTACGAAATTTATTAATTCTATATTTGACCTATAATTAATAAATATACACAATCAGGGTATGTATTATTATACTTACAAAATTGTGAGATTAGTTATTTGAAAAATGGAAAAAAAAAATTAATATTAAAATATGCCCGCGCGGGAATTGGCTCCAATTTTCTACGAGGAGACCTTTCACGGCGGTTCAACCTCGAACCGCCGTTGAAAAATGAATCCACCGCGGTTCACGAGTGAACCGCCGTTGAAAGTGGACTTTCAGAGGCGGTTAAACATTGAACCGCGTTGAAGTTACACTTTCAACGGCGGTTCACATTGAACCGCCGTTGAAGTACCACTTTCAACGGCGGTTCAATGTTGAACCGCCGTTGAATAGACGACCCGGTTAATTAAAGTTCAAAATTTTTGAACTTTCTTTTCCTCCCTCATTCTCTTCCTCTCCACTCCCATTTTTTCCCCTGCATTTCCCCTGTTTCCCGAACCCACTGACAAGTAATTTATAAAGAGTTAAATATAAAATAAAAACAAAATGAACTGCGTATAGATTTCCCTGGAAATTTTACCAAAGTACTACTCCTTGGAAGAAAATAATAATAATACAAGAAACATTTATTCATAAATGAAAAAAAGGAAATCTATTTTCCGGAAAATTTGACAAAGTCTCCCCTATAAATGTAACGTACCCCCTGTAAATTCGATGCACATATACTTCAATACTTCACTAAAATTCCAACTATTTCGAATAATACGGAATTCAGTTTCAAATCACTTCAGACAGAATCTCCTCTGCTTGTTTTTTACCAAAACACAAGTGCAATTTAAGATCAGCACAGAAGCTTCACACAATTTCAAACAATAACATATTCATTTATAAACAGTTCCGCATATGAAGTCCCTGGAAATTTTGTCCCTTGATTGCGCGGCTTCATCCGAGTTGTGACCTGTTTCAATCCCACAGTACGAAGGATAAAAATAAATGTTGTTAAAAATTTATGTCCACCTCTCTTCATTAAAATCAAAGAAACATATACAAATACACAAACACACATACACACCCACGGGAATTGAAGTTTAATAAAAAAAAACAATATACCTGAAAATGATTCTTAACTTATTCTCTTTCTCTTATGGGACACTTGATCCTCGAACCATAATCCTTCGCTGTGGTCATCACGAAGTATGTATTTATCAAGTTCCCTATCTTCCTCATCTGCTCTCGGTTCAGGTAACCCACTAGAGAAAGGGCCAGCCTCATGAAGCCCTTCTTCTGTATCTATCCCTTCCACACCGTGATGTTGTTTACCATGAAGAACAACAGACCAATGTTCGTCGCAAGGATCGGTGATATAAAAAACTTGTTTCGCCTGCGATGCAAGTATAAATGGTTCCCCCTTGAAACCCTCCCGATTGAGGTTGACCAAGGTAAAACCCAATGGATCATCAGTTCGAACCCCACTATTGTTATCAACCCATTTGCAGCGAAATACAGCTACTTTGAAACAAACATAGTCAATCTCCCAAATATCTTCGATCACCCCGTAATAAGCCATGCTTGCATACAATGGATTTTTATCCTTCCTGCTAGAAACATGTAAAGCCTCTGAGATTAATGTAACGCCACTGTTTTGTGCCGTACTCTTCTCATCTTGTCTCTTAGTAGCAAATGAATATCCATTTATGTCATAGCATGAAAATGCTCGTACCGCAGGGCTGGGCCTAAATGCCAACCATTTCAATGTCTCCGAAACGTCTTTGCCCAGGACAGCATTACCAAACCAATAGACAAATGTCCGAATATGTTCATTGAGCACACGTTGATCCGTCCAAGCAGGATAAGACGTTCTTATTGACTGTATGTGGTCTGTCACATAGGGCGCAACTTCTTCAGAATTGCGCAGAATGTAGAGATGCGCCTTCATCAATTCAACATTAGACGGCAAAAATTTTTCCTCCCCTTGTGCCCATACCTGTAATCCTCCCATCGTGCCGATTCTTAGATATTCCAATGGATGCGGTCCCGGCCAAGTACTCAGTGCAAAACTCAATTACCTCCTCAGCTATATAACCTTCAACAATACTAGCATCAGGACGACAACGATTCTTAACATACCCCTTATATACTTTCATATATCGCTCGAATGGGTACATCCATCGCAAATGAACAGGCCCGCAGATTTTTATCTCTCTAACCAAATGAATCACCAAATGCACCATAATATCAAAGAAGGCGGGTGGAAAATACATTTCTAATTGACAGAGGACAACAGTTATTTCATCTTGTAGCTGATCAAGTCTTTCGCGCGCGATAACCTTGCTACATATAGCATTGAAGAAGAAACAAAGTCTTGTTATACTGGACTTAACATGCTTGGGCAATATCGAGCGAATAGCTACAGGCAACAATTGCTGCATTAAGGCATGGCAATCATGAGACTTCAAACCAACCAGTTTTAAATCTTTCAAGGAAACAAGTCTGCTTACATTTGAAGAATATCCGGATGGAACTTTGATGCTACGCAAACTTGAACACAGTTGTTTTTTCTTTTCTGGACAAAGTGTGACAGGCAGGGGGTAGATATGTGCGTTGTCCTCGAGCTACCGGTGCTAAATTTGCTCTTATGTTCATATCAACCATATCAAGTCTCGCGTTATAACCATCCTTAGTTTTACCAGGATGTTCAAGAGCGTACCTAACAGGCTTTCGCAAATATTTTTCTCAATATGCATAACATCGAGACAATGTCTGACATCCAAGTTCTCCCAGTATGAAGTTCAAAAAATATGGATTTTTTCTTCCAACAACCTGTATCATTGTTGCTGGACTCCGAAGTTTTACCAAACTCCACATTAATGTCCGTCACACGAGCTTTCACCTCTGGCCCGCTCAAGGGTTCTGGAGCTTTTCTGAACTCTTGGAATCCATTGAATGCTCTTTTCATACGGCGATACGGATGAGTCTCGGGAAGAAATCTGCGATGCCCAAGGTATACTGTCTTTCCTCCCATGTGCAAGCTGACAAAAATCTGTACTCTCCTCACATATTGGACATGCTTTATGCCCTTTAACAGAGTACCCAGACAAGTTTCCATAAGCAGGAAAATCATTAATGGTACAGAACAACATGGCACGTAATGTGAACATTTCTTCACGGTAGGCATCAAAACAGGTGCGCCTTCATCCCATAACTTTTTCAAGTCTTCAATAAGAGGAGCAAGATACACATCGATGTCATTTCCTGGTTGCCGTGGGCCTGAAATCATTAGAGACATAAGTATGTACTTGCGCTTCATACACAAGTAAGGCGGCAAATTGTAAATAACCAACATCACCGGCCATGAGCTATGTGTGCTACTCAGACTGCCAAACGGGTTCATTCCATCAGTACACAGACCAAGCCTCAAATTTCTGGCTTCTCCCCCAAAAGAAGGATACATTGAATCAATCTTTTTCCACTGATCTGAGTCTGATGTATGCATTATCACCTTGTCATCATCACTGGGAATACACCGATTTGAATGCCATGTCAATAGTTTTGCATCTTTTTCATTAGCGAACAACCGTTTAAATCTCGGTATTAAGGAAGATACCACAGAACCTTAGCCGGCGACCCCTTCTTTTGCGCATCAGAACTGTCTTCAACAGCATCACACACCTGCTTGTTTTTGTATCGGGGAGTGTTACACCTAGGACACAGCAATAAATCCTTATACTCATTCCTGTAGAGGACGCAATCATTTGGGCAAGCGTGGATCTTCTTATACTCCATACCCATTGGACACAACATTTTTTTCGCCTCGTAAATTCGATCTGGAAGTTCATTATCTTCTGGGAGCATATCTTTCAATACTCTCAATAAGGCTGTAAAACTAGTATCTGACCACCCATTTGCCGCTTTCAAACTAAACAACTTCAAAACACTAGACAATCGTGTATATTTACTGCATCCCTTGTATAGAGGCTTCTCATTGTCACCCAAAATGGAAGCAAGAACTTCCGGTTTATCAGCAAAATCCTCGGCCACATCCTCAATCATGGCATCTAATCGATCTCTAGTAATCGCATCATCTCCTTTTGCATGAGATTTTCTTTGCTCAGGTAAACCATCAATACTTTCACCATGCCAAATCCACAGTTTATAAGAAGGATCAAACCCGTGCCGATATAAATGGAATCTTATTGTATCTGAGTTATCAAACCGCGCCCCATTTTTACAAGCTTTGCACGGACAATGGACGTACTTTGTATTCTTATAAGCGAATTGAATGAAATTCTCAACTTCTCTCGCATAAGAATCGGAGGTCCGATCACCACAGAACAAGATATTTCGATCCATGTGTAACTAAGACCTTGAAATAATTAAAAATACCAAATAATAATTCAACAAACAATGTACAAAGTATCAAGTTGCATGCTTGTCTTAGCACATGTCATAATACTTATGTTAGTCATATATAATCAAAACTACTATAATACCTCAATGAAAAAAATAATGCAATGACAACACATGCGCAATAGACATAATCAAATGAAGAAGAAACTCTAAGTTTTTCATTTATGCATTTCGTCAAACACATAAAATGCATAAAAAAATAATACACACTCTAAGTAGTGCTAATTATATGAACATCATCCATTAAAAATCAAACACTATAAATCAAATTACATCACCAAAAACTACATAGTATAACTAAATAGGGTTCCACACTACTAAGGTTCGCCACATACATGGAATATATGCAACTTTAATTTTCAGCCATGCATCTACCATAAATAAAAATAAATGCTATAGGATGACATATCTAAAGTACAAGCATAAGCAATTACTGAGAAATTTTACAAGTTTCTAACCTTTAGGTGGTAAATTTTAGCTCCAAATGACGATTCTTTAGGTTCAACGTGCAAAACCGTAGTAGAAATTTGGAGACAGACACTTTCGGCCGCGATATGGGAATACACGGTGTTATTTAGGTTTTAATATATATATACGTCAATACTACGGCGGAGAAAAATAAACCGCCGTAGAAAGGGGACTTTCTACGGCGGTTGGAGGGAAACCGCCGTGGAAAGTCCACTTTCTACGGCGGTTGGAAGGTAACCGCCGTGGAAAGTGTGACTTTCCACGGCGGTTACCTTCCAACCGCCGTAGAAAGTGGACTTTCCACGGCAGTTGCCTTCCAACCGCCGTAGAAAGTGGACTTTCCACGGCGGTTGCCCTCCAACCGCCGTAGAAAGTCCCCTTTCTACGGCGGTTTGTCCCAACCGCCGTAGAAAGTCCGTTTCTACGGCGGTTCATTTTTAAACCGCCGTAGAAAGTCCGTTCTACGGCGGTTTATTTTTAGACCGCAGTAGAAAGTCCGCATTCCTTTTATTACTGCGGTTTTCTATTTTCCGCCGTTAATCCGCAGCCGTTAAAGCTCCATTTTGTAGTAGTGATATACTTATCTGGAAAAAAATGCTTATCTCATTGCCCTCTCCCTTCTCTCAAATATTGCGTGGTTAGTGGCGGATCTAAGGTTGAGCGAGCTGGTGCAGCCATCCACCCTTTTTCTAAGGCGAGGGTATAACTATATCCTCACCTTCAAATCAGAGTGCTATATACAAAGATCTTTCTGCCTCTCAGTTATCTATGACCGTTGGTACGAGAGATTTGTTCATCGCAATTGTGAATTTTATATTATGACTATTTTTAAATCTATTATATGTATAGATTTATAGCTAGTTCAGTAAATTAGATCTACGTACGGTTGTGGTTAAAATATGATAATTATCGGATTAAATATTTTGTAATTAGTGGATTAACTGTTTCTTCGTCATCTGTAGGAGGATTTTCAACGCCATTAATGAAGTTTTTTAATTTTCAAAAAAATAAAAAATAAAAGAGTCTCTATCTCCTCTAACCACTTAATTAATTGTGTTCCTTTAAACAATACTAAATTGATAGATTTTTTTTATTTAATTATTTTGATTAATTGTGATAATTTAGTGAAAAATTCTTAAAATAAGTGTCAAGTGTTTTCAAAATTCTACTGAATAAATTTATTTAATAATATAAAAATTAATATTTATTTGCCCCTCCTGAAATTTCTTCATGCCTCCACTACTGTTAGTGGTTGCTTTCCATACGGAGATTCAGATCCGTCGGTACTGGCGTTTCCGATTGTTACTTCATTTTTTTGGAGTTCCGAGCATCTCAAGTACTCCACTTGATCATTTGTGTAAACTTGCAAGTGGCTGGGGGCACATGATGTTCGAGCTCGGCTCGAACCAGTGGCAGAGTTAGGCCAAAGGTTAGGTGGGGTGAAAGTTATAAGGAAAAAATGTTATACTATATTAACATTTTTTTGGTCAAAAAATTTCAAAAAATAGCTAGACACAAATATTATTGGGTGAATTTTTAAACTCCTATTTTGCTTTGCCAAACTTAAAATTTACTAAAATTACTTGTTTACATTCTAATAACAAACACACTTTTAATTAATCAAATACTAAATTATTTTATTTTTGCAGTTTGCCCCTATTTTTCTGAATTTCTGGTGGAGCAAAATAAATTATTTTATGTATTTTTGATAATTTTTATATAATAATTGGAGTACTTTAAAAAAATTGAGGTGGGAACATTCACGTGATCGTTTTTATCGAGTCGAGCTCGAGCTTGTTCGTGAATGTTTGTGTTCTAATCCGTTCTTCCTTTTATTTAAAATTTTACTTTTATGAAACTCATTGATAATCTTTCCAATCTTTCTGCTCGAAATTAGTAAGATATGCCGGAGAATCTGCCTTTATTCATCATTAATTCTTTTGTCTGTAATTTATTATACCTCGTGGCTTCTAAGTGCTAACTTAATTCTCACTCTTCTCTATTATTTAACAAGTGTTGTTTAAGTCACAAAATTTTATTCTCATTTTCCAAATTTCAATAAAAAAAGTAAAAAAGTGATTTAAAATTATCATTGTAATAATAATTTGATAGAAAAAGATTTTAACACTACTACAAAATCCCCCTTAGGAGGCGGGTCCTAAGATGGCAGCACCCGCCTTAGCTGCGGGCGCCTCCATTTGGAGGGCCCGCACCCGCCTCTGTTAAGAGGAGCATTGGAGGCGGGTGCAGAGTGCACCCGCCTCCAATTATAGAGCATTGGAGGCGGGTGCACTCTGCACCCGCCTCCAATGCTCCTATGTTGGAGGCGGGTGCATGTTGCACCCGCCTCCATTAAGTGTTATTCGAGGCGGGTGCAAAATCCAATAACCCCTCGTAAAAAACATTTAATTTCTTTTTTTTGCACTTTATGACTTTAGTAGGAATCGAACTCGCGCCTAGAGTTTCACTTAACTCTTGCACATTAAATTTACCACTACGCTACATATACTTATGTATTTAATATTAAAATCGAAATTATATATTTCTTCTAAAACTTGTGATTTTTATTATCTACTAATTTTTCGCTTCGCTAGAATCTCGAAAAATTTTTAAAATTATTTTCAACAGTCCAAAATAAAGACAATTTTTAATCTAGTATTGAAAATTAAAAAAAATTATTTTCGTGTTTTGAAACTGGGGGCAGGTGAAGGGGTCACCCGCCTCCAATTGGAGGCGGGTGACCCCTTCACCCGCCTCCAGTAAGCTGCTAGCTTACTAAAGGCGGGTGAAGGTATCACCCGCCTCCAATTACTCCTAATTGGAGGCGGGTGATACCTTCACCCGCCTCCAGTAAGCTAGCGAGGCGGGTGATACCAATTAGGGAGGTAATTGGAGGCGGGTGACCCCTTCACCCGCCTCCAAATTTTATTTAGCCACCTTTGGAGGCGGGTATTTGTACACCCGCCTCCAAAGGGCCTCCTTTGGGCATTTCTGTAGTAGTGTAATTATCTAAACACAAATTAGTATATAACAATAAACTGAGACAAAAAGGCACAACATTTAATAATAGTAGAAAAACTCATACCAATTTGTCACTTTTTTAAAAATAATTTTGAAAATGATATACTTATTAGATAACAGGGGAGTATTAATCAATAAAGATCAATTCCTTTATTTGCCTAAAGCTTTTGGTTGCATTCAGACCGGCCTGATCCTCAGTCTCCTTCCACAGATATACTGTTTCACTTATTATTTCCATGCATCAATTATGTGTTGCTTATTAATACGATGTTGTTTCAATAAGTGAAATGACATTTTTTTATCTGATATGTTTGATGGTTTTACGAGATTTGTATCGAGTTTAACCTTTGAAATATCACGATTATGTTATAGAAACATGTGTATCGAATTTAACTTCTGGTATATTAAGAGTATATGTTGATGTATCACGGTTATGAGTTTAATTATTGAACTGTAGTATATTGAGTTTAGGGTCTTACGTATTGCGTATGGATTAAGTCTATGGTATTGTGCATGAAGTTTAGTCTCTTACATATCGTTGGTATGAGTTCATTGTCCAATTAAGTAGCCTTCGTTGAAGTCGACCGGATCTTTAAGCAGCAACCCCGCAATTTACAATTTGTCGCCTGCTGCAGCTGCCGTTGTCACCACCATCCTGTCCGATGCCCTTGCAATTCTCTGGATCAGAGGCCGAAGTTCCCTTGTTAATTTTCTGCCTGGTGAAAGCCATTGTCCCTCAGCCCTAGTTCTCCAAGTGGCACTCACATATCCGTCCACATGTCACCACGTCAACAACTTTTGCATTTGATGCCACCACGTCAACAATTAACAGAGAAAGGACTAATTTAGTCATTTTTTGTAATTAACGTCGGGGGTCTATATAGACCAAATGTAAAACTAGGGACTTATGTGGCATGGGGTAAAATATTAAGAGTTAAAAAAACTTTTCCCCTAAAATTATATGGTGTTGAAGACGAACACACAACTTGTGAGACACAGTATTCATACTCAATTCAAGACTTACTCCAACTATTACTCAGCCAAACCGATCGAAAATAAGAGCTGTAGTTTCAGTTTATCGAGATAGCTAGGAAAAATATTTGAATATAAAAACGAAATCACTCAGTACTCCAATTTTGACCAACGGAGCCTTCCCTTCGGGCCATATTTCATATTTCGATGATTTCCCCACCCATATCACAATAAACTAACACTCAATGTGAATGATTACTCATTAAAAAAATCATTCTTGATGCTTTTATAAGCAGCGGTGTGAAAGTATGGTCTGTGCACTCCAAAAAGTAAAGCAAGAAACATAATTGTTTTGGCTCTTTCTAAGCATGAAGAGCTTTGCCGGTTTCTTCTTCTTCTCCTTTCTTTCTCTCTGCCTTATTTCATTACTTCACCAGTCAGTAGAGGCAGCAGCTCAACCACAGAGCAATGGCGTATACATCGTCTACACCGGGGCCGCAATATCCTCATCAACGGATTTGGACTCGGATCATATTTTGAGCTCCTCTTCCATGGAAAGGTCAGAAACTCGATTAATACAACATGTTAATTATGTGTTCAATTTCGTATTTTGATTTGTATTTCCATTTACAACAGACTGCAGTTTCTTCATATTTGTAAATTGAAAGCTACTTGGGATATTTGTAAACTGAAATGGTAACGGTAAGTTATGAGGTTGGCCAATTTTTAAACAGCAAAACATTTCTGTTACTGTAAAAAGAGATGAAATCTTGTGTCTACTCCAATTCTGTCTATCCTGTCACAATAGGGGTGTGGAACTCAAATATCACATTATTGGGTCCACTTAACCATTGTGAAAAATTAAACATGATAAACAGAAGATCTCAGGGACTAGGACTGTATTAGGAATATTTAATAAGAAAGTTGAACAATGTTATTTTATGTTTTCTTTCACTAATAAAGAATTTCGATCAGTATAACCAATTGACTGATCAATATATAGTTAAGAAACAATATTGCATCTATAGAATATATATGCACTACTAGTCAAATCAAGCAATGTATTTAATATTGTGTAGGATTCCTGTTTCTTAATGTTTCCTTAATAAATCTTCCTCAATCTGAATATAGAGTTTATTCTTTTCGTAGATGGGAAGGTAGAGTCATACACAGGTACAGACATGGATTTTCAGGATTCGCGGCATGGTTATCAGAAGAAGAGGCCAAATTAATTGCTCAAAGGCCTGGAGTTGTATCAGTTTTCCCTGATCCAGTCCTCCAGCTCCACACAACGCGTTCCTGGGACTTTTTGAAGGAACAAACTGGTGTTGGATTCAAACAATATGGTCACATTCCGAAATCAAATTCCTCTAATCAGTCTGGAGAAGATGTAATAATTGCCATTATCGATACAGGTTTGTACACTGGTGAAATGCATAAAAATACATATAGTTTAATGAGTCCCGAACCTCTATCCCACTGAGTGTGTATAAATTGTGTATTATAACTCGAAAATGAGCATTCTTCCATGTTTATTTTTGTTTTCCTGTTAAATCACTTTAAAACACATGTTTATATGTTTATTTTAGTTGTTGTGCACACTTAGTGAGTCAGGGAGGAATAGGATTCCTCCCTATAGTTTTATATGCTTGAAATGCACTTCTGACTTCAAGTGTTACCAACCAGGGATTTGGCCAGAAGCAAAGAGTTTCAACGATGAAGGTATAGGTCCTGTACCCAAGAAATGGAAGGGAAAATGCGTAGAAGGCCCTGATTTTAAGTCTTCTAACTGCAACAGGTATACAATCGATTCGAGAGTTTATGAACTATTTGGGACGGAGGGACTAACATGTTAACAATCCCCATTTCACTTGCATCAGGAAGTTGATTGGAGCCAGGAATTACGTTACAAATGACAAGGTTAATTCCCCGAGGGATCATAATGGTCACGGCACTCACGTCGCAGCAATAGCAGCTGGAAGACCTGTCCGTGGAGCATCCTATCGTGGCCTGGCTACCGGCACCGCGAAGGGTGGATCTCCAGGATCCAGAATCGCCGTGTACCGGGTTTGTAATGATCAAGGGTGCAATGGTTCCGGTGTTTTAAAAGCATTTGACGATGCAATAGCCGATGGAGTTGATGTTATATCGGTATCATTTGGGTATAACGACAATGGAGATTACACGAGAGATACGGTTGCTATCGGAGCATTTCATGCCTTTGAGAAAGGAATTATTGTAGTAGGCTCTTCAGGGGACAGTGGCACTTATCCATTGCCTCAATATCAGAATATTAGTCCATGGATTCTAACTGTAGGTGCAACCTCTATTGATAGGTTTTTTGAGTCGGATGTTGTCTTGGGAGGAAACAAAGTGATGATCAAGGTATGTAACTATGAACTCCTACCATTGCTACCAAAGAAAGAAAAAAAATCATAGACCAAAAAGATTATATATGTATATACTCCATCAGTTCCACTAAAAGAGCCGATATTAAAAATAAGACTATTTTAGTGGGACAGAAGGAATAAATACGATTAAACATTAATTTATTTTACATTCTTGCGGTTGATGAGCTTACTTCTTGGAGTATTAGGGCGGAGGTATTCATTTTGGAAATGGGCAAGTCAGCCACCCCTTGATTGACGGCCTTTCGGCTAAGGATCCTAAAGCCGATGGTGATAGCGCAAGGTAGGAGAAGCCATAACTCATAATTAATATATATAAGTATTTCAGGATGGAATGAAACCTATAACTGAGCAATTTTGTTGTTCAGAAATTGTGTCTCAGGTTCATTAGATGGAGAAAAAGTTAGGGGAAAGATTGTTGTTTGCTATGGTACTGATGAATCTTCGCCGGCCGAAAAGCTCGAAGCAGTAAGAAGCCTGGATGGAATCGGAGTGCTTTACATTGATGGCTATGGACAACTGCAACTACAAGACTCCATCAATGGCTCTTCTCCTCTGGTTGCTGTCACCTTGCAAGATGGACAAAAAATCCTCTCCTATATTAACTCAACCAGGTACAGCTTTGGCTTTCTTATTTCAAACCCAATATGTTTCAAGGATACTTTGAACTTTGCCCTTCGTGTTTTTAAAGTACACTATATCCTTTGCCTCTATAATTATCACGGTTACTCTCTGTAAATTGACATTTTTATCCCCAAATAGTGCTGTTTTGATGTGAGCAAATTAGGAGTAATATATGGTGCCAATTAATGGTAAATGGAAACAAACAATGAAGGGACAAAGATCAGTGTTGTCAGAAAGAAACTAAAGAGCAAACCAGCTCATAGAAAGGATTAGAGATTCAATTCGATCGGATAGGGTTTGACAGTCTTTTGAATAAAATCGGATCAACTATGATAAAGGATCACGGGTCAATCTAAAATTTACCACAGTGCGCAAAATGTATTTTAAGAATAAAACTAGTAGAGTTCAAATTATCCCTACAACACAAAGAGGTAAAAATATATTGAATGTAATGATTCTTCTCTCTGGATGTCCCAACAGGAATCCGGTGGTGACTATTTTACCCACGGTAACAGTAGAAAAATACAAGCCGGCTCCATATGTTTCATATTTCTCAATGAGAGGCCCCATATTTGACAATGATTACCTAATCAAGGTAAAATGATCTCTCATTAATTTCCTCGTTCAAAATGAAAAAAGTAGCACAAAAGATAACTAATGAACTAGCTATATATGCAGCCTGATATTGGAGCACCAGGAGTTAACATTCTCTCAGCATGGCCTTCCAATGAAACTGACACAGCCTTCAACATTCTCTCTGGTACTTCAATGGCTTGCCCTCACGTAAGCGGAATCGCGGCCACCGTCAAATCCCAGTATCCTTCCTGGGGTCCCTCTGCAATCAAATCCGCCATTATGACCACAGGTTAGTGATTAATGAAGTTCGGGACCAGATCACCTGTATCGGTTACTTTGTACCACATACTATATGTGTGCCCTTTGCGGTTGTGGTACAGAGGATTACGACTTCCTGATCTACTTTTGTCTTCATCTACAGCAAGCCAGACTAACAATCTAAATGCACCTATCAAAAATGTGTTTGGGACTCCGGCATCCCCTTCCGACTACGGTGCTGGGGAAGTGACATTGTTGGGTCCACTACAACCAGGCTTGGTTTACGAGACTAAAATCGTCGAATATCTACGATACCTCTGCTACAACGGCTACAACGTATCCCGGATCAAACTCATTTCGTCTTGGGTTCCGACTAACTTTTCTTGCCCAAGGAACTCCCGCCAAGAATTCATGTCCAACGTTAACTACCCATCAATTTCCATCTCTCTCAGCTCTAGCGGCGAGACGCAGCAGACCGTTAAAAGGACCGTGACAAACGTTGGCGATGACGAAGAAACGGTTTATAGAGTAAGTGTAGAAACTAGTGAGGGGGCGAAAGTCGAAGTGAGTCCTACAGAGCTGAAATTCACGAAAAATCAGAAGAAGATAAGCTATAAAGTAACTTTCATACGCAATGCAGCGGATACCTATACAAGAATTGGTTCGATCACATGGAGCAATGAGAAGTACAAAGTACGTGTTCCTTTCGTCGTTGGTTAGAAACTAGTCACAGGTTTTTCCTTTTAAGCTTTATTTGATTTCAGAATTGTACTATAATAAAAGAACAATGGGTATTTGGTACATTTTAATGTCTTCTATCCATGAATTTTCCTGCCAAATCCATGGATATTTGTCAGATTGAATATGCATTTGATCCTTGATTATTAATAATACAAGGGAAATAAAGCCGATCAGCCTTTTATTGGCTTTTCTGTAGGAAATTGTTTGCTTTTTATTTTTTTATATTAAAAAGTTTGAAATTCTGAGCTCAGCACAGAGATTAAATCATGCAAAATAATGTCCTTGATATTACAAATTTCGTCATATGATTCTGTTACCATTAAGGGCATGTGCTTTACGTTTTAGTTTCAATTTTGGTTTTGTCTTAAAAAATAGTAAATATTATAATCAGTTTTCATCATTTCTAATACAATTTTTTATTATTGAGCTATACTTTTTTACATTTCCAACACACCTTTTACGTTATAAAACTATTTTTCAAAAATCAGTTTCAAAAACTGTTTTCAAACCCATAAAAAAGAACAAGCCCAAGATTTTCGAATTTAACTAGGCTTTATTGGAAAATTAAACACCAAGCAAGAAATTATATTTATGGTAATAACTAATTGTTTAGTTTGTTTTAGATTTGAATTTGATTAGTTTTGGGAAATTAATTTATGGGAATGATTTTGTTAACTATGGATCTATATAAAAAATCTATAAGGTATAGCTTTCAGTTGCGCTAAGAGTTTGAAAGGTCAGAGATGTAGAATCTTTTGGCTCTGTCATTGTGGTGTGTGAGGCTGGTTGGGTTATTGTGAGATCATAAAAGATGAGTGTTCGTGCTTATGGGTCCGACGTTAATAGTGGTGTGTTGATGGGATGTCATAAGAGATGTATGTTCCTGCTTATATATCTAATATTGTGTTGTTGGTGTAATAGTTGTGTAGGTAAAATAATTTTGGCTTACCCCCCGCGCGATTGATTTGATAGTAGATTTTGTGGATGTACGTCTGTTGAGATTGACCATATTAAAAAAAAAAAAGAAAAAAAAAAGAAAAGGAAAATCAGTTGGTGGCGTGAACTTACGTTTGTGATCGTTTCCAAAATTATGCTATGCGCAAGGAGACCAGATAAGTTTTAATAGAAGTCAAGTTTCAGCCTTTTGCGTTAGTTGGAAAGAAGACGTACCTTACCGCTTGAAGAAAAGGAAGAAAAAAAAAAAAGCACAAAGACAAATTTGCTGGATTGAAGAGAACTGGTTTGGGGATGGGAAGAAGGCAAAAAAAAGAAAAAAAAAGCACTTTTGATGGTAGAGAATAGCCGCCAGTTGAGTTAGAAGAATGGTTGCTGTTTTCTGGAAATTGTTATCGATGAAGGCTCACTTTCGATGGAGATTCAAGTTTATTAGCAAGGAAGGCCTGAAGTTTGCACGAAGATGGGGTTTTGTTAAAAATAAAAAAAGAAAGAGAAAACAAGAAGAATAAGAAGTTGTGCATTGGATTGAAGAAAAAGTGTTATTGTTCGTGCTCAAAATTTGGTTGCGATTGAAGTTTGAAATAGCTTTGGAGGGAGGCTATATTGAAGAATTAAATCAAGTTTAATTCGAAAATTATATTTATGGTAGGATTTAATATTTACTTGTTTAGTTTGTTTCCAAATCCAATTTGGTTAGTTTTGGAAAATTAGGTTTTGGGAATGATTTGGGTAGTTATAAGTCTATATAAAGAGCCAAAGCGGTATAGTTTTCAATTGAGTTGAGAGTTTGAAAAGTGAGAGGTGTAGAAGTCTTTTGGATCTCTACCTCCAGGTTGTGTAAGAGAGCCTATTTTGGTTGGTTGATAGGTTGTCATGAGATCATAAGTGATGTGTTTTTCTACTTATGAGTCCGATGTTTATAGTGGTGTGTTGATGGGAGTTCATAAGAAATGTATGTTTCTAATTATGCCTCTGATATTGCATAGTTGGTGTAGTAAGTGTTGGATATTAATTAAACCAAACTTAAATTAATTAATTATGTAATTATGTTTGTAGTAGAATTTGTTATTTGTATGTTTCCTATTTGGTTTAGTATTTATTTTAGAAAATTGATGTGGATACGAGTTCTAGATGTGAATAATTGACAACGAAAGTCTGATTAGTGAGGCGTAGCTGTTAACCTCTAGAACTCTTACCTTGGATTCGACAAACTACTAAATTAACCCAAGCTAATTTAAACACGTAATTCAAACCAAGTTTAAGAACTTGAAGAGTCAAAACAAAAGCATACAATTTATGCTGAACAGTTACCTTAAAACTATAGTTTCTAAACATATTGTAACTCACAAAACATGCAAATTAGGAAAGTTCAATAGAGGAGAATGATTTAAGAGTATAAATTAATACTTTCTTCAACTTAAATCAACTGTGAAATAATGGAGAATTGGACCCCTATTTATAATTAGAGGTTGGTCTAAATTCTCCCTAACTTGCTAGAAAAGAAAGACAATTAGAATTCAATCAAGAGATTGTTTTAGGAACTAGTTTTGAATTAGATTAATTCTAGGATTCAGAAGATGGAAAGGGGTGAACTTCACTAAGCTCAGTGAGAGATCTCGAGTTTCCTTAGGAAAATTTTCATTGTAAGCTATTAAATAACAGGCCCAGTAAGCGAGTAAATAGTTCATGCATATATCTATATAACAGCGGAATTATAGGCATCATGGAAAACAGGTAAACGAGTCAAGCAAGTCAAGCAAGTCAATCAAGTCGAACACGTAAATCAAGTCAAGCAGGTCATGTAGTTTAGGAAAACATATAACAAATACTAATGTAGGCATGGTAGCAGAGATATAACATTCATATGCAGTGCATTTGAGTCACTAGATTCCTAGCGGGCAGATAGCACAACCTAGCTTTCTCATATAAAGCTAAGTCAGAATCTATTCAAGTATCGGGTTGTTCTTGTGTGATGGTTTGCAAAGTACATCGCCTCACGACAGCCGTATCGATAGAACCGGGTATGCTCGACGGCGGGGTTTTTGGATCCATGGCCTTTTTCCAAATCTGGCCAAAACGGGTGTTCCTCTCATATAAAAAGAGTGTCTACTCCCAGCGACACGTCTTTCATCGACAAGCCCTACGTAGCGATCAAGCAACTACTATCTAGTCAATCGGGAAGACTCGGAGCCCAAGTCTTTTCAGGTAGGTCCTTAGACCTATTTCACCCTAAGGTGATCATGGCAGCCCTAGCATGCTTCATACATTTCTAGAGGCAATCATGCTATCCTAGATGTCGTTATCCTGGGACAGGCCTAGTCCTTTCTTGGCCGATGCATAATGCTAGTATGCGTTCATGGGTATACATCTCTAGAGGCAAATATGCAATCCTAAATGACATGTAATCAACCCTGAGAAGGCACCAACCTTCTCAGCTACTATGTCATGCTTTGAGATATAGGTGCATGCAATCATAGGCCTTCAAATGATCATGGCAAGTCACATACATTCAAGTGAAGTCAAGTCAAGTATGACATAACATAATCAATCATGGCATCATTATGTTAAGCAAACACGTAGCATGTATACATACTTAGCAATAAGTTGTATTTAAAATAGGCAAGTGGTGAGGTGTGGGAAACCTCTTCAGAAAATCAAGCAAGCAAGTAGGTATTGTTACACACAATTACTAATTAGATAGTCCAATTAAGTCTCATGAAAATAGTGAGTAATCCCTCACCTTTCGTAGGTGTGTGCGTAACGACCGTTGACTAGATCGATTCGCGGTCAACGGTCAACTCTTGCAAAGCGAGTGTTCTACAGTGAGTTACTAAAGTTTGACTTTAACTCTAGGTCAACTAAGTTTGACTTTCACTTTAGGTCAACTAAGTTTGACTTTGACTTTAGGAGAACTAAGTTTGACTTTGACTTTTAGGTCAACTATGTTTGACTTTGACTTTAGGTAAACTATGTTTGACTTTGACTTTAGGTCAACTAGGTTTGAAGGTCAAGGTCAAAGGTCAATGGTCAATAGGTCAAGTTGTGAAAATAATGTCAATTTGAAATAAGGTCAAGTTCCAATTAATATCAAGTTTACAATTAAGGTTTAGTTTTGAAATAAAGTCAAGTTTCAAGTAAAGGTCTTTCTCAAATCCCTTTTGGTCATTTTCGAAAATAAGGTAAACTTTTGGTCACTTTTGGAATTAAGGTAATCTTTTGGCTAAAACCAATTTATGAGAAATAGGGCAATTCGGGTTCTGGGCTGTGTCCCAGTTTCTGTCCGACTCGAGTGGAAACTCGCACCTGGGTTTTCATGTTCTTCAGGTTTAAAATTCAAGAAAAAGGCTTTCTGGGTCTCATCAAAGTGGCTGTCCGACTCGAATGGAAAATCGGATGTTTGGTTCAATTTTCCAGAAACTACTGGTTCGAGGTACCACTTTTGGGGTTGGCTTAAACAAGTTTCTAATCCGTTTTAATCCCTTCCAAAGACATATATCTATAGTCTAACATACAGGCTATCGGTAGAAACTTAAATCACGTGAAAACAAGTAATTTAACTACATTAAATTTTGTCCCGAACTACGTGGGATGCATAACTTATTTTCCTTAAACAAGAAACCATCATGTCTAAAGTATTTCTGAAATGCACCATGTTCACATGCTTCATATAAAGTTGAAAAATTAGGATCAGAAGCATACAAAATATTGAGATATGAAAACCCTAATGAAGAATGTTCAAGTAGAGTAAGAGTTTCATACCTTCGATAAAGCACATCAGCCACCATATTCTCTTTTCCCTTCTTATACTTGATAATGTAAGGAAATGTTTCAATGAAAGCAACCCAAACGCCTGTTCAACTTACCTTGTCCCTTTAAGTGTTTAAGGGACTCGTGGTCAGAATGTACAATGAACTCCTTAGCCATCAAGTAGTGTTGCCAAGTCTCGAGTGCTCTTTTATTACCACAATATAGAGCTCCTTATCATATGTAGAATAATTCAAAGCAACTCCTTTCAACTTCTCACTGAAATAGGCAATAGGTTTACCTTCCTGCATCAAAATATCACCTATCCCAATACCTGAAGCATCACACAAAAGTTTAAAAACTTTATCAAAATCAGACAATGCTAAAACATATGCATGAGTAAGATCATGCATAAGAATAGTAAAGGCATTTTTTTAGGCTTGACCCCACAAGAACGGCACATTTTCTTGCACAACTCGTTCAGGGGTGCGGCCTTAGTAGAAAAATCCTTCATGAACCTCCTATAAAATCCAGCCAAACCATGAAAAGATCTTACCTGTGAAGCTAAACTTAGTGTAGGCCATTCTCGAGTAGCCTTTACCTTGGTGTCATCAACTTTAACACCATCCTTAGAAACAACAAAATCGAGAAAAACAACTTCTTCCACACAGAAGCTACATTTATTCATATTGGTATACAATTTATGACCATGTAGTTCAATCAACACCAATTTAATATACTCAACATACTCAGTCCTGTTTCTACTATAGATCGAGATATCATCAAAATAGATAACAACAAATTTCCCTGTGAGCTTTCTAAGTACATGATTCATTAAACGCATGAAAATACTAGGTGCATTTGTTAACCCAAAAGGCATTACTAACCACTCATATAACCCAAATTTGGTTTTAAAAGCAGTTTTCCATTCATATCCCTATTTTATTCTAATATGATGATAGCCCTGTGTGAGATCTATTTTAGTGTAAACTGTAGAACCATACAAATCTTCAAGCATGTCATCAAGTCTAGGAATAGGATGCCTATACTTAATGGTAATCTTATTAACTAATCTATAGTCCATGCACATTATCCAAGTGCCACCTTTCTTTGGAACAAATATAACAGGTACTGCGCAAGGACTTAGAGATTCTTTTACCTGCCCATTGGCGAGCAACTTTTCAACCTCACTTTGCAATTTCTTTATTTCCTCAGGATTTTCCTTGTAGGCTGGGCGATTAGGACTGGATGAGCCAGGCACAAAATCAATCTGATGTTGAATGCCTCAAAGAGGGGGCAAACCAGCTGGCAGCTTTTCGGGAAAAACATCTGGCTATTCCTGCAAGAGAAATTGGACTTCCATAGGGAGATCCCTAGGGATATCGTCAAGGTTAGCATAATTATCTTTAGCAACAAGTATAAGTACACAACCATTCTGAGCTAACACTTGTTCAACTTCTCCTATACTGGCAAATAAACTAGTCTTAACCTCTTTTGAAGGCTTATTAGAGTTCGCCTTACTACCCTTTACAATTTCTTTACCCTTTCCCTTAGCTTGCTGCTTTTTTGAACCCCACTAGCCAATTTTGTCTTTCATCCGAACAGATTCAGAACAAACTTCCTGGGGTGAAAGTGGTAGAATTGTATGGTTCTTGCCCTGTTGATAGATCGAGTAGGTGTTGGCAACTCCATCATGCGTCGCCTTCATATCGAAGAGCCAAGGTCGTCCTAGTGGAATATGGCATGCCCCTATAGGGAGAATGTCGCATGTCATTCGAACTTACTAATAGCAAAAGTGATCCGAACCTGCTTATTTACTCTGTAGCCATCTGAGCTGTCGAGCCATTGATGTCGATACAGATGAGGATGGTTGAGTGTGGGAAGTTTCAGTTTCTCAACCATGTATTCACAGGTCACATTGGTGCAACTTTCGCTATTAACTATTAGATAACACAAATACCTCCACTAACTTCAGTATGGGTATGGAAGATATTGGTCCTTTAGTCAGTAACCTGGATAACAACAGTAGTCAAAATACAAGTAACAATCGCCAGTTGAGTGTTGTCTTCTGGCAGATGAACATCTTCTTCAATATCAGACTTACTGTCGTCAGTCAATTTAGAAAACAGATTGACAACATCACTACCATCTTCTTCTTCTATTTTCCCAACACAACTCTGCGAATATTAGGGCAATCTCGCATGTAGTGGCCACGACCAGCACTTTTATGGCACGTTATATTACTGATAGACGGCTTAGGAGTAAAAGGTGACTTAGCTGAAGAAGCAAGAGTTGATTGAGCAGGTTGAATAACCTTCTTCTCTGAGTAGAATGGCTTCTTTGTCGGGAAGGATAATGATGCCAGAGTTTTTTTACACTGATTGCTGGCAGCTGTTCGAACAGGTGCAACAGTCTGTGGGTTCTCCTTCATCACTCTAGCTTTATGCAACATGTCAGTTAAAGAAATAGCATTATGTAATTCAACAGCTAAAGCTATCCCACCATTAAGCCCACTAAGAAAACGTGCCATACTAGCACCCTCATCCTCTATTACATTAGCCCTAATTTTGGCTAGCTTCAACTTTCTAAAATATTCATTAACAGATAAAGTCCCTTGCATAAGAGTGTAATTTCTTATACAAAGCACAAAAATAATAAGCAGGTACAAAAGTCTTGCTCATCTCTGTTGTGAGATCAAACCAAGTAATAGGGGGTGCATGAGCACGCATGGGCCTGGTGTTCCATCTCATGTCCATTTGCTGATTCCACCAAACAAGAGCATAGTTTGTGAAGTTCACGACGGAGAGAGGAGCCTTCCTGTGTTCGGGAACCAAGTGTCCGCTCCATCTTGATCTCCCAGTCTAAGTATACTTCGGGGTCCGTACCTCCAGCGAAAGAAGGCACAGATGTCTTCAATTGACTTAGACCGTCAAAGGGCTTACTGGAACCGCCTTGAGGAGTTTCAATGTTCTCCTCCTCCTAGGGTTGATTAGCCTGAGTGGCCCTAATTCCTGCGACCTCACCACTAAGATCAGCAAACTGAGTGGCCCTAATTCAGAAAATATCGTACTAAGAACAAGTAAAAGTGAATAAAAGTAACCGTACTCCCTGGTCCCATTAGTGCCCTCCTAACGAACTACTCACAAACCAGTGTATCGCTCTTTAGGGTGGGCGGCCCTTGTATTATGTAACACTCAGCCTTTTACCTCAGTCCTGTAGAAACGTTTCACATATAACTTTGGCAAAGGTAACAAGCAACAATTAATCACACAAGCACAACAACTATATAGAAAAGTAGCAACAAAATTCAAAATAGACACTTGGTTCGATTTTTGAAAAACACCTTGCAAAAAAATGAAATTTTGTAGTATAGCTCAAATAAGAAGTGCACACAAAGGAACTTTCGGGGAGAAGCCCTCAAAGTTCAGAAATAATGGAAGTGCATGAAGATAAGATTCAAGCTATATTTTCAGAGTAAACGTAAAAGGTAGCAAAAAAAGGTTAACAAGGCTAAAGAAGCAGGGCAATTCAATTGAAGAACAAGAACAATTAGCAAATTTGAAACAAATTAGGAAGTGTTTAAACTATCCAAGATGTGATCACCCTCCCAATAGGTAATCAAGAAACCAATTCCCACCAATTATCTATGTTTTCCGAAAACAAGAGTCCTTTATGCAATAAGAGCCAAGTGGCGAAATTCCTCAGATTTTCGAGTGTAGTGCTTTGGGGAGTAGTGTCGGTAATCGAACACTATCAACTTTGCAAGTACACAGGAAAGAGAAGAAGATTTCCAATGAAGAAAATATTCCTCTTTGGTTTTGGAGTGTAGTGCTGTGGGGAGTACTGTTGGTAATCGAACACTATCAACTTTGCAAGTACACTTTAAATTCAAGAAACAATTCTTACTCAAATTTTGCCACAAAAACGCAAGCATGGAAAAAATTATCCCTTTAAGGAATTTTTAAAAAAATTTGGCCAGCACTATGACACAATTTCAAGAATCCAATATATTTTCAAGAATTCAAAGCTAATGTATCAAGCATAGGCATAACAATCACAATAGCAACAAAGGTGAGCTGCTTAACATGAACAACAAAACTCACCACAATTACGCAAAAGAGGGATAAAAAATTGCAAAACAAACAGCCCAAAACTTAGCAAAAACCGACAAGGCTATTTCACAAAAATCCATTGCTGTTTTTTGTTTTTTTTTTTTGGTTGCCTTTTTCTTTTTTTTTTATTTGCTTTTAATTTTGGTTTAAATAATTACAAACAGCAGCAAAACCCAAAATTAAATGGATTTAAGAAAATAAAAATTTCTCAAAAAGGAGCAATCTTTTCCACAAAATCATAACTTAAAGTAGAGTTAGGAAAAGAAAACACCTTATGAGTTGATCAGGTTACTCTGACCTCCTCCTGTCGAGCAAACAGCCAAGGCTCTGATACCAATTGATGTGAACCCTTGATTCCAACTTGTGAAAACAAGAACTCAATGAGGAAAATTTGCTAAGGAAAGTCTGTATGCAAGACGCAGCTCTCAAAACTCTAGAATCCTTACCCTTGGATTCGGCAGACTACTAATTTACTAATTTAACAAGTTCAATTAAATGTGCAATTCAAACCAAGTGGAGAATAATAGAGGCAAAATAAAGCATTCAATTAGATAGAGCAATTATCTAATTAGCCTATAGTTCCTGTACTTTAGCAATTAACAAGCATGCAAATTACTTAAGCAAAAATAAAAAAGAGTGAATAATAAAATATAAAGTTTCATTCAATTAAACACTGAGTAATAATGAAGTCATGCACCCCTATTTATAGGTATAGGGAGCACGAAATTTACAAGGAAAAGTAAGGAATGAAAACATAAAATTGGAACTTAATCAAGAGATTAAGGCTCTGTCTTTTTGTGACTTGAAATGGAAAATTTTTTGTTTAGGGAAGAAATTTATTTTGGAGGGAATTTGTTTTGGGGATTTGTGTAATAAAGAGAAGAAAAAGTGTAATGATTAGTTATTTTTTGAATTTAAGTGAGTGGGGATTTAGAGGGAATTTTAAAATTTGAATTCTGAATTTAGTAAAAAATGAGGTTGTTTCGTTGTGTAAAATTTTTTAGAAAAAAGTGATGATTTTCTTGAAATGGAATGGAAAAGAACAAAGCCTAAGTAACTCACAAAATTTAGCAAGAAAAAGGAACTTACTTGCTGAAAAAGTAAAAGAAAAGAAGGAAGAATTTCGGCTGCTATAAGGCAAGCAATGCACGAAATTCTCAAGAGAAAAAGGAAGGGAAAATTTAGATTTTACCATTAAAGAAAGGGAAAACCGAAAAACAAAAGGAGAAAAGGAAAAAATGAAAAACTATGTAGAGAATGGTAACATGCACAATTCCTTAATTACTCTGAAACCCTAGAACTTAAGTAAAACCCTAGCTTATTTTCGCATGTGGGCTTCCTTGTGAAGTGTTGGGCTTGGTCGAATTGTGAACGGAGTGGGCTTAATGGATTCGGCCCAATTGATGTAGCGTGATGATGTATATGTAGGAAGCTTCTGAAATCTTCTAGAAGCTTCCGGAATCATTTCAGAAGCTTAAAAAATATTTCACTTTTAATAGTCTTCAAACTTTATGAAATCTCAATTTCTTTACTGGAAAGACTTGTAGTTACCATTTCCACCATTTCCACCATTTCCTTAGCTTGTAAATACCATTAGCCTTTAATTGAAATAAACTATTATCTGTTTATAAATTATTTTCTTTCACTAAAATGTTATTATTTTAGCAATTTTGCTTTGATTGAATTTAAAATTAGGAACCCATAATTGAAAAGAATGTTTTTGTTTTCTTTTGCTTATTCTTATGCTTAGTGCCTTCTTTTAATCAAAATATTGGCATTAATTGTTAAGAAAAATAACTCCATTATAGTTACAAATTTTCTTGATGTCGTAGTTGAAAAACACTTTGAGAAGCATAGATCAGATGGACCTTATGTTTACCTCCTACAATATGTCTAAATTTGTGTAAATAAAAATTAAAATACATTTAAAACTACTTTAAACATAATGATATTTGTTTATTTGGCATATATACTTTATAGAAATCTAAACATTCCTTGGGCCACTACTAGTTTTGCACAAAAATAATTGGTTCAAGAACTTTCTTAATTCAAGTACTAATTTCTTAACTTTTGTTACAAAAATAGCAAATAATAAGTAATCTTATTAATATATCACTAGCTATATCATTGTATTCTCACTATTACAAGCTAAAACAAGAGCTACTTTTGAAACTATGGATACTTAATTGACTAAAGATTTTTGAAAGTTTACATTAATGAGGATTGCCTAACAATACTAGAGAGTTGCTCTAAATTTATAAATCTTCTACGACTTATTATCGCAATCCTGCACAAGATAGCCACAAATATGTGGGAAGAAATTCAAATAATGCATATTTTGTTGTTAATTAAAGGAATATCATTGAAGTCTTGGAAAAAAAAAATAATAAATTTGTCAAAAAATTGTAACATGCTTTTAGTGTTAGAAAATTTTGCGTTACAAGACACTATCATAATGTCGTAGAACTTTTACCGCAAATTTAAATTATTAAATTAACATGACGTAAACTATGCCGCTAATTTGTGACATGCTGACAATATGAAGGCAATTGTGCCACAATTTTGTAGCACAATTATAATTTTGTCGCTTACTTTTGGCGTTTTATTGAATTGTCGCAAATAAATTATCGCAATATAAAGGCAAAAAATTAAGGGGCACATCTATGTCACAAATTCGTGACACAATAGTTAAATGACGTAATTATGTCACAAACATATGTCCTATATATAGTGTCGTAGATCTTTTGTCGCAAATATAAGTCATTAAATTAACATGACACAAATTATACCGCTAATTTGTGACATGCTGACAATATAACGCAATTCTGTCACAATTTTGTTGCACATTTATAATTTGTCGTTTAATTTTGGCATTTTATTAAGGTGTCACAAACAAATTGTCGCAGTCTAAAGGCAAAAAGTTAAATGTCGCATCTATGTCACAAACTCGTGACACAATACTTAAATGGCGCAATTATGTCGCAAATATACCTCACAAATATGTAAGTGTGGTACATTCCTGACACTTAAACATAATGTCGCACGTACAAATGTTGCAAAAGGTCACTTTTCTTATACTAGTACTTATTTGCGCAGAAGGAATCAAAATCTACGACAAAGACGCTAAGTTTTAATGAATACTATGACTCTAGTTTTAATTACCATCTTAGAAAAAAAAAAATAATAAGGTGGCTAGTGCGCTTCTTTGGAAAGCGTATATGACTAGAATCCAAGTCAGGAAATTAGACATGAGGGCTTAGCTTGGCAATTGGAAAACTAGTGTATAAAGGGACAAGAAAATTGTCTTTGACTTTAGTATCCAATCAACACTAACCGCAGATATTAAGAAGCTAATTGATGAGGACATCCAAACTACTACTACCATAGTAGGGATAGTGAAAGCAAATGCAACCACTCCTGACCCAACCCAGAGTAATTTCTGCACAACGACAAGAGGCCGGCGTACAACCATCCTGCTAGATCCAGGAGATGACGACGGCCCAGCAAGTGGAATGTCCCCTAAGGTCCTTCGACTTTAAGGGGACACACCCTTACAAATCCACCAACTCATGCTCTATAAACACCGGGCTGACACATCAGCATCCAAGCTACACAAGTCGACCCAATACCTTTCTCGCATGCATGCCGCAACTCAATGTACCGCAACCGCATGCTTCCAGCCCACTATCGTAGGCCTAATCCGTAGGCTTTCCCTATGGATTGTGCAATTCCAGAGTCAGAGAAGGAATTGGTTTGCATGTTACCTATTTCCTTTTCCAATAATAATTCTAGTTTAAATTGAGTTACCTAATTTGGTTCCAACTTAATTTGATCTAGTAGTTTCCCTTTTTAATTCTAGTTTCCTTTTTCTTTTTCAACTTGAATTGGATTTACTTCTAGTTACCAAATTCAAGCTTTCATCTCCAAATAATAATAGGAAATTTGGGTACCCCTCCTAGGTTTTACTACTGAGTTCCCTTATTGTTGAGTTTATGTTCTTTTTGAATTCAAGCTGTAATAAGGAACTAACTCTTGTTAGTTTCCAATTAGCTTTTTATTCCTTTTATAACTCCTTGAGTTCTAGAATGCGCACCCCTCACCTATAAATAGGGGATTCGACTTCTGAGTTCCAGAAGAGTTAATAAATTGAGCTATGGGTATATCCTTGCTTTAATTCTCCGTCTTTTGATTATTGAGCTTGTTAATATTTTGTATGATTTATTAGTAAGTTCTGAATTTAGAAGTTTTATGGTTATTACTCCACCTATAATCCTGCTATTCATCCTCTTAAAATCAATCTAGTTAGGATTAAAAGTAGCTAGTCTTGCCTACGCTAGAGGGTTATTTTTCGAGTTCAAAGAGAGTAATAGTGATCTTCATTGTTCGACGTTCCTTGGCATTTCAAAGTCTTCCGCTTGCGAGTTCTCATGAACTGCTCACATCACTAATGGAAAAATGTCTTTTCAAAAGAGAAAAGACAAAGCTTCAAAAGGAAAAGTTAAGGATCAAGACAGACTTGAAAGTTAAACTTTTTCTATGTCTAGCTTAAAATACAATTAGTGAAGAATTTGAGGATGAAATTTCCTAAAGGGGAAAGGATGTGAGACCCCACAATTTTTCATCCTAGGTTTAACCTTTCGGTTATATATTTTCTTATAAACCTATCTAAAATTTAATTTTGTGTAGCCATAAAGTTATACAACTTCCTTAAAAATTGTAGCGCGAGATTCTATTACTCAAATTATAAATGTTCTCATTACTAATTTAAAGTAGAATGTTTTCTAAACTAAAATCATCACTAAGTAAAATTATGATCTTATGACAACCAAATAGAGTTAAGATAGTTAGTTGGGATTAAGTTTTGAAGCATTAGAAGAATTAAAAATACTTTATAGGTTCTAGAATTTATAAATGTGAAAAATTAATTTAAGCATATATTGAATAAAATAAATTAAACAAGACATAACAACTTTTGTTGCGATAAATGCTAGAAATTTAAATTGATAGACTTATGAATAAAACACAAATGAAATCAAATAGAAAGGAAGAGTAAGGCAGTGAAGAAAAGATAAACATAAAACAATAATTAATTAAAAGAAATCAAATGAGAAAACAAGATAAAATACAAAAACAAAAGAGAAGAGGCGGTGGTCAATATTTTGGGCTCCTCTCGATAAGCTTGAATAATTAATTAATTAATTAAAAGAAATAGAAGAAATATAAACAAAAATAACACTAGTAATAAAGTTAGATATATATATATATATATATATTTATTTATAGAGGCATGTTAATTGCATGAGACTTTTTACTAAACGCATGACACTTTTTAAAATTTTAAGTGGCGAAAAGACAATAATATCCTTATACATTTTTACCCTCATAAAGAATCGCTTAGACCAGGTGATTTTCCTCCGTAGAATTGCTTGGGCCAAGCGATTGTATAGGAAACAATCGCCTGGTATAGGCGATTGTTTCTCCTGAAATTTGCTTAACCAAAGCGATTGTAGGGGAAACAATCGCCTATACCAGGCGATTGTTTCCTCTTCAATCGCTCTGCCCAAGCGACTGAAGCCGAAACAATTACCGTCCTTTGGCGATTGTTTCGGCTTTAATCGCTCAGTCCGAGCGATTGTCCCCACAGCCGGAAAAATGAACTTATACATAATTTACAAAAAAATTCACAAAACACAGCCGAAAAACGCAAGAAACTAAAGATCAAATCATTTGTCTTGGGGATCTCTAAGGTGATTGGTCAAGTTGCAATGCTGCATTGGGCCATTATTTATGAGCAGAACCCAATTCCTTTTTTTTTTTTTTTTTTCTTTGTCATTCTCTAATTGAAAGGAGAAAGGAAAGAAGAACGAAGAAGAAGATCGCAGAAGAGGAAGAAGAAAATAAAGAAGAAAAAATTCAAAAGGGCAATTCAATAATTTTAGTCAATAAATTTTTAAAATGTGTCATATGTTTAGTAAAATATGTCCTTTGAATAACAATTCCATATATATATATATATATAGCATACATATATATGCATACACATATACAGTTAAAGTAATATATCTATGTAAAGTTATGCAGATTAGAATAAGAGATAAGAAGACAAAAGGAAATAGAATAAAAGAAAAGAAAAATTAAAATACAAAAGAAGATAAACCTTGCCTAATAAAACAAGAAAGGAACAAACTTAATACTCAAGTAAGCAAATGGAAAACAATAACTAAATAATTTCTTAAAATAAACAAAAGAAAGAAAAAGAAAAGAACACAAAAAAACAAAAGGGGCAGCGGGACTTGTATTCAAGTCGACCACGCAGCCCCTGCATCTCATATATATATATATATATATATACACACATATCAAAATTGAACTTGTCTTATAAACATATATGTAGCTAAAACTAAGGAGGGCAAAAGGAATGGAAGTCGTGGGATGGAGATGAAAACCGAGAGAAGGAATAAAAACAAAGAGAACAAGAAAGAAACAGAGGAAACAAAAATTTGAGAGAAAGAAATGGAGAGCTGAGCTGAAAGGAAGGAGAGAAAGGAACAATAACTAGGAATAGAGGTTTGAAGTTTGGAATAGTGGGAAAATAAAAAAGAAATAGAGCTAGAGCTGGAGCTGAAGTTGAGCGACGGGAGAGAAGGAGGAGGAAGAATTCGGGATTGAGAGATTTGGAACCTAAAACAATGGGAAAGGAAAACTGGAAATGGAACTGGAGCTGGTGATAACAAGTGAAGGAAGGTAAAGAAAGAAGAATTGGGAGTAGGAATCTTGAACTTGGAACTGTAGGAAAGGATTGAGAAGTTGGAACTGGAATTGGACGTAGAATAGAATGAGGAAGAAGGAGCAAGGAGGAGAAGGAAAAGAAGAGAAAGTTAAAAAAAAATTTAGAAAATTGAAATTCGAGACTTGAATCTTGATTTCGCTCTGGTGGATAGGACTTTAACAATCTCCAGAACACGACGATCGGATAGATAAATTATGAGCTAGTATCTTCGGACTGAGATGAGTTTCTCACTAAAAATGGATACTACTGTAATGCAATTAATAATTGAATCTTCATTGAACTGAATTATGATGACATGTTTTACAAAGCTTATAAAATCATATGTGAAATGTTTTGAGATTCAAAAAGTCCATTCGTGCTTATGTATATTCTTGAATGCCTATATATGTGTGAAGATATCTAATGAGCTTTCTTTGTATTCTGGAATTGTTGATTTGATATATATGAGTTTGAGATAAGATTATAGGGCATGGTTTGATCTATGGGATCATTCATGTTATTAGTAATATGATGTCTACAAATGTACAGTTTGATCTATGGGATCATTAACGTTATTAGTAATATGATGTCTAGAAATGTACGGTTTGACCTATGGGATCATTCACGTTATTAGTAATATGATGCCTGGAAATGTACGGTTTGATCTATGAGATCATTCACGTTATTAGTAATATGAGGCCTGGAAATGTACGGTTTGATCTATTAGATCATTCACGTTATTAGTAATATGATGCCTGGAAATGTACGGTTTGATCTATGAGATCATTCACGTTATTAGTAATATGATATCTAGAAATGTACGATTTGATCTATGGGATCATTCACGTTATTAGTAATATGATGCCTGGAAATGTACGGTTTGATCTATTAGATCACTCACGTTATTAGTAATGTGATGCCTGGAAATGTACGGTTTGATATATTAGACCATTCACGTTATTAGTAATTTGATGATTGGAAATGTACAGTTTGATCTTTGGAATCATTCTTGTTATTAGTGATGAGATGATTAGATATGGCAAGGTTGCCGATACGCATGAATATGAGATATATATAGATATATATATATGTACGAACACCGAGGTGAGTTGGAATTCCGATTTTCTCCTTTCCTTCTTGGATTCTCCTTCATTTTCTGCTTTCTCGTTTCACTCGGAATTGCTTATTTCCATTTCTTCCTTGATCTCAGGTTTCTTGACCCGCAAGTAGCTCATCGGATCCTGGCTTCCGCGGCCCGATCCGCTTGGATGCCTTTGTGCTTCTAAAATATATCCTTTTGCACTTCTCTTCTGCAATTGGGCTATTCTCCTTAATACAAACCTTGGGCAAAAAGCCCGTGAGAATTGCCAATTAATCTCTAAATTATCAGGTAAAATATCGGCGGATCAGTGAGCGGCTTGAATATTTCCCTTTGGATGGTTCTACCCCTTATTCGGTTCACAACACCTCCCATTCCAAGCCACATTCTAGGTGAATCCTACATAAAGATGCCTGTATTGATTATACGCTTCCGTATTGATGCATGAATTGTATATCCCTGTAATTATGATTGATTGATATCGAGACCATTTTATAAAATGCCACGGTGGGTAACTTTCTATAAAAACCGAGGTCTCTCACTGAGCTTGTGATGCTCACCCCTTTCATTAACCTATTTTTGCAGGTGCTTAAGTAGGTATGAATTCTTGTTTGCTATATGTGAGGCCGACGTTCGCTGCAGCAGTGCTGGATATTTTATCTTGTAATATATAGGCTTAGATAATGGTTTTTGGTTTAAGGGATAATTGGTCGATGACCATCCCGGATAATGTTTTAAGCTTCCGCACTAGACAAGTTTACTTTTAATAAGTATCATTGAATGTTTTTCAAGGTAACTTATGTTTTCACTATTATCTGTATCGACTTATTGGGCTCGAGTCCTGAATGACGCTAACCCCAGAGAATGGCCCTCGGGAGATGGGGTCGGGGCGGGGGCATCACACACTCTATTTCTAGTTTTAACCCCAATGGAGGGATCACCAATAATTAAATCTTGAGGGTGATCTGTAATGAATTTCCTTTCTCTAGGAAAGGAGTCAGAAGTAGAAGTAGATGGAATAAAAGTAGAGGGAGTTAAAAAAGAAGTCACATTTAATAGCATCATTCAATGAAACACTTTTTCCAAAATTTGTTGGCTAAGTATAAGCATGCTCATCATCCTCATGTTTAGTTTTTGAAATGAGATTTTCATCAATTTCTACTCATGGTAGGTTTATTGAGAACTCTATATGCTTTCCTATTTGATTAGTATTCTAGGAAAATGCCTTCATTAGATTTGCTATCAAATTTTCTTAAGTGCTCAACTGGTTTTCAAAATAAAACATTTGCATCCAAACACTTTAAAATACTCAATGTTGGGAATTCTTCCAAATATAAGTTCATAAGGAGTTTTTTTAAAAAAAATTGGCCCTAAAAGAACTCTATTCATAACATAGCAAGCGGTACTAATCGATTCCGCCGAAAAGTATTTTGGCAAACCATTTAGGCAAAGCATTGTTCTAGCCATTTCTTGAAAAGTCCTATTTTTTCTTTCTACCATTCCATTTTGTTGTGGTGTTCTAGCAACTGAAAAATTATGAGTGATACCAAATGAATTACAAAAATTGATGAAATTTTCATTAGCAAATTCGGTTCCATTATCACTTATTAATTTAACAATGCCTACATTTTCAAATTCATGAAAAGTTTCATGTGACAAAAGCATAACCCAAGTAAATCTAGAATAGTCATCAACAAGAACATATGCATATCTTTTACCACCTAGACTAGCATGTTGGGTAGGACCAAATAAATCCATATGAATCAATTTTAAAGACTTTGTAGTACTCACATGGTTCTTTGTTTTAAAAGATCATTTATTATGCTTACCAAATTGATATGCATCACATAATTTATCATTTTCATATTTTAATTTGGGCAAACCTCTTACTAGCTAATTCCTTCGTTGAAATCTCATTTAGGTGATCCATATTAATATGTGCTAATCTCCTTTGCCATATCCACCTATTATTACATTTAGCGGCTAAACAATGATCATTTTGTTCAAGTAAAGTTTCAACATCTAAGATATACACATATTCATTCCTACTAGCACTACAAATCACTTTATCATCACAAGTAGGATCTACCACATAGCATCATTCTTAAAATGAACACCAAGGTTTTTCTCACAAATTTGACTCACACTCAAAAGATTGAATTTCAAATTATCAATGAGCAAAACATTTTCAAATAAAAGATGACCTTTGGAAGAGATGTTACCCATACCAATTATCTTCCCCTTTTTGTTATCTCCAAAAGTGACATGACCTCTTTTCTTTTTGACATCACAAAGAAGAGACTTATCCCCTATCATATGTCTTGAACATCCATTATCCCTGTACCACTTGGATAGTTTTGAGGGCATCAAGATTGGATCATGTACCTACAATAAAGGGAAGAAATTTAATAGGTCCCCTTTTGGCTTTGGGTCCTTGAGTGTTAATTTTAACTATCCACTTCATTTTACCAACATTACTAACTTCCTAGCAAAGAATCTTAGAGAGACATGGCCAAAAGTTCCACAATAATGACATGCAAGATGTGCATTTCTAATAGAAGGAACCCAAGGTTTGAAAGAATTATGCTTGTTAGATGTTATAGTAGAAGAGCTAGATAATGCATGAACAATTGTATGATATCCTAGTCCACTTCTATCATGACATGGCCTTTGAGAGTTAAGAACTACATCTAGGCTATCCTTGCTTTTAGTGAATTTGTTAAGAGTTTACTCAAGTCATTGATTCTTTTGTTCAAAGCAACATGCTCAATTTTCACATTTTCATGAAAAATATTTTTATGAAGTTGGGCATAAACTTCAACATTTCAATTTCTATATTCTTCTCATCACATGCTTTAGTCAAGTCATCAATTTTCTTTTTCAAATTCATGCATAGTTTAGTGCATTTTTCTAAGTTCATGGTGAGAGTTTTAACATAGACAACAAGATCACATTTCTTCGTGATTAGTTCATCAAGGCCTTCATTTTTAGTATCATGCTTTTCACTACAACATAAAGAAGATTATGAGGAATGGATTACCTCTTCATGGAGTCCCATGAAGTACATTTGAGCTTCCTCTTCATAACCTTACCCTTCATTTTTGGAGTTAGCTTTGTCCCATGTTCTGACTGTGAACATTGGCTTCTTACCTTTCCTGTTTTGAAGCTTTTTCTTCTTCTTTGGACATTCACTCATGAAATGCCAAATTTGTTGACACTCATAACATCTCTTTCTTTTTCTTAAAATTTTTTCTTTTTTAAAAGTTGTTCTGTTTTAAAAAATCATTTGAAGTTCTTAGCTAAGAGGTTCATCTCATCAAGAGATAACTCTTCCTCACTTTCTTCATTTTCATCTTCACTCTCAATCTTTGAGGATTTGAGAGCAAGATTCTTACTCTTAGAGCTCACTTCATCATGAGACCTCATATCTTGAATTTTGAGCATTGCCATAAGCTCTTCAAGAGGGAGAGGCTTCAAATCCTCTGAAGTTTCAATTACAAGAGCTCTAGTGTTGTACTCTTTAGCAAGACCATGGAGAATCTTTCAATTCATCTCATTGATAGGATAAGTTTTTCTAAGTCTTCAAGATCTTTTATAAGACCATTGAACCTACAAAAATACTATCTAAGGTCTCAGTTGCTTCCATTTTAAATGCTTCGTATTGATAGACAATGATGAACTTCCTTTCCTCTTTAATACTAGCACTACCTTCATGGTATTCTCGGAGCTTAAGCCAAAATGTGTGAGCGTTTTTACAACCCTTGATGCTACTTGACTGTTGAATGTTCAACGCATTATAAAGAACATTGAGTGCTTTAGCATTCATGAAGAGGTTTTTCTTATCCTCACCCGTAAGCTCACTCCTTAGCTTATCTTTAATGGTTATACCATGATCTGTGATAAAGATAGGTATAGCACCTTCTTCTACTATACACCACAAATCATAATCAACTGAGATAAGAAAGATTTTCATATGGTCTTTCCATGCACTAAAATTGATTCCACAAAAAAGTGGAGGCCTAGTGGAGGAATTTCCTTGAAGAAAGGGAGTTGCCTTTGATCCCATGGAGCTACCTCAAGGTTTTTAGCCTTATGTTGAGGTCATTGCTCTGATACCAATTGAAAATGAAACTAAGTTAAACCTAAGAGTGGAGGGTGAATTAGGTTAAAAACAAAGCAAAGTAAACTGAAAATATTTTTGTGCTTTGTGTGTGATTAGAAGTGTAAAGCAAGTAAAAAAGAAAAGTAAGAACACAAAGCACTTTTTAGTGGTTCAACTTTCCCTCCTCAAGGAAAATCTAATCCACTTTCAATCTAACTGGTCCTAATTCCCCAATAAAATTCTTAAATGTGAATCTTAAACCTTACCAATTATCCCAAGGGATTAACTCCTAGTTTACTCAAACTAAAGGTAATCCTTAGATAATCCCCATGTCTAAAACTTTTCAACCTCTTGAGAGGATCTAAGAATCCCTCTAACCCCTTTTACAAAGTAGGAAATTAATGCTACGAAAATAGCTAACTTACAATGAGGATCTTTCTAATCTAGCCTTAACTATGACAATAAATGCTCGAACTTCGAAATGATTTGAGAGCTTTTGACACTTGAGAGAATTGCTTAAAATAGATGGAAAGAGATGCCTTAAATGGTCTCTTTAAGGTTCTATTTATAGCTGCCTTGAAGTCACTTTGTTGGTTGGTAAAGCCGCTTTAAATGTTAGCCCGCTGCTCGTCGTGCCAGAGGCCATCCAACTCGTATGGATTCTCGGACATGACTCATTAGTTTGAATTTCTTTCAATGGTCAACTGACTTTTTCATGCGCGATTTAATGTGTCTTTCTGTTAGCCGTCCGAGCTCTGGTATGACTCGTGTAGGTTCTCACATGTACGAGATCTTGCGCATGCAGCTTGGTCAAACGGCCAAATGCTCAAGACGCTCCTTCTAACTTAGCATTAATTGCCTTAGTCCGTAGCTCGTTCGAGGTACTATGCAACTTGAACACATTCTCATATAATAGAGAAACTACGTGCGCTTCAGAGTTGTTTTTCAGTCAAAAGTTCGAACCTCTTCTTCAGTGCATTTAATGCTTGGTCTTGTAGTGTGTCCGATGGGCTGTGTGACTCGTGCTCTCTCTTGCATGGTTGGCAGCCGCAATTGGCTTGAAATGCCTTTAAGTGTTTCTGAAGGCTATTTGCTCTACGATGTGCTGTCCGACTCGAACACTTGTTCATGTGACTGGCAATAGTGAAAGGACAATATTTCTTTCCAAGTGTTGGACCGTTTTATCTTGAGCGATCGAGCGTGCAACTCGCACGACTACTCGGATGTTGTCGAGTGAGCATTTTTTTGCATCGTCGCTCAGGAAAACTATTAAATTCCTTTTGACATTTTTGTTAAGTCATCCAAGATTGAGACAATAAGTCTAACAATACACATGGTTAAATAAATCATGATTAACCATAAAACTTAATGTGTAATTTAAGAAAGTTTAAATGGTCAAAATATAAAATGTCATGAGAAAATTGAAACTATGTACCATAAAAATGTTTAAAATCCCTACTTCAATTATGAGATATATTTTAAGTTCATTAAATTACTTGTGATTCTCTTTTATTGTCAAACTAAAATCCCATAAAAGTGCATGGCCATATTCATTTATCAATAATTAATTATATTTGCACCCAAACATCAAAGAGCACTTATTAAAAAAATCTAGTCAATTATCAATAAACCACTAGAATAGTGAATGGATCAAGTGATCAAACAAATACTGAATCATTAATTCCTACAAACATTGATGCTATGAAGAAACTAAACATCAAATGACATAAATAATCCATAGCTTTGGATTTAGGAGGGTTTTCTAAAACAATGGTTAGCTCATCCACTTCAAAATTAATTTTAAACAATTCCCCTTGGAGAGGATAATTAACTTATTACATAAATTAACTACATCTATTATATAGATGCCTTAAAATAGTTTATTATAAGCATTTCTTGCTCACTAGTAATGTGATAAAGAAATAAAAATAATTTGCTTCAAAAAGACTGCTTTGGTTAATTTTAAGTACAAGAAATGTATTACTTTTTAAAAGTCAACTTATCGTAATATTCATTTATTATCATTAAATTTATCACCAATGGGAAATTATGTGATCAACAACATATTTTACCCCCACATACTTAAGGTGCTTTGGTGCTTCATATATCCACATCGCAAAAGGTAAAAGCTGAAAAGCCCTAAGCTGCACGCAGAAACTCTACTCCATCATTGCTCTAGCATCTACACACTACGCCGCAGCAGCTTGACCGGTCATCCGACAATTGAGCTCTCCATTGCAAGTCATTACAGCTCTCCATTGTAAGTCCAACACAGCTCTAATAAATTCAAAGTTTTTATCTTATTTAAATTGTGAGTCTTTATTTATTTTAATATTTATTTACATATAATAATTATTTATGATTTTAAAATTTATTGAGTATGTGTTATATGATTGGTTATTTATTACTAATAAAATCCCAATTATCAATAGCAACCTAAGATGAACCTAAGAGGGGAGGGTGAATTAGGTTCTTGGCCTTAAAATTTCTTCTACAAAGAAGAGCAACTTTGAAAAACTATTTTCAAAGACAAGTTTTAAAATACTTCAAAACTAGATTTCTAAGGGAGGTGTGTGATTGTTGTAAAACATAAAAACAAATAAAAAAAACAAAGCAAGAACACACCAAATTTATAGTGGTTCGGATTCCCCTTGAATCCTAGTCCACTTCCCAAGTTTTGCAAATTGAGATTTCTAATCCACTCAAAAATACTTAAAGGAGTGTTTCAATCCCTTACACTTGCTTAACTCTTTCTTAAGAGATTAAGACTTTTTCCCTTGCCTAATCTAACTCTAGACTAGGATTTCCTTTCTTAAGACTAGCAAAGGATCTTTAGCCCTAAACCTTCTTAAGGCTTTAGGACTTACTCAAGAATCCCTTGACTGGCAATTAGGATTTTTGTGTCTCAAAATATTATCTCAAAAGCCATGTTTTCTAGTAGTGCCTAAACCTTCTCAAGGCTTTAGGAATTACTCAAGACTCCCCTTGACTGACAATTAGGACTTTTGGTTAATCTAATTCTAGATTAAGACTTTGACAAATGCCTAACTTAACTCTAAGCTAGGACCTCTACCCTTCGCCTAATCTAAACTCTTTGATAGGTCTTTAATACAAATTGCCCAACTTACCTCAAGTTGGGATTTGTACAATTGCCTAAACTGAACCTCTTGAGTTGGGTCTCTCATTCTCTTTTTGCTCCCTTTCTTCTTGCCTAACTCTTCACCAAGAGTTTAGGACTTTGCCTAATACAAGTTACCTACACTCAAACTCTTGAATTAGAAATTTTCTAATGGATAGAGAAGATGGCAATCTCCTTAAAATGGAGGTTACAAAATGACACAACAATTGGGCATAAAGGCCTCTTACTAATCCTACCTTAACAAGCTAATTTGACATATAAATGTGTGAAATGAAGCTTGAGAATGTTGCTTGAATGTAGGAGATTTAAAGGGGATGATTAGTTTTTTACTTCCCGCTTTTGTGGATTTTATAGAAGTGAAAGGTCGGGTTCAAACCTTTGTAATGTTTGAACTTTTGGCTCCAACGGCTAGCTCTTCTTTTGTCTTCAGGAGCTCGAAGTCAAGAACCTGTCGAGGTTCGAGTTTGTCACTTCATAATACTTTGGCCAGTGAGCTCGACTGCTGTCGGCTACTTGTCAACGTGATCGAGTTTGATCGTTTCCTAGGAGGCTTCAAAGTCAACTGGCTGTCGATACTGGAGTTCGAACATTTTTGGGTTTCATTAAGTTGTCGACTACCTGTAGAGATACTAGAGCTCGACACTTCCTAGGTAGCTTCGAGCTTGAGAGCGTGTCATGACTCGACTTTGAGGCTTCGCGTGAATTTTGCTTTCTCAAACTGTTTCTTGAAAGAGTTTGGGTTTTCATGCTAGTTCCCATGCAACTCAGACACTTTTTCGGACATGAATTCTATTGTACTTTTTCTAGATGTTTTCTACAAATAACTTCAAGTGCAAAACATTTAAACAAAATCACATATTTGTTAACTTATCATCTAAACTAAAGACCATAGGTCTAAAAACTAAATTATATTAGATAAATTTTTATTATTGATTTAGTTATGATTAATGTTTATTGATATTTTAGTTTTAAAATTTTGAATTGTGATTTGATTTTGTGAGTAAATTTTAGGTGAGGGTTATTGCCAAATTAGTATCTAGAGCAAAATATCTTTGTTGGTCCTAAAATGACCTTCATAAGCCATACCCGTTTCTCTTGCTCTCTTACTTATCCCTTCTATATTCTCACCGTCACCCCTTCTGACTCATCTTCATCTTCCTGTTTTTCTCTCAAATTCTCTCGACAAAATTTTAATCATCTCCCTCAAAAATTAGTTAACTGTCCAGAGTGTATTAAGGATTAAAATGAGTAATCAAGATATTCTTCTCAAAGTTTAGAGTTTTTTTTATTCTACTGATAGATAGATTTTTATAGAGATAAAGCAGAGACAAATTGTCTCTGTGGGTTCTGAGACTAGGCACACGACGATAACTGTTGGAAGGAACTATCTAGAGGTTTTTGGCTGCGCTGGAAGCCTCAAAAATAGTATAGAAAGACAATTAAAATGATTGATATGTATCTTAGACAAATAAAAATTCAGAAGATATGTTAGTATTTTTTACTCAAATATTTCTCTTTCTATTTACATCAATCATAGGTACATAGATTCTTACGTTTCGAAATCCAGTCTCAAACTCCAACTTCATGCTTTAAATCGCCATCATAACTAAAATACAACACCAACTCTCGAATATTCAAATTCTTACTCAAAAACTATAGCTATCAAAGTTTATGTGTACTCATATCACTATGCAAATTTTTGCCCAAAGCAAGTTTTATGAATAGGAAATTGTAGCGAACAAAAATTACTAGTTCTGAAATCTTCACCCGGAGTCAGAGGAAGGCAAATGGAATCCATATTGACTTATAAGAAAATTTTATACCTAACCGTGTGCAAACAACCCAGAAAAGCATAACAACTAACTAGCCATTGAAACAGGGTCTTTTTGATTTGAATAAAATCTTTTTGATTTGAATAAAATGATAATTGCTCAACAGTAGCAGATAGGAAAGAAAAGAGAGAGAGAGGTGATGGATCTCTTTTTGGAGGGAGTTTGAGAGAAGAAGCCAGAAGATGAAGATTAGCAAAAGGGGTGATGGTCAGAATAGGTAAGGGATAAGTTGGAGACAGAACAGTTAGGGTTCGACTCATAAAGGGCATTTTAGGAACAATATAGATGTTTTGCTATGTATCCTAATATCTACTCTAGCAATATCACTAGCCTAAATTTTATTAATCTCTTGATTCAATGTTTACTTTGTCTTTGTGATTGTGATTATTAAATTTATAATTATTTGAGTGCTAATACAAATATTTTGTATGTAATTGAATTTAAATATTTGTAATATTTTATGATTCTATGCGTTATGAAAATTTATGTATGTAATTCAATTATATTTGAGAGAGTTATTCATTTATGTAATGTCGGTTAAATTATGTTAGGGCTATGGATAAATTTTTAAAACGGAGCATTGAGTCTTCTAGTAACTCTAATCAAAAGAATAGTAGGGAAAAACATTCTCGTGTGGAGTTCAATCCGAATGATGTTGTCAGTGACTCATGATTACACAAGCCAATTAAGGAATAGCCACTACCATAGAAATAGTTAATGGAGGCGGGTTCTACGATATATCCATTTGGGGCGGGTGCCTGAACACCTGCCTTCAAGGTATGTGAATAATTTCACATATCACAACGGAGCGGAACCCGCCTCCAAAAAGATCTCATAATGGAGGCGGGTTCTAGCAAACCCCGCTTCCAATGTGATTGTTGTGAATGGAGGCTGGTTTCGTTGGAGCCCGCCTCCAATGATGGTTCGTTTTTGGAGGCGGGTTTCGTTCATTCACAACAATTGCATTGGAGGCGCGTTTTGCTGGAACCCGCCTCCTCCATTCACAATAATCGCATTGGAGGCGGGTTTTGCTGGAACCCGCCTCCATTAACTATTTGACTAATGACCGGCCGTTAATTTCTCGTGCCGCTGACGCCGTTTCTAGGATCGACTGACGCCTCACAGACTTAGTAACTACCCGTTTTCATCTTTCATCAATGATACTGATTCATGGTCACGACTTAAGTTGGAATTTGGAAAGCTAATTAAATGCAACGACATAACTAGAAGGATTTGGAAAGCAAACAAAATTGGAATAAGACAGCCTTTCAGACTATTGTATTCCCCTAATTTGCATTGGAATTGGAATTGGAATTTGAACTGGAAGTGGAATTTGGAAACCTATGAGTCAGGCCATTATCTATAAATTGACAAGGAGTTATGCGTCTTCCTTCAATCCTATTCCGCACCTATTCCTTGTTTATTTCACATGAACCTACATAGAAACAGAGATTGTGCAAATACAAAGGTTAGGTTCTTCCCTTTTTTTTCCCTGCACCCTGCTGCATTTTTCCTTGGTGCCTTTGGGTTCGTTTTCATTTTTTCGGCTTCTGCGTTCTTCTTTTTTGCAACTATTGTTGTGTTTTTTTTTTTTTTTTGGCTTCTGCGTTTTTCTTTTCTAAAACAACAAAGTAATTGGGAGTATGGGTACTATGTAATGTACTACATGATTGCGATTGCTACCCTACAGAACACAACCCCCTTGAAGTTAAAACAGATATGATCTAGGGGACCGAAATCTTATTCTTTTTTTATCTATGCTACTACTGAGTTGTGCACAATATATTATTTACATTTGGGGTGTGAAACTAATAATGTGGTGATGTTGATTTTGAGTATGTCTTATCAGCGGTTCTCGAAGGATGTGTCAGCTTTGACGAAGGATGAGCTCTATGGTGTACAAGAATTTGTAGCTTCCTATGTATTATCGCATGAGCTCCAAAATTTTTTGGAGCCGGATGGATTAGAATAGTGTTGGTATATCATGAATTTATGTTTGTAGTTAGGACAATTCAGGCATTATGTTTGGAGCTAGATGGAATAGAATATTGTTGGTGATATTATTTTTCACGCATTATATGGAATTATAAATAGTGGTACCAAAATTTAATTTACATATAAGATTGACGTATCCATGATATAATAGGAAAAACCCCTAATAAAATTGGCCGGCTAGACTAAACATGCCGGCCTGCAATTGCGGAAGTGGCGGGCATGGTTATTGGAGGCGGGATTGATATTTTTTTCACCCCCTCAATTGGAGGCGGGTTCAGATGCGATAGTTCCATAATGGCACAATGGAGGCGGGTGCCGGTTGCACATCGTCCATTGGAACCCGCCGCCAATGTGATTGTTCCATAAAGGCCCAATGGAGGCGGGTGCCCGTTTCACCCACCTCCAATAGTCTATAAAACCCGCCTCCATTTGTGAACGCCGCAGAATGGCGGCGGGTTTAATGGGGATATTGGAGGCGGGTGCACTTTGCACCCACCTCCAATAACTAAAATGGGGGCGGGTCCTTACATTGGAGGCGCGGCCCTTCCAATTAGCCTTAAACCCACCTCCGCTGTCCTTTTTAAAGTAGTGAGCGTGGGAGATGAGTGAATTAATGACAGTTTGGCAGTATATATCGAGTAGGAGGTTTTTGTGAAGCTTGTAAATGAACCAATTAACATATGAAGGAGCATACGTATGATACAATTGTGTCATCTAATTCCCACGCCAAATTCTTGTAGTTCAAATGTAGGAAAAAAGTTGTTTAATAATTGCTTATATAATGACATTTTAACCACATATTTATTTAATGATATGAATTCTATTTTTCTTGCTTGTATTGTTGAGTCTCCCCTCATATTTAGATCTTGCTCTGCCACTAATTATGCAATTTGAATTGTAATATAAATCAACGATGTGAGTAGCAGGGATCTATACGTTTGTATGCATTGTATTGTTCGCAGTGCACCCACAATCAAGCAAATCCAATTCCATTTAAAATCCATTAAAACAAAAATAAAGTTTTCTAGGCTCATATATATATATATATATATAGTAGCGGAGCCACTTGTATGAATGGTGGGGCAATTCAAATTTTTAAAAACCCACCTAAGATAGTATAAAATGTGTAAAATTTAAGATTATTTGAGTAATTGTCGCACCAAAAATTATAATAATTGAGGGCAAAGTTGAAATCGACAAAATTAAAATACAATACTAAATTTCATAATCCTTCTTAATATCATTGAAAAGTGGCATTTATTTTAGGGGGAAAAAAGGAAAAAAGAAATGTTACATAGTGGTAACTATTTTAGGGAGAAAAAAGAACAAAACAAATATTGCGTTTAAAATTTGTGCTTGTATATAACAAAATTTTATCCTAAATATTTTGCCCCTCCTGGCTTCAGGGACCTGGCTCACAATCCTAGCACATTCAATTGAAAATCAGAATCACACGGTAGTGATTCAAAATCCAATTGCATTGAGGGCAAGAATCAAACCTAATACTGATTGGGACATTCATTCAACAATTGATTCAGACGATACGCCGAAAAAATACATTATACTTTTAGCCATTGATGTCATCGATGCACCGTATTGAAATCATCTACAAGATTTTCCTCATCTTCCCTCTCTAGCTCTCTCACAATTATGGTGTGTGTATTAATGGGGAGAACACACTTTACGCTTGGTTAGAGCGGAGAGAGAAGGAGCAGGAGATATTATGTATATTCCATTCATCAGTTATAACTTTTATGATGATGAGAGTCATCAATTAGTTATACCATAATAGTTTATGAATTAGTTACCTATAACATATTAGGTAGTGAGCTATTTGATAAATGAATGTTAAATATCTAGGTAACTGAATATGGTCCTCAAATCCACTTTAACTTTTACATAAATATTTAACAATAGATTGATTAACCATTTTTCTCGGTTTTGGTACTGTTTTGGCCGAACATTTCAAGACGTATTTCATAAATTAGTTTTATTATAATAATTAATTCTCCATCAATTTTATTTATTTCTAATAGGCAATTGCATACTGGATATTTGATTATAAGAGCACTGGCCTTTGAATTGAAAAAAAAAAAAAAAAAGGATAAAGGAGCACAGCCCTACCTGAAAACCCAAGATGTACGTGTTGTTTTCTTTCTTTTTATTTTATTTTATTTAATGAAATAAGACATAGTAATTGATCAGTGATTCAATAATTAGTCAAAGAAAGAAAATTAAAAAAAAAAAAAAACCCCATAGCATTGTTTTCTTAATTTATGTGTTCATCACATTATTACACCAATCACTGAGAACTATCTATTATTACATTATTTCATGGTTTCTTGATTTTATTTTTTCCCATGCTTAATCTTGGATTTACTACTTTCTAAGAACTTTGATTCCAGTCCAGCGAGACTCCATGTAATTGGAAGGATTGTCCTGCGTGTACACTCCGAATTTGAAATAATGGGTGGCAGCACCATTATCTCCAGTCTCGTACTTGAACACTCCGTTGATGTAAACCTGGACTTTCCGAGTGCCCACATTATGGATCACATTAACTCGGTACCATTTGTTGTAAACATTGGGAATTATGACGGGGCTTCTGTAGTATGTGAGATTTGGATTGTACACTCTCAACATCGCGGTTGTGGCCTGAGTGCTTCCTCCGAATATTTGCATTACGCTCACACCTGTAGTTCCAGATGGAATGTAAACGTACCCTTCAAATTGCCATATCCCGGAAGTGTAATCGTAACCCTTAAGAAGGCCAAAGGATGATGTGATTTTTCTCTCATAAAAAAATACAATGTTTAAAAGTATTCAAAAAGGAAAAAACCAAAAAACCATAAACAATGTTCTTAAAGTTGAATCATACCAGTTGGCTGGTTGAACCGTTGAATCGACTAAATTAATTCAAATCTTTTGTATTCAGTACTCATATTTTCTCATCACCGAATACAGGGATCCTAATTCATGTGAGTGATAACTCAACTCTTACTCTTACAAGTAGAGTCAAGTTGTGGGATTCAACTTGTACATTACATCATAATCTTATAGTGAAAAGAAAACTTATCTCTAGGTCTAGTTTTTGTTTCACAAGTTTAATTTCTTCGCATTATTTAATTAAGGGCTTCTTTCAATTGGAGGTGTTACCCGGCCTATTCTTTTGTTGACTACTTATAAATAAGGTTGTTCAAAGAATATCCTAATTATTCATTTTTTTTTAAAATAGAAGAAAACCGTTTAGAGTGCTTGATTGTATACCACAATTGTAAGTAACTGGAAGTTGGAACCATTTCGTTAATGCGAACTTCGTATGTTAGCTTATTTCAAGGAACCTTTCTAAAACATGTTTTTAAAAAATATTTTAAAATATAAATTATGTATTGAAAATGTAAAAAAAGTTTTAAAAAATAGTAAATAGATACAGTAGTTGAATAGTTGAAAAAATTAATGAAAATAGTGAAAAAGAACTATAAAATATAAAATATATTGTTGAAAAGAAAAAAAAACTCAAATAAAATCGAAACCTGAGATGCTGGCGTACGAAACCTTAATTTTTAACTCTCTCGAAAAGAATCATACCAAAGAAAACTATAGGAGGGTCAGAAGGACTTAAAATGAAGTGAATTCATTGGACAAATTATGTTTCGGTCCCTAATCTCTTTTGCTAAACATTATACGGACCCAAATATACAATATCTTAAAATAACATTCTGGTACCTAGAATTTACTTCAAATTAACATTTCGGTACCTCTTTCTTTAAGGCACGACATATAATTTGTTAGAAATTCAAGGACCATATAATCTCACAAAATATCAAACTGAAGCATTGAAAAGAGAAGATGAACAATTCATGCATTATATTGACGGAACAAAGTGAAGTAATGAATTTTTTATATACTTACAGTAATTCGAATTTCGGTACGAGGTTTGGTAGTGCTGCTAGGACTAAAAGGTTTATCGGTGGAATAAACCCAGAATTTATGAACTCCGCCAACGTAAGAGTAACGCTGGCTCTGCGATACATCGTAGGGATACTGTACTTGGAAGTTTGATTGGCTCAGGGAAACGGAAGTGAAGCCATCAGTGGGATCAGCCTTGGAGATTGAGGCCTGCAGAACTCTAAACAGCAAAGTGCAGCCTAGGAACAAAATGGTACTTGCCATTTTACTTGCGGAAATATTTGAGGGAAGAAGATGTAATGAAATGGAAGTAATATTGTTTTTGGGGTGGATATGGAAGAGTAGTAAACAGGCATGGCTATTTATAGCCAATTAATTGAAGTTAGTTTGTGGGATTGTTATTATTATATATAATATGATATGACAGTTAATTATAATTTATCGATAGAGGAGGAAGACTAATTCCTGTTTTCATTTTCTTTTTTCTTTTCGCATTTATTTTCTTTATTCTTTTAGCTTTTATTGTCAACAATTAATTCATGGAGGTATGGGAATTGTTGGGAAGATAGAAATACATATTCGTAGTCAAAGTAAAATTAATAATGCACATGCAGTTAAATTCTTCATTGTTTGATGATTTTCAGCCTCCTGATCAAATGAGATGTTTTTTAAAAAAGAAAATATTTGAACTGAAAAAGGCTAGATTATTATGAGTTTTGTATTTTAATACATTTATTTAGGGTTAATTACATTGTATTTTCTTTTTTATTACTCTAGTAACTTATAAGGTTCGAACCTATGAATTTAGAGTTACAAAATTCTCCTTTTTACCCAAACCCCTTCTAATTACTTTCACTTCTGGTGAGATTTGATCAAATTACTTTTCGTTATTTATGATTTTTGATAATTATCAGTATCTCCTTCCTGTTTTGGTCGAATTACGAATTGGATCACTGTTAATCTAAAAAAGTAAATACAAACTTATAGCCATTTTGTTGTCCGATATTGGTTTTTAAAATTTTTTTTTAAAAACAGATTACAGAAATTTTGTTATTAACTAAACCTGTAGGAAAATAAATGTAATTATCTCATTGTTTTGAACTGTTTTTTTACATTTACATCCCCAAGATTCGAACTCAAATCTCAAGATTACAAGACACTCCCATTAATCATCACCCCCTCCCCTCTCCTCACCATGTAATTATCTCATTTACTTAACAGAAATTAATTAATGTTGAAGAACCAATATGTTTCGATGGTAAAAGTTTTAATTTCTCCACGAAGTATATAATACTATTATATTTCTCACGCACTTTAGTCTTCTTCCTTTTCATTTCAATTAGTAAAGCAAATATTCAGGGTCTTCTTAGGGTATGTTTAGTAGTATCACTTAATGTTTAAAATTATTTGATTTAGAGATAATATCTTTTTGTGTGTTTGTAACGAAATTCAAATCTCTTAATCGTTTAAGCACTACTTATTTCCTTTACAAAAATTTAAGCGGAAAAAGTTAATTTATTGCTTATCACTTAATGCGCCATGTAACAATTCTTTAAATAGTTCATATTTGATTTTGAAACTATATATCCCTTTTATTTTATTCATATTTTTTTAAATATAATTATCATACTGATTTTACTATAAATAAATTATTATTTTATTTTTCTTCATTAGCATACCACGTATTTTAAACTTTTTCACCATCATATTGTCAAATAAAATTTATCCTATTTTTTATTATTGTATTTTGGTATTAAAAATTTATTTAATAAATTATATCGTTATATGTTTTTATAAATCTCATTATAGATATGTTTTATATTACTTATATAATTTTATTAATTATATATGAGTTTTATTGTTAATTTTTTTTTTAGACTGCAACGATGAGTTCATTTTTTATTAGGAAGTTTAATAAATTTTAATAATTTTTTTTTGTATTTTAATCATTCATAGTGTGTTTTATCTTATTTCATTTCCTTATGGCTTTAATCATAATTTATATTTTATTAAAAATTTGATATTTCGCATATATAAATATAAAAATTCCGCATAAGGATAAAATGATACATTTTCAAGATTTTAGATTTACAATCAGTATATTTATCAAACAAGATCGAATAATTAAGCTTTTTGATTCAGAAATTCAGAAAATATATTTCAGCATTAAGATATTAAGTGTTTAATCAATTCAACATTATGATTTCAGCATTAATCATTCAAATATAAACATTAATTTTTATCAAACGGAACCTTAGACATATCATTAAGCAAGAATATCTAGGCAGTACAGTACTTATGTGTATAAATGATGTCAACAAAATGTTGTTCTATCTAAAGCCACGGACGAATTAGAAAACTGCACTCTCTTTTTAATATTCGATTTTAATTACATGAATATCGACATCGACCTGCAACAAACGACCGTGTATCTTACATTCAAATAATATTCTTGGTCCAAATTATTACAACGGTGTTGTTTATTTAAATATTGAGGGGGCGTTTTAATAATTTGGACAAGAATATTATTTGAATGTAGAGATTCCCTTGATCAGAGGGACACGGTCATTTTGTTGCAGGTCGATGGCGATATTCAAGTAATTAAAATCGATACACATATTTTCATCATACTATCTTTCGTATAACATAAATCAAATTTGAGACGTGTGTCGACACTTTTCCCTTAAACTCGATACGTGTATTTTATTTAATACTTCCTTCGTCCCACTCAAAGAGTTCACTTTCAAAAATTTTTTTTGTCCTATTTAAAGAGTTAACTTTGAATTTATTTATATTACATACCCTTACTAATATTACAATATGTGTCTCACAATTAACCCTTACTTCTAAAGTAAGGATATAAGTGAAAAATATGGTGTTAAATTACTTATTTTATGTGTTGTACCTCACAACTCATAATAAGTTGTACACATTTCAAACTGCACTCTTTGAGTGGGACGGAGGGAGTGTATGAAATTATTATTGTTAACAACAATATATCAATAACTAAACTCGATACATCAAATACTAAATTCGATACGCGATATATTATATGTTTTATATTAATATATTATATTATAAGTGATATGAATCCATATCTAGCAACTAAACTCGCGTATTCATGAAATGGTCAATGACCTGATTCAAGTTTTTGTCCTTGATCAATTACCATTAAGACACTCAAGTTACCAATTACCGGATAAAGGAGGGAGAAGAGGTGAATCACATGCGACAGTGATCACGTATCGCACGTGACAGTTTATCTTGAGGGGGGGGGGGGGGGGGGGGGGGGTGGGGATGGGGGGGGGGGGTGTGTGGGGTGTGCGACTGTGTCGCCCCCCCCTCACAGTGATGTGGGGGCCCACAAGTGGACCCCACTGTGCCCCCACATCACTATGAGGGGAGACACTGTCGCAGGGGTGACAACAAATCTCCCCTCTGGGAAGGAGGGGGGCTGACTTTTGAGTTCCCCACTTGTGGGCCTCCACATCACTGTGAGGGGGATCTGCTGTCGCGTGGGAAAGGAGAGGGGCTGACTTTTGAGTTCCGAAAAATATCTATGTCTGCCACCCCTTGGCTCGAGTTTGTAAAGTTATTTAAAATAGTATTTATTGAGCAAAATTGTATTATTTTACGTGGTGCAGTAGATGGAGGGAATACAATCTCTCACCTGCAGGTTACCCATTGACCGAATCAACTTCCAAATGCAAGATTGTATTGGGCAAGGGAGACCAAATTTATTGCGCAAGATTGTATTATTTCGCCAATTCTCTCTCCCCTGCAGGTTACCCATTGACCGAATCAACTCCCAAATGCATCTACAATTTGGTCTCTGCAATTTTCATGGGAGGAAGCCGATCGTACCAGCAGCCCTAATAGATTGGTCAAAATAATTACCAACATTTACTGCATTCGTTTCGTCGTCATCAATTAATATAGGCGGCCAACTGATCCCATGCATATCACTGAGAAGCCAGAATCATTCTTAAGGAAAACAATTGGCAAAGTCAAAAAATTTTATAAAATTATTTAGTGAATGATGTATATTATGACAAGTAACCACTTTCCACTTTAATTTTAAATGTTTAACATGTAAATTTTTTATATTAAATTTAGTATGATTTTTACTGTGTACAATCATGAATTAATTATTAAGTTTCAAAATCAATTTGTACATATTTATAAAATTTTTCATTATCCTTTATGTTCCTTTTTTCATTTTTTACTAGTATTATTTTCGAAATGAGTTAAACTGTAGTTCAAAATCAAATAGTGATATAATACCTACCCTACAAATTGTTACGTTAATTTAATAATTAATGTCTTGATTTTGCCCATATCATAAAATCTGCGTTTAATATTATAGTTGTGATTATACATATATAAATTTGATGAACTTCTTATTATTTTCTTTTTCTTTTTTTCTTCTTCAAAATGGAAAACATTACTGCATATTACATCTCAATGAATTGTCCAAAAGTATCTCCTTAAACTTTGAAAGTATATTACATCGAGGGGCGGAGGGACGTGTAGCCCACCAGCCATCTTAATTTTAATTTTTTTTATTATATAAAATTTTAAAAAATTATATTTGCCACACCAAAAATAAAAAATAATAAGGGGTAATATTTCTGATAAATAATTTTGGCCCTCCAAATCTACAGAGTCTTGGCTCCACCACTGATTACATCTCAATAAATTATCCAAAGTATATCCTTAAACTTTGAAGTATAGTTGACCGTATATTTTAATTACTACGTAATTTCCTAACAATTATAACATTTTTACTTTTGAATGCCATAACCTCTTACAGTGCCGGCCCTGGGCATGTGCAAACTGTGCATATGCGTAGGGCCTCCCACTTATGAGGGCCTCATTTTTACATTACATAAGTTTTTTTGTTTTTAGTTTTCTTGTATTTTTTGTTTTTTTTTTTTTGTCATTCTACTAAACTACATTCAACATAATAAATTTGAATAATTTTCATAGAAAATGCTGCTCTTCAAATTAAGGCCTCACCCTCGGATCTCATCGCATGTCATAACTGAAGAGATGATATATTATATTATTTTATTTTATGAAATTTGTGTTTGAATATTTTATATTTTAATTGTGACTTAAATTATTTTTTGGTTTAGCTATATGTTGCAAGAGAGGCTAAACACATTGGTTTTAATTGCAATTAAAAACAAACTTTTGGAAGAAGGTGACATATAGACCGCTTGAGGATGATTTTGTATTTAAGTGTACAAAAAATAAATGATACTTTTTAAGTGAATTTTTATATTTTCTCTTTGGTTGAATTTTTTTTTTTTAAATTTTAAAAACTTTAGTGGTGGGAGAAGGTTGGAGTGGTGGTTAATGGAAGTTTTGTAAGTTTGAGATTATGAGTTTTAGACCTACTACACATTTTAAAAAATAAAATAAAAGGCTTTGTTGATGAATATATACACATATATTTACATTTATGATAAATAAAATGGTATAATCTATAAATTTGAACTCTATTCAGCTAGATAGAATAATTTAGTTGTAGAATCCACTAAAGGTCTTAATAAAAAAAAAAAGAAAAACAGAACAGGGCCCCTAAACGTATAGGAACAGCCCTGACCTCTTAAGTGGCTGGGTGTTAGACCATTAATTTCCTTGCCAGCAATGATGCCATGTACGGGTAGGTGACGTCAGCATTCTGTTAGTGTAGGAGTTGCTGATGATGATCCATGCATGCTTCTAGGAGCTTGTTGGTTCCATTTAACCTTGTTAAGGAATGCTGGTTCGAAGAGTAGCTTTCAAGTGGAACCCTGGTGAAGCCGGGGTGCTTAAGTTGTTTGCACCTTAATTCCCTGAGCCGGTTACTTCCAATTTATCTGCTCGAACACTTATGTAATAAAGAATCCATGTCTTAGACTGACTAAACTGATGATGCTTTGTGGCTTGATGGAACTATGTAGCATTTTGTTATGTTTGTGATGTGGACCGAAGTACACTATGCAAAAAGTTGCTAAGGAAAGTCTAATTAAGTGGTGTAGCTCGTATAGGCTTTTCTACTTACCCAAAATCCAGATAAAAAAAATTAAACTAACCTTAGCTAATTTAATTAAGCAAGAAATCGAACCAAGTAAGCAAGAAGAGTTAAAACATGTGAATTTAATTAGGTAGAGCAAATAACCTAATTAAGCTAAGTTTCATAACTATATGTAAATCACAAGCATGCAAAATACATAAGCCAATAAAAGAAGAATACTCAAACTATAAATTTTGAAGATATGAATAATGAATATTATTGAGTTCACATAGCCCTATTTATAAGAAGTAGGGGCAGCCGAAACTTGTCCTAAAATAACTAGGAAAAGGAAATAGAATTGGAAACTAATTAAGAGATTGATTTCCTTTACAAACCAAAACCTAAATGAACTAGGTAATGGGAAATCAAGAATTTGGTCACCTTTATGGAAAGGTGCAGCTGAAAATACAAATGGAAAACAATAACGAAATAATAAGTAAATCCTATTCCAAAAAGGAGATCAAGAAGTGATCCTTTTTGGAAACTAACAAACTAGTGTAGTTGTAACAAACTTGTAACAAACTAAACCAACTTATAACAAACTAAGGGTAGAATAAGAAACGTGCACAAATCCTTATTCTTTCCCATAACCCTAACCCTATTTGAAACCCTAGTTGAGTAGGGCTTTGCGTGTGGGCTTTTTTATTGGGCTCGCCGAATTGTTGATGTGGAATGGAATCCATGGATGGTTCAACCCAATTGTCAATGGCGCATGGTAGATTTTATGTAGGGAGCTTCCAGAACATTCCAGAAACTCTAGGAATTATTTCAAAATCAAGATTTTCAAAAAAATCAAGAACTTCAAGAAACATCTCTTTAAAGTCAAAAAACCTTCTGGCGTCTTCAAGAACTTCAAGAAATAGTCTTTTCTTTATTGTGGAATGGTTTTAGGCACCTTTTCATCAAGAATTGTAAGAAGAGTTGCGATTGTAACCTTCCCAGCTTTAACTTTAAGGGCTTTGCCTTCAATTATCACTTGAACTTCTCTTGCATAAGTCTAAACTAAGTTGTCGAGATCTTCTTGCAGCTTCCTTATCATTGGCTCAGTGATATCTACAAGTTGATCCCTTTGATACGGACTCAGATCCTGAAGCATTGTTAGGACTTTGTGTAGAACTCGAACCTTCTCAGCTTCTTTGGATTCACTTGTTTGTGGACTTTTCAATGGATTAAGGATGCCCTCATCATCCCCTCCTGGTTGAAAAAGATTTGACCTCAAATCTTCATCCTGTTCATAAGTAAACAGAGACAAGTCAGCTACATTGAATGAAGTACTAACACCATACTGACCTGGTAAATCAAGCTTGTATGCATTAGACCCTATCTTGGACACGATTTGAAAAGGCCCATCACTCCGGGGATGGAGTTTCGTCCTCCTCGCAGCCGGGAATCATTCCTTTCTCATGTGAACCCAAATCCAATCTCCTGGTTCAAAGTTCACAGCCTTACGCTGCTGGTTTGCATTGTTGGCGGCTCTGGCGTATGTTTTCTCAAGGTTTGCTTGAACATTGTTATGCAGGTATTTGACGATTTTAGCCTTCTGGGTGCTGTTTAAATTAACCTGATCCTTTACCGGCAAAGGGATTAAATCCATCACTATCAAAGGACTGAAGCTGTAGGCAACTTCAAATGGATAGAACCCTGTCGAGGAGTGCTTGGATCGGGGTTAGGCAAACTCTGCAACTGGTAAGACTTCTTCCCAACTTTTTGGATTCTTTTTTATTAAGGCCCAAAGTAGATTGCCAATGGTGCAGTTAATTGGTGACTTTCGTCTGATCATTTGTCTGCTGTAGTCGAAAATAAGAGTTTTGTACCGAGGCGTGACCACAAAGTCTTCCAAAAGTAACTCAGAAATTTGACGTTCCGATAAGAAACAATGGTGCGCGGCATACCATGAAGCCGAACTATCCCCTAAAATAATAGGTCTGCAACATGTTTGGTTTCATCTAACTTCCTGCAAGGAATAAAATGAGCCAACATAAAAAAGTGATCGACTACAACAAAGAGAGAGTCATTACTTCGTTTCGTCCTTGGCAGCCCTAGAATAAAGTCCATAGAGATGTCAGTCCAAGGCACAGTAGGTATAGGTAAAGGATTGTAAAGTCAATGAGGTTTAGATGTAGATTTTGCTTTTGAACAGTTAATGCAGCGTGAGCAAATATGTTGTATATCTTTTCGCATATGAGGCCAATAAAAGTGTTATTTTAACATGTCAAGTGCTTTATGCACACCAAAATGACCAATAAGACCTCCATTGTGAGCTTCATGAACCAGTAATTCCCTAGCAGAACTACGAGGGATGCATAACCTATTTTCCTTAAACAAGAACTCATCATGTCTATAGTACTTATGAAATGCACCAGATTCACATGCTACATAAATAGTAGAAAAATAATTATCAGAAGCGTATAAATCCTTAAGATATGCAAAGCCTAACAAGGAATGATTTAAGTTAGCACTTCATACCTTTTAGATAGAGCATCAGCAACTATATTATCTTTCCCTTTCTTATATTTAATAATGTAAGGAAAAGTTTCAATGAATGCAACCCATTTGGCATGACATTTATTTAACTTACCTTGTCCCTTTAAATGTTTAAGGGACTCGTGATCACTATGTACAACAAATTCCTTGCCCATTAAATAATGTGACCAAGTTTCTAGCGCACGGACCACGGCGTAGAGCTCCTTATCGTAAGTTGGATAGTTTCATGTAGCTCCCTTCAGTTTCTCACTAAAATAGGCGATTGGCTTGGTTTCTTGTATTAAAACTGCACCAATTCCTATACCAGAGGCATCACATATTAGTTCAAAAACTCTATCAAAATAAGGTAATGCTAAAATAGATGCATGAGTGAGATCATGCTTAAGAACCGTAAAGGTGTTTTCCTGAGCCTGGCCCCACAAGAATTACACATGCTTTTTGCACAACTCATTCAGGGGTGCTACTTCAGTGGAAAAATCCCTCACAAACCATCGAGAAAATCCCCTCAACCCATGGAAGGACCTTACCTGTGCGGTCCTTGTTGGTGTAGGCGACTCCGTAATGGCTTTCACCTTTGTGTTAGCAACTTTGACGCTTTCTTTCGAGACCATAAAATCTAGAAATACAACTTCCTCAACATAGAATGTACAATTTTTCACATTGGCATACAATTTATTGTCATGTCTCTAGAATAGATGAAGACATCATCAAAATAAACCACAGCTAATTTCCCTATAAACTTTCTATGCACATGATTCAATAATCTCATAAAAAGTACTAGGTGCATTTGTTAGGCCGAAGGGCATTACCAACCACTCATATTAACCAAATTTAGTTTTAAAAGCAATTTTCCACTCATCCCCCTCCCTTATGTGAATTTGATGATAGCCTTGTGTAAGATCTATTTTCGTGTAAACCGTTGAGCCATACAAGTCCTCTAACATGTCATTAAGCCTAGGAATAGAATGCCTATACTTGATTGTTATCTTATTAACAACTCTACAATCAACACACATTCTCCATGTACCATCTTTCTTAGGGACAAGAATTACTGGTACAACACAAGGACTAAGTGATTCCCTTACCTGACCATTCGCCAGAAGCTTGTCAATCTGCCTTTGCAATTTCTTTGTTTCCTCTGTATAGGCTTTATAGGCAGGTCAATTTGGAATTGTGGCACCAGACACAAAGTCGATTTGATGTTCTATCCCACGTAGATGCGGCAATCCTTGCGGCAGCTCTCCTGGAAACACATCGTTGTATTCCTATAACAAATATTCAACTTCTATAGGAATATCCCGAGGAACATCGTTAGGGTTAGCACAATTATCTTTACAAACCAAAATAAGGACACAACCTTTTTTCGCTAACACATGTTCTACTTCCCCTACAGTAGTGAAAAAGCTACCCTTAACTTCTTCTTGAGAAGGCTCATCGAAGTTTGCCTTATTACCCTTTACAAGTTCTTTCCCCTTCCCATAGGCTAGGTGATTTTTTGCTTCTGGCGATGGCGTTCTTCATCCTGATAGATTCTGAACGCACTTCAGTAGGTGGCATAGGTAGGAACTTATGGATCTTGCCCTCCTAGCAGGCAGAGTAAGTGTTTTCAACCCCATCGTGAGTCGCCTTCAGTTCGAAGAACCATGGGCGTCTGAGCAGAATGTGACACGCATCCAATGGAAGAACATCACATAAAATAGTGGATTCAAACTTCCCAATAGTGTATGGTACGCTTACCTGCTTAGTGACCCTATAGCCTTATGAGCTGTCAAGCCATTGTAGCCAGTAAGGACGTGGATGGTTAAGTATGGGGAGTTTCATCTTCTTGACCATTTTCACTAGCCACATTGGTGCAACTCCCTCCATCAACTATCAGAACACACAACTTCCATTAACTTTAGTTCTGGCATCAAAGATGTCTGTCCGTTGAGACGTATCCTGGACAGCAGCTGTAGTCAACGATCGAGTAACTAGGTTTTGAGTAGGATCTTCTTTGATGAACTCATAGTGCTCTACCTGTTCAGTATATTTACTGCCATTAATTAACTCTAAAAAGATGTTAATAGTTTCTTCGCCTTTCTCCTCTTTGGAAATATACTCACCATCTTGGCCTAACAAAACCATGCGGATTTTAGAGTAATCTCGCATGTAGTGGCCATGGGCTGAGCACTTGTAGCATGTAACATCCAGGATTGATTGGCGAGGTGTGGCAGGTGTCCTTGGCATTGAAGAAGATGGGGTGGTGGCAGGGACAATAGCTTTGCGTTCAGAGTTGAATGACTTCTTTGCTGGTGGAGAGTACACCGGATTCTTTCTCCATGCCGGTGTTATATGTTTATGTATACGTTTTTCACTTCTTTTTTAGTTATTTATTTTTTATTTTAAGTCTTTTAATTGTAGGGAAAGTTGCATATTCTTGTGTGGTGGATTTTTTAGGGTTGGTGATTAGTGTATTATTTTGTTTGCTAGTATCTTCTTTTTTCCTTTGTGCTATATTTTTCTTCTTCACCTGGTAGTGTTCATAATTTGTCCTCTCTTTTCAATTTTTGATTTCACTTGTGGATATGTTTTGTGTGGTGGTCTTTTACATTTCTCTTTGTGTTTCAAGAATTTATGTATGCCACGAAGGAGAGGACGACCTCGTCATGTTCTAATTGAAGATTTAATGGATACTTAAAGAGGACAAGGTGGCCAAGGCCATGGGAATAAAAATTAAGGTGGCCAAGTCCATGGAAATGATAATGCAAACAATGGTCAAATGGAAGAATTTTCAAGAGTTCTTTGGGATTATCTTACTTCCCACTATCAAGAGGGGCAATAGTCTCGGGAAAATTTTCATTTAAAGCCTGGTACACTCCAATGTTTACTTTCCTTATGCCACTTTGGAGGAAGCACTATGGAAGATCTTCATAAGTATGTTTTTAATTTTAAAGATGTTAGTGACAATATGGACCACTGGGGATTGTCTATGGATGCAATTTGCCTTCGACTTTTTCATTTCTCTTTGAAGGACAAGGCGCGAACATGGTTCAAACAATTGGCACATAATTTCATTCATAGTTGGGGAGGATCTCTCTCAAGTATTTTTTCTACATATATCCCTATTCATCATATCTTCCTATAAATACTATATTATGGAATAATATAATATAACATGTATATAACTAGTAATATTTGATATATAATATATAATACCACAGATTAGTTGTTACCTTAGAGCAAATCCAATAACAATATTTCGAGCATCCACGAATGATATGTTTGGAAGATGAACGGCACAGTTGTCCTGCCTCTAATGGTATCAACACGAACAACCTATGGGATCCTTTTAAAGGATTGACCAATCAGAGGATTGACAACTAGATCACCAGGATATTGTTATGTGCAAGTTATGCAAGACATATCTCTCATTCCAATGATTTATTTATAGATATTCTAATGGTAGAACCTATTACAAGTAGGAAACCTAACACAATAGGAAACACAATATAAATAGGAAACCATACTGAGATATTTTAATAAGTCCCTAGAGTTAATTTATCCAATAAATTAATCCATAATTAATTATTTTAACCCAATCATATATTCTTATGTGCGTGACCCTTTAGGTTGCCTAAACATGTTGGCAATAAATATAATGGATTTAGGACATAAAACCAACAAACTCCCACTTAGCCTAAAGACAATATGACATCAGATTTGGAATTAACCCACTCAAATTTATAAACCTAGATTGGCCTCTAGCCAAGCATTAGACCACCAATGTTAGAAAAAGTCATGTGATCAACTTCACCTTTCTATGAACGAATTCCGTATAATTAATATCCTTTCACCATACCATATCCCAATTAGTTCAAGAGTAAGGATCTATGTGACACCCCAAGCCCTGACCTCCCTATTTCAGACAGGAGTCGTGGCCAGGATGCTTGTCTGGTTAGCACCAGGACTCACTCCTGATACACAAAGCACTAATTATTATAAAACATTTATAAACAAAATTAGAATATGATATATTTTATTTCACTAATACAAATGTACAAGTGTAGTTTTATACCTATTACAAATTTCTCGCCTTAATTACCTAGTACAAGACTTCATCCTATAATCCTGATGCTTCCAAAATAACCGGTTTAAATGAGTTGAGATCATGAAAATCACCTATCATTCACACTGGAATAGAAAAAATGAAAAATCAGTGTTAAAAGGGTTAAATAACCTGTGTGAAAGACCTAATTTGTGTAGTGCATTCACATCATTCTCACATGTATAAGTTTGTATTTACTTGTGACTAAATGAGATATAATGCTTTGGTGATCTATCTAAATTATCATCTGGGTCTAGAAAGAGCTCAAAATTCATCATGCAAATCTAATTCTAGGCCAAAACCTATGTAGGCTTATGAAGTTGATTTCACATTCCACTGCATACAATTGCTCTTTAAAATATATTTTTCACATCTTTTTTATATTTATTATTAGGGTGAATTGAAATTTTAGTTACCTTACTTGCTAATGTTTACGTTTTAGTCACCATATTTTTTAATTATTTTTGTAGTCACCATACTTTAGTTTTTGCACTTTTTGGGTCATTCTGTCAAATGTCTCCGTTAAGTGGCTAACAGAGCCAATTTTATTGAGGGTATTTTCTTCATTAGTCCAACTAGCTAAGGAATCCATATTCGTTATAGCTTGTTGATTCTACTCTTTCTACCGTTCTACCTTCTACCCTTACGTGTCCCCCTTGTTGCTTAGGAAATACGTGTTTGTGCCGGTAATTATTTATTTTGTATTTTTTTAATCGTGCGACCTCACTGGGCTATGGAGCTCACCCCTTAGACCTTTGCATGTTTTCGACTAGTGTGATGCTGATAAAGGGCCTTTTGCTTAGGTTTTGAAATGCTATTATTGTACTATTACTTAAGAACTTAGTTTTATCGTTTTGAAGTACTATTGTAATATTATGACTTAGCGTTTATAACTTTTATAAATCTCATGTAGTTTGAAAGTTTATGATTACTTTAAGAAATAAATGTATTATCTACTTAGCGATTGCTCTGTATATCGTGAATGAGTCTTGGTGCGAACCAAGCAGGCATCTCGGTCGCAACTCCCGCCAAACAGGGAGGTTGGGGTTGGGGTGTCATAGCATATGCTGTAGAGATGCCTTAAAATAGTTTATTATAAGCATTTCTTGCTCACTAGTAATGTGATAAAGCAAATGTGATAAAGCAATAGAAATAATTTTCTTCAAAAGACTTAAAATGCTTTGACTAATTTTAAGTACATGAAATATATTAATTTTTTTAAAAAAAATTATCATAATACTGATTTATTATCATTGAATTTATCACCAATAACCAATTATGTGATCAACAAAATATTTTACCCCTACATACTTAAAGTGCTTTGGTGCTTTAATATCCTCATCGCAAAAGCTAAAAGCTGAAAAGCCCTAAGCTCCGCGCTGAAAATCTGCTCCATCGTTGCTCCAGCATCCACATGCTATGCCGCAGCAGCTTGACCGGCGTCCGACAATTTAGCTCTCTATTGCAAGTCGTTACAGTTCTCCATTGCAACTCCAACACAGCTCCAATAAATTCAATTTTTCTTATCTCATTTAAATTGTGAGTCTTCATTTAGTTTATATTTATACATATGATTGGTTATTAATTACTAAATTATATCAGATGAATTTTTTTATATTTATTTAGTTATGATTAATGTTTAAGATAAGTTAGTTTAAAAATTTTGAATTGTGATTTGATTTTGTGAGTAAATTTTATTAATCTCTTGATTCAATGCTTACTTTGTCCTTGTGATTGTGATTATTAAATTTATAATTATTTGTGTGCAAATACAAATATTTTGTATGTAATTGAATTTAAATATTTGTAATATTTATGATTTTGTGAGTTATGAAAATTTACGTACGTAATTCAATTATATTTTAGAGAGTTTATTTTATGTAGTGTTGATCAATTATGTTAGGGCTATGGATAATTTTTAAAACAAAGCATTGAGTCTTCTAGTAACTCTAATAAAGAGAATAGTGTGGAAAACATTTTCATGTGAAGCTCAATCCGAATGATGTTGTCAGTGACCTAGGATTACGGAAGACAATTAAGGACTAGCATGGGAGATGAGTGGATTAATGACAATTTGGCAGTATATATCGAGTAGGAGGTTTTGGTGAAGTTTGTCAATGAACCAATTAACATATGAAGGAGCGTATGATATAATTGTCTCATATGATTCCCACACTAGATCCTAGCAATTCAAATGTCAACAAAAACTTGTTCATAATTGCTTATATAATGACATTTTAACCACATATTTATTTAATGATATGAATTATATTTTTCTTGCTTGTATTGTTGAGTCTCCCCTCATATTTAGATCTGACTCCGCCACTAATCATACAATTTGAATTGTAATATAAATCAAGGATGTGAGTAGCAGGGATCTATACGTTTGTATGCATTGTATCGTTCGCAGTGCATCCACAATCAAGCAAATCCAATTCCCTTTTTAAAATCCCTTAAAACAAAAATCAAGCTCTCTAGGCTCATATATATATATATACTCACAATCCCAGCACATTCAATTGAAAATCAGAATCACACGGTAGTGATTTCAAAATCCAATTGCATTCAGGGCAAGGATCAAACCCAATACTCATTGCGACATTCATTCGACATATGCCGAAAAATACATTGTACTTTTAGCCATTGATGTCATCGATGGACCGTACTGAAATCACCGTTGAAGATTCCTTTGTAGTTTATAGTATAAGGAAAACCATTGGGAAAATTCGTACAAGTTCATGCAGTAAAATGCATTATCTGAGTTCGTCCGAGTAGCATTCCAAATTAGGCACCAAGTCGAATGACCTCCAGTACCACTTGTTAGACGTCGTCGGACAGGCTCCAGTGGACGATGTCTCAGACAGGCTCCTGTAGACGACGTCTCGAACGGATTCTCGGATGGGTTCTAGTGGCTACTAAGAGATGCAACTCTTTGATTTCTTCCTTTGGATATGTCTTTTGATCGAAGTGTTGCATCCTAACTGTTGAATGGATGATTGCATCTATTCATAGGTTAATCATATCCCATGAACGCAACCTTTCAACTCTATAAATAGAGGGTGATTGCCACATATCAAAATTAACTAATTTCCATCTTCTTTCTTGTCTAAACAATCTAAGAACTGTCTACTTAGTTGTTTACGAAAAATTTATTGTATCCTAGAAGTGATCTTCCCACATTCGCTGTTAGACATATAGTGGGGGCATTAAACACTTTAAGGAAAGTGATTTACACGCCTTAGATTTTTTTTCTTTGTGACTTACTAAAGTCTTTCTTCTTCTTATATTTTATGCATTCTTAAGTCTTAAAGACCCATTTATCTTCAATCTTAAAGTGTTTAATTTCGTTAATCATAGAGGTAACTCATGAATCAACCATGAAATTCATGAATCAAGACTTTGTGAAGCTCGACCGACTCGATTGCATGGGGACCAACTTTAGGCTATGACAAACTAATTTTCTTTTTGACTACTCTAAATGTCATATACATCTTGGAAGAAAATCTTCCTGTGCTTCCTCCTCCTTCAGATAAAGACACCGATGAAGTACAGAGGCAAAGGAAGAAGCGACTTGAAGATGAAGGGCTTTGTTGTGGGTACATTCTCAACAACGTGTCAGATAACATTTATAACATGTTTACAAGTGAGAAAGATCCACGGGTGATCTGGGCTACATTGGAGCAAGAATATGCAATTCAAAAGCAAGGCTCAGATAAGTTTTTAATTAAAAAGTTTTTAGATTTCAAGTTTATTAACAACACTCCTCTTCTTGATCAAGTTCACAATCTTCAAGTAATAGTTTCTAAAATAAAAGACAACAGGATCGAACTTCCTGAACCATTCCAGATCGGAGCAATTATTTCAAAATTGCCTTCTACATGGAAAGGTTACCAAAAGAAGATGTTACACACTTCTGAAGTTTTATCCTTGTCTAGTCTGTTGAATCATTTACGAATTGAAGAAGGAACAAGGATCTTGCACAAGGATGATCCTGAAGCAAGTGATCCTAAAATGAGCGCTGTTGAGGAAAGTAAGCCAACAAACAACAAGAGGAAGAAGCCTGAATTTGCTACGGTAAAGGACAAAAAGAAATATAGGGCCTGCTACAACTGTGGCAAGAAAGTCCACTACAAGGCAGAGTGTAGGTCCAAGAGGCAGAATGGAAATTCAGGAAATTTCCAAAGTACTAATCTTGTGGAAGAGTGCACAGAAGTAATTGCCATGTTATCCTTAGGGATGGTGACTGAACTACACATGGCCACTACCACTTCTAACAAAGATTGGTTTTATGATTCCAGGGCTGCAGTGCATGTGTGCAATGACAAGGACCAGTTTGAGAACTACAAAGTTCTTGAAAATCATTTTGTGATCATAGCTAATGGTGGGAAGGCAAAAGTGCATGGAAAGGGATATGTTCACATAGTCTTCACTTCTGGCAAAAAGCTTATTCTCACTAATGTTTTACATGTTCCAGAAGTTGTCAAGAATCTGGTTTCAGCGGACATTCTCAACAAGAAGGGAATAAAGGCTGTCTTAGAATCTGACAATGTAATATTTTCTAAGAATGGCATTTTCTTAGGAAAATCCTACTCTTGTAATGGCATGTTCATGCTCTCTATCAATAAAGTTGAATCTTCTGCTTATATGCTTGAGTCTTGTTCTTATGGTTTATGGCATGGTAAATTAGGACATATGAATCATAAGGTGTTGCAAATTTTGTCTAAAAATGATTTCATATCCTTCAATGATCCAGTGAATAAGAAATGTGAGACTTGTATATAAGAAAAGAACACAAAGTTGCCATTTCCAAGAGTGGAAAGAAACACACAGTTGCTTGAATTAATTCATTCAAATGTGTGTGAGTTAAATGGTTTTCTAACTAGGGGCGGAAATAAATACTTTGTCACTTTGATAGATAATTGATCAAGATTTGTGCATGTTTATCTAATGAAACACAAGGATGAGGTATTTGGAATGTTTAAAGCATTCAAGGCTTTTGTAGAAACTAAGTTGAACAAGAAGATCAAAATTTTGAGAAATGATAGAGGAGAGGAATACCTTTCTAGTGACTTTAATAAATTTTGTGAAGAAAATGGCATTGTGCATCAAACAAGTGCACCATATACTCCACAGAAAAATGGCTTGGCTAAAAGGAAAATTAGAACTTTACAGGACATGGTTAATGCCATGTTAATAAGTTCAGGTTTGCCAAAAAATCTGTGGGAAGAAGCCTTGTTGGCTGCTTGCCATGTGCAGAATATAATTCCTTCTATGAGGACTAAAGTGTCCCCTTTATGAGATTTGGAAAGGAAGAAAACCAAACCTATCATACTTGAAGGTTTGGGGCTGTATTGCATACTATCATGTCCCTGAATTCAAGAGGACTAAGTTAGACCAAGAGCACTAAAGTGTGTGTTCTTAGGATATGTAGAAAATTATAAGTCTTATAAGCTACTAGAAGTTGATTCCAATGTAATTGTAGAATCAAGGGAAATTGAGTTCTTAGAAGATAAGTTTCTACAGAATTCAAAGAATAGTGATGTTCCATCTCATGACCCCAGTACTTCACAAAATGCAATAAGAAAGGAACTTGATTCTTCTAATGAACCAAGAAGAAGTCAAAGATAAAGGAAGGAGAAACATCTACCTTCAGATTTTATTTCCTCTCAATCGATTGTCTTCCTAGTTGATGGAAGCAGGGATACTCTACTTAATAAAATTCCTATTTTGTTAAGTGTAGAAGATGACCATAAGACATACAATGAGGCTATAAAATCAAGGGATGCTGCATTTTGGAAAGAGGCCGTAAATGATGAAATGGATTCTATATTGTTTAACAATATATGGATCTTAGTTGATTTACCATAGGGTTCAAAGCCTATTGGATGCAAGTGGGTGTTCAGAAGGAAAAGAGCAACAGATGGAACGATTCTCACGTACAAAGCAAGGTTAGTAGCAAAAGGTTATAAGCAAAGAGAAGGTATTGATTACTTTGATACTTATGCTCCTATTGCTAGAATTACATCAATTAGGGTTGTAATTGCCTTAGCTTCTATTTTTAATCTTTATGTTCATCAAATGGATGTAAAGACAACATTCTTAAATGGTGATTTGCATGAAGAGGTGTACATGGAACAACCAGAAGGCTTTGTTCTACCGGAAATGAACACAAGGTACAAATTGGTTAAGTCATTGTATGGACTTAAACAAGCTCCTAAACAATGGCATGAGAAGTTTGAGAATGCTATATTACTTGGTAGTTTTAGATTCAATAATGCAGATAAGTGTATTTATTCTAAAACTACAAGTGAGTACTGTGTGTTGATATGCCTATATGTGGATGACATGCTAATTGTGAGTAATACCTTAAAAGGCATTGCTGAAACTAAAAAGTATCTAGCCTCTAAGTTTCAAATGAAGGATCTTGGTGAGGTTGATACTATTTTAGAAATAAAAGTAAAGAAGCATAGTGGGGTTTATGCTCTTTCTCAATCTCATTATGTTGATAAAATCTTGAAGAAGTATCAACATTTGGGTGTGAAAGAAGTGAGTACTCCTATGTATCCAAGTGTTAGGCTTGTTGAAAATCAAGGTGAACCAATAGCACAACTTGAATATTCAAGTGTCATTAGTAGTCTCATGTATGCCATGAGTTGTACAAAGCCAGATATTGCATATGCAGTGTGCAGATTGGCAAGGTACACAAAGAATCCAAGCAATGATCATTGGAGGGCTATAGCAAGAGTGCTGGGTTATCTCTTGAAAACAAGAGATTTGGGACTCTATTACAACAATTTTCCAAGTGTAGTTGAGGGATTCTCAGATGCAAGTTGGATAACGAGCATTAGTGATCAAAAGCCTACAAGTGGTTGGATATTCATGCTTGGAAATGGTGCTGTATATTGGGCATCAAAGAAACAAACAATTATAACTCATTCTACCATGGAGTCTAACTTTGTTGCTTTGTGTTCAGCATCAAAGGAGGCTGGGTGGTTAAGAGATCTGTTGTTAGATATAGATTTCTGGCTAAAACAAATGCCACCTATTACTATCTATTGTGATAGTGAAGCAACTGTGTCTAGAGCTTTAAATAATGTATACAATGGAAAGTCTAGACATATAAGCTTGCGACATGCCTACATTGGAGAGGTTTTGAAGAACAATGTTGCCATCATTGTGTTTGTTACAACACACAAAAATCTAGTGGATCCGTTGATCAAACCTCTTACAAGAGAGTTGGTGTATTCGACAACATTGGTTATGGGATTGAGAACTCTGATCTAAAATTGCTAGATGATGGGAACCCAACCTCCTTCTAGTATCCCTAGTATGAGAGGTTTAAAGGGTAATAACAAGTCACTAGAATAATTGTGAACACCAAATTGTGTGTAGACCATACCAAAGAAAGGTGTTAAACAAAGTAACTCTTAAGTGAGAGGATGACTTAAGTGTCTTAATGAAATTTGTCTTTAACTATTTATTTGGTAAATTACAAATAAACTGGAACAAATTTCACCTATGTAATCATAGAGTGTGGTGCCGCCTTCGGCTAGAGTTTAGAATTATCTCTAGTATATGGTTACAGAACTAGGATGAGCACACGGCATATGATTGCTACAATTAGTTGTGATTGTCATATGGAAAATGAGATTCGCATGTGTGCTAAGTTTCAATTGAGATCAAATTTTAGTTTAAGCATTGCGCCACCAACCTTTGCTCAGTTTAGTGACTTAGTTGCACTAAAGGAAAGTTCAAGACTAAAGTCACTTTCTCCTAAGTGTGATTTCATGTAAGTGTTAGTTTATACTATAAACTAAGTGGGGGATTGTTGAAGATTCCTTTGTAGTTTATAGTATAAGGAAAACTATTGGGAAAATTCGTGCAAGTTCATGCAGTAAAATGCATTATCTGAGTACGTCCGAGTCGCATGCCAAATCTGGCACCAAGTAGGACGACCTCCAGTACCACTTGTGAGACGTCGTCCAGACGGGCTCCAGTAGACAACGTTTCGCACGGATTCTCGTACCGGTTCTAGTGGCTACTAAGAGATGCAACTCTTTGATTTCTTCCTTTGGATGCGTATTTTGATCAAAGTGTTGCATCCTAACTGTTGAATGAATGATTGCATCTATTCATAGGCTGATCGTATCCCATGAACGCAACATTTCAACTCTATAAATAGAGGGTGATTGCCACATATCAAAATCAACTAATTTCCATTTTCTTTCTTGTCTAAACAATCTAAGAACTGTCTACTTAGTTGTTTACAAAAAATTTATTGTATCCTAGAAGTGATCTTGCCACATTCCCTGTTAGACATATAGTGGGGGCATTAAACATTTTAAGAAAAGTGATTTACACGCCTTAGATTTTTTTTCTATTGTGACTTACTAAAGTCTTTCTTCTTCTTATATTTCCTGCATTCTTAAGTCTTGAAGACCCAATTTATCTTCAATCACGTACAAGATCTGCCTCATCAATGCAATGTATGGTGTGTGTACCGATGGGGAGAACACACTCTAGGTTTGGTTAGAGCAGAGAGAGAAGGAGTCAGAGATATTACGTATAAATAGACACTAGTACACAAATGATCCAAGAAGCGCCCCTTTGGAGGCGGGTGTACAAAAACCCGCCTCCAAAGGGGCCGAAAAATTCTTTGGAGGCGGGTGCAACATCCACCCGCCTCCAATAACTAATTATTGGAGGCGGGTGGATATTGCACCCGCCTCCAATAATTAATTATTGGATGCGGGTGCATGTTGCACCCCCTCCAAATCTCTTTGGAGGCGGGTGCAACATGCACCCGCATCCAATAATTAATTATTGGAGGCGGGTGCATTATTGGAGGCGGGTGCAATATCCAACCGCCTCCAATAATTAGTTATTGGAGGTGGGTGGATGTTGCACCCGCCTCCAAATCTTTTTGGATATCTCAATGGAGGCGGGTGAAGCCAAAACCCGCCTCCAAAGTGTTTTGCAAATTTTCCAATTTCATTATATGAAAAGGAGGCGGGTGCATTTTTGCAAAATTTTTAATAGTAGTTCAAAAAAAAATTTTTTTTGGATTGTTGAAAATAATTTTAATAATTTTTCGGGATTCTAGTGAGGCGAAAAATAGTAAGTAATAAAAATTACAATTTTTAGAAGGAAATATAGAAATATATATTTTCTATTTTAATATGAAATACATAAATATATGTAGCCTAGTGGTAAATTTAATATGCAAGAGTCAAGTGAATTTGAAGGCGCGAGTTCTATTCCTATCAACCATAAAGTGCAAAAAAAATTAAATTTTTTTTTCGGAGGGTTATTGGAGGCGGGTGCAATTGTGCAATTTTGCACCCGCCTCCATAACCCCCTAAGGGTGGTGGGTGCGGGCACCTCCAAAGGGAGGCGCCCGCAGGGGAGGCAGCACCCGCCTCCATGCCCCTTAGGACCCGCCTCCTAAGGGGCATTTTAACCATTTTTCTCGGTTTTGGTACTTGTTGCCCGAAAATTTCAAGACTGGTATTTCATAAATTATTTTTTATTAGCATAATTAATTCTCCATCAATTTTATTGATTTTTAATACGCAATTGCATACTGCATATTTGATTATAAGAGCACTGGCCTTTGAATTGGAAAAAAAAAAAAAAAAAAAGGAGCACAGCCCTGCCTAAAAACCCAAGAAATACGTGTGGATTTCTTTCTTTTATATTTTATTTATTTTATGAAATAAGACATGGTAATTGAACAGTGATTCAGTAATTAGTCAAAGAAACAAAAAAACCCCATAGCATTGTTTTCTTAATTAATGTGTTCATGACATTATTATAAACTAGAAATTAAATCATCTAACACCAATCATTGAGAACTATCTATTATTACATTATTTCACGGGTTTCTTGATTTTATTTTTTCCCATGCTTAATCTCTTGGATTCACTACGTTCTAAGAACTTTGATTCCAGTCCAGCGAGACTCCATGTAATTGGAAGGATTGTCCTGCGTGTACACTCCGAATTTGAAATAATGGGTGGCAACACCATTATCTCCAGTTTCATACTTGAACACTCCGTTGATGTAAACCTAGACTTTTCGAGTGCCCACATTATGGATCACATTAACTCGGTACCATTTGTTGTAAACACTAGGAATTATGACTGGGCTTCTATAGTATGTGAGATTTGGATTGTACACTCTCAACATCGTGGTTGTGGCCTGAGTGCTTCCTCCGAATATTTGCATTACGCTCACACCTGTAGTTCCAGATGGAATGTAAACGTACACCTGTAGTTCCAGATGGAATGTAAACGTACCCTTTGCCATGTCCCGGAAGTGTAGTCATAACCCTATTAAGAAGGAAAAGGGATGATGTGATTTTTCTTGCATAAACAAAAACAATTCAATGTTTAAAAGTATGCAAAAAGGAAAAAACTAAAAAATCATAGACAATGTTCTTAAAGTTGAGTCATACCAGTTTGCTGGTTGAACCATTGAATAGACCAAATTAATTCAAATCTTCTGTAATCGGTACTCATATTTTCTCATATGAGGTACCGAATATAGGGATCCTAATTGTGTGGGTGATAGCTCAACTCTTACTCTTACAAGTAGAGTCAAGTTGTGGGATTCAACTTGTACATTACATCATAATCTTACAGTGAAAAGAAAACTTATCTCTAGGTCTAGTTTTTGTTTCACAAGTTTTCTTCGCATTATTTAATTAAGGGCTTCTTTCAATTAGAGGTGTTACCCGGCCTATTCTTTTGTTGACTACTTATAAATAAGGTTGTGCAAAGCATGGTATAGAAGAATATCCTAATGTTTATTTATTTTTTAAATAGAAGAAAACCGTTTAGAGAGCTTGATTCTTGTATACCACAATTAAGTAATTGGAAGTTGGAACCATTTTGTTAATGCAAACTTCGTATGTTAGCTTATTTCAAGCAATTTTTAAAAACATGTTTTTCAAAAATATTTTTAAATACAAATTCTGTATTGAAAATGTAAAAAAATTTAAAAAAAATAAATAGATACAATAGTTGAATAGTTGAAAAAATGAATGAAAATAGGGAGAAACAACTATAATATATAAAATATACTGTTGAAAAGAAAAATACTCAAATAAAATCGAAACATGAGGTGCTGGCAGCGGCGGAGAGAAGGTGGGGCGGAGGGGTGCCACTACCCCGCCTTTCCCCGGGAGCAAAGGGTAGTAGTATTACTACCCTTCGACTCCGCCCCGTCGGCGGCGCAGCTGAAACCTTCAGCTGCTGCCCCGCCTTTAGTCTTCTCGGAGAAGAAGACCCGCTGGCCGCTGAAGAAGAAGAAGTCTTCAGGTTTTTCTTTTCTGCCCCCTTAGTAAAATGACGTCATTTTACTAAGGGGTAAAAAGCAAAAAAAAAAAAAAAACATTAAGGGCCTGACCCAAAATTAGATTTTGCAAATTAATCCCTCCCTAATTTTGAATCGGCAGCCAATAATTCAATTTACCCCAATTCTTAACCTAACATTTCCTTCATTTCTTTCCTCTCTTCTCTTTGCTTGCCTGTCCAAAACAGAGCAGCAGCAGCCAAGGCTCAGAGGCGGCATTCTGGCTCCGTAAACAACCACCGTGCACCGCCTCCGCCGCCGTCCGTCCAGCGTCCATTGCAGTCTGCAGCAGTGCACCTTTCTCCGGTTCTCCCTCCCTTTGGCCTTTATAGCTTGTATCTTTGTAAGTTTTATTTTTATTTTTTTAAATTTTAATTTTTGTGTAGGTTTTTATTGTTAGTAGTTTAATTTTATAATTTATTATATATAATATATGTGATGATTCTAATGAATGATTATATACTATAGCAATGTTGTTTTAAATTTTAGAATTTTTATTAATTTAGAATTTAATATTCATATATGGAATTGTGATTATATATTTGTCATTGTGTGTTTATTATTGATTAATTAATTTTGAATATGTAATTATTTAATAATTTGTGTGATGCTTGTTTTTTTTTTTTTTTTATAGTTTTATGTTATTTGGTTAATATATACTTTGAAGGGTATAATTTTATTTGGTAAGTTTGGTAAATTTTGATAGGTTATGGATAAATTTTTGAAACGAGGTATAGAAGTTTCTAAGAACTCTCGTGAGGATAAAAGTAAGGAAAAACATTCTCGTGTGGAATTCAATCGGGATGATATTGTCATGGACCTAGACCTACAGAAACCAATCATAGAATATGATATGTTTATTAGAGATCAAGTTCGAAGAGGGTATTTGGTTAGAGGTCCTTGTCAAGATTGAAAATGAAGTAATTTTGCAACACTATCAAGCTATTAGGGAACGCAGAGCACAATTATCTCATATTACTGATGCATCCGGTTGTGGTGGTTCAGGCTTCAAGATTTAGTTTTTGTACCAGTATTTCTTTGTTTTTAAATTTCTCATTAGGGTTTTTTTTTGTTTTTAGACATATATTGTTATGTTTATTTTGATACTTTACTATTATGTATTTTATTTAATGACACGCGAAAAAATTTTCTATTACGCTCGCCCCTCCAGGAATTTAGTTCTGCGTTCGGCACTGGCTGCTAGGACTAAAAGGTTTATCGGTGGAATAAACCCAGAATTTATGAACTCCGCCAACGTAAGAGTAACGCTGGCTCTGCGATACATCGTAGGGATACTGTACTTGGAAGTTTGATTGGCTCAGGGAGACGTAAGTGAAGCCATCGGTGGGATCAGCCTTGGAGATTGAGGCCTGCGCAACAGCAAAGTGCAGCCTAGGAACAAAATGATACTTGCCATTTTACTTGCGGAAATATTTGAGGGAAGAAGATGAAATGAAATGGAAGTAATATTGTTTGTTGGGGTGGATATGGAAGAGTAGTAAACAGGCATGGCTATTTATAGCCAATTAATTAAGGTAGTTTGTGGGATTGTTATTATTATATATAATATGATATGACAGTTAATTATAATTTATGCATAGGGGAGGAAGACTTCCTTTTTTCATTTTTTTTTCTCTTTTCGCATTTATTTTCTTTATTCTTTTATCTTTTGTTGTCAACAATTAATTGATGGAGGTATGGGAATTGTTGGAAGATATATATACATTCGTAGCCAAAGTAAAATAAATAATTCACATGTAGTTAAATTCTTTATTGTTTGATTATTTTCAGCCTCCTAATCAAATGAGATGTTTTTTAAAATAGAAAACATTTGAACTGAAAAAGGTTAGATTATTATGACTTTTGTACTTATACATTTATTTTGGGTTAATTACATTTTTTTTATTTTTATTACTCTTGTAACTTATAAGGTTCGAACCTATGAATTTAGAGTTATAAAATTCTCCTTTTTATCCCACCCAACCCCCTTCTAATTACTTTTCATTATTTATGATTTTTGATAATTATCAGTATCTCCTTCCTGTTTTGGTCGAATTACGAATTGGATCACTATTAATCTAAAAAAGTAAACACAAACTTTATAGCCATTTTGTTGTCCGATATTGGTTTTTTAATGTTTTTTTTTTTATAACAGATTACAGAAATTTTATTATTAACCAAACCTGTAGGAAAATAAATGTAATTCTCTCATTGTTTTAAACTTTTTTTTACATTTACATCCCAAAGATTCGAACTCAAATCTCAAGGTTAGAAGACACTCTCATTAATCACCACCCCCTCCCCTCTCCTCACCATGCACTTATCTCATTTACTTAATAGAAATTAATTAATGTTGAAGAACCAATATGTTTCGATGGTAAAAGTTTTAATTTCTCCAATGAAGTATATATGTAATACTATTATATTTCTCATGCACTTTAGTCTTCTTCCTTTTCATTTCAATTAGTAAAGGAAATATTCAGGGTTTCTAAGGGTCTGTTTGGTAGCATCACTAAATACTTAAATTATTTGATTAAGAGATAATATCTTTTAGTGTGCTTGATAACGGAAATTTAAATCTCTTAATCGTTTAAGCACTACTTATTTCCTTTACAAATATTTAAGCGGAAAAAGTTAGTCTATTGCTTATCACTTAATGAGCCACGTAACAATTATTTAACTAGTTCATATTTGATTTCCGAAACTATCCATTTTTATTTTATTTATATTTTTTTATATAATAATCATACTGATTTTACTACAAATAAATTATTATTATTATTATTATTTCTTCATTAGCATACCACATATTTTAAACTTTTTCATCATAATATTGTCAAATGAAATTTATTTTATTTTTTGTTATTGTATTTTGGTATTGAAAATTTATTTAATAAATTATATCATTTATATGGTTTTATAAATCTCATTCATAGATATGTTTTATTATTAATTATATAATTTTATTAATTATATATGAGTTTTATTGTAAATTTTTTGTTTTTAGACTGCAATAATGAATTCATTTTTTATTAGGAATTTTAATAAATTGTAATAAAATTTTTTTAATCATTCAATTCATTTATCATAATTTATATTTTATTATAAAATTTGATTTTCGCATATATAAATATAAAAATATCCACCATAAGGATAAAATGGTACATTTTCAAGATTTCAGCTTTAAGATCAGTATATTTATCAAACAAGATCGAGTAATTAAGGTTTCTGATTCAGAGGTTCGAAAAATATATTTCAACATTAAGATGTTAAATGTTTAATCAATTCAACATTAAGCAGTAATTTTTATCAAACGGAATCTTAGACATGATCATTAAGTAAGAATATTCCAAAGTCAAAGGCAGTACAGTACTTATGTATATAAATGATGCCAACAAAATGTGGTTTTATCGAAAGCCACCGGACGAATTAGAAAACTGCACTTTCTTTTTTAATATTCGATTTTAATTACTTGAATATCGCCATCGACCTTCAACAAAACGACCATTGTATCTCTACATTCAAATAATATTCTTGGTCCAAATTATTACAACGGTGTTGTTTCATTTAAATATATTATAAAAGAAACCATATTATTGTTTAATTTACACAGGAAAAAAAAAATTAATGATAGACATTTCAATATTCATCACAACTTTTGCATAGCAACACAAGTGCCATATGTAAGAAGCATAAATTTAATGAAATTAAATTAAATTTAAGCTATACAAGAAGCACAACTTTTGCATAGCAACTTGTATTTATTTGTCAATTATGTGATATTAATAATATTTTCATAAAAATGCAACAAATGAATACATGTCACGTGAATTGCTATGCAAAACTTGTGATGAATATTTGAGATGTCTATCATTACTCATTTTTTTATTGTGAGTAAATTAAACAATATTATGGTTTCTTTAAATTATTTAAATGAAACAATGCCGTTTTAATAATTTGGACAAAAATATTATTTGAATGTAGAGATTCCCTTGATCAAGAGGGACACGGTCGTTTGTTGCAGGTCGATGGCGATATTCAAGTAATTAAAATCAATACTCATATTTTCATCATACTATCTTCCGTATAACATAAATCAAATTTGAGAAGTGCGTCAACACTTTCGCTCTTAGACTCGATACGCGTGTTTTATTTAATATATGAAATTATTATTATTAATTACAATATATCAACAACTAAACTCGATACATCAAATACTAAATTCGATACGCGATATATTATATGTTATAAGTGATATGCAATATCCCAGCAACTAAACTCGTGTATTCATGAAATGGTCAAATGGCATAATTCAAGTATTTGTCCTTGATCAATTACCATTCAGACAATACCAAGTTACCAATTACCGAATAGAGAAGGGGGGAGAGGGGGTGAGATCACACGTGACACATGATCACGTATTGCACGTGACAGGCGATCAGGAGGGGGAAGGAGAGGGGCTGACTTTTAAGTTCTGAAAAATATCTACGTCCACCCCCTTGGCTCGAGTTTGTAAAGTTATTTAAAATAGCGTTTATTGCTCAAGATTGTATTATCTTACGTGGTGCAGTAAATGCATGAAATACAATCTCTCACCTGCAGGTTACCCATTGACCGAATCAACTTCCAAATGCAAGATTGTATTGCGCAAGAGAGACCAAATTTATTGCGCAAGATTGTATTATTTCGCCAATTCTCTCCCCTGCAGGTTACCCATTGACCGATTAAAACTTTCAAATCCATCTTCAATTTGGTCTCTCTGTAATTTTCATGGGAGGAAGCCGATCATACCAGCAGCCCGGGGCCTGTTCTTTAAGTTTTGGTTTTGGTTTTGGTTTGAGATTTAGTTTCAACAGTAACTTTAATATTTTATAATCAATTTCATCATTTCTAATACAATTTTTTACTATTCAATAATATCGTTTTACATTTCTAATGCACTTTTTACATTATAAAATTATTTTCCCAAAACTTATTTTCAAAACAAATCTCAAACCCATAAAAAAGAACATGCATGCCCTAATAGATTTGGTCAAAATAATTACCAACATATACTGCACTAGTTTCGTCATCAATTAATCATCAATTGATATAGGCGGCCAACTGATCCCATGCATATCACTGAGAAGCCAGGAATCATTCTTAAGGAAAATAATTGGCAAAGTCAAAAAAAATTTATAAAATTATGTAGTGAATGATGTAGTATTATGACAGTAACCACTTTCCAATTTAATTTTAAATATTTAATATGTAAATTTTTTCTGTTAAATTTATTATGAATTTTTACTGTTTACAATCATGAATTAATTATTAAGTTTCAAAAAAGTTTCAAAAATCAGTTTATACATATTTATAATAATTTTTCATTATCCTTAATGTTCCTTTTTTCATTTTTAATTAGTATTTTAGAAATTAGTTAAACTGTCGTTCAAAATCAAATAGTGATATAATACCTACCCTACAAATTGTTACGTTCAATAATTAATGTCTTGATTTTGCCCATATCATAAAATTTGCGTTTAATATTATAGTTTGACTATACATATATAAATTTGATGAACTTTGATGTGACGCAAAAATGGATCTGCTGAAATGATGCTTCTTCGTGGCCCAAAAAGACTTCTTGTAAACAGAAATTACCCAATCCAGATGATGCCCAGCAGGAAATGAGGAACAAAAAGGCCCAACTTTGGATGAAGCTCTTTACTGTGAAGAAGAAGTAATCACCTTAGCAACCGATCTGGATAGTAGCAACGGTGATGAAACTAATTGATGCTTCACTGTTCTGGTGACAATGGATAAGAATCAAGGAAAGGGAGCGGCGCTTTCCCCCCTGTATAGGCTCCGACGATCAAGTCAGTAATATGTAAGAGAAGAATAAATATGAACAAGAGCTTGCAAAGAAATTATAAAAGAGAGAGAGTTGCTTGAGAAATGCTTGTGAGAATTGCCAGAAATTGCTTATTGGAACTTACCTCAAATGAGTCTGGTGACTGAGTATTTATAAGATCACCTTGGTAGTTCCGTTGGGTCATGAAGACATACGCTCCCACTTATTCTCCTTGTAATGATGACTTTGGCCGTTCCCGGAATAATGGCTTTAACATGGCTCCTTTGTCATCATTGTTCCTGCATATATATTAAATTTGTGGTCCTACCATGATGTCTAACTGTTTTGACAATATTATCTTTATCTTAGACCGGTTTACTCTTTACCGACCTAAGATTTCCTGTGTTTTATTTATTTACCGACCTGAGCTTTAATACTGTCGACCGATCTAACTTCTCTAAGCTTTTACCGACCTGGGCTTCTTGAGTATAGTTTATACTTTTCCTGACCCAATCTAACCGAGCTGAGGTTTTAAGGTTTACCGATCTAAGATTACCAAGTTGGTTTATAACGTTTTCCGACCCAAGCTTTAATGAGTCTTTTCTTGTTGTCTTCATGACCGATCTAAGCCTTTATGACCGACCTAAATTTGTGACAGTTATATACTTGGTTTGTATGATCTTTCCGACCTGAACATGGATCTGGGCTTCTTTATCCTTTACTGTTTCTTTGTTTTAATTCATTGGGCTAGGCCCAATGGGGATTTCAATTTTATGCACATCAACAAGCCCCCCCAGTATTAGGTTTACCGATCTAAAACTTAATACTCTTTGGGTTTTCCGAGCTAAGACCTAGCGTAAAGAACACCATGAATTTCTAGATATTAATTTGAGCCAATTTTCCGAGCTAAGCAACATACCGTATTTCACTAAGCCGAATTTGTGACTTAGGCTTTTTTCCAGTGTTTATCCGACCTATAATTCATAGATTACTGAAAAAGCGAGAAATATGACAATGATAACCGACCTATAGATTGCAGTGTCATCCGATGCATAGGTAATAATTGTAATACTGATCTAAAGAATTTGAACAGTTTTCGGACAAAGAAATACAATAATAAAGGCGTACCTTTGCGTTATACGAAGTTTGGTCACTCGAAAAGTTGGGATGTGATGGGGCACGTCTATCCGTTTATTAAGGCAATCGGTTCGACTTTCCATGTATTCATCATCTCCGAGATAGCATTTATTGGTGAATTGGTTGGCTTGTCCAAAACCGTTCGATCTCCAAAATTCTTTTTTATAAAGTCGTGAGAGCAGAAACGGGGCACCATTCGCTATTTGCTTTCCTAAGAAAAAAGAGAGAGATTCACAGCAAAAACAAAATTTTGTCTACTTCCCTTCCGTCGGAGTCTGCTGCGTCTTGCCGGAGTTGGTGTCTTTTGCTAACATCAGCCGGAGTTTGTAGGGGTTTTACCGTCACTTCACCGCTGTTGTCGTTCCGTCATCATTCCTCTTTCCCTTTGTTCATTCATCTTCCATGGCCTCCGAGAAAAGCTCAGGTACCGGAGCATCGCGTCAGGTTCCGGCTGCAGGTTAGTGTTTTTCTTCTCCCTTTCTTTTCTGCTGATTTATTTACTTTTCAGATCTATGGCATGTTTGAGTACTTTGTAGGATTGGCTATCTATGATTATAGTGATATTTGTATTGATTCCTGTAGATTCGGCCGCCACTCACGAATTTAAACCCGAAAAAATAGCCTCAGAAATGAATAGGGCAGATTTAACAAAACTTAGATTAGCCCATTATATAGATCCCTCTATCCCGATTCGTTTACCCGAGCCTGAGGAGAGGATAAATAGTGTTTTCGAGGGTTGGGTCGGGGTTTATGAGTATCATATAAATTTTGGGTTGAGGTTTCCGACCCTAGATTTGTTGAACGAGATGTGTGATTTCCTTCATATCGGGCTGAGCCAATTAGTGCCTAATGCCCTTAGGTTTCTGATAGGGTTTATGTATGTGTGTTTTGGGGCCGGGGTCCGACCTACGGTAGACTTGTTTTTCCAGTTCTATACGGTTCGTAAATACCCTTATGATAAATGGTGGGTAACTTTTCAGAAACGTAGGAACAGCCCTGTAATTATCATCGACTCCCCAGATACTAATAAACAATGGAGGGCTAGATTTTTTATGGTGAAGGCTGAGGAAGCAAACCTACCCTACCGTTGGTCACCATTTATTTTACCAGTCGAACAAACCCGAGACAAGTCCGACCCCAGAGTTCAATCGGACTATAAGGTGCTAAAAAACTATACTGGCTCGTTTAAATATTCGGTTAAATTTCCTTCAGAGGATCTTCTTGTTTCGGCCGGGCTGAGCCAATCCCTCGATGTAGAAAGAGAAAGTAAATACCTGCCTCTTGACTTTTTATTTGTTGTATCCTCATCCTTTGTAGCCCGGTGATTTTGATTTTTGCATGTTGCTTGTTTTTAGGTAGCCTCGGTGGGTTTGGAAGGAAGAAAAAAGCCAACAAACCTGCTGCAGCTTCAGGATCTTCCAAAAGATCGGCTGAGATTGATCTTACGGAAAAGGTCGAGGTTGCCGATCCTCCCAGCTTGGCATTGGTGACCCGGGTCGCAAAAAAGAGCAGGCCGACCCTGAAAGAAATCCAGGCAGCTAAGGCTGCCAAAGCTCCACAAATGCTGCCGAGCCCCACACATGATCCCAAGTTGCCGAAGCCTGATGATTTTTAGGGACCCGTGGATCCGTCAACAAAAGAACGGGTCCTGCTGCTGAAAGATAAGAGGGATAGACCGATCTCCCTGGCTCGGCCCATACTTCAAGTGCACTTACCAGAACCTCTGCTTGAGGACGTAAGGCCTTACCAGGAGTTGGAGGCTAAAACTGAGAGATCCTTTGAGGAGATGGTACAGGTGGGCAACCAGCTCCAGAAGAATATGGAACTGATGATGCAGCAGGAGGCCATTCTTGCTTCGCACACAAAAAGAGTAAGCATCGAAACTTAATTAATTTGTCTAAAAATAATGATTACCTCGTCTGACACTGCTGGATCGGATTTTTTGCAGGTAGCTTATAATTATGCCGCTACATCAAAAAGGGCGACGGCTTTGGATATCTTGGCCCAAAGTTACGAGCTAGAAAGGTCGAAGAAACCGATCGAGGCCGTTGAGGATTTGGAGTTTCAGCTGGGGCTCGAGCGCAGCAAGATTTCAGAGCTCGAAGTTGAAAAGACCGGGTTAATGAAGCAAAACCAGAGTCTGCTTTCGAAGTCGAGCCAGCTGGAGACCAAGATCCTGGGCCTGGAAGCCGACGTGGACATCCTGAAAAAAAGTGAGGCCGCCCTGCTTAAATAAAAATCCAACTGGGTGAAGGAAAAAGCTGACCTGGAGAAAGCTGCAGAAGAGGCTAAAAAAGTTGCAGAAGAGGCTACAAAGAAGGCTGCTGAGATGGTTAGCTCGGATGAGGTTGAGGCAGCCCGCCAGGCCGAGCTGAAAACTTTTAAAGAAGGGGCCCTGCTGGAGTTGATGAACCGGCGTTTTTTCGAGCTAATCCAGTGCGGGTATACTCTGTGCTGGGACGAGCTAAAAGGCTCCAGATCGGCAGAAAATGCTCCTGCAGACTCCCTGGCCAAGACTTCTTTGCTTCCGGAGGGACGCGATCCTTTCGATTTAGTAGAAGAAATCAAGCAAGAATGCCGAGACATCGGTGTTCCAATTCCAGAAAATGTCGAAGAGGATCTTGTGGTCGACCCCTAGGAGATAGCAGATGAAGCCTCTTCTCAAGCTCCTCCTTCCTGAGATCGGCCTTCCCTTAGATCGGGCTTGTCCTTCCTTCCAGCTGTGTGAGGAATGTAGGTAGCATGCCTAGATGCAGTTGCAGTGATGTGCTTGGCTTATACTTTGTAGAATTTTTCTGATTCTGGTCCCTTTCGAAGAATTTTTGTATTATTCAGACCGTCTTTGTAACCGAGCTTGACTATTGAAATAAGACGATCCTTTTGTTGTTTCCAATTTTGCCTTTTTCATTTTTAACTCTGACTGCTTTACTGATAATACTTTCTCAAGTGTGCTGCATTCCAAGTTCGTGGAATCAAACGTCCTTGCAAGTCTTCCAAAATATAACTTCCTGTAGGTCGGGCCTCGATTACCCGATAAGGCCTTTCCCAATTAGAAAATAACTTGCCCTGTTCTTGTGGTTTGCTGATAGATCGGTTTCGTAAAACTAAATCTCCTGGTACAAAGGCTCGATGTTTGACCCGAGCATCATAGTGTTGCCGAACTAAATTTTTGTAATTTAGTTGATGTACATAGGCTGAGTCCCGAACTTCTTCTATCAAATCCAAGCTGAGCTCCAAGTTTTTCTGGTTTTGATCCCTTTTGAAGTGTATAACTCGCGGGGCTCCACTTTGTATTTCTGGGGGGATGACAGCGTTGACCCCGAAGGCCAACTCGAAGGGGGTCTTCCCTGTGGCCGATTTGGGCGTGGTTCGGTGGCACCAAAGCACATGGGGCAGCTGCTCTACCCAATTTTTTCCTTTATCTTCTAGTCTGGATTTCAGCCCGTGCAACAAAGTTCGGTTTGTGAGTTCTACTTGTCCATTTGCTGGAGGATAAGCTACCGATGCGAAACGCTGGGTGATACCAAGTTTTGAACACAAGGCTGTGAACTCCTTAGATTCGAACTGAGTCCCATTGTCCGAAATAACCGATCTGGGCACACCGAAATGACAGATGACTTGCCTCCAAAGAAACCGAGCTACGGTTCGCCCAGTAATATTTGTTAGTGCCTCGGCTTCTACCCACTTTGTGAAATAATCTATGGCCACAACAAGATAGTGGCATGAACCGATCTTAGGAAACGGACCCATGAGATCTATCCCCCATTCCGCGAAAGGCCATGGGGCAATTATCCCAGTAAAGCTGGAGGCCGGCAACTTGTGAATTGTCGCATTGTGTTGGCAACTGGAACACCGTTGAACATACTCCACTGCTTCTTGGAATAATCGGGGCCAATAAAACCCAGCCCCAATTATTTTCTTGGCCAAATTCCGAGCCCCAATGTGAGACCCGCAATCTCCTTCATGCACTTCCTTCAGCATGGCCTCCGCTTCTCCCGATCCCAAACACTTTAGTAAAGGCATTAAGAAACCCTTTTTATACAGGTCCTCTCCAATTATCTGATAGTGTTCAGACTTCTTTTGTATTCGTTGTGCTTCCTTCTGTGAATCTGGTAAAGTGCCATTTTGTAGGTATTGCCATATAGGAAACCTCCAATCCTGACTTTCACTTATAGACAAGATTGCTGGTTCGGCTATACTCCTGGTATGTACTTCTTCTACTAAAACGGTTTTAGTCAGGTGTGAAAAAACCGAAGAAGCCAATTTGGACAAGGCATCGGCATTTGTATTTTTGCTTCGTGGGACCCGCTCTATAGCCCATTTTTGAAAAAATTTTAGTTGTTGCTGCACCAATGTTAAATACTCCATTTGTCGATCCTTAGCCTTATACTCCCCCAAAATTTGTTTAACCACGAGCTGGGAGTCTGAACAAATTTTTAGATTTTCAACCCCAAATTTTCGAGCTAACTTCAGGCCGGCTATCATGGCTTCGTATTCAGCTTCATTATTTGTGGCTGTGAAGTAGAATCGTAGAGCGTAAGTGTGAATTTCTTCTCCTGGGCTGGTGAGGATGATCCCCGCACCCGATCCGGACTGGCTTGAGGCACCATCCACGTAGAGGATCCACGCATCGTCACCTTCTGCTATAGCTAAAAGCAGATCGGTTTTTTCTGACGGGCTAGATATGCTCTCTTGGTTGTCTGGTACTCCTTCAGCTATGAAATCTGCCAACACCTGTCCTTTGACTGCTGTACGTGGGGCGAAAGTGATGTCGTACTCCCCTAATTCAATGGCCCATTTCGTGAGTCGACCCGAAACTCCTGCCTTTTGTAAGATGGCTTTGAGGAGTGCGTCGGTATAAATAGTGACTCCGTGCAAGTTGAAGTAAGGCCGAAGACACCGTGTGGAGTGGACTAGAGCCAGGACTAGCTTTTCTAGGCTAGAATAATTTTTCTCTGCTGCCTGCAAAACTTTGCTAACAAAATAGATGGGTCTCTGGACCCGGTTATCTTCTCGGAGCAAAACCAAGCTAATTACATATTCGGTAGTAGCTATATACATGTACAATTGTTCTCCATAAATAGGCATGGTCAAAGATGGCAAAGAGGCTAAATATGTTTTTAATTGTTCAAAAGCACTTTGACATTCCGAAGTCCACAAGAATTTATCTGTTTTCTTTAAAATATTGAAAAATGGTAAGGCTCGTTCAGCTGACCGAGCTAAAAACCGATTTAAGGCTGCTAATCTACCTGTTAATTGTTGTACTTCCCGAATTGACCTAGGTGGGTGCATTTGCAGAACAGCTTCTACTTTCTTAGGATTAACCGAGATACCCCCCTCAGAAACCATGTATCCTAAGAACTTTCCCGAAGTAGCCCCAAAAACACATTTCTTTGGATTTAGCCTTAATTTATATTGGACTAAAGTTTCAAGGGTTTCACGTAAATCAAGTAAATAAGTAGATTCATTTTTACTTTTAACAAGCAAATCATCTATATAAGCTTCCATGTTTCGACCTAACTGTTTTTTGAAAATTTTGTTTATTAGACGTTGAAAAGTAGCTCCAGCATTCTTCAAACAGAAAGGCATGGTAATAAAGCAATAAGTACCTTTATCCGTGATAAAAGAAGTTTTTTCCTCGTCTTCCTTGGCCATGAAGATCTGGTGATATCCCTTGTATGCATCCAAGAAGTTAAGGAAGCGAAATCCAGCTATGGCGTCAACCAACACGTCGATCAAAGGTAGGGGGAACCAATCTTTGGGACATGCTTTATTTAGGTCGATGAAGTCTATGCACATGCGCCATGAGCCATCGGGTTTGGGAACTAACACAGGGTTAGCTAACTATTCCGGATAATCCACTTCTCGGATGATACGTACTTCTAACAGGGCGTTGACTTCGATTTCCACGTATCTACTACGTTCTCCCCCGAGGTTACGCTTTTGTTGTCGGATCGGCCTATGATTGGGATCAATGGATAACCTGTGCGCAATGATATTTCCAGAAATGCCAGGCATATCCTCCGGTCCCTAAGCAAAAACTTCCGCAAACTCACGCAAAAGGTTAAGCAAATCATATTGTAATTGAGGGGGCAAATCAGCCCCAATTTTTATTACCTTATTTGGATCGGCTGCGAGGGGGATAATTCTTACCTCGGCCCCTGCTTCAATGGACAGGTCCGAGCCACCTGTCAGGTCGGTAATGTTAACGGAGGTCGGCCTGACTGTAGAGGTAATTTTTGATTTCAGGTCTACTGGGGTCGGTTCCTTCAAGGAAGCCATGTAACACTGCTTTGCCTGCAAGACATCACAACGAATAGAAGCTACCCCACCTATGGTGGGGAACTTTAAAAGCATGTGTATAGTAGAAGCTATGGCCTGGAACTGATTTAATCCAGGCCGACCCAGGTATACATTGTATGGTGATGGCTCATTGATGACCACGAAGTTTATGGTTTCCGTACGTTTTAGCTGTCCAGCCAGTAACGTGACGGGAATGCTCAAATGTCCCACAGGTATAACATGGTGATTGCCGAAGCCAATCAATGGTGTCCGAACTGGACTTAACTGTGCCTTGTGTAATTGACAACAAGCCAGTGCCTTGGTTGTAATTATATTGCTAGAACTACCCGTGTCTAACAATGTCCTACGTACTTGATAATTTGAAATGTAGCAATCGATCACTAGTGGATCGTCACAATTGTAAGGCAAGAATATATCTGTATCATCAAAAGTAATTCCTGGTGTCATGGTTTCTGATTTACGCTTACCTAGAACAGTGTTCCTTTGCCTGTATACCTGTTTCCTTTGGCGATTAGAATCGCCCTGGGTGGGTCCTCCTGCTATGGTATTCACAATCCCAGCTATATTTAGGTCGGTTCCACTTCCGGTATTTTGGGCTCGAGGGTCGGGCTGAGGACATTCACGAGCGAAATGACCGGTCTCCCCACACCGGTAGCATCCGTTAGGTCATTCACGGGTTGCCGAAGCCACAGGTTTAGGCAGAGGCGCCACTTGTGTGTATTGAGGTAGTTTCCCAGCTTGAATTAATTTAGCTATTTTTGCAGCTAAATCACGACAGTCATTAGTATTGTGACCAATGTTTTTATGGTAATTACAATACCTGCCCGGATTGAGCCCATCTGTGGGACCTGTCATGGGTCGAGCTGGGGGCAGCAGCCCTTGATTCTGAATGGCAGCATATATGTCGGCTCGGGGGACTGAGAATGGCTCGGCTACCTGCACAGCGTTTACACTTACCCCGGTCTTTGGAATTGGATTAGTAGTATTTGTAAAGTTTAATTTCTTACTTCCTCCTGATGTAAGAATTGGGGAAGAAGCTTTCCTCTTACCGTATAAATCGGAAAAACTTCTTTCCCTTTCCTGTTTTATAGCTGTAGCATCTTCAACAACAGCAAAATTAACGGCAGTAACCATTATTTCAAAATAAGAATATGGGGGTCGGATGGCCAATTCGGTAGCTAAAGGTCCTGACCGTAATCCATAAATAAATGATCCCATCATTATCCTATCATCTTTTTCATGGCATTGCCTAGACTCTACATTGAACCGATCTATGTAAGCCTGTAATCCCTCTCCCATTTTTTGTGTTATGTTCATTAAATGTGAAATTGGTTTAGACAATATCTTATTACCCATAAAATTGGCTAAAAACAGGTGACCAAACTGATCTAACGAATGAATGAAATTTCGGGGCAGAGTACAATACCAATTTATGGCCTGACCTTTAAGAGTCAAATGGAATGTCATGCATCGGTTAGCGTCGGACAGGTTGGCAGCATCCATGACGCTTATGCATTGCATGCAGTGAGCCGTGGGGTCGGTGGTACCGTCATATTTGTCAACCTTACCTAGGCCTCTGTATCCCGAGGGAAATTGTGCCATTTGAATCTCCCATCCAAAAGGATGAGACACGCGAGACGTGGGGACAGTTCGTCCGAGCTGAGCATATCCGGATCCGGGGAGGATGGTTTGGCTGAGCTGGGGATATCCAGACTGACCTAAGGGGTGTCCTCCCATGCCAGGGTAATAGATCCCTAAACTGGGCCCAGGGTAATAATTTGGGTTAAGTAAGGGAGGGTTTCCTAAGGGCGGCTGCATGGCTCGGTTATTGCCTAAACCATAATGTTGAAATAGTGCAGGGTTGGATGTATTTGTGTATCCAGGGCAATAACCGGGTTGACTCACTTAACTGATTTGTAGGCCATGGCCAGGCTGATTCAATTGACCCGTTTGTTGCCCTAAAGTGGGAAATGGTAGGCCCGACATAAAAGAATAATTGTTAAGTTGTGCGTTGGGAACCGCAAAGGGGCCCGGGAAAGTAGGATTAACCTGAGTATGGGCTACGGTGGTATAAACAGGAGGTGCCACAGAAAGGTTAGGAGGACCAGCCATATGACCAATTCCTGAAGAAAAATTAACTCCCCCAGGTTGTGGAGGACATATAGTGGTGGATCGCGGAGGAACACTAGTCATTAAAGCAGCAGAGGGGTCGGACACAGGGTTGAATTCAGCCCTGGGTGGGGGAACAGTTAGGGACCACTGTATGCCATAGGGGTGTTCTATGTTAACTACATCTGAGGTGGTGGTTGTAATGGGAAGTTCTATATTAAGAGTAGAGATGATAGGAGCAACATGGTTTATTAAGTGAAACAGTTCTGGAAATAAACGGAAAAACCTATCTTTTTCTGCTTGTTCCTGCTCGGAGGTGAGGGTTTCAACAAGGGTGGTAGTAGTAGGTGGATCAGAGGGAGGAATAGAACTGGTGGCTGTAACGGTAGGAACCAGGGTGGTTGTAACGGTGAGTCCGTTGATGGTGTCATCAGAAGAAGAAGCACCCTTTCCTGAGCGAGTTTGCGTCATGGTTTCAACAAATTTATTTAACTGAGGAAAATTTGATGAAATAATTTGATCAAACGTTCCCCACAGAAGGCGCCAGTTGATGTGACGCAAAAATGGATCTGCTGAAATGATGCTTCTTCGTGGCCCAAAAAGACTTCTTGTAAACATAAATTACCCAATCCAGATGATGCCCAGCAGGAAATGAGGAACAAAAAGGCCCAACTTTGGATGAAGCTCTTTACTGTGAAGAAGAAGTAATCACCTTAGCAACCGATCTGGATAGTAGCAATGGTGATGAAACTAATTGATGCTTCACTGTTCTGGTGACAATGGATAAGAATCAAGGAAAGGGAGCGGCGCTTTCCCCCCTGTATAGGCTCCGACGATCAAGTCAGTAATATGTAAGAGAAGAATAAATATGAACAAGAGCTTGCAAAGAAATTATAAAAGAGAGAGAGTTGCTTGAGAAATGCTTGTGAGAATTGCCAGAAATTGCTTATTGGAACTTACCTCAAATGAGTCTGGTGACTGAGTATTTATAAAATCACCTTGGTAGTTCCGTTGGGTCATGAAGACATACGCTCCCACTTATTCTCCTTGTAATGATGACTTTGGCCGTTCCCGGAATAATGGCTTTAACATGGCTCATTTGTCATCATTGTTCCTGCATATATATTAAATTTGTGGTCCTACCATGATGTCTAACTGTTTTGACAATATTATCTTTATCTTAGACCCGTTTACTCTTTATCGACCTAAGATTTCCTGTGTTTTATTTATTTACCGACCTGAGCTTTAATACTGTCGACCAATCTAACTTCTCTAAGCTTTTACCGACCTGGGCTTCTTGAGTATAGTTTATACTTTTCCTGACCCAATCTAACCGAGCTGAGGTTTTAAGGTTTACCGATCTAAGATTACCAAGTTGGTTTATAACGTTTTCCGACCCAAGCTTTAATGAGTCTTTTCTTGTTGTCTTCATGACCGATCTAAGCCTTTATGACCGACCTAAATTTGTGACAGTTATATACTTGGTTTGTATGATCTTTCCGACCTGAACATGGATCTGGGCTTCTTTATCCTTTACTGTTTCTTTGTTTTAATTCTTATTATTTTCAATTTTATGCACATCAAACTTCTTATTATTTTCAATTTCTTTTTTCTTCTTCAAAATGGAAAACATTACTGCATATGACATCTCCATGAATTGTCCAAAAGTATCTCCTTAAACTTTGAAAGTATATTACATCGAGGGGCGGAGGGACGTGTATGGCTGGTGGGGCATCTTAATTTTGTTTTTTTTATCATATAAAATTTTTAAAAAATTTATATTTGCCACACCAAAAATTAAAATAAGGGATAATATTTCTAATAAATAATTTTGCCCCTCCAAATCTTCAGGGCTTGGCTCCGCCACTGATTACATCTCAATGAATTATCCAAAGTATATCCTTAAACTATGAAGTATAGTTAGGGGTGTCAAACGGGTGGGTTAGGCGGGTATTAGGCGGATATTAAATGGGTATTAAGTTAATGGGTAATGAATACCTATTACCCATTAACTTAATGGTTTTAATATAAATGGGTAATGGGTACTCATGGGTACCCACGGGTACTCATTATACCAATTATACAAATGTAATGGATATTTAATGGGTATTATAATGGGTACCCAACAAATTTATTTATTAATAAAAAATATTTCAAAATTTTTAATTTCAATTTAGTTTTTTTTAATCTATTTTAAAATTAATATTATATACTTTTATATTTCATTGTATAGTTTTTTTGTACTAAACATAATTTTAAATATTTTTATACTTATATAAAACCTTGCACCTCGCGCCTGCCCCAACCCTGGACTTGGACTCATACATCGATCTGGGCCCGAACCCCAATCCGAGGCCCGAACTTCAGCCCGGCCAGAATTGTATTGAACACATTAGGATATAAAAATAAAATCATTCATTTGCTGTTCTTCCCGAACACCAGCTCGGCTCAAATCAAAATTAATTAACAAAACTTAGAATCGAATTCAAACGCAGAACACTGTTCTTTCAGGAAATCTTTCAACTAAATTTCTCCTTTAAAAAAGATAGGTCAAGAAAATAGAAACACCAAGCTGCTGAACAAAGTTTCAAGAGCACAAATTAATTCAAAACTAGGAAGAAATGTAATTAAAATTTCAGAAAAACTATGTCAAACAAACCGAAAAATATACTAACACATTTTGCTCACACACTAAGACACTTAATCATCAATGCTCAGTCTAGCAACCCATTTTTGTACGTCAATGGAAATATTTTCATCTTCATCATCTTCATTCTCACCGTCAGAATCTCTATAAACTAGCACAATTAAATAAAAAAAAAAATTTATAAGTTATCAAAAAATTCATAAAAATATACAAAAAGTAATTAATTCTATTAAATTATACCTGTGCAACCGTAGATCCAATCTCTCAAACAAATGAGTGCCTCAACATTGCTTGGCAAGATAGTACTTCAATATGGACTAAGAACTCGACCACCTAAACTAAATGCAGACTCAGAAGCAACTGTAGTAATAGGAATGCTTAAAATATCTCTTGCTATGGCAGACAATTCTAGCCACTTATTCTTATTGATCTTCCAATAATCAAGACTATCCAACTTTTCACCTCTTGGCATCAATGCTTCGTCTAAATAAATATCTAACTGAGATTTGTTTGATGTATCTCCATATTGACTTTCAAACCTTTCAAATTCCTACACCAAATAAAAAGGTAATTATTATAAATAAAAACTTAAAATAATATTTGAAATAAACAGTAACAAAAGCAATGGTACATACCAAGTCCATGTCATCAGTAGGTATATTGGCTTCATCTAAATCAGTCTCAAATGTAGGCACAATAGTCCTTCGGCCAACGTGCATATACTCACGAAATAATGCTTCTAGTTTTCCCTTAACATCTGCAGCCTTTGTTGCAGCTGTACTAGGATTGAGATATTGAAATACAACTTTGACATGATTAAACTTGTAACGAGGATCCCAAATTATAGCAAATGATAAAACAACACTATAGCAATCCCAATACTTCGTGAAATTAAAGACATATATGCAGCCAAATTCTGAATAACATCATTTTCATTTGTCAAATTCTTTTCAATAAGCTGCTGAATCTTTCTAATACTCGGAAAGTACAAATTCGCAGTAGGATAACTGCCACCAGAAAAAAGTACTGTAATATCATAAAATTGCTTCAAGATAGATGTAATCTTTTCAACCCTATCCCATTCTATCGAAGTAGGAAATTTTTTGGTTTGCTTGTACACATCATCAAATTGCTGCAAATGATAGAAAGCCAACCTATATGCTAGAAAACTTTCAAGCATCAAATAAGTAGAATTCCACCTTGTTAGCACATCTTGACTCACTTTCCTAGTCACTTTTAGTTTTGCATGTTTAACACACTTAGCAAACCTTTCTTTTCTAGCTTGAGATTCTCTAACATACTTCACACTCTCCCTTATTTTGCTGATTGTATCATTAATGGCTTGCAATCCCTTTTGAACAATCAGATTCAAGATATCAGCACTACAACGCACATGAAGGTAATCACCATTAGCTAACAATGAATTAGTATATTTCATGTGATCCTTCAGAACTAGAACCATTCCATCTTGACATGAAGCATTTTCTAATGTGATGGTAAAAATTCTCTTATCAATTCCCCATTCAGCCAAAAATTTGACTAACAACTCACCTAAAATCGAACCACTATGAGGGGTGGGTATATGTCAAAATATCAAAATTCTCTTCTGCAATATCCAATTCAAATCTACAAAATAAGCTGTCTTCACATATAACCATCTGATGTTGAAGAAGACCATAAATCAGAAGTCAAACAAATTCTTCCATGCACTAATTCTAGTTCTTTCTTCACAAATTTTTTTTTCCATATCATAACAAGCCAACACATTAGATTTTGCAGTATTTCTTGAAATTGTACCAACATTAGGATTCAAAAATTTATGCAACTCTCTACTGCCTTCATGCTCCACTACATTAAATGGATAATTATGTCTTAGAATTGCCTTAGACACAACTACACGATACATTCTATGATCAACAATAGGGTATTTACTATCCTCCCTCATGGTACCACAAACATCTATGTGTCGTTGCAAACTAGATGTTCCTAAAGAAGGATCTGCCATCAATAATTTTCCACATTTTCTACACTTGGCCCTCCTTCTTCCATCACCATCAAGAGGAAGTTTCTCAAATACTTCCCAAACAGCAGAATAAGAAGTTCGAGTTTGTTTACCTGAACTAGTAGAACTTTCCTCACTGGGCATAATTCTTTGATTTGAACTTTCAGTCAATTCCATGTTGAAAAATTAACCAATTGGTAGATATCCTGCAAAGATTACTAAAGGAAATAAGTGTTTTGATCATGAAAAACCAAAATAAACTAAAAATTACATAACTTGCAACTAAAAGAAATGCCATAATCAACAAAGTGGGCTGAAACAATTGAATTTTATAGAGCTGAACAATCAAATTTTACAGGGCTGAAACAAAGGCCTCTTGTAGTTTAAACTTTGAAGCAAATACATGTTTGTGTTCCCTTTCCTTTTAGCAACTTCACCATTGACTTTTAATTTTCAGTAATGATGTTTACAAGTTCAAGCGTCGGATGTACGATTACAAAATACTCCAAACATAAGCCCCATGTACGATTACAAGTCCAAACAAAACAAAAAGCACAAACAATAAGCAGAATGAAGAGGAATTTAAACAAGAAGTTAATTACTTACAATCAAAACTAGTGAATGTTGTAAGTATCAAATACCCATCATCTTTTCCTTTTCCCAACTTCAGCAACTCCAATTCCAAGAAAAAACAACCACGTTGGAGAAGTTGAATTCAAGCCCTAAAGAAATTTATGTTGCTGCTTCATTCTTCCCAGTAAAATGACAATTTTTGCTATCCACAATCCAAAAAAAATGATGGAATCCCATATTAGAAATGAATCGAAGGAGAGCGATGGAGGCAGTGGTGATGGTGGTGGAAACAGCGACTGTGCAGTTGAGAAGATGAGGATTGAGGATCGTTTTTTTTTTTTAGGAGGGGGGGGGGGGGGGGGGGCGGGCGTCGGAAGGAATGGGTAGTTGAAACCCGTTAATCGGGTACCCATTGAGTTAGATGAATGCCCATTTAGACGGGTTTTAGGGTACCCAATAAGTTACCCTAAATCCGCCCATTACATATTTAACCCAAAACCGCCCAGCCCATAATATTTATAGATGGGTTTCATTGGGTTAAAACCCAATGAATTTGAGCGGTTTATGGGCTAATGGTTTTTTTTGCCACCCCTAAGTATAGTTGACGTACATTTTAATTACTACGCCATTTCCTAACAATCATAAAATTTTTACTTTAGAATGTCGTAACCTCTTAAGTGGTTGGGTGTTAGACCATTAATTTCCCTTGCAAGCAATGATGCCATTTACGGGTAGGTGACGTCAGCATTCCGTTAGTATAGGAGTTGCTGATGATGATCCATGCATGGTTCTAGGAGCTTGTTGGGTTCCGTTTAACCTTGTAAGGGATGCTAGTTTGAAGAGTAGCTTTCAGATGGAACCCTGGTAGAGCTGGGGTGCTTAAATGTTTTGCACCTTAATTCCCTGAGCCGGTTACTTCCAATTTATTTTCTCGAACACTTATGTAAGGGTGGTAATAAAAAATCCATGTCGAAGACTGACTAAACTGATGATGCTTTATGGCTTAATGGAACTATGTAGCATTATGTTATGTTTGTGATGTGGATTGAAATACACTATGCGAAAAGTTGCCAAGGAAAGTCTGATTAAGTGTCGTAGCTCATATAGGCTCTTCTACTTACCCAAAATCCAGAAAACAAAAATAAACTAACCTAAGCTAATTTAATTAAGCAAAAAATTGAACCAAGTAAGAAAGAAGAGTTGAAACATGCGAATTTAATTAGGTAAAGCAAATAACCTAATTAAGCTAAGTTTCATAACTATATGTAAATCACAAGCATGCAAAATACATAAGCCAATAAAAGAAGAGTACTCAAACTATAAGTTTTGAAGATAATACGGAATATTATTGAGTTCGGATGGCCCTATTTATAAGAAGTAGGGGAAGTTGAAACTTGTCCTAAAAGAACTAGGAAAATGAAATAGAATTGGAAACCAATCAAGAATTTGATTTCCTTTACAAACCAAATCCAAAAGGAACTAGGTAATGGGAAATCAAGAATTCGGTCACCTTTATGGAAAGGTGCGGCCGAAAATACAAGTAGAAAACAATAAGGAAATAATGAGTAAGTCCTATTCCAAAAAGGAGATCAAGAAGTGATCCATTTTGAAAGCTAACAAACTAGTCTAGTTGTAACAAACTAAACCAACTTGCAACAAACTAAGGGTAGAATAAGAAACATGCACAAATCCTTATTCTTTCCCATTGCCCTAACCCTAGTCGAAACCCTGGTTGAGTAGGGCTGATGAGGGAATCCCTAGTCCATCGACAAGTCCAAGCCTATAAACAAGTGAATCCAGAGAAGCTGAGGAGGTCTGGGTTCTACAAAGAGGCCTTACAATGCTTCAGGATCCAAGTCTATATCAAAGGGATCCACTTGTAGATATCATTGGGCCAATGATGCGGAGCAGAGCAAGAAGAGCTCGAGAGGATCTCAATAATCTTGTGCAAGCTTGTGCACATGATGCTCAATTGATAGTAAAAGCCAACGCCTTGGAGAATAAAGCCAGAAAGGTTCAAATTGCAACTCTCCTTACAATTCTTGAAAAAGACGCGCAAATCACCATTCCGAAATGAAGCGAAGTCTATTTCTTGAAGTTCTTGAAGACACTGAAATGTTCTTTGACTTTAAAGAGACGTTTATTCAAGTTCTTGATTTTCTTGAAAATCTTGAATTTCATATTTTGCAAAATCTTGAAGAATCTTGATTCCGAAATAATTGCGGGAGATTCCAGAAGATTCCGGAAGCTCCCTACATCAAATACACCATGCGCCACTCAGATGGGCCGAACCATCCATGGAGCCCACTCCACTTGCAGAATTCAGCCAGCCCACACACCAAGTCCATGCGCAAGCCTTTGTCCAATTAAGGTTTGGATTAGGTTAGGGTTTGGGGAAGGATAAGGATTTGTGCATGTCTCCTAATCCTACCCTTAGTTTGTTACAAGTTTGTTACAACAAGACTAGTTTGTTAGTTTCCAAAAAGGATCCCTTCTTGATCTCCTTTTTGGAATAGGATTTCCAATTGTTTTCCCTTTTATTTTGTTGCTTAATTCTGCTACCCTTATTCTTTAAGGTAATCAAAATTTCCTTTTTATTACCATTACCTACTTCTTTCAGGTTTGGTATTGTAAAGAAACAAGTCTCTTCATTTGTTTCCAATTCTATTTCCTTTTCCTAGTTCTTTTAGGTCAATAATTCGGCTGCCTACTCCCCTATATATCGGCATTCGAATTCTCCATAATAATACAGTATTCATATCTTTAAACTATTAGTTTGAATACTTTCTTTTTATTGCCTTATGTATTTTGCATGCTTGTGATTTATAAATTGCATGAAACTTAGCTTAATTAGGTTAATTGATCTACCTAATTAACTTCACAAGTTTCAATCTTATTCTTTACTTGGTTCAAAATTGCATGTTAAATTAGCTTAGGTTAGTTTACATTGTTTCTTAAGTTTTCGAGTAAAGGGTAAGAATTATACGAGCTACGCCGATTAATCAGACTTTCCTTGACAGTTCATCCGTATGTGTACTTCGGTCCACATCAATTGCTATCAGAGCTAAGGTTGGTTTCATGGCTGGAGAAGGTTGGAGTAACACAACCGAATCATCATCAAGTGTTTGCTTTTTGTATTTCTTGATTTCTTTAAAATCTATAGGATTAGAACACATCCTCTTAGGGGGAAATTTTTTTCCCAAGCACTGAATTTCAGTTAAAGGGGTAATGTTTTGGCATCTTTAAAATTGGAATTCTCTAGAAAATTGAACCAAATTTTAAAGTACTGAAAAACATAATTTAGGGTTAAACTTTTGCCTTATTTTTGCGAAAAAAGGTGTACTGTTTTGGGGATTTTTTTCTAGACATTAAAACTTTGAAATTCTTTGCTGAAAAACCAAATTAAATTCTGAACTTTAAAATTAATTAGGGTTCGGGTTTTGGGTTTTTGGTTGAAAATTGGGTCGCCGTTTGCTTTGTGACACTAGGGTTTGAGAGACACACTTGTATTGCTATTTTTGTGACTCTTGCTGGGTTTTTGCAAATGTTTTATACTCCTCTTGTGCGATTATTGTTCAAAGTTGGTGAGTTTTGTGGCTGATGTTAAGCAGCTCACCTTATCTACACTTTGTGATTTGCATACACTAGTTCTAGATACTTTCTTTTGAATTCTTGAAAATAGATTGAATTCTTGATTTTGTGTCCTTCTGCTGCTGAATTTATCTCTGGGAACTGGTTAGTGAGTCAAACTTGAACTTTGCTGACCCTAGGGGTTTTTCTCAAAATTGCATACTTGTGTCTTCTTGTGGCAACTATTGAGTAAGGATTGTTTTCGCCACGGTTTAAGTGTAATTGCAAAGTTGATAGCGTTCATTTTCAACACTACTCCCCACAACACTACACTTTACGACCAAAGAGAACTTTGTACTTCATTGGGAATCTTCTTCTTTTTCAGTGTACTTGCAAAGTTGATAGTGTTTGTTTACCGACGCTACTCCCCAAAGCACTACACTAGAATTTTGAGGAATTTTTCTGCCACTGGGGGGTTTTAAAATTTGCAATTGGTATATCTGCATATTGGGGGAATTGATAATTTCATGGGATTGGTTTCTTTAATTACCTATCGGGTAGGTGATCTCTTCTTTGGTTAGTTGTAGGACTTTCCTAAAGTTGTTAAACTCTACTTATTTCTTGATTCATGAATTGCCCTGCTTTCAACTACTAGTTGTATCTTTTCAAGCTACCTGGACGTTTACTCTTGAATTATAGTTCGGATTTTGTCATCGTGCACACGCCATAATTTCTAAAATTTGAGGGATTCACCCTGAAATTTCCTTATTGTGTACCTCTTATCTGAACTATATTACAAATAACGTTTGCAAAAAGATTTCAGCTTCAAAATAGAACCAAGTATTTATTTTTTGAAAATTTTACTTTTTCCTTAAGTGTCATTGCTTTGTGTGAATTGTTGTTTGCCTTATACCTTTGTCAATACTTGGAGGTTTGCGTGGTAAAAGCTTGAGTGAACATACTACAAGGGTGCCACCCTAGAGTGAAACACTGGTTTGTGTCTAGCTATTAGGTGGGATACACTTGGGGGACCAAGGGGTAAGGTTACTACTCATTTTTCCTTGTTCTTAGCATACAAATTTTTGCTTTTAACCAATGTCAGGTGTTGCTTCCGTTCCCATTGGGAATGAGTAATTACTGGCGGCAATTACGCAACTCTCAACACAATTTGCTCAGCTCACGGAGGAGGTTGCTGTAATGAAAGCCGAACGGGAGCAGAGGCATGAGGAGTTAGAGGAGGACGTCCCTACCAATGACAACACTGCCATTGCTAAAAATTTTAAGGGTCTGAGTCAATGAAAAACGACCATGCCACCCTTCTCAAGAGGTACGAATCCGGAGGATTACTTAGACTGGGAGGTAAGGATGGAGCGTATCTTCGAGCTTCATTCAATCCCAAAACAAAAGAAGGTTCCTCTCGCTGTGGTCAATTTCACAGACTATGCCCTGGTCTGGTGGAATCAAGAGATGCAACAACGTAGGAATACGCATCCCATGCGGGCTCTAACTTGGTTTGATTTAACTACTGCTATGTGTAAGACTTTTGTTCCTGATCACTATTTTAGGGAATTGTATAGGAAATTACATACTCGTATACAAGTACCTTTATCTGTAGACGCATATTATAGAAAGTTAGAGATGGCCAAAATTAGGGCAAATGTAATAGAAGACGAAGTTGCCTCAATGGCTCATTTTCTTAGTGGCCTAAACAGGGGTATAGCTTTAGCTGTAGAACTTCCGAATGCAACAACTCTGACGAACATGTTGCACAAAGCTCGAGGTCATGAAGGAATACCTGAATACAGTTTCATACGTCAGGACGCTTGCCAGTGCCCCACCTGCTTGAAGAAAGAATGGTTTACTCTCCACTCGCAAAGAAGTCGTTTAACTCAGAATGGAAGGCTATCGTCCTCGCTACCACCCCGTCTTCATCCATGTCAAAAATGCCATCGACACCTTGGCAATCCATTAGCAATGTCCCTTGCCATGGATACTCCGGCCGTGGCCACTACATGCGTGATTGTCCTAACATCCGGATGGTATTATTAGGGCAAGATAGTGAATACATTTCAAAAGAGGATGAGGATGAACAAACTGTTAACCCCTTTTTGGAGTTAACTAACGGTGCTAAGTATACTGAACAAGTCGAGCAATTTGAGTTCATCGAAGAAGATCCTAATTAAAACTTGGTTACTCGCACCTTGACTACAGCTGCTATCCAGGATACGTCTCAACAGACAAACATCTTCCACGTCAGGACTAAGATCAATGGGAAGTTGTGTGTTTTGATAGTTGATGGAGGGAGTTGCACAAATGTGGCCAATGAATATATAGTCGAAAAGCTGAAGCTCTCCATACTCAACCATCCACATCCTTCTCGGCTACAATGGCTCGACAGCTCAAAAGGCTACAGGGTCACAAAGCAGGTAAGCGTACCATACGCTATCGGGAAGTTTGAATCCACTATTTTATGCGATGTGCTTCCAATGGAGGTGTGTCACATTTTTCTCGGATGCCCATGGCTCTTTGACTTGAAGGCAACTCATGATGGGGTTAGCAACACTTACTCGGTCTGCTAGGAGGGCAAGATCCATACGTTCCTACCTATGCCACCTACAGAAGTGCATTTAGAATCTATCCGGATGAAGGAAGCCATTGCCACATGGGAAGATAAAAAGTGCCTGGCGAAGGGGAAAGAGAAAGAACTTGTAAAGGGTAGTAAGGAAAACTCAGATAAGCCTAATCAGGAAGAAGTTAGGAGTAGTTTTTTCGCTACAGTGGGGGAAGTAGAACAGGTGTTAGCTGAGAAAGGTTGTGTACTAGTTTTAGTATGTAAAGATAACTGTGCTAACCCTGCTGGCGTTCCTTGGGATTTTCCTATGGAAGTCAAATATTTGTTGCAGGATACAACGATGTATTTCCAGGAGAGCTGCCGTAAGAATTGCTGCTTCTATGTGGGATTGAACATCAGATCGACTTCGTGCCTGACGCCTCTATTCCAAATCGACCTGCCTACAAAGCAAATCTGGAGGAAACAAAAAAGTTGTAGAAGCAGATCGACAAGCTTTTGGCTAACGGTCAGGTAAGGTAATCACTTAGTCTTTGCATTGTACCCGTAATTCTTGTCCCTAAGAAAGATGGTACATGGAGAATGTGTGTTATTATAGACCTGTTAATGAGATAACAATCAGGTATAGGCATCATATTCCTAAGCTTTATGACATGTTAGAGGATTTGTATGGCTCAACGATTTACACAAAAATAGATCTTACACAGGGCTATCATCAAATTCGCATGAGAGAGGGGGATGAATAGAGACATGAAATCACATGTGGGACATATTCACTTGGTATTAATTGAACTGCATGCTAATAAGTATTATGCTAATGTGAAGAAATGTACTTTTTGTGTTGCGGAAGTTGTGTTTCTTGGTTTTGTGGTCTCTAAAGTTGATGACGCCAAGGTGAAACCCATTAGGGAGTGGCCTATGCCAATAACGGCCACACAGGTAAGGTCTTTCCATGGTTTGGCTGGATTTTACCGACGGTTTGTGAAGGACTTTTCCACCAAAGCAGCGCCTCTAAACAAGTTGTGCAAGAAGAATGTGCCATTCTTGTGGGGTCAAGCATAGGAAAATTCCTTTACGGTTCTTAAGCATAATCTCACTCATGCACCTGTTTTAGCATTACTTTATTTTGACAGAGTTTTTGAACTAATGTGTGATGCCTCAGGTATAGGGATTATAGGAGTTTTAATGTAGGAAGGCAAGCCAATCACTTATTTTAGTGAGAATTGAAGGGAGCTGCCTTGAATTATCCAACTTACGATATGAAGCTCTATGTTGTGGTCCGTGCCTTAGAAACTTGGTCTCATTATTTAATGGGCACGGAATTTGTTGTATATAGTGATCATGAGTCCCTTAAACATTTAAAGGGATAGGGTAAGTTAAATAGATGTCATGCTAAATGGGTTGCATTTATAGAAACTTTTCCTTACATTATTAAATATAAGAAAGTGAAAGATAATTTGGTTGCTGACGCTCTATCTTGCAGGTATAAATTCTAGCTATTTTAGACCATTCTTTGCTAAGCTTTGTATATCTAAAGTATTTATACGCTTCTAATCTTGATTTTGCTACCATATATGCAGCATATGAATCTGGTGCATTCTATAAGTACTATAGACAGGATGGGTTCTTGCATAAGGAAAATAGGTTATGCATCCCACGTAGTTCCGCTAGGGAATTACTAGTTCATGAAGCTCACAATGGGAGACTTATGGGCATTTTGGTGTACATAAGACACTTGACCTATTAAAAGAACACTTTTATTGGCCTCATATGCGAAAAGATGTACAACATGTTTGCACTTGTTGCATTAATTGTTTAAAAGCTAGGTCTATATCTAAGCCTCATGGACTTTACACGCCTTTACCTATACCTACTGTACCTTGGACTGACACTTCTATGGATTTTATTCTAGGTCTCCCAAGGACGAAAAGAGGTAATGACTCTCTATTTGTTATGGTCAATAGCTTTTCTAAGATGGCTCACTTTATTCCTTGCAGGAAATTAGATGATGCCAAACATGTTGCGGACTTTTCTTTCAGGGGATAGTTAGACTTCATGGGATTCTGCGCACCATTGTTTCTGATCGAGACGTCAAATTTCTGAGTTACTTTTGAAAGACTTTGTTGTCACGCCTCTGCACAAAACTCCTGTTTTTGACTACAAGTCATCCGCAGACGGATCGTCAGACGGAAGTCACCAACCGAACTGTTGGCAATCTTCTTCGTGCTTTGATAAAGAAGAATCTAAAAAGTTGGGAAGAAGTCTTACTGATTGCAGAGCTTGCCTACAACCGATCTAAGCACTCCTTGATAGGATTTTGCCCATTCGAAGTTGCCTACGGCTTCATCCTTTGACGGTTATGGATCTAATCCCTTTGCCGGTAAGGATCAGGTTAATCTAGACGGTGCCCAGAAGGCTGAAACCATCAAATGTCTACAAGTCAAGGTTCGGTCAAATCTTGAGAAAACATATGCCAGAGCCGCAGATAATGCAAACCAGTGGTGCAAGGCTGTAAACTTCGAACCAGGAGACTGGGTTTGGGTTCACATAAGGAAGGAACGATTCCCTACTACAAGGAGGATGAAACTCCATCCCCAGGGTGATGACTCTTTTCAAATCATTTCTAAGATAGGGCCTAATGCCTACAAGGTTGATTTGCCAGGTGACTATGTGTTAGTACTTCATTTAATGTAGCTGACTTGTCTCCATTTACTTATGAATAGGATGAAGATTTGAGGTCAAATCCTTTTCAATCAGGAGGGGATGATGAGGGCATCCCTAGTCCATCGATAAGTCCAAGTCCACAGACAAGTGAATCTAGAGAAGCTGAGGAGGTCTGGGTTCTACACAGAGGCCATACAATGCTTCAGGATCCACTTGTAGATATCATTGGGCCAATGACGTAGAGCTGAGCAAGAAGAGTTCGAGAGGATCTCAACAATCTTGTGCAAGCTTGCGCACAGGATGCTCAATTAATAGTAGAAGCCAACGCCTTGGAGAATAAAGCCGAAAAGGTTCAAATCGCAACTCTCCTTACAATTCTTGAAAAAGAAGCACAAATCACCATTCTCAAATGAAGAGATAGCTATTTCTTGAAGTTCTTAAAGACGCCGGAAGGTTCTTTAACTTTAAAGAGACGTTTCTTGAAGTTCTTGATTTTCTTGAAAATCTTGAATTTTATATTTTGCAGAATCTTGAAAAGCTTGATTCCAAAATGATTCCTAGAGTTTCCAGAAGATTCTAGAAGCTCCCTACATCAAAACCATCCATGGAGCCCATTCCACTTGCAGAATTTGGCCAGCCCACACACCAAGTCTATGCGCAAGCCTTTGTCTAATTAAGGTTTGGATTAGGTTAGGGTTTGGGAAAGGATAAGGATTTGTGCTTGTTTCCTAATCCTACCCTTAGTTTGTTACAAGTTGGTTTAGTTAGTTACAAGTTTGTTACAACTAGACTAGTTTGTAAGTTTCCAACAAGGATCCCTTCTTAATCTCCTTTTTGGAATAGGATTTCCAATTGTTTTCCCTTTTATTTTGTTGCTTAATTCAGCTGCCCTTATTCTTTAAGGTAACTGAAATTTCCTTTTTATTACCATTACCTACTTCTTTCAAGTTTGGTATTGTAAAGAAACAAGTCTCTTAATTTGTTTCCAATTCTATTTCTTTTTCCTAGTTCTTTTAGGTCAAGAATTCGACTGCCTACTACCCTATATATAGGCATTCAAATTCTCCATAATAATAAAGTATTCATATCTTTAAAGTATTAGTTTGAGTACTCTCCTTTTATTGCCTTATGTATTTTGCATGCTTGTGATTTATAAATTGCATGAAACTTAGCTTAATTAGGTTAATTGATCAACCTAATTAAATTTGCAAGTTTCAATCTTATTCTTTACTTGGTTCAAAATTGCATGTTAAATTAGCTTTGGTTAGTTTACATTGTTTTTATGAGTTTTTGAGTAAAGGGTAAGAATTATACAAGCTACGCCGATTAATCAGACTTTCCTTGGCAATTCATCTGCATGTGTACTTCGGTCCACATCAAAGGCCTTGCGTGTGGGCTTCTTTATTGGGCTGGCCAAATTGTTGATGTGGAATGGACTCCATGGATGGTTCGGCCCAATTGTCAATGATGCTTGGTGGATTTGATGTAGGGGGCTTCCGGAACCTTCTGGAATCTCCTAGAATCATTTCAAAATCAATATTATCAAGATTATGAAAAATATGAAAATCATGATTTCAAAAAAATCAAGAACTTCAAGAAACGTGTCTTTAAAAAAACCTTCTGGCATATTCAAGAACTTTAAGAAATAGCATTTTCTTGACTGTGGAATGGTTGTAAGCGCCTCTTCACCAAGAATTGTAAGAAGAATTGCAATTGTAATGTTCTCGGCTTTAACATCCAGGGCTTTGCCTTCAACTATCACTTGAGCTTCTCTTGTGCAAGTCTGAACTAGGTTGTCGAGAACTTCTCGCACCTTCCTTGCTCTGCCTCGCATCATTGGCCTAGTGATATCTACAAGTGGATCCTTCTGTTACGGACTTAGATCCTGAAGCATCGTTGGGCATTTGTGTATGATAGATGTCCTTTAGCTGCTGAATTTTAGAGCATAATTGTGGCAAATCTCACGGGTATGTGCAAGTTTTTGTTAGATAAATGCAGGTTTTAGGAGGAAGAATAATTAGATAAAGCAGATGCAAAAAGAGGAAGAAAAGAGCAATCCAGCCCAAAGAAGCAATAAAGAGAGGAATTATTCATGTCATGCATGAAAAAGGAGCAAGTGGGCCAAAGTTGAAGCAGCCCAAAGAAATTGAAGAAGGCCCAATGAAGTAATTAATTGATTAATCGTGTGAAGCAATTGGAATGGAATTTGGATTCTTTAATTGCCAACATTGGTGGTGCGCCAGCTGGAAGAAGGGATTATTTCCTAATACAAATTATCCTTATTTATTTTGGAGAGTATTTTTTGGTAGTATCCTACATGGACAAGAGTTTTAGTAATTTACTATTAGTTATTCTCTCCATTCTACACCTATATAAAGGGATAGAGGGGAGAGAACAGACGTTCTGTAGGAAGCAGAATATTATTCCATATTTTCATAGCTAGTTCAGATTTTAGAGCAGTAGTTTTCGTTTCTGGCGTTTGGAGAATTTCTGTCGGCAGAGGTCCCGTTTGCCCAAACGGGAGGTCGCATACTCTGAGATTTTTCAGATCGCAATTCAAGTATTTCTTTCTTAATTATTTTATTCTTTTCAACTATTTTCAGTATGATTCAAATAATAATTATGTTCGTAGTTAGTTTAATTATGAGTAACTAAATTATTTATTCCGGCATAATGTAATAGCAATTAATCCGGGCATGTTATGAAACCAAATTGTGCTTAAATTAAATTGCACGTGTTCCTTCTTATTCTCTGCTCATAACTTTGATTACTGATATTTAATTAAGACTGATCACCTTAGTTGAATTAGGTAGAGCCAATTAATTCCCAGTTAAATAACATAATATTTATTGGGCAAGATTAATTAGTGGCAAAGTTACCTTCAGGTAATAGAGAATAAAGGGTTAGTAATTCTTAGATGTTAATTCAATAAGAATAACTAAAATCGGGTTTCCCTAGATCTTAAGGCTGTTAACTTGGTTAATAGGTGTCGATGCCTTACGGCCTGTTCCTTGTTAATTAGAGTAGCAATTATGTCTGATGCGGATTCACGGTAATTGCCGATAAAGTAAGGGGAGATTGGGTTATGTCTGATGCGGATTCACGGTAACCTATAACTGATTGATGACATGCTATTTAATGTATTATTGCGTTGATGATTAACATGCACGTGATTATTGCGATTTACATATTGCTGGAATACTTTATTTTATTGATTAAATCCTTTTTCTTAAATTAAGTTGTTATTTATTTTTCATTAATCTTTTGAAAAGTCTCTCTGAGCAAAATAAGGTGGTTGCAAACCAAACTTTTTAGGAATTAAAAGATTTTGTGATTTTAAGCAGTCCGTTCCCTGTGGGATCGACCCTGTTATCATTGTGCTACTTATAGCTAATTATTGCAGGTTTATACAGTACTTTTACTGTATTTGATAGGGCTAACGACGGTCCTACCAAATTGGCGCCGTTGCCGGGGAACGGTTTTATGTTTTAAATCACCTTTTCCTATTAATTTGTGGTTTTTGTGTGTTTTATGAGCAGATCGTCGCAACCTGAATTGCAGTACGATCCAGAGATTGAAAAAACTGCAAGAAGACTCGCAAAAGAAGCACGTCAAAGGTGAGAAGCTGCTGTTTCAGATTCGGACAAGGTCCCGTTTGCCCTAACGGGAGGTAGAACAGAAGCTGAGTCTGAACAGAATTTTGTCCCTAAGCCTGATTCTAAGATGGGGGATAGACAGGAAGAAAGAAGACGAGTGGAAGCTCCTGCTGCTGAACCAACTCTAAAGGAGCTAAGCAATCCCGACGCCGAGGATGAGCCGTCAGCAATTGTAATGCCTGAAATCACAGGTCACTTCCAACTCAAATCTAGTTGGTTGAGTATGCTACCAAAGTACCATGGAAGGCCAGGAGAGGACCCCCACAGTTTTTTGTGTGAGTACGTCAAGGGGTGCAAGTTGGGCAAAGTACCAGCAGGAGCCACTGTGGAGCAGCTCCGACTCGTGGCATTCCCTTTTGTCCTGACAGGCGAAGCCAATATGTGGTTCTCTTCCCTAGAGCCAAACTCCATCACTACATGGGGGGAGATGAAGGAGGCTTTCCTTAAAAATTACTTTCCCGCCACAAAGACGAATGCAGTGAAGAAGGAGATAAGTGGGATCCAACAAGACTATGATGAGTCCCTCCGCACCTACTGGCTCAGATTTAAGCGACTGTGCGACAGTTGCCCAAACCATAGGTACTCGGATGGAGAGTTGTTGCAATTTTTCTACCATGGAATGACAGAGGCCGAGAGGATGCATATGGATTCTGCCAGTGGTGGTGCATTTCTGAATAACACTGCCACATCTGCTTATAAGATAATAAAGGAGACATTGGAAGCACGTAATGACTTTGCTGAACCAAGGATCCGTCTTGCCAAGCGGACTGCCGAAGTGCGTGTTATTGATGATGAGGACCCCGTGAACAACTCCCAGCTGGTGGCCGAAATGAGAAAGATGACTGAGATGATGACTAAGATGGTGGCTGGAACAAATAAGGTGCAGACAGAGGAAGTGTGTGGAATCTGCGGAAATATGGGACATTTTACCCATAAGTGTAATCTTGCACCCACTGACCCCCTGGCCCAAGCAAATGCGGCTGGAAACTGGAATGGCCCACATCAAAGAAGGGACCCGTACTCCAACACGTACAATCAAGGGTGGAAAGATCATCTTAGTTTCAGATGGACTGAACCAGGCAGCCAGGATCAAGGTCAGCAGCCCCAATATCAGGCTAACCCGAACCAGTACCAGAGTCAGTATCAGAATCAGGCATACCGACCACCACAGCAGAGAGGTTTCCAGCAGAGCCAGAATTCATACCAATCACAGCGAAATGGTAGAGATTCTAGTGATATAATTGCAGCTCTAATGGATCAACAAAAGGAGCAGAAGGCCAGTATTGATAGTCTGGCAAATATGGTGTCCCAATTGGCTGCTTCACTCAAAGAATTAAAGGGGGACCAAGGAAGACTGCCCTCACAGGTTCAAATACAGCAGAAAGAGAATGTTAGTGTGATAACTCTGAGATGTGGGAAGGTTCTGCAGCCAGAAGTGCAAAAGAATTCTACGTCGAGGTCCTATTTGCCCAAACGGGACCCTGAACCTGAAATCGCAGGAACCGAAAAAGCAAGAGAGCATGAGACCCTGAACCTGAAATCCAGGGAATATGTCAAGTTTCCGCATCCAGAACAGCAAGAGAGTTCTGCGTCGAGGTCCCATTTGCCCAAACGGGACCCTGAACCTGAAACTGTAGAAACAGAAATAAGAAGCAGACCCGAACCTTTTCTAAGCCCAAAAGGTGGAAACCCCTATGAAGACCCACCTTTTCCAAACCGACTGATCGGGAAGGCGAAGAAACCAAAAGAGGATCCTGTAGACTATTTGGCAGCTTTCGAGAAGATGGAGGTTAACATTCCTTTCCTCAAGGCAATAAAGATCCCTCCTATTGGTAGATTTTTGAAGGAGTTCATGGCTGGAAAGCAAAGGGGAGCACGCAAGGTAATCATGGGCTAGAATGTGTCTGCCGTAATTCAAAAGAAATTGCCACCTAAGTGCAAGGACCCAGGTATGTTTTCTTTACCTTGTGTAATTGGAGATAAACAGATTAAGCATGCTATGTGTGATTTAGGTGCTTCAATTAATGTAATGCCTCTTTCTGTGTATCGAACTTTAACTGGTGTTGAATTAGTCGACACTAGTGTTATAATTCAATTGGCTGATAGATCATATGTACATCCTGTGGGTCTTTTGGAAAATGTGTTGGTAAGAGTTCATTCTTTTGTATACCCTGCTGATTTTTATGTGGTTGAGATGAATAGTGATCCGTCAAAAGAGTCAGCCGGGGTCTTGTTAGGCCGACCTTTCTTGAAAACATCTAGAGCCCTAATTGATGTGTACAATGGATCTATTTGCCTGGACTACTGTGGTGAAAAGGTCACATTTAGTATGGATGATGCCATAAAAAGTTCAATGCCTATGGAAAATGTTTATAGTGTTGATATGATTGACCCTTGTGTCCAAGAGCATCTTGAGACTGATTTTTTGCAGGAAGTGAGTCAAAATCTCCCACAATGTGATACTGGCCAGCAGATCAGTCAAGGAAAAAGAGATGAGTTTGTGAATTTTGAGATCAAGGGTCTACCTGGTGAGAAGAAGAAGAAGGTAAGACCACTGGATGTAGTGTCTGTCTGTTCAAGTGGAGCTGTGCAAGTTCAAAATCCCAAGATTGGCAAGAAATGCACAGTCAACAGGAAACATCTTAAACTTTTCTGTGGTGCTACCCAGGTCCAAACAGTGGAAGAAATTCCATTGTTATGTTGTCCGAATCATTGAAGGAGACATACTGCGTCTGGCCAAAGACGTAAAAGAGAGGCGCTAGTGGGAGGCAACCCACGTTTTTTTATTTTTATTTTTTTTATTATTATTTTTATTTGTTTTGCATTATTTCTATTTTTTTTGTATTTTATTCCTTCAAAAAAAATATATATATATTAGCATTTAATTTTTGTTGCAGTGAGTCGATAACAGAAATTGATCCAGCTTCCAGGGCGACCTCCCGTTTGTCCAAACGGGACCCAGAAAACAAGCTGCTTCTGTCTTTAGTAAAAGCCCAAATCCTGAATCCAAAGCGACCACCACCGAATGAGATTTGATAAGTCTTTCTCTGGTATCCCTTTTTGTTTTGATTCATGTGTTGTTTTTGTTTTGTTCTTTTTGTGCTGTTTTTGTTTTTGTTTTCCATAGTTGTGTTGTCTATGTATGCTTGAGGGCAAGCATCCGTTTAAGTGTGGGGATGTTTTGCGATTTTCTCCTGTGTTTTGTTTGTCTTTGGAGTCTTGAATGTGTCTGTGAAGTACAAGATTTTTGCCCAATTTTGAATGTTAATCTGAAATAAGCAACATAGATATCCTATTAATCACTTACTATGCTTATTCTTGTGGATGTGGTTTGGGATAGAGCCGTTATTTTGATACAGGTTGTGCATGAATTCCCTTTTCTAAAGCCTACTAAATAATTCTGAGCCGCACTGGATGTTTTGCATGAGAATCTCCTTGGTTTGCCTGCTTGACTGTCAAAATGGTTTATTGAGTAATGCATGGTTGGATGATGGGGGACCTTTTCTAGGATAAACCCTTTTGGCTTGAATTTCTGAACCGTCCTATACAGAAAAAATACCCCTTAGTCAGCAAGTTGAAGCCTTGACCTTTCAGTTCTGAGTCAGTAAAAATTAGCCAAGCCTGTTTGAGTAAATCCTTTCTTACCCTTGGTGTGCATGCTGCATGGTATTATGTGTTGATGCTGCGACAGAGAAGAAGTCATGAGGCACAATTGTTGAGTCCAGTTCTGTTTCTTTGTGTATCTGCTGAATTTATATGAAACACCAGTTCTGCTGTGGAAAGAAAATGAGTCCACATTTGGAAAAAAAAAAAAAAAAGAAAAAAAAAGAAAGAGATGATGAAATAAAACAAGAGCTGGTTATGTTTTTAATATGTTTGCAGATTAAGTTAAAGGACTGGATTTTGGAGATTATGTGCTGAATTTTTAATCATGTGCTGAATGAGTTTTTGGTGACTGTCATTGCTTGAATAATTAAAGAAAGAGCTACATGTTTTGCCTCTATATCAGGAAAAGCAGGAAGTGGAGTTAATGTCCAACTAAAAAGGAGCAGCAGGTTCTATATGCATGCACACCATTTGTTGAATTCTGCAGGTGACTTAGAACCCCATAGGGCCCGACCAAATAAATAAAAATCCCTTGGCCCCATTGCGTCCATATGAATAAAAGGTTGTTCTTAACATCTGTGCATTACTCAATCTTTACTGTGGAGATGGTCAGTTATCAAGCTTTTGAGTTCTGACTAGACTAGGGATGAATCACTTATCCTAATTTTCTGAATTGTGAGTTGTGTGATTTACTACCCATAAGAGTGCTGCTTGGGAATTTATGCATGAACTGTGTTAAACTGACTTGGTATGGTTTGTTTGGTGGAATTGTAGAGTTTGCATAGTTTGTGATTAAAATGTGAATCTCGTGGTGCAAGTACAATTGACATGAGGAATTTGGGCAGAGTAATCCTGTGTTTATGTGGTGTCATTCTGTCATGTGAGTCATGTCTTGGGTCCTTTGGGTCATTGTTTGTTTTTCTATTATGTTCTTTTGGGTCCGTTCAAGTTTTGTGTCTTTTCTATTCTTGTGTTTGTGTCTTTGTATTTTTGTTACGTAAGAAAGGGAAGAAAAATAGGACTGAGTTTAATTCTTCACTTCACGCTTGAGGACAAGCGTCATTCAAGTGTGGGGATATTTGATAGATGTCCTTTAGCTGCTGAATTTTAGAGCATAATTGTGGCAAATCTCACGGGTATGTGCAAGTTTTTGTTAGATAAATGCAGGTTTTAGGAGGAAGAATAATTAGATAAAGCAGATGCAAAAAGAGGAAGAAAAGAGCAATCCAGCCCAAAGAAGCAATAAAGAGAGGAATTATTCATGTCATGCATGAAAAAGGAGCAAGTGGGCCAAAGTTGAAGCAGCCCAAAGAAATTGAAGAAGGCCCAATGAAGTAATTAATTGATTAATCGTGTGAAGCAATTGGAATGGAATTTGGATTCTTTAATTGCCAACATTGGTGGTGCGCCAGCTGGAAGAAGGGATTATTTCCTAATACAAATTATCCTTATTTATTTTGGAGAGTATTTTTTGGTAGTATCCTACATGGACAAGAGTTTTAGTAATTTACTATTAGTTATTCTCTCCATTCTACACCTATATAAAGGGATAGAGGGGAGAGAACAGACGTTCTGTAGGAAGCAGAATATTATTCCATATTTTCATAGCTAGTTCAGATTTTAGAGCAGTAGTTTTCGTTTCTGGCGTTTGGAGAATTTCTGTCGGCAGAGGTCCCGTTTGCCCAAACGGGAGGTCGCATACTCTGAGATTTTTCAGATCGCAATTCAAGTATTTCTTTCTTAATTATTTTATTCTTTTCAACTATTTTCAGTATGATTCAAATAATAATTATGTTCGTAGTTAGTTTAATTATGAGTAACTAAATTATTTATTCCGGCATAATGTAATAGCAATTAATCCGGGCATGTTATGAAACCAAATTGTGCTTAAATTAAATTGCACGTGTTCCTTCTTATTCTCTGCTCATAACTTTGATTACTGATATTTAATTAAGACTGATCACCTTAGTTGAATTAGGTAGAGCCAATTAATTCCCAGTTAAATAACATAATATTTATTGGGCAAGATTAATTAGTGGCAAAGTTACCTTCAGGTAATAGAGAATAAAGGGTTAGTAATTCTTAGATGTTAATTCAATAAGAATAACTAAAATCGGGTTTCCCTAGATCTTAAGGCTGTTAACTTGGTTAATAGGTGTCGATGCCTTACGGCCTGTTCCTTGTTAATTAGAGTAGCAATTATGTCTGATGCGGATTCACGGTAATTGCCGATAAAGTAAGGGGAGATTGGGTTATGTCTGATGCGGATTCACGGTAACCTATAACTGATTGATGACATGCTATTTAATGTATTATTGCGTTGATGATTAACATGCACGTGATTATTGCGATTTACATATTGCTGGAATACTTTATTTTATTGATTAAATCCTTTTTCTTAAATTAAGTTGTTATTTATTTTTCATTAACCTTTTGAAAAGTCTCTCTGAGCAAAATAAGGTGGTTGCAAACCAAAGCTTTTTTAGGAATTAATAGGTTTTGTGATTTCAAGCAGTCCGTTCCCTGTGGGATCGACCCTGTTATCATTGTGCTACTTATAGCTAATTATTGCAGGTTTATACAGTACTTTTACTGTATTTGATAGGGCTAACGACGGTCCTACCAGTGTAGAACTCGGGCCTTCTCAGCTTCTTTGGATTCACTTGTTTGTGGACTTGTCGATGGACTAGGGATACCCTCATCATCCCTTTCTGGTTGAAAATGATTTTACCTCAAATCTTCATCCTGTTCATAAGTAAACGGAGACAAGTTAGCTACATTGAATGAAGTACTAACTGTGAGACCCCGTAAATTTTTCGCTTTTAAAATACACCTCTAAAAAGTATATCGAGGTATTTGAAAATATTTTACGAACATTTAATAAATTATAGGATTTTATTGTAAAAGAATTATAGGTTAAAAAAACTATTTTCCATAGAAAAATTTATAATCATAAAATTATTTTATTTCAAAAGAATTTCCTTATTCTTAATTTCAAGTGTTATCTATGTGAATTAATTTGTAAACTTTGATTATTAATTTCATAAGATATGATGTGATTAGGAATATTATGATTTAGGTTGCTATGAGATTTTTGGAAATAGTAATTAGAAGATAAGAAAATTAGAAAATAAATGAAAAATTATTAAAAAATAGGCAAATCGGTTTTACCCAGCTCCGAATCGAGTGAAACTGATTGTACCGCTTTGAATAGTAAAAATAAAACTTTCTCACTGCCTACAATCGGTTTTAATAGATTGGAGAATGGACAATAACTTTCACCCATTTCCTAATCAGTAAAACCGATTGGATAATGGATAAGAACAAGGAGAATCAGTTTTTGCCAATTCCTAATTGGGTAAAATCGATTCCCTATGGATAGAATTTGGTTAAATCAGTTTTAACCCTTTAACCAATCGGTAAAACCGATTGGTAAATTAATAAAAAAATGTTTCACCGCCTTTTTGATAGGTTTTAACCGATTCTTGGTCGGGTAAAACCGATTGTAATTGGTTGTACCGATTCTTCAATTGGGTAAAACTGATCGGCTGTCAGAAATGAAAAATAAAAGCTTGCGGAACAAATCACAAGTCTAGGGGTCTTTTTGACCCCTAGTTTTTGTCCTAAACGGGCATAAGGCCTATAACTACCCCTCCCCCAGCCATTCTTCTTCCCCACACCATGCCCAAGCTCTGCCAAAACCAAACCAAACTAGATAAAAGTAGAAGGAGAAAGAGAAGGAGAAAAACTTGGAAAGCAAAGCCTTGGAGCTAGGAGTTGATTCCACAACTGTGGATTCAGTGCTAGGAAGGATTCGGAATGTAACGGTAAGAAATTCAATGTATGATTTTGGTTGACTTTGGAAAAATAATTGTTACACCTATGGTCTTAATCTTAAGTTTTGATGATGAGTTAACAAATATATGATGTTGAAGCCTCAAAACCGGATGTCGACGGGCCTTCGAAGTTGAAGCTGAGCATCCGATTTATCATCCGACGCAGACAGAAAATTTGACGATATAGCCGTTAGAAACATAAAGGGCATCTTTAGGAGAGCTGCGAGTTTCCATCTAATTTATCATATGAATCGGACAAGGCTTTTCCTGAAATTTCAACTAGCCGTTAAAGAGTCGTTAGAGAGCAGTTGGGAGCCAATTTTACCACTTCTATAAGTACCCCCTAAGCTGCAAAAAGTTGGTTAATCATCCCTTTCAAGTCTCCTACACTTTAGAAACATTCTCAAGCTTCATTTCAATGATTTTTATGTCAAATTAGCTTGTTAAGGTAGGATTGGAAAGAGGCCTCTGTACCCAATTATTGTGTCATTTGTAAACTCCCTTGTGGAGCTTTTCATCCTTGTAAAACACGTCTAGAAAAGTCATAACTCAAGAGTTTGAGTGTAGGCAATTTGTATTAGGCAAAGTCCTAAGCTCTTGAGTAAAGAGCTAGGCAAGAAGAAAGGAGGAGCAAGAAGAGAAGGAGAGACCCAACTCAAGAGGTTGAGTTTGGACAATTGTACAAGTCCCAATATGAGGTAAGTTGGGCATTGGGGTTAAAGACCTATCCAAGAGTTTGGATTAGGCAAAGAGTAGAAGTCTTAGCTTAGAGTTAAGATAGGCATTTGTTAGTCTTGATCAAAAGGTTGATTAAGCAAAAGTCCTTTGGTATAGGTAAGAGGAGTATTGAGTAAGACCTAAAATCCTTTAGGAAGGATAGGGCAAAAGATCCAATTGCTAGCCTTAGGCAAATAAGTGTTAATCTAGAGCTAGATTAAGCAATAGGAAAGTCTTGAGATTAAGAGATTAATATTAAGCAATTGTAAGGGATTGAAACACTCCTATAAGTGTTTCTTAGTTGATTGGAAATCTAAAGTTGAAGAACTTGGGGAGTGGAGTAGGATTCAAGGGGAATCCGAACCACTATAAATTTGGTGTGTTCCTGCTTTGATTGTTTATTTGCTTTCATGTTTTGCAAAACACTAATCACACATCTCACTTGGTAAAACTGTTTTTACACTTGTTTTTGAAAGTGGGTTTTTGAAGTTGCTTTTATTTCTAGAAGAAATTTTTACAAGGTTAAAGAACCTAATTCACCCATTCCACCTCTTAGGTTCATCTTAGGTTGCTATTGATAATTGCCATTTCAATAATGCATATTCAAGATTTTAAGGTTTTCTTGAAGTTGAATTTATCCCTAAAATTTTGAACGTTAGAAAATGTTTTGAAATGTTAAACATGTTCTAGGAGTATTGAAGAAATAGTTTTTGGCAAAAAAATCGAAGAAAAATGAGTTTAGGTGCACTTTTGTTGGAAAACCCAAAGCTTAGATGAAGAACATAAAATCTAGGCATGAGTCAATTTTGACCGATTCAGAATCAGGGAAAACCTATTCTAGCTAGAAATAAATTGGTTGTACCCGTTGGTGAACGGGTAAAACCAATTGGTAAAATGGTTTTCGCAATTTTGGAAATTCAAAATTTGTCAGGAACTATTTTGCAAATACTGGACTAGTTTTACCAGATCATAAATCAGGAAAAACTCATCCAGAGCTTTCTGGGAATTTTGAACCGGTTTTGACCAATTTACCCTCGGGTAAAACCGAATCAAAAGGAGAAAATTGATTTTTCTGCAATTTCGTTTTCTTTTAATTATTTCTTTATAAATCCTTTTATAAAATCTTGTTAAAATTATTTTAACGAGTATTTTAAGGATTTTTACACTTGTATTTTCTTAAGTATAATTTGTATAAGTTTTGTCCTATTTTGGACTAGTTACGAAATAATGTAGAAATAATGTTTAAAAATTCTTTAAACATCAGTTTTTCGGCATAATGTCTATATTTTCTTTAATATTATAATTATTATGTTAGAATACTTATTTTCTAAATATATATGCTTTAAATAAGAAAAATACGTAAATTACCATTATGCCCTTATTTAAATCTGCAATAACATCCTAAGGCTTTAGCACCGTTAACGTTGCGGAGCTCACTGATGGAGACAATGGAGCAACATTACCTAGTTTTAATTAGGGAGGCAATTAAACCCAACCCCATCCCTAATATACTTATATTTTGTCCTCTGATGTAAAGCTTCATCACTAATTAATAAATGGCCTATTATTAATCGCAGAAAACAAAAGAAAATCACAAATTTTTGTTTGGATGATCAAGAGTCAAAACTCCATTAAGGGATAACAAAAAGCTCCAGAGAGGGGGGAGAAAGGAAGCAGGCGACTGAAAAAGTAAAAGAGGACAGCGGGTGAAGTGAGTTGGGGTTTTTTTTTTTTTTTTTTTTTTTGGGTGTCATTCAGCGATAAGGGTAGAAATGGGCATGATGACGAAATTACCCTCCCCAAAAATGGTCTGTTAGTGAATTAACAGCGTACTTTGACAGAGTGGTTTACAAAATGCAAAAATGAAAGTATGGTGACTACGAAATCAATTAAAAAAGTATGGTGACTAAAATGTGAATATTTCAAAAGTAAGGTGACAAAATTATCAATTCACCCTTATTATTATTTAAATTTCTTTTGTTTTGAAGAATTTTAGTACTTATTAAATGAACTTAGTAATTCTTTTTTGTATATATACTATATATATTTACCATACTCACTAAATGCCAAATATTTAGATTATCATATATTTTCAAGACAAGAGGCAAAGTCTAAATTTTTTTTTTTTTTTTTTATGAAAGAAATTTCAGCCATGAATAATCTAAACAAACCAGAGAGTTAAAACAATCACCATAACTTTATAATACTATTGGGTAAATGGCATACATAGCAGGTATTGTTAGACCCCGTAGTTTCTCGCTCTAGCTTAACCTTTGTAATTTTTATTTTATCATACTGTTTACTTTTTAAATCAATTATGTAAAATTATAAAGTTGTGTGAATTTTCTTAAGTATTTTGATTATGAAATCTTATGGTTTAAGTTATGATACTTTGGATTTTAATTGTGATGTTTAAGTTAAAATTAAGATGTTAATTTAAGTGTAGGATTATGTTTCAGGATATATGAAAGTAGATATATTAGTTTAATTTTTGGAATTATGGAATGAAAATAAGAAAATTAAAAAATAAATGAAAAATAAGAAAAAAGGCAAATAACGATTTTTACCACACCGATCCTTACCACCAAGGAAAATATCTGGGCACCTTAAGAGTGATTTTAACCGGCATTAGACCCGTTAAAACCAGCATTAGGAAGCTGACAAAAATTTGACCCGTTTTACCCGTCATTAGGAGCGGGTAAAATCGATCAGCGCCGAAAGTTGAAAAAAAATGCTTCTTCAATTTCCGAAGAAGGGCTACAACCTTAGGGGTCTAAGCCCCTCTTATTTTGGCTTGCAAGGTGATCAGGAGTATAAATATATCTCCCTTTCGTCCTCAACAATCCAGAAAATAACAACAATCAAAGAGAAAAAAGGAGAGAAAGGAGAAAGAAAGAAAATAGAAGAAAATTTGGAAGAGGAAGATTTGGTGATTGGATTTAGATCCTAAACCATGGAAACCTATCCTAGAAACTTTAGGAACACATTGGTAAAGAATTTAAGCTTTTCATAATGTTAAATTTTGAAGTTGTGATGCATAGAAGTTGAAATTATAGAATTCTTAGTTTTCTTTAAGTTTTGATCTAAATATTTGATTATAGATGTTGTAGAAGTGTTATGGGTTGATAGAAATGTTATAGGAACATTATAAGATTGATTTTTGAGCAAAAGAAACCAAAGCAAAATGTATTTTGAAGAACTTTTGATTGAAACCCGAAACAAAAGTTTTGAAAAACAGAATGTGGATATGACCGGTAAAATAGTGGATACAACCGATTTTCTTGGCTCAAGAAAATTGGTTATTGTCGACCAAAGTGTGAGAAAAACCGGTCTTAGGACGCTAGGTATTTTTTTGAGCGGGTAAAACCATTCTAACAGTGGGAAAAACCGCACTTTGAAGCTGAAAGCTCTGAAGTGCAGGTAAACCGCCATGAAGAGTGGGTAAAACCGCTATTTGAAGCTGAGAACTCCCGAAGAGCGGGTATAACCGCTCTAATAGCGGGTAAACGATCCGACTCTGAAAACATGAATTTTTTAAGATTAAAACTAAAACCTTTACAACTTTCTTTATAAACTTTAAACACTTTTTCTTAATAATTAATCAAGGTTCATTAAATAACTAGAAACACAAGGATTTAAAGCTAGAATCTAAAGATTTATCTAGATTCAAGGATAAAGTCTAAACTATGATATTTATGTAATGCAGATTTGCCTATAAAATACTAGCAATATATACAAGGTGAGTGTTCTCACTAAAGGGAGTAAATATTTTAAATAGTAACGAACCGAGTTAGCATATTTTATTTATGTTAAGTTTATGTTTAGTGAAATGCATGTGTTATAAGTAATGTGTATAGTTATGATATGTCAATGCGTAAAGTGTAATAATTGTAAATGTGTTATATGTATGTGTAAACGTTCTCAACTGGTTGAGCCATGTGCATATTTATTAAATTTTATCATATGAATGAAATTGCCGTGTAGTGTCAAGCATAAAATGTTCGAGTCATGTGCACCCGTGTTTGTGTACCATGTTTTGTGCTACTTGCATGCTTCCAATTACTTGTTACTAGCGAGTCATATTTAGGGTCCCTAAAGCCTGTTTAGTTTGTTGAAATCGGACCTGTCAGCGTTGAGCGTGAACGTTCGATTCAATGGCTGAAGTGGTCAATTTTGGTGTTATCTTAAGGTATGCCACCTAGTTCCATGCACCCGTGTATGTGCACTAGTTCATTGGTGTAGTTGACGAAGCGACACACTATGTATTGTGTCCGCCCAAAGAATTCCATCTAGGACAGATAAAGTATAATTAGTAATTCTTACCAAAGGGTCACATAGATCCTCATTATAGCTTGCTCGTTATACTCTTTCTATCTCTTACGTGTTCCCCTTGCTTACTTAGGAAATAGTGTTATGTGCCGATAATTATTTATTCGGTAATGTTTTTAACAGTACGACCTCACTGAGCTATGGAGCTCACCCCTTAGATGTTTTGCATGTTTTAGATCTTGGGAGTAACCGCCACTAGTGTGATGCTGATGAGTGGCCTTTTGCTTATGTTTTGAAATGCTAGTATTGTACTATTACTTAATAACTTAGTTTTAGCGTTTTGAAGTACTATTGTAATATTTTGACCTAGTGTTTGTAAAATCTCATGTAGCTTGAAATTTTACAACTACTTTAATAAAGGAATGTTTTATGTACTTGGCAATTGCTCTGTATATCCTGAATGACTTCTGGTGCCAACCAGACAGGCATCTCGGTCTCGATTTCGACGTGAAACAGAGAGATCGGGGCTGGGAATGTCACAGGTATGCCTCATCTAGTAACTCGTACAATAGAATATAACATTACTCTTTCATATGATATATATATTCATCTCACAACACATTAATCAAGCGAAATATAGTGTTTAACTTAGAGAAGAGAGGTAGTATAATTACATTTTCTTATAAACTTTGATTCCCTTCCAACGAGATTCCATACGGTGAGAATCATCATCTTGTGCATACACTCCACACTTGAAATAATGGTTATCCCCACCTCTGCCGTCGCCATGAAAAACTTTAGCCCCGTCAATGAAAACCGTGACCTTTCCGGCATCGACATCGTGAATCACATTAAGCCGGAACCACCTATCGTAGATGTTGGCAACTATGACAGGGTTTCTGTAGTAGGCGAGAGAACCGTCATAGACTCTGAGCATTAGAGTGGTTGCATGAAGACTTGCTCCGAACACTTGCATGATGCACACGCCGGAGGTACCCGACGGAACGTAGCCATGTCCCTCGAATTGCCAAACGCCGGAAGAGTAATCGTATCCCTGATGATGATCACCAGAGACAGAGTTGGGGCAAATTAAATACTTTATTTTCTTTAAGTTTCTCTTTTTCATTTCTACATATGGATATAACTTAACATTATACTAATAATGTCATGAGACTATAATTTTCTACACAATGATCAGCATAAATAGACACTACTTTGGGGGATAACCACGAGAGAAGTAAAACTCAACAGTACTTGCCGGAGCTGTGCACGGTTATAGAAAACGATTTGCTAAAACATGTGCAACTTTATTATTCATACATTACAAACTAGATTCATTTAATGGTATAGAAACGATACTATTTTTGCTCAATCCCATTAGAAGCAATACTATTTTTGTCACTTACTCTCTCTGTCCAAACGTAAGAACCATAAGGTATAACTACCTATGACTACCAAAATTAATGCAAATTCAAATAGAACTTTCTATTGGGATTGTGGGAGTATAATTTTTCTTTTTAATTGCAGAAAATGTTCATTTTAACCCGGATGTGTTTATCCCCACAACCCAATAAACCTCTAAAGTTATGTTATGTCTACATGCACCATGGACGTTTTGCATTGTGTCTAAATACATGCTTGACATTTACAAAATTAAGCCAAAATAATACCTCTCCATTAACAAACTCCACCTCATGTGAATGTACATTTAGACGGAGATGAGCTAATTTGGCCTAAGCTTTTAATTGCTGATAATGTATTTAGACACAACGTAATTAAAAGTTTATTAGGCCCCGGATAAAACATCATGAGCTAAAATTAATGTTTGCCCATTTTAATTAGAGAAGTAAAAATAGTAGACATAACTATCTATTGGTACAAAAGTAAAATTGTTTAGAAACAAATAAAGCTTTTGTTTATTTGAGATAAATGGAGCAATACTAGAGTTCAATTAATTACCTGAATACGGAGCTCAGTCCGAGGTCGAGTGTTGCTGGTCGGGGAATGAGGTTTATCATTGTTAAAAATCCACATCCTATGAACTCCATCAACGTAGGAATAACGCTGATTAAGAGGCACGTCGTAAGGCCTTTGGATTTCGAAATTCGATTCGCCTAATGAAACAGAGACGAACCCATCCGTGGGATCCCCTTCACCATTAAACGCCCTGGCCTCTGCAGTAATAATATTATTACTGTTTTTCTCCAGCAGAAGAAGGCTGAAGAAGAAGATCAAGGCAGTAAAAAAGATGGAATGTGCCATACTATATATTATCTGGTAATTATAATGATTGTTTGTGTTGTGACGAATGAATTGAGCACGCTGGCTTTTATATATAGGCATATGCATGAGAGAAGTTGATGTTGACGTTGAAGTTGCAGATCATTTGCCTATGGTAATTTCGTCGCTATATATGTTTAATCAATTTGGTTGTTACGTTACTTACCCGGTTGCGTTAAATTATACTTCAATGTGTGACCGTGGAATTCTAAATTTAACTTTGCAATTTTATGGTTGAATGCTATTAGACACTTTTACCTCAAACGCAGGATAAAAGATCGAGGAAGGTATATATATATTCTGCATCGAGTTCAAATCGATCATTTGTAATTTGGTGTGTCGTCTTGCTATATTTATATTGATTGGAGAGTAAAAACAAATACCCTTTGCGAAAAATTTACTTCCTTGTTTCATTATAACGGTCTACTTTAACAATGACCGAATTTGACTGATATAATTGAAGGAGCCAAATATTTATATATAAATAAAATATACATATTTATTATAAAATATTATTTTTCTAGGGGTCAAATAATTATGGGTTAATTACGCATAACCTTCATGTGGTTTGGGAAACTTTCAGATGATCCCCCTATGGTTTAAAAAGCTACACATGACCCTCCTGTAGTTTCAAAAGTATACCAAAAACCCCCTTCTATTTTAAAAACTACAAAGAACCGCCCTGTGGTTTTTAAAATGATACATGAAACTCTTGTAGTTTCTCAAATTTTAAAGAACAAGCATCAAAAAATACTCAGAACCTCCTATGCGTTCAAATGTGTGAGGAAGTTCTTGGTAATTTTTGAAAACCTCAAGGGGGTTATTTGTAGATTTAAAATACAAGGGGGGTTTTTGGTATACTTTTGAAATTATAGAGGAGTCATTTGTAGCTTTTTAAATCATAGGGGTCATCTGAAAGTTTTCCAAACCACAGGAGGGTTATGCGTAATTAACCCAATAATTATATACATATTTTTTTATTAAAGTTTTTTATTTTTTATTTTTGATAAAACAGATGATTAAGTGGTTAGGGGCATAGGGACCCTTTATTAGGACAAAATGTAGCTTGTTATTAAAGTATTCCTATATAATAAAAAAATTAAAATTTTTAGAGGGTCCATGGCCATCCCATGGATGGCCTAAGTTCTGCCGATGTGCTTTAAAAAATATTTTAGTTCCAATAAACAATAGTTCATTTTCAAAATTTTTATTTTTCATTTGTTTTAATAATCATGTGTAGTATACAATTAACTGATGTTTAAAAAGTATGAATATAAATGGAATAGTGTCAAATTATCTATTTTAAATATTGTATGGCATTCATAATATATTGTATATTTATCACAATAAACTGGTCTAATATAACAGATGGAGTATATATTGCACTTATATTTTAATCTTCAGTCCCTTTCATCAATCGATGTGAGAAAACTACCCTCCCCCAGCTTTTGGATATGATTATCTTATTTGGCCAAACTTTTTCGTTTGGTGGGTTTCATTGCCATACTATTAAGTAACGTAAACATTAATGAGTCTGTAATCTGTGTGAATGTTCATTCCTTTACACATTTTTTATTTTATTATTTACTTAATGAATAATTTTACTATTACATTATTTTATATTTTCAAAATAATACTCTATCTGTTCTAATGGAGAAATCTTATTTAAAAAACGTGTAACTTTTTATGAGTTTCAAGGTTATAATATTTAAAATAAGTCATATATAATAAATTTTCATTTGTATTCTTATATTTAAATTATTAATTAATTATGAACCACACATGACTATATCAGTAATAGTACGAAAAAGTTATAAAATTAAAAATCGGAATCTTCCATTAAAACATTTGTTTTAAAAAAATAAGATTTTTATATTAAGGGCCCGTTTCATAAAAATCAATGCTTATATCAGAATGTTTAATGCTGAAACCATAATGCTGAATTAATTAAGTACTTAACATCTTAATACTGAAATATATTTTTCAGACCTCTGAATCAGAGTACTTAATCACTCGATTTTGTTTGATAAATATGTTGATCTTAATGCTGAAATCTTAAAAATGTACCATTTTACCCTGATGTTGAATATTTTGTATTTATATATGCAAAATATCAAATTATATAATAAAACATAAACTATGGTTAATGAAAACATAAGAAAACAAAATAAGATAAAACACATTAAATTGAATGATTAAAATATAAAAGATAGAAATTATCACAATTTATTAAAATTCCTAAAAATGAAAAATAAATCCACTATTGTAGTCTAAAAAAATTAAATATTTTACAAAAAAAAATTATATATAATATTAAAAAATTATGTATATCGTACGAATGAAAAACATGTAAATAGTATAACTTATTAAATAAATTATTAATACCAAAATAAATCAAATTCAGTTGAAAAGAAAAGTTTAAAATACGTGGTATGCTAATGAAGAAAAAAAAGTTTATTCAAAAATAAATATCTATAGTTAAACCTGAAAACTCAATTAGGTTCTTGACCTTTTAAAATATTTCTTCTACAAAGAGGAACTATGAAAAACCTTTTTCAAAGATAAGTGTAAAAACCGATTTTACCAAGTGAGGTGTGTGATTAGTGATTTGCAAAATATGAAAGTAAATAAACAAACAAAGCAAGAACACACCAAATTTATAGTGGTTCGGATTCTCCTTGAATCCTACTCCACTCCCCAAGTTCTACAACTTAAGATTTCTAATCCTCTAGGAAACACTTAAAGCAATGTTTCAATCCCTTACACTTGCTTAACTCTTTCTCAAGAGATTAAGACTTTTCCCTTCCTTAATATAGCTCTAGATTAATACTCCTTTGCCTAAGGCTAGCAATGGATCTTTTCCCTATCCTTCCTTAAGAATTTTAGGTCTTACTCAAGGCTCCCCTTGCCTAGACGAAAGGACTTTTGCTTGATCAATCTCTTGATTAAGACTTTCTCCCCTATGCCTAATCTAACTCTAGACTTAGGACTTTACCCATTTGCCTAATCTCAACCTCTTGAGATAGGTTTTCTACAATTGCCTCAACCCGTGACGCCCCGACCCGACCCGACCTCCTTCCTCGGAAGCCATTCCCGACGAGATAGTGTAAGCCGGTTCGAGAGACGTCATTCAGGGCTCTTGCCCAACAAGTCGATACAGGATAGTAACTAATAATTCTCTAGTAATTATTATTACATAACCAAAAATCAAGGTACGGAAGTGCAAAACAAATCTTCTCATTATATCCCTCTATTTGATGTCTAATACAAGTCTAGATATTTGAATCTCTTCTATCGACCTCACTACTAATCATGTTGAGCCAAGCAGTCGGTTATACTCAATCACCTGAAAAAGATATAATATAAAAGGAGTGAGCTTAATTAAGCTCAGTGACAGACCTCGGGTTTTCCGTCTTAGAAAATTACCCACCGTTTCATCTCAAAAATGAGGCCATAACAATCTTCGTTTGTAGGTACATATGTAACCAAAACTATATGGAAGTGCGAGTTCAAAATCCATTTTTTAAAAAGGCATGGCTAAACAAAATCATATTTCCACAAGTTTTGTTGAAGAGAATACATTTCAATAAAATATAAAGTAGTAGCCAAATCGGGTATACTTTTGGGTTGTGATTCCTTGGTTATACTTCTTGCCTTGTCTTTACACTTGCTATTTGAAATATCTACATGGCTTTGACGAGAAAGATATCTTGAAAACCTGCCTCAAACTTAACGCTTGACTTTAAAATAGCTATTTGGATTTGAAAACCGAAAAGTGTTATTTTGGTATATACCGATTGAGTAAATGATTTTAACTTGAGCTCGCCAAAGCAATTCAAGTCAAATGCAAATCGTCCACACGGACTTCATTTATAATTGTGGAATCATATCTAGCACTTCAGACACGCCAAGCAAGTCATGTATCTCTTGTGACACCCCCGCCCCGACCCCATCTTCTAAGGAGCTGTTCCTTCGAGGGAGTCCAAGCCGAATCGGGGACAGCATCATTCAAGGCTCGCACCTAACAAGTCGATACAGATATTAGTAAAAACATAATATTACCTTTATCTAAAAATAATTCAATCAATGGTTCTTAAAGCAACTTATCCAATGCGGAAGCTAAAACATTATTTGGGACGGTCAACGACCAAATTATCCCTTAATCAAAACAATCATTGTCTAGGCCTACTTATTACAAAATAAATGCTCAGAACTGCTGCAGCGAATGTCGGCCTCACATCTAATGAACCATAAGCCATACCTAATTAAGCACCTGCAAAAATAGGTTTATGAAAGGGGTGAGCTTCACTAAGCTCAGTGAGAGACCTCGGTTTCTATATAAATTCTCACCGTGGTACTTAGACAAAAGGTCTCAATATCAAGCAATCATATAGACATGGCATTACAGTTTATGTATCAATATTCATAGCATTCAAAGCAACAAATCATGCGTCAATGCGGAAGCAATCAATCAATCATCTCTATAATGCAAACATGGCTTGTTATCTCGCACAGTCTTTTATCTTGTTTAAAGGTGTCATATCTTATTTCATTGTTATGCAAACATGGCATCTCTAGCATGCTTTCATAATCCTAGACATGTCAATATGCAATCGATAACCCACTCATGGCATAGGTATTAGGTATCCCATTCTACACCTAGAAGTACATCATGATTCTCTATAGTGTACAATCAATCATACTTTCAATCAATACAATTCATGTGATCAATGATCAATCAATAGGCATACATGCTTGTACTCATATAAAGCAAGTAGCAATTCAGGCATACATCTCAGGTATAGCAAATCAAGCAATCAATCATGGCATACATATCATAATGTAGCAGTTCAATTCCAATTTCATGTGAGTAAGGCATGGGCAACCTCTTAGTTTAGTCAAGCAATCAAGTTTATAGTTCACGCATACTATATGTAGTTCAATTAACCTTTACAAAAATATCGAGTAAATCCCTCACCTTTCTTAAGGTGTGAGCAGTCAACGGTTGGCGGGTTTGCTTCTCGGTCAACGATCAACTCCTGCATTATGAGTGTTCTATATAAGTCACTACATTTTGACTTTAAGGTTTGACTTTACATTTTACTCTTGTTTTGACTTTACGGTCAATGAGGGTTGACTTTGACTTTTAGTCAACTAGGTCAAAGGTCAATGGTCAAGGGTCAAAGGTCAACTCTAGAAAATATGGAGTCTAGTATTATTAGGTACTTTTGGGGTCAATTTAGAGTTAAGATAGATTTTAGTGTGAAAGAGCAATTTTAGAAATTAGGCAAAATTCAGGTTCTGGACAACGTCCGAGTTTCTGGTCGACTCATATGGAAACTCGCACAGGAGTTTTCAGTTCTTCAATTTTCTAGGTTCTAAAAGGTTCAGAAAATGGTCTTCAGAGGGCTGTATGAGTTACTGTCCGACTCGGATGACAACTCATACAGAGGCTTTCATGTTTTTCGGGTTTCAGGTTTTGAAAGTTCAGAAAAATTGTTTTCAAAGGCTTGTCCGACTCGAACGCTAACTCGCACGACTGGTTAAATTTTTCAGAAACTTCTGGTTCTAGATACTACTTTCGGGCCACGTTTTAACACTGTTCCAGATCATTTTTACCAAACTAAAGGCATAGATTTAAAGTATAGCATACAAACAATACCTAGAAGCTTTTACTTTGCATAACAGATTATTCTAATGTATTCAAATCTTGCTCCGAACTAGGCTCGAACCACTGTTTCTGAACATGCATATTTTTCGGTTTTGACTTTTCAACTTAATTACTACGGAGTGATTAAATGCTATGGGCATCAATCTCAAACATGTTTAACATTCAATAAAGCTAATAACATCCTAAGAACATACTTTCTACGAATTTATTACATACAAAGTGAATTACTTGTTCTTCAAGTTTCACAAAGATTCAAGCTTTCTTAGTTCCAAACTCAATCTAAACCACAAATTAAGACTCACCATGAGGTCCTAAGATTACCACAAACTCACAGAACTTCAATAGAGGTGACGGATGTGGCGGCGGCGGCGGTTCAAGGTGGCTGCTACTACTTCTCCCTCACGGCTTCTTTATTTCTTTTTCTAGCTTTTGTTTTGAGAAGTTCAAGCTTAAAATTCATGATTTAAGGTTGTACGTATTTATTGGCAACCATTAGGTTTAGGGTAATTCAGAATCTTGGGTAATTAAGGTACGTTCAAATTCGGTAGTTTCCTTCTATCGGATTGATCTCAATTTCCCATTCCTTATTTACGGATTCTGTTTCCGTTTTGTGCTGTCCGAGTTTCTGTCCGGCTCGGACGAAAACTCGCACGACGCGATTTCCAGATTCTTTTCATTTTTCCTACTTTCCTTATGTTATTTTAGGATATCTTTTATACCCACTTTAACTCTCAATCAATCAATTTATACAATCAATCAGGCAATCAATCAATTATTCAATCGAGCTATTCAATCAAACAATTATTCAATCGAGCAATTCAATCAATCAATTAAGCATTCGATTAATATGTAATTTTCTCTAATTACATTACACAATTAAAAAGCAAGAAAAGGTCTATTTTACCCTTTATTTGTTTTAATATTCTAGTATGAAATTCTGGGTTCTCACATTCTCCCCCACTTAACAGAATTTCGTCCCTGGATTCCTTTGCCTATTCCGTGAATAAATGTGGGTACTTCTCTTGCATTTCAACCTCGGGTTCCCAAGTGGCTTCTTCTAAACCATGGGGCTTCCACAGCACTTTGACCAAGGTGATCTCTTTGGTTCTCAATTTCTTAGTTAGTCGATCTAGGATTCGAATTGGGGTCTCACTATACTCCATTCGCTTATCCTCTTCCAGGTCGTCTAACTAGGCCACATGCTTCAGGTAAGGTAGTTTCCTAAGCAATGAGGTAATCCCTAGCTAAAACCAGCCAAGTCAACATCTGCTGATTCAACCCAAAGGCAAACCTTAGATAGATGTATTGAGGACAAGTGGTTCACCTCTTCACCATAATTGGAGCCGTGCGACCTACAAATCCCTCTCGACAAAGTTTAAGGCATTTCTTGAAGTTCTTGAAAGCTTTCTTGAACTTCTTGAAACATTTCTTGATAAATTTTGAATTTGTCAAACTTCTCGGTTTATTAAGTTGGTTACTAATTACGAAATTGAAGAAATACGAAAATCTTGATTTTCTTTATTTTCGGCATTTCCGACGGGTTCAAAAAACTTCTCGTTGCGTCTGGAACTGTCCAAACTATTTTGTGAAGTTTTCCTACTACAAATCCACAAAGTCATGCTACGCCATCCATTGGGCCGAAACCATCAAGCATCCATGCTCCATCAGTTCAGCCAACCCACTCAGAAAGCCCATAGCCAAAACCCTATTCCTGTTAGGGCTAGGTTTTGAGGTTCTTGAATTGGATTAGGATTTGTGCATGTTTCCTAATTCTTTTCCTTGTTAGTTTAGGATTAGTTAAGGTTGCTACAAGTTTGTTACAACTTGACAAAATCCAGGAGTTAGTAGTTTCCAAAAAGGGTTCACTTCTTGGAATCCTTTTGGTCATAGTTTTAGAAGTTCTTTTTATTCTTTTTTCCATGGGAATTTCGTGCAGCCTACTTCCATAAAGGTGAAAAAAATTCTCTTTCCAATTCCATGCTTCTTTTGGATTTGGAGTTGTAAGGAATTTCCAATTCTGATTGGTATCCACTTTTCCCAAAAAGGTTTCCCTTCTTGAAATCCTTTTTGTATTAGTTTTAGTAGTTTCTTTCCTTATTTTTAAAGGTGAATTTCGTGCTCCCCATGTCCTAGGGCAGCCGAAAATTGACCAACCAATTTCCATGCTTCTTTTGGAAATTGCTTTGTAAGGAATACCAACTCTAGTTGGTTTCCACTTTTAGTTATTTTCTTTTCTTTCTTATTTTCTGATTGTAAAAGGCTCACAACCTCCTTCCTATATATAGGGGGTTAGGGCAAAAATAATAATAGGCATATTTTAGAATTTAGATTATTATATCTTGTGAGGTTTATTCCTTAACTTTAGAATTCTTATTTTGCACTTGTGTAATTTGCATGTTAATGTTTAGACAACACAAGCGAGACTATAGAAGGTTTAGGTTTCTTGCTTCACCTAAATTCTGCTAGGTTATAGCTAAAGCAATTTATCTCACTATATGCCTTGTATGAATTGTGAAATCTAAGTAAGTCAAGGTATGCCCTTCAACGATCCACTTTCCTAGGCAACACTCCGCATTTGTGAGCTCTTCTTCGAATAACTCACATCACTAAGCATGGAAACATGAAACACGGCGTGCATGTTTCCCATAGATGTAGGTAAGTCAAGTTTGTAGGCTACCTCGCCCACTTGCTTAATGATCGGGAAAGGTCCTACGAATCTAGGGCTCAATTTTCCTTTCTTCCCTTTTTTCACTATATGGGTATACGGGGTTACTTTCAAGAATACTTTCTCCCCTTCTTTGAAAGTCAACTCCTTCCTTCTTCGATCCACGTAGCTCTTCTGTCAACTCTGAGAGCTGACTAATCTCTATCGGATCCGCTTAACTCCATCAAAAGCTTCATCCAATATCGATACTAAATTCGGTGGGGTGATCTTACGTTCACCAACTTCATCCCAATATATCAGGGATCTACACTTCCGGCCATACAAAGCTTCATAGGGTGCCATTCTTATCGAAGCTAGGTAAAATTGTTGTATGCGAACTCTATCAAGGCTAGGTGACTATCCCATGCTTCTCCAAAGTCCATGGAACAGGCTCTAAGCATATCCTCTAAAATCTGTATGGTTCATTCCGACTGTCCATCGGTCTGCGGGTGTGCGGTAGTACTGAAGTTCAGTTGCGTGCCCATTGCCTTTTTCAACTGCTGTTACAATTGAGATGTAAACCTAGGATCTCTATCCGAGGTAATACTCACAGGTATCCCGTGCAATCTCTATCCGGTGGCTCAAAGTTGGGTTTTCTTCTTGGGCCAACTTTATACGAGCGGGTAATTCGAGTTTCGCAATTATGTTCGCGTGGACTACAAGTCGAGCTAGCTGGGCTTTTTGGCTAAACGCGTCGTCTACGATGTTTGCCTTGCTGGGATGATAGTTTATCATGCAGTCATAATCCTGCAGAAATTCCATCCATCTTCTTTGTCTCAAGTTCAGATCCTTCTATGAGAACAGGTATCTCAAGTTCTTATGGTCCGATAACACTTCGAACGTCTCTCCATACAAGTAATGTCTCCACGTCTTCAAAGCAAAAATTGCGGCTACTAGTTCTAGGTCATGGGTAGGGTAATTCTGTTCATGCACCTTCAACTTTCGCGATGCATAAGCCATTACCCTTCCTCGTTGCATCAACACACAACCGACGAGTCCTAACTTAGATGCATCGGTGTACACTACAAAATCCTCCTTCCTTTCTGGCAACACTAGTATTGGTGCGGTCGTGAGCCTCTTCTTCAGCTCTTGGAAAGCCTTCTCGGCTTTCTCACTCCATTCAAACTTTGCCAACTTCTGGGTAAGCTTTTTCATGGTCTGGCAATCGTAGAGAAGCTGGGAATGAACCTTCGGTAGTGTCCTGCTAAGCCTAAGAAACTTCTTACATATGTGGGGTTCTCAGGTCGCTTCCACTTCATCGCTGTCGCGACCTTAGACGGGTCTACTGCGATCCCATTCCTAGAGATCACGTGTCTAAAGAACGAAACTTGGTCTAGTCAAAATTCACAATTACTGAATTTGGCATACATCTTGTGCTCTCGTAACTTTTGAAGTATTTTTCCTAAATGCTCTTTGTACTTTTGTTGCATCTTCGAATAAACTAGTATGTCGTCGATAAAAATCACAACGAACGAGTCTAGTTAGGGTTGGAACACTCGGTGCATCAAGTCCATAAATACAGCCGGTGCATTGGTCAGTCCAAATGGCATTACAACAAACTCGTAATACCCATATCGGGTGTTGAAAGCAGTTTTGGGAATGTCCTCTTCCCGGATACATAGCTGGTAGTATCCTTGCCATAAATCCAACTTGGAAAATACGATTGCTTCTTGCAAATGGTCAAATAGCTCATCTATTAGGGGTAACGGGTACTTGTTCTTGATGGTCAGGTTATTCAATCCTCGGTAGTCAATGCACATTCTCATCGTTCCGTCCTTCTTCTTCATGAACATAACTGGTGCACCCCAAGGTGAAGAGCTAGGTTTGATATACCCTTGTCCTAACAGGTCTTGTAGCTGTTGCTTCAACTCACTCAACTCGGCTGAGGCCATTCAATACGGGGTACGGGAATAGGGGTTTGCTCTGGGGACTAAGTCAATGGTGAACTCTATTTCTCGCTCTGGCGGTAGGGTTGTCAATTCTTCAGCGAAAACATCCGCTACTCCTGTACCATGGCCGTATCCTGGATCTTGGCTTGATCCTTTGGTTTGTTAATCATTACTGCCAAGAATCCTTTTGCTCCTTTCCAAAGCAGTTTCTGGGCTTTCAATTTGAAAATCACTGCAGTCAAAGACTTCCCTTGTCTAAGTCTCCATTCTACTTTGGGTTTACCAAGTTCCTGAAAATTCAATATCTTCTCACGACAATTCAGTAGGTCATGGTTTTGGACCAACCAATCCATTCCAAGGATTGCATCGTACCCTCTAAGATCTAGCATTACTAAGTCCGCAGGTCAATTCTAAGCTAGGATGTCGATTGGGCAATTTCGGTATACGAAATTCGTACACAGGGTGACATCCGAAGTTAGGGAACTAACTTCAAGTGTATATGGCAATCTAACCGGGGCTCCTAATCAGGCAGGTACAAACCTCAAAGCAATAAATGACTGGGTCGATCCAGGGTCTACTAACACTTTAGCAGGCAAATTCAGAATAGAAAGTGTACCTTCCATGACGTTGTTCTCTGGTCCTACTTCCTGGTGTTCTAAATTAGCTGGACTTTTTCCATAATGTTAAGTGCAATGCAAATAAATCTAGGTTGTTGTACCAAACAAAATTGCAATATTATATTTTATAATTTTTTTTACACACTTATTAACCGTAAATGTAGTTCACAATTAATTTATACTTAAAAATCAATTGTATAATTAAAATAATAATGATAAAGTACTTTTTTATGAGTATTGTAAATAAAGATAGGGCAAACACCAAAAGACCCCTATGTGATTTGCGAAGGCTACACATTACCCCCTGTACAAAAAAAAAAAAAAAACTATTCATCACCCCTTTGTGCTTTTTCGAAAGTCACACATCACCCCCCCCCCCCCCCCCCCCCGGTGCTTTTAAAAACGTTACACATCACCTCCCCTGTGCTTTTTCTGAACTCTATAAATGACCAATTTACCCTCAACCTACCCAAATTACCAAAAAAACAAAGTTTTTTTTTTCAAAAACCATTCAATTCTTCATCTTCCGTTTTCAAGTTTTTCCGTATTTTTCATCTTCATCTCTGATTATGGAAGATGAAGAAGTGAATACTTTTTTTAAAAAAAACCCTCAAATTACTGGGAAAATTACCTTCACATTAACCCTCAAATTACCCAAATTATCAAAAAAAAAAGTTTTATAAAAAATTTTCACTTCTTCATCTTCCATAATCAGAGATGAAGATGAAGATGATGGAAAAACTTGAAAACGGAAGATGAAGAATTGAATGGTTTTTGAAAAAAACTTTCTTTTTTTGGTAATTTGGGTAGGTTGAGGGTAAATTGGTCATTTATAGAGTTCGGAAAAAGCACAGGGGGGTGATGTGCAACGTTTTTAAAAGCACGGGGGTGATGTGTAGCTTTTTTTGTACAGGGGATGATGTGTAACTTTCAAAAAAGCACGAGGGGGGGGGGGGGGGGTAAGTGTAGCTTTCGCAAACAACAGGGGAGTTTTGAGGTGTTTGCCCACAAAGATATGAGAAATAATATTATTATTATTCTTTTTAATATAAATTTTTCCGATGACCAACCTAGAGAATAAGAAGTTAAGTAATTCCACCTTTGACACATTCCAATTAGCTAGTTTAGTTTTTTAGAAATGAGTTAGTGTCTAACATGTGACGGATAAGTTAAACATTCAATTCTTATATCTATTAATTTTTGTCATTTAAACATTAAAGACAAAAGACCACAAGAGCAGCCAGGGGTACGCAACCTTGCGGGATCCTTTGCATGTTGGCAAAATGGGAAGACATAAACATGATATATCCAAGGAGTGATTTGCATTTGTTACCCTTTCTGTACATAGTTGTCTCGCCAATTTTTCACTGAAGGATTCATTTTCTCTAAATCTGGAATTCTCCCAAAAAAAATCTCTATTTTCGTAATTTGCACTTGTATTAAACAAATTCAAATGAAAATCACTTTAACTTTTAGAGGTAACAATACTTGACAAGAGATGTGTATATAGAGGAATGAAAGAGTATTAATTGGCCTATAATAATGATCAGACAAAAGGAATCAAGATAAGCTGTTTTTCTTTCTTTTCTTCTTGTTGATATGCATTCATACAGAAAAAAGACAAGGGAAAAAATCAAAAACACCCCTGAGGCTTCAAAAAAAATACCAAATAGTCATTTGACCAACATATGACCTCCCACTGACCGGCATCTTCATCATCATCGTCGGCATCATTTTCATCACCGTCGTCGGCATAATCTTTATCACCGTTGGCGGCATCATTTTCATCAGCTGTATTCAACACATTTGTTTTTTTATAAAGCATCAAAAGGGGAAAAAAAAGAAAAAAAAAAAGGCAAGGAGCTTGAATCAAGCCTATGAAGGTGGAGATGGAGGCGGTGATTGGCAGTAATCGATGTCGATGGGCTGCGACTGGTAGGATGATGAAGCCTATGAGGACAATGATGTTGATGATCCCAACAATTGTGAAGATGATGATGACGATGACAACGACAAAGATGATAACGAGAACAATGACGAAGATGATGAATCAAGCCGATGAAGATGATGCCGCTGATAGTGATGAAGATTATGCCGATGACGGTGATGAAGATGATGCCGCTGCCGCCGCCATTGATGATACTGACGATGATGATGAAAAAGCCGGTCAATGGAAGGTCATATACTGGTCAAAGAACTATTTGGTATTTTTTTGAAACCTTAGGGATGTATTTGATTTTGTCCAAACATTAGGGGCTTTTGATTTTTCCCCAAAAGACAAAACTGAGGTTGTTGGGATTGAGAAATCTAAATTAGTTAATTAAACAAATTATCAAACTGATCAGTCGACTTCATTAATCAATGATCAAACTGATGTAGCTTCAACCATGATACCTAATTAACCGTTTTTCGAAAACTTTTCTAACTTTTTGCGAAATTTTCTTTATGGGTAGCTTCCACTATCTTGCAAAATCACTAAGTATACTATTTGTTTTACGATTAAATATAGGCTCAAATAATTATTTATTCATGATGGAACAATAGTATTCAGGTCCAATCTAAATAGCTAATAGCAATTGAACAAAAGTTAATATATATTATTGATTAGTTTTCCAGATGTGGATAGGCATAATAATTTTATCTTTTACCCCAATATTAACATATCACAAGTCACCATATACCTTACCATTAATAGCAAATTGTACATTTTTTAAAATCGACATTTTAATAGGACGGCATAGCATATAATAGTAGCAAATATATATATATATATATATATATATGAGTCAGACTATAGTCCATTTACGGAGTAATTCAATCATTGATTAGTAATCCATCGTAGGTTATTATTCAGTGACTGAATGATCTATGCAATTGCATAACTCATTACATAAGTCATTATTCACTAAATGTATAGTCTCGTGAAGGGATTATAGTCTTATCAATATATATATAGAGATATAGAGAGAGAGAGATAGAGAGAGAGAGGCCTACTTAGACAAAAGAGATGATGACATAATCGTTCTATGTTTGTAGAATGATTTTTTGCTGCAAATTAGCCGTGACCAAACTGATCCTTAAAGAAACTTTTTAGAGTTGGTAACTTTACAATTTTCAGGTGTTCAACTTTCAAGACTTATACTATTGCATTTTAAAAAATCACAACTCTTCAATAGATTCAATCTTTCAGCTTTGTTGGCCACTTTTGCTTATAATGTGCTTATACTGATAGATCCTACAGGTTCTGTCCATACTCCATACACTTCTACTTTTGTTCTTGCACTTTTAAATTTTAGACCTACTCCTAATGGGAGCAATACGAGGGGGTTTCCTTTCAATTCATCACTTTCTCCATCTTTATCTTTATATGTGGTGTGTTTATCTCTTAATTACTTTTTTTATAGTGTTTTTCTCTCTATTTATTGTCATTCTATTCGTGTACATGATATACGAGATTTGTTTTGTGCAATTACGAGTTTTATATTTCTACTATGTCTAGATTTATATACTATATATGCATAGATTTACTGTTACCGTTGTAGTTCAAATCTGATAATTATCGATCGAACCAAATCTTTTGTAATCAGTTTTATTAATTGTTTCTTTGCGGTCTCATGTCGCCCTTTGGTATCTGAATTTCAAAGTGTTCCTCTTTAATAACCAAAACTTGGGTTGTTGGTCTCCACTTAATCTATTGTTCGCATTTTGAATAAAACCAACCGAACACATGATGAACAAAGCAAAATAAATACTCAAATGTGAGAGAATAGTGTCCAAGTTTTTGACTAATTGAAAATTCCTTATGTGTCGACGTTGGATTGGTTTATGTGGAAATTTGAGCGATGGACTACATGGAGATTGATGGGAAAAACCCAAATTTAAAGACTAAAAATAAACGGTTTCAAATTCAAATAAGAATGTGCGACGTGAAGCCAAGTAAATTTAAAACCAATGGAGGTATTATCCCAAAAAATAGTCATAGGTGGTATCTTATCTGACACGGTTACACAATGCGACTACGTTAGAATCTCAAAACCGCCTCTAAATCACTTTTCAAACTCTTTTCAAAAGTTACTCAATGTGGTGATATGATTCAATAATTTCGACTCTCTCCTAACTTTGGACATGCCTTTGTCGATCGATTTGTAGCCATTCAGGTCTATTCTCGTGCCTCTTTTGGCGCCCATTTTTGCACCATTTTCACTCTTTTAATTTCAGACAATTTTTTTTTTTTGAAGGAATAGTAGTGGTTGGGAGATACACCTTGTTGTAAGCCTACCAAATACAGTAAAAGTACTGTTTTATAATGCAATAATTATGCTAAACAGAAGCACAGTAGAGACATGATCGATTCACAGGGACGAATAATAATCTCAATTTCCAAATTAATGTAAATAACCAGTTTGACTACTAGTCACCTTTGTGCCTCTTAGGAGACCTTTAAATTGTCACCTAATTATTGAACTAGAAATTATACTTGCAAACACAAATTAATTAATTAATTATAGAGAATTATTCTAGCATTATGTAATCTACCTTCATCACATGCATATAATCATTAACGCCTCAAGTGGAATAATATCAATTATCGGTTAGTTATATGTTACTGTGGACCCCCTTTGCATAACCGAATTCCTTGCTTTATTGGCTTCTCCCTAAACTGCACTTATGCACACAAAACTTGGGCCAATGCCCATGAGAACTACCAATAAAAGACTCTAAAATAAACTAAGTAAAAGGTGCTGATTATTGGGGATATATATGAGAACCTTATATTAGAATTTCAATAAAAAGTTGTCTAAGAGGAACATAATGAATCTTATCCCAATGTAGAAAAGATGCAAAATGCATATGTTAAAATATATAAAACCAAATACAAAATAATTAAGAATCCAAAACCAATCGTACAATAGGAAATCCTAATTTATCTAAGCGGATTAATCCACTAATATGATTAGGAAGCTGAGACGAAAGATAAGCAACCGTCTGCACTGCTACCCTGGTTAGCGCATCTGCTAGATAATTTATTTCTCTGAATACATGCTGGATGGAGAAAGAAAATGCCAACAATCAAGTATTAGCTAGAACACAAAAATAGAGAGTTTGATCATAAAAAAACCTACGAGAAACTAACCATAACAGGGTTAAATTAACTAGGGGCAAATGATAAGATAAATAGATTTACGCCAGATGGGATGCCCGTCACGGCACGTACATTTTGGTTTTTTTTTCCTTATTCATTTTATGCTGTTCTAGTCTGATAGATGCAGCGCAAACGTATAGCACCCAATCTAACCACAACGGTTAAAGGTTCATCGCAATTCATCGGGTAAACTGTCATGTAATTCAAAATTAGGGCCAGAATTAGGGCAAATTAATAATTTGAGGAAAATTAACCAATGTACTCCCTCGTAGTTGAGGAGTAGAATCACGTTTTTGCTCTGTATTTTTCTCATAGAGTAATATAAATACATTCTTCTATCTCCTCTCATATTCTCTTCTTCTATTTCTAGTTATTTTCCATACCATAAACTTAACTGGACAAGACCAAACCAAATCCGTACCCACATTTTTACACAATATGGACTTATTAATTGGTGGCTTTTATTCAATGACCCAAAATCACTAATTCTATTGTTTTGTCTATATGATGGCGTAATTGGAGGAAGAAATCCAATGGTTGAAAAATTGGTGGTCGTCCATGTCAATCTAACAGTTGTGCTTATCCCGTTAGAAACCTACGAGACATTGTCTCTCTGCACAAAGCCTCTCACAGCTAGGGCTGGTGAAGCGACCATTGACTACAGGGAAGATGAACGAAAAAATAAAAGACACGGCCGTTTGTTAACAGGAAGGAAGTTCCGAATCAAGCGCCGTTCCAAACTAAAACTATTGAAGGTCCCTACTGTATTCTTCTTCTTCTTCAATGAAGCAACCGATGTATACGTACGTGCGCGCTTGGAACAATAGTAGAATTCTGGTTGAATCTAAATAGCTTATAATAGCAATTGAACAAAAGTTTATATATAATTAATTAGTAACATAAACTGAAAGAATGTTAGCTGTTTCTCCATTATTAGAAGATTTTTCCTTTTTATTATTTTACAGTTCGGACCAATTTTGACACCAACAATATTCTTCATGTCCATAATAATTTCGTTTCAAGTACTTCCAATAGGATTGGTTTCTTGAGTGTAGTTTTTTCCTTCATAACCAGCTGGTGAATGATTTGGTCATCATATACACGTTTCCTAATTGTTTTTATTCATAATTTTCCGCAACCTTAGATGATCAATGTCATCACCGTGTTCATTCTCTTTGTTGCAACTTAACTTAATTTATTCAATTCATATTTTTTTTTATTTTATGAAACAGCCGATTAAGTAGCTAGGGGCACTACTACAAAAATGACTTTTAATGGCTGTTTTTTACGGCTTTTAACGGCGGTTTTTGGCATTTTTGAACCGCCATCTATCCGGCAGCTGTAGAAAATTTACGGACTTTCTACGGCGGTTGTGAACCGCCATAGAAAGTTCGGACTTTCTAACGCGGTTATCTTCAAAACCGCAGTAGAAAGTCCGAACTTTCTACGGCGGTTCGCTTAGGAACCGCGTAGAAAGTTGGCTTTCTACGGCGGTTTTGAAGATAACCGCCGTAGAAAGTCTACTTTCTACGGCGGTTCCTAAGCAAACCGCCGTGGAAAGTTAACTTTCTACGGCGGTTTTGAAGATAACCGCCGTAGAAAGTACCAAATTTTGTAAAAAAAAAAATTTTATATTTCATTTTTTCTCTACATTCAAAAAATATATATCAAAAACAACAGGAATAGCTTTAGAAAGGTTTTGATATATATATATATATATATTTCAACTTTATTCAAAATATATATATCAAAAACTTCCATGCTAATAAACCGAACAACCACCAAACTTCACAAAATTTTTGCGTGCATCCATCAAATTCTAATTAATTTAATTATTAACAGTAAGAACAATACAATAATCACCGATAGAACACTAATCAAACCCGAATTTAATCATTCATCATCTCACCAAACCCGAATTTAACACTAATAATAAACCCTAGGCCAATCACAATAATGAAGTAACAATAAAATTTGTAAAGCTTAAAATAAAGTTGAAACTATTCTATATTACCTTTTTTATGATTTGAAGCCCACAACAAGGACCGATTGTGGTGAAATTATGATGGGGGATTAACTCCAAGTGGGGGGTGATGGCCGATTAAGAAACCATATCCGGCGTTGGGTGACAGCGGATCTTGTTATCAACGCTACCGAAAGAACGACTTCGGGGGAAGACAAGAGAAAAAACCAACTGAAAGAGGATGGGCGTCGGCAACGAGAGAATGCTTCGGTTTGCTGGAGATGGAAACATGGGGAAGCCGCGGCTGGTTGCAGATGGAAACAAAGGGAAACCCTTAAAATTCAAACAAAATCAAGTTTCTATGCGGTTTTGATTAAAACCGCCATAGAAGTAACTTTCTATGGCGGTTTCAATTACAACCGCCGTAGAAAGTCCATTTCTACGGCGGTTTTAATAAATCCGCCGTAGAAAGCCCGTAATTGTGAATTCCCGCCCGTTCCTCTATTCCTATTAATTTCTAGTTTTTCTATTTTTGTAAATTAACCCCCAAATCTTTTTAAATTTAATAATAAATATGTATTTTACTATTTATCAAATTTTATAGAAAAAATCATCATATTTATTAATTATATGGCGGTTAGAAATACAACCGTCTAGAAAGGGACTTTCTACGGCGGTTTTATAAAACCGCCGTAGAAAGGGGACTTTCTACGGCGGTTAGAAATAAAACAGCCGTAGAAAGTCCCCTTTTTACGGCAGTTTTATATAGAACCGCCGTAGAAAGTCCGTACTTTCTTTTTAATAGCAGTTTTGGTTTTTCCGCCGTTAAAGCACCGCCGTAGAAAGTCCATTTTGTAGTAGTGGGGTTTTGGTGACTATTTATTAAAATAAAATTGGCGAGTACAAAGAAATAAGGAGAACATAATGACCTTACCCCTTAAAGCACAAAAATTATCATACTTTAACCATCCTAAGGTTTGGGACCAAACGGCTATCAAGAATGACTAGCCCCTTGATCCGTCTAGGTAGCTCCAAGGCTCCCCCAATAAAGGTGATCTTACTTCTACTTGCCTCTCTGGCTAAGTCATCTGCCACTCAATTACCCTCTTTGTAAACATTCATAATGCATTGATGGGACTCCATAAGTTGCCAAATGCGGCCCAAAGTGGGGGATATTTACCCAAGGGACATTAAAAATGCGGCGGACCATATTGACTAAAGCCAAAGAATCTGTCTCCACTTCCACCCCCTGCAAGTTCAACCGATTGCACTCCCTCAGACCCAATCAAAATGCCTTCACCTCTGCTTCGAAATTAGTTCCATACCCAAGATAAATTGATCCCGCTATCACAACTGAGCCGTAACCATCCCGAACCACAAAACCCACACCAATGTGTCCTGGATTACCCAGAGCGGACCCGCTATCATTTATTCAATTCATATTTAAATCACGATCCAATAAATGAAAATAGTTAAATATTCAGGTCCGTGTATATTCTTTTTTGACAAATTTTAATTATTTTTCAGAATGGGATCAAGTAAATTTAATAGTTTCCCTTTTTAATTGTATTTTTGGTTATCCAATTAGTTTTTCATGGTACGTACGTATTATCAATACAATTTTAAGTTGCTAAATTTTGAATTAATACTAGTTCAATTTGAATGAATGTAAAAAATAAAAAATAGTACTAATTAACCTTTTTTTTGACATTAATTTGTTTATGAAAAAAAAGATAGTAAGTTTTAGTGTCAACTTATCACTGTATTTTATTTAATTTTTTTTTTCTTTCAATATATTTAAATCTCTAAAGGCCTGTTTGTTACCAGGTTTGAAGGGCTGATAGGTTTTTGGAAACATATTTTCAAAAAAATAAAAATGAAGAATACTTGAAAATTGGCTTTTGAAAATTAAGAGAGTTTTATTCTAATCAAGTTTGCGGGGCAAAGTAATTAGAATAGATTTTTCTATCGCAAGTTTGAGCGGCAAGGCAATGATATTTATTTATTTTATTTTTGTCTGCCTATAGTTCGCGCGGTAATGTTATTCATGGCCATATGTGAAAAACTTCTTCAGAAAACCCAGTCTTAGAAATCAACTTTTAGGTTGGTGTCAAACAAGGTTTGAGTTTTAAAATTGTTTTTGAAAACCAAAAAAACCCAAAATCGGCCTGCAAAACCTGATAACGAACATGATCTAAGTAGTTAGAATAAAACACTAAATCTATATATACAATTAACAAAATGGAAATGCAATTAATAACTAATTTTATCATAAAACTCGTTAAACAAAATTTATCATGTATACAAGTATCATATAATAGAGTTTAATGGAGGCCCTTTAAATATGAAAAAGAAACACAGAGATATGGTTGGGTTGTGGACTTACAAAAAAAATGAAATAATTGGACGAAATTGTTAAAAGAGAAGTGATTAAGGTGAAGATTTACACATAAAAAGAGAAGTAAACAAATAAGCAATGAACATATATCGATCATGGATATAACATCTATGATCAACAGATTTACCAGCACCAACAGGTTCAACGATCAATCGGAAGAGTTGAGTGTGGAAATTCAGAGAAGAAAATTCCTTTTCAAAGGGATCATCAATCCAGGAGACAGTTTCAGTTCCTTTGACTGGATTTTCACAGGAAAACAAATTTCCTCTGATCCCAGATTGATCATAAACTTGTTTCAGAAAAACTGGCCTAGAATCACGGTGGTTTTGAATTTTGATTATGATGATGATTTTGAGCATGCAAAGCCACCTGTCCATTATTTTCCCACAAGCTCACCGTCCAATCTGAGATCAAATACATCTATAAACACTTGAATACAACTTAATTTCTTTACTATATATCTAACTAGTCTGAAAATTAAGGAACCTCACCAGAAAAAAGATATTAGAACCTATGATGAAGTAAATCTAAGGAGTGATTAACTGGGAATTAATTACCCAAAAGTCTTGTGTTCTTGTGAGTGAGTACAGGTGATTCAGTTTCAATCAGGAAAGCTGGGATTCATGGCTGCTTCAGAAAAAATAAAAGAAACAAAAATTCAGGACAAACTGAAATCCAAGAACTAATCTAGTATTAAGAAAGTTGTCTCATGTTGCCCTATAAACAATTAAGAAATTACAATTTAATAATTAGTTAACTATGGTTGAAGTATTATATAATTTACGATTCCACTTTATGAAACTACAAACTTAAATGGTTACAACTCCAATTGCATCACTCTAATCATTATAAGCTCAGAAAAAAAGAACACCAAATGCTAAAACAATCAAAAGAAAGGCAAATCATTAGAGCTTGCTGCAGCATGTAAACTCAGCTAAATAAATTAAAGGGCCTAAATATCATGTCTTCAAAATTAAGAACACATAAAAAAGAACTTTAATATTAGTAAAATTGGATTTTTTTTATATAGGGGCAAAAAAGAGGAGGGGGATAATATATAAAGATGATGAAGAACAAAAACCCACCTCAGCAATTGAATCAAAATGAAAAACAACTCCCACAAGACAGTATGTGGACACAAGTACTTTATTCGTCCAACTAATAATAGAGTCCAATATAGTATAACTATTTTTTAATCATAAAATATAACTCAAAACAATGCTGTTTATGCGGGATGGAAAAGGTACATGTATTATATTTCATCATTCTAGAATCTCAAATACAATAATTAAGTCTTTATCTGACTATTAAAGATTAGCTTGGAGTATGTCGACACATTCTATGAGTTATAGATATATTTCTTTTTATTCTCATAAAAAAAAATTTCTTTATTTTGATACAAATTATTAATATTCTATATATATACAAATGGGCTACATTTTGAAAATTAACCTTTATTAAAACGACAACCGAGCAGAGTTAATGGAGGAGTTGGGGGGGGTGGGGAGGGGTGGTGGGGTTGTGTTATTTACGCAAGAACTACTAGATAATTTGATTGCTGTTGAGCTGGAGTTTACAAGGCAGTCCGATAGACTTGTCTGGAAAAAGGAAACACATGGCGAATTTTCCCTACGATCTGCGTATGATTTAGTGCGACGCGGGTGACCAACAGTCTATGCGACAACTTTGCGGATTAAACCTTTGCCTTGTAAGATATCGGTTTTTATGTGGAAGTTAGTCAATGAATTGTTGCCTTTGGATGAGGCACTCAAAAGGTTGGGGTTTGCTTTGGCTTCTAAATGCGAATTCTGCGAGGCTGAGGCTACTTTGCAGCATATTTTCTACGAATGAGCAGTGGCACAGACAGTGGCGGAGCCAGGGGGTGGGTTGGTACCCGGCCCCCTCCAACCCTCCCAGCACCCTTGTTATTAGTGTATTTTTAAATTTTTTTCTTTTTTCCAATGTATTCATCTATAAATAAAAAAAAAGTTTATATGTATATTGGCCTCCTCCAAACTTTATTTTTGGATTTGCCACTGGGCACGGAGAGTCTGGGCTCGTGGTTTGCGGAATTGCAGGTGGGTGCTGGGCACGTCGATACACTATGGGGGGTGTTGGATCTTTTTTGGAAGCAGGAATCTCTTCATGTCCGACGGCTTTCGAAGCCACAGACGGAAGCGCTGCCGGTGGTAATTTGCTGAACTGTGGCGGGCCAGTTGCAAAGCGAAATTTGAAGGTGTGGATCGGGGGGCTCAGGTCCTGGAAAACATCAAGAACATTAAGGTAACTTAGCTTTCTCACTTTAACGTTAGGATTTATGGAAAACATGCATAAAAATGGAAAAAATGAAGTTTTAGTGTTCTTAAGGAATTTTAATTCAAATCTTTATGATTTAATACTGTTTAAGGTGTTATGGATTGATAGAAATGTTATATGGATATTGTAGGAATGATTTTGAGTAAAAGAAACCAAAGAAAAATGAATTTTGGAGCACTTTTGATTGAAACTCGAAGCAAAAGGTTGAAGAAAACTTTTCTGGGCAGCAATCGGTTTTAACCGATTGGAGAGCAGGTAAAACCGATTTCTTTGCTCAAGAAAAGCTGGTAAACCTGATTTTCAGTCGGGTAAAACCGATTGCCGAGCGGATAAAACCGATTTGCAATCGGGTAAAACCGATCCGATGCTTAAAAATTGATTTTTGAATAATTTTAATTCTTTTGCTTATTTCTTTATAATTCTTTTGTAAATCTTTGCTAAGATTATTTTAAAAACCATTTAAAGGGTTCTAAATTCATACTTTCTTAAGTTAGTAATTATTATAAATTTTTTGGTTATTTTCAAAATAAATTAGAAATAGAGTCTAGAGGTTATAAACTCTTCTTTTTAAAAGGAAAATAAGTAAAATAGTTTTACGGCATGAAACTTATGTTTTCTTTCTTTAAGATTATGATTATATATTTTCTTATTAATTTACTAGTTTTCAAAATAAAATATAAATAACTTTTAAATATTTATTGTTATACGCTCGTTTTAGCGAAATTAGATAAATCAGTTTTACGCCATTACTTAGTTAATTCCTAGAATATGTAAGACATTTAAGAATCTTTGAATTTTATTAGTGATTAGAAATAAATACTGAAATTTCAAATCATGAAATATATGCATCATGATAGTTAGAACATGAGATGGTATCTACGGACCGAGGTGAGTGTTCTCACTAAAGGAGTTATATGTTTTAAAATAGTAAGAAATGAGTTAGCATGTTCTACTGATATTATTGTGATATTAAAAGTATGTTTAATAAAATGTATGTGATATATGATTATGCTCTTTGATTTTACAAAGTGAAATGTTCATAAATGTGCTATATGAATATAACTGTTCTCAAATGTTGATAAATGAAATATCTATTGAAGTTTATCGTTTGGCTGAACTTGTCGTTAGTTATACATGTTTATTGTTAAAGTGTTAAGTATTAATGTTCCGTGTTCACTGTTAATGTTCACTGTTTACTGTTTGGATTATTGGCATGAGAAACGGCTCAACATTGTACAATGTACCAGTTTTACATTGTATAGTGTACTAGTTAACATTGTGCAGTGTACCAGTTTTACATTGCATAGTGTTCCAGTTAACATGCATTGTACAGTATATCAGTTTTACATTAATTGTACAGTGTCACAGTTAATATTGTGCAGTATACCAGTTTTATATTGCACAGTGTCCAAGTTTAGGTAAAGCATAATTTGTAGTGCTTTTCGAATGATCACATAGATCCTCGTTATAGCTTGCTGATTGTGCTCTTTCTATCCCTTACGTGTTTCCCCTTATGTGCGTAGGAATTAGGTGTTATGTACCTGTAATTATTTATTTGGTAATGATTTTAATAGTGCGATATCACTAAGCTTATGAAAGGTCACCCTTACTAGTAGAATGCTATAGATCGTTTTGCATGTTATAGATCGTTGGAATAATCGTTACTAGTAGAATGCTAATGAAGGACCTTTTGATTAGGTTTTGGGACGATAATATTGTAGTATTAGTTAAGAATCTAGCTTTAGCGTGTTGAAGTACTATTGCAATATTTTGAATCAGTGTTTGTATCTTTTGGAAATATAATAGAGTTTGAAGTTTGATAACTAACTTTAGTAAATAAATGTATTACTTATTTAGCGATTACTCTCTGTATATCGTGAGTGAGTCCTGGTTTAGGTCGCGACTCCCACATGTAACGGGGAGGTCGGGGCTGGAGGTGTCACAATAGCGAATCCAAAAATTACAATTTTAAAAGTTCGTAAGGTTTCAATATATGATAAATTTTTCTTTAATAGTTAAATACATTGTGAAAAAAATTTAATATGTACTTTACATTGAGTAAATTACATTTATCGCCTTAATGTCTAGTAAACTACTATTAGTCCATGAGGTTGTGAAAAACCACCATTAACCTTCTAAAATTTGTATTAACATAACAATTAACTCTCTTTAGTTTTGTCAAATTATCGCCTCTCCCCTGTCAATAAAGAAAAACCGAATACAAACTTTAGGCGTGTTTTTGTTAACTGAATTTAATTTGAATATTTAGGGATAATGGTAGTTTTCATAATATCCGATGGTAATTCCACAAAAGCTCGGGAGTGGTTAAATTAATGTACATTTTGTCGTCTTTCATTTTTGGTCAATCTGTACTTCTTGTTATAGGTGGGAAATACAATCCTCAGTCAAAACTTCAAGTATGAAAACGGAAATTTCAATCCCAAATCCGTTTGAAAAGTTGTACACAAAATTTATCTTTAATCACTACTACAAAATGGAGCTTTAACGGCTGCGGATTAACGGCGGAAAATAGAAAACCACAGTTATAAAAGAAATACGGACTTTCTACGGCGGTCTAAAAATGAACTGACGTAGAACGGGACTTTCTACGGCGGTTTTAAAATAAACCACCGTAGAAAGGGGGCTTTCTACGGCGGTTGGAAGGCAACCGCCGTAGAAAGTATGGACTTTCTACGGCGGTTGGATTACCGCCGTAGAAAGGGGGCTTTCTACGGCGGTTGGAATCCAACCGCCGTAGAAAGTCCATACTTTCTATGGCGGTTGGACTCCAACCGCCATAGAAAGCCCCCTTTCTACGGCGGTTTATTTTAAAACCGCCGTAGAAAGTCCCGTTCTACGGCGGTTTAATTTGTACCGCCGTTGTATTGATGTATTTAACCCTAAATAACAACGTGTATCTCCATATCGCACCCGAAAGTGTTCCTCTCCAAATTTCTACTACGGTTTTGCACGTTTGATGTAAAGAATCGTCATTTGGAGCTAAAATTTACCACCTTAAGGTTAGAAACTTCTAAAATTTCTCTGTAATTGCTTATGCTTGTACTTTATATATGTCATCCTATAGAATTTATTTTTATTTATGGTAGAGGGCTGAAAATTAAAGTTGCATATATTCCATGTATATGGTGAACCTTAGTATTGTGGAACCCTATTTAGTTATACTATATAGTTTCTTGGTGATGTGATTTGATTTATAGTGTTTGATTTTTAATGGAGGATGTTCATATAATTAGCACTACTTAGAGTGTGTATTTTTTTTTTATGCATTTCCTGTGTTTGACGAAATGCATAAATGAAAAACTTATGGGTTCTTCTTCATTTGATTATGTCTATTGCGCATGTGTTGTTTATGCATTATTTTTTTCATTGAGGTATTATAGTAGTTTTGATTATATGAGTAACATTAGTATGACATGTGCTCAGACAAGCATGCAACTTGATATTTTGTACATTGTTTGTTGAATTATTATTTGGTATTTTTAATTATTTCAAGGTGTTAGTTGCACATAGATCGAAATATCTTGTTGTATGGTGATCGGACCTCCGATTCTTATGCGAGAAAAGTTGAGAATTTCATTCAATTCGCTTATAAGAATACAAAGTAAGTCCATTGTCCGTGCAAAGCTTGTAAAAACGGTGCGCGGTTTGATAACTCAGATACAATAAGATTCCCATTTATATCGGCACGGATTTGATCCTTCTTATAAACTGTGGATTTGGCATGGTGAAAATATTGATGGTTTACCTGAGCAAAGAAAATCTCATGCAAAAGGAGATGATGCGATTACTAGAGATCGATTAGATTCCATGATTGAGGATGTGGCCGAGGATTTTGCTGATAAACCGGAAGTTCTTGCTTTCATTTTGGGTGACAATGAGAAGCCTCTATACAAGGGTTGCACTAAATATACACGATTGTCTAGTGTTTTGAAGTTGTTTAATTTGAAAGCGGCAAATGGGTGGTCAGATACTAGTTTTACAGCCTTATTGAGGGTATTGAAAGATATGCTCCCAGAAGATAATAAACTTCCAGATCGAATTTACGAGGCGAAAAAAATATTGTGTCCAATGGGTATGGAGTATAAGAAGATCCACACTTGCCCAAATGATTGCGTCCTCTACAGGAATGAGTATAAGGATTTATTGCTTTGTCCTAAGTGTAAACTCCACGATACAAAAACAAGCAGCTGTGTGATGAGGTTGAAGACAGTTCTGATGCGCAAAAGAAGGGGTCGCCGGCTAAGGTTCTGTGGTATCTTTCTATAATATCGAGATTTAAACGGTTGTTCGCTAATGAAAAAGATGCAAAACTAATGACATGGCATTCAGATCGGTGTATTCCCAGTGATGATGACAAGGTGATAATGCATACATCAGACTCAGATCAGTGGAAAAAAATTGATTCAATGTATCTTTCTTTTGGGGGAGAAGCCAGAAATTTGAGGCTTGGTTTGTGTACTGATGGAATGAACCCGTTTGGCAATCTGAGTAACACACATAGCTCATGGTCGGCGATGTTGGTTATTTACAATTTGCCGCCTTACTTGTGTATGAAATGACATCGATGTGTATCTTGCTCCTCTTATTGAAGACTTGAAAAAGTTATGGGATGAAGGCGCACCTGTGTTTGATGCATACCGTGAAGAAATGTTCACATTACGTGCCATGTTGTTCTGTACCATTAATGATTTTCCTGCTTATGGAAACTTGTTTGGGTACTCTGTTAAAGAGCATAAAGCATGTCCAATATGTGAGGAGAGTACAGATTTTTGTCAGCTTGCACATGGGAGAAAGACAGTATACGTTGGGCATCGCAGATTTCTTCATGAGACTCATCCGTATCGCCGTATGAAAAGAGCATTCAATGGATTTCAAGAGTTCAGAAAAGCTCCAGAACCCTTGAGCGGGCCAGAGGTGAAAGCTCGTGTGACGGACATTAATGTGGAGTTTGGTAAAACTTCGGAGTCCGGCAATAATGATACAGGTTGTTGGAAGAAAAAATCCATATTTTTTGAACTTTCATACTGGGAGAACTTGGATGTCAGACATTGTCTCGACGTTATGCATATTGAGAAGAATATTTGTGAAAGCCTGTTAGGTACGCTCTTGAACATACCTGGTAAAACTAAGGATGGTTATAACGCGAGACTTGATATGGTTGATATGAACATAAGAGCAAATTTAGCACCGGTAGCTCGAGGACAACGCACATATCTACCCCCTGCCTGTCACACTTTGTCCAGAAAACAGAAAAAATAACTGTGTTCAAGTTTGCGTAGCATCAAAGTTCCATCTGGATATTCTTCAAATGTAAGCAGACTTGTTTCCATGAAAGATTTAAAACTGGTTGGTTTGAAGTCTCATGATTGCCATGCCTTAATGCAACAATTGTTGCCTGTAGCTATTCGCTCGATACTGCCCAAGCATGTTAAGTCCAGTATAACAAGACTTTGTTTCTTCTTCAATGCTATATGTAGCAAGGTTATCGCCCGCGAAAGACTTTATCAATTACAAGATGAAATAACTGTTGTCCTTTGTCAATTAGAAATGTATTTTCCACCCGCCTTCTTTGATATTATGGTGCATTTGGTGATTCATTTGGTTAGAGAGATAAAAATCTGCGGGCCTGTTCATTTGAGATGGATGTACCCATTCGAGCGATATATGAAAGTATTTAAGGGGTATGTTAAGAATCGTTGTCGTCCTGATGCTAGTATTGTTGAAGGTTATATAGCTGAGGAGGTAATTGAGTTTTGCACTGAGTACTTGGCCGATACCGTATCCATTGGAATATCTAAGAATCGGCACGATGGGAGGATTACAGGTTTGGGCACAAGGGGAGGAAAAATGTTTTTGCCGTCTAATGTTGAATTGATGAAAGCGCATCTCTACGTACTGCGCAATTCTGAAGAAGTTGCGCCCTATGTGACAGACCATATCCGTTCAATAAGAACGTCTTATCCTGCTTGGACGGATCAACGTGTGCTCAATGAACATATTCGGACATTTGTCTATTGGTTTGGTAATGCTGTCTTGGGCAAAGACGTTTCGGAGACTTTGAAATGGTTGGCGTTTAGGCCCAGCCCTGCGGTACGAGCATTTTCATGCTATGACATAAATGGATATTCATTTGCTACTAAGAGACAAGATGAGAAGAGTACGGCACAAAACAGTGGTGTTACATTAATCTCAGAGGCTTTACATGTTTCTAGCAGGAAGGATAAAAATCCATTGTATGCAAACATGGCATATTACGGGGTGATCGAAGATATTTGGGAGCTTGACTATGTTTGTTTCAGAGTAGCTGTATTTCGCTGCAAATGGGTTGATAACAATAGTGGGGTTCGAACTGATGATCCATTGGGTTTTACCTTGGTGAACCTTAATCGGGAGGGTTTCAAGGGGGAACCATTTATACTTGCATCGCAGGCGAAACAAGTTTTTTATATCACCGATCCTTGCGACGAACATTGGTCTGTTGTTCTTCATGGTAAACAACATCACGGAGTGGAAAGGATTGATACAGAAGAAGGGCTTCATGAGGCTGGCCCTTTCTCTAGTGGGTTACCTGAACTGAGAGCAGATGAGGAAGATAGGGAACTTGATAAATACATACTTCGTGATGACCACAGCGAAGGATTATGGTTCGAGGAGCAAGTGTCCCATAAGAGAAAGAGAATAAGTTAAGAATCATTTTCAGGTATATTGTTTGATTTTATTAATTTTTTTGGTCTGTGGGCGTGTATGTTGTGTGTGTGTATTTGTATATGTTTCTTTGATTTTAATGAAAAGAGGTGGACATAAATTTATAACAACATTTATTTTTATCTTTCGTACTGTCTGATTGAAACAGGTCACAACTCGGATGAAGCCGCGCAATCAAGGGACAAAATTTCAAGGGACTTCATATGCGGAACTGTTTATAAATGAATATGTTATTGTTGGAAATTGTGTGAAGCTTCTGTGTTGATGTTATGATGCACTTGTGTTTTGGTAAAAAAAAAGCAGGGGAGATTTTGTCTGAATTGATTTGAAACTGAATTCCGTATTATTCGAAATAGTTGGAATTTTAGTGAAGTATTTAAGTATGTGCATATCCTTGACAGGGAGTATGTTACATTTATAGGGGAGACTTTGTCAAAATTTTCGGCAAATTGATTTCCTTGTTTTTCATTTATGAATAAATGTTTCATGTATTAATTTTTTTTTTTTCAAGGAGTAGTACTTTTGGTAAAATTTACAGGGGAAGCTATACGTAGTTCATTTTGTTTTGATTTTATATTTAACTCTTCATAAATTACTTGTCGGTGCCTCGAAAAAAAGAAATTCATTTAGCGAGGTTGGGTATTGACCGATAAATGAATTAATTATTCGTTTATCGATTAATAATGCTTTATTATTTTGCAAATTGATTATTCAAAATATATTTTATATGAACTTGAAAAAACTAGAAGGTGCCTCGGTTGCGCCGGCGACGGGAGAGGAGGAGAATGGACCGAACAGCCGCGGTTGAAGGGAGGGGGAAACAGGGGAGAAGCAGGGGAAAAAAGGGGAGAAGAAGGGGAAGACACTTAGGGAAAATGAAAGGAAAATGTCTAAGTTCAAATTTGATTTGAACTTCGACCGGGTCGTCAGTTCAACGGCGGTTCAACCGCGAACCGCCGTTGAACCAACTTACAACGATTCTTCTTTCAACGGCGGTTCGCGGTTGAACCGCCATTGAAAGGTCTCCTAGTAAAATATTGGAGCCAATTCCCGCACGGGCATATTTTAATATTAAATTTTTTTTTTCCATTTTCAAAAAACTAAGCCCACAATTTTTTAAATATAATAATACATACCCAGATTGTGTATATTTATTAATTATGTACACATTCTCGACTTTTATGAACCATTTCATAATTAAATTTCAAATTTTCCATTGAACCATATATTTGCATTTAAATTTCCCGTGCTATTACACAATAATTATAGGTCAAATATAAAAATTAATAAATTTCGTAAATTTACATGTAAGAGACGATAGAGTAATAAGCTTCATTATGTTCCCTAAATTTTCTACTTTTTCGACTTGGGCGAACGGGATAAAATAATCAAATCTGGCCACAAATGCATTAGGTACGTATAGTAATATAAAAATTAATATTTGTTAAGTGGCCTCAAAAAAATTAAATAGTTACTGGATTTCATTACCTTATATACATATATAAACTCATATATATATATATATATATATAAACATCTTTCTCTTTTCTCCTTTCCCCTCTTGATGCACATCATCCAACTCTCTCCTCTCTGCTCTCGATCTCTTGTAAATTTCCACTACATAAATAAAATATTTTCATTTGAAGAATTGAAGACTTTAAGACATCTTTTATAATTAATTCACGTATTTCGAATTTGGTATAAAAATAGAAAATTCATGCGTAGCGTGGGAATTGGCTCCAAAAACTATTTTTCTACGGCGGTTCAACCTTGAACCGCCGTAGAAAGCAAACTTTCTACGGCGGTTCATGTTTGAACCGCCGTAGAAAAGTAGTTTTTGGAGCCAATTCCCGCGCTACGCATGAATTTTCTATTTTTATATCATTTTCTAAACCCTAAACCCTACTCCCTATTAAGTTTTTTTTCCCAATTTTCATAAATTAACCGCGGTGACGCTTAAGATTGAAATAGATAGTGAAGCGCCACCCTTTTCCTGGATTTTCGCCTTGACATTCTCAATTGGGTCGCAGGATTCGACCTCGAGGATGATGGTTTTCCCCGTCAGAGTTTTCACGTAAACCTCTATTTTTTCCAAAATACGTTTTATATATATATATATATATAAGACTTAATTATAAAAGTTGTTTTCAAGTCTTCAATTCTTCGAATGAAAACATTTTATTTATGTAGTGGAAATTTACAAGAGATCGAGAGCAGAGGGGTGAGAGTTGGATGATGTGCAAGAGGGGAAAGGAGAAAAGAGGAAGATGTTTATATATATATATATATATATATGTTTATATATATATATATATATGTATGTAAGGTAATGAAATCCAGTAACTATTTTTTTTTTTCGGCCACTTAACTAATATTAATTAATTTTTATATTACTATACGTACCTAGTGCATTTGTGGATTTGATTTTTTTATCCCGTTCGCCCAAGTCGAAAAAGTAGAAATTTTAGGGAAGATAATGAAGCTTATTACTTTATCGACTCTTACATGTACATTTACGAAATTTATTAATTTTTATCTTTGACCTATAATTATTGTACGTGTAGTAGCACGCGAAATTTAAATGCAAATATATGGTTCAATGGAAAATTTGAAATTTAATTATGAAATGGTTCATAAAAATCGAGATTGTGTACATAATTAATATATATACACAATCTGGGTATGTATTATTATATTTACAAAATTGTGGGCTTAGTTTTTTGAAAATGGAAAAAAATAAAAATTAATATTAAAATATGCCCGCACGAGAATTGGCTCCAATTATTTACGAGGAGACCTTTCAAAGGCGGTTCAACCGCGAACCGCCGTTGAACCAACTTTCCACTGTGCTTCACGAGTGAACCGCCATTGAAAGTGGACTTTCAACGACGGTTCACTCGTGAACCGCAGTGGAAAGTTGGTTCAACGGCGGTTCGCGGTTGAACCGCCGTTGAACCGACGAGTTGGTCAAAATTAAATTAAGTTCAAATTTTTTGAACTTTCATTTCCTCCCTCATTCTCTTCCCCTCTTTTCCCCTTTTTTCCCCTGCATTTCCCCTGTTTCCCGAACCTTCTCTCCCGCGGCTGTTCGGCTTCTTCGCGCCTTCTCCCGTCGCCGGCGAGCTCGGCCACTTTCCCGCGCTACCGTCGGCTGCAGCAAGGGCACCATCGCAGCCGATCCTTGGCCGATCCTTCACTTTCCCGGCTTGCATTTCTCCATTTCCCCCCTCCTATAGTTCGGGCTTGGTTGTAGGAGTGCACACAAAAGGTTCCACCTTTTCTATGCTTCCATTTTAAAACTTTTGGAATGTGACCTTACATTTTGTAAATGCTTCCCATTGCACTAGGGTTTTTTGGGTTGATATTTATGGTTGATTTTGGTTTTAATTCTTGTGATGAATGATTGGAATGCTTTTGGATTTATTGATTGTTTGTGGCATTGGTTTGGTTGTTTAAGTGAGTGTTTTGTCCTACATAAGTTGAGAACCTAGGGTTTTGATTAATGTTCCATTAGGTACCCTTTGAAATTCGGGTTTAGTGTATGAATATGAGAAACTCAAATGTTTATTTCGGTTTTGCTTGATTAATTTTAGAACATTGGTGTTTGATTTCGGTTCTTATTCGATTTAGTGTTCCTTCTTAAGTGATAATGAGGAAAATGCTTTGTTGTTGATTCCGCTTTGTGAAATTTAATCTTCATAGGGTTCTTTCTTTAGGGATCCTTTGTTTCAATGTCTTCAAAGCCCCATATATGTTGAAAGTAAAGAAATCTTTGCATGAATGTGAAGCATTTTTTATTGCACAAGCACTAAGTACCTTTAGGGAAGAAGAGTATTTTTTAGGACTGAAGTACTAACCCTTGAAGCTTTGACCTTCCTCACTAAAATTTGGTTTTATTCCTTTAGTAGAAATGAATGATTGTTCTCATTAGTTGTTGGTTGTGAAATGTGAAGTACTTTATCAATGGTACCCTTTATAAGTCCACTTTTTTGGCCCTCATTTGGTTTAATTTGGATAATGGTAATTGTGTATTTTTAGGAGTGAATTTTGCGAATGTACATTGCCTTTTTTTTTTTCACATTACAAGCATTCTTGTATTTGACATTAAAGCTTTTCTTTAATTGCATATATGTTATATTGAATTCTCTTTCTATGTACATGAAGTTTAAGGTACTTTCAATGGCCCGAAAAAGAAAAAGCAATACGGAGCATAGTGATGAGGGTAATGGCAATGGAGATGGTTCTTCTACTACATCTAGTAGAGGTAGAGGGCCCACAAATTGCAATGATCTATTGGAAATGCGAACGAAGGGGAAAACTCTTGACATTTCTTTTGATTCCGAGCTCGAGCCTAAAAAGTATCATGCAAAGTGGATTACATTTGTGGCATATACGGCCCGGAGCAAAGTGGACATAGTGGAATATGAATCATGGCCCAAAGTTCCCGAGGAGATCAAGAAGAGAGTGTGGATGGAAATACGGGTATTTTCTTTAATTATAATGCATTGTTTGTTTCTTCTTTCATACAAATGAACCCAAATTTACCTAAATTTTTACTCCTAATTTCACTGTAGGCATTATTTGTTTTTGAGTCAACCGAAGAACTCGAAACAAAGTGGATTTCTTATGCCAGTAAACGGTGGAAAGATTGGAAATCCTATTTAGGGAGATATGTACATGGTGCCTTGAAGGGTAAGGACCCATGCTTGGAATATAAATATCTCCCTAGGGAGACATGGATTAAGTTCAAGGCTAGCCGTGAGACAGAAGAATGACAGGTATATTTTTTAAAATTGATTTCCTTCTTCTTTTTGGATACTTGAAATTGCGCAGTTTATGGATAATAATTTTTCATTATATTTCTCTCTAGGCAATTCGTGGAAAAGCGCAAAAGAATGCGACTTTAAATGCTTTCTACCATAATTTATCTCGTGGTGGCTACCGACTGCTGAAGAAGCAGTTGCATGACGAGGCGATGATTGCATCCGGGAAGAAGCCTTCAGAGGAGGGTCAGTCCGAAGAAGAAGGCGAAGATTCTTATTCAGTGCCAGGCCATCATCTACTTTGGAGACAGGCCCACACAAACAAAAAAGGGGAATACTTCACGCCAGAGGCTGGGCGTGTAGGGATGGATATTGTAAGTTTTGCACCATACATTTTCTTATGTTTCAGTTCTTTAAGCTACGCATATATTTAAAACTATATTTAACTTTTAAGTAAGACATCGTTCTTTTACTTAAGAGTAAACAAAATAAAAATCAAATTTGAACACACTCTAGGCGGAATAGAGATAAAACCATTTCCCTTTACTTTTGGCCCATTTCTTTTCTTTCTTTTTCTCTAGTAATATTATTCTACCTGAAGCCGAGCTGCACATTTTTCCTTTCTTTAAATTTTTTTTTCCTTTTTACGGAACTGTCCATTTTTCCTTATTTTTTCTTTAATATTTTTAATATTTAAAGTCTCTGTGTATATATTTTTTATTATAATTGATTATTTATTACTAGATATCTATGATGAAATGCTAATTAATAATTTGGTTGTCATTAAATGTTTATATTGCAATTATAATTATCTAGTTATCACTGTAAAGTAAATAAATGATTAATTTGTATATATGTGTATTTATTTATATTTTATAATTATGGTTATCAATTTTACATTTAAAATTTATATACATAAATGATTAATCTGTGTATATGTGATGTTATTTATATTTAATTGATCTATTTACATTTCCTATATTTGGCAAAATGTGTAGGAAAATCTATGTTCCCGCGAGTCCCAAGGGGTGACCGTTGCAGAGGGTAGGAATGACATTCTTGTCATTGCAACAGGAAAGCCCGATCACCCCGGTCGTTATCGCGGCTATTCTACCAGGGGACGTATCCAAGAGGTTTTCCCACAGAAAACAAGGCCGTCGCTTAAAGATGAACTTGATTTAACTAAGCGACAGCTTCAGAAAACCACTGCCCAACTCGATGAATGTCAGACACATCTGAAGATGATGGTTGGGTTTATATGTGGTAAGATGGGAACCGACTATGATACATTAAAAGCCACCGTCATCAATAGTGCCAAAGATGAGAGCTTGCACCCAGAGACCTCCGGAGCGGTCCCTGTTTCCCTCGTGAGCCCTGTTTCTCCTCTGATCCCTACAAGTTTGCCCGAGTTGGAGATGCTACATGTTTCACCTACGGACCCGATCAAAGCCTCTGACGGGGGTGCTTTAGGCGAATACAAGGTAAATAAAATTAATATGTATATTTTCATAGAATACACGTGGTATTTTTAAAACTAAATTAAATTCAGTGCATGCATATGACACACTCATCACCTTCAAAAGGAAAGAAAAGAGAAAGGATAAGAGAGAAAAGGGAGAAGAGAGTCTCGGGTGAGAGAAGAGAAAAACAGGTGAGAAGCCAACTCATAAACAGAACAGTCCGAAAGATTTGCTCATAAATCCCAACGCCGACCATATCTGATCATGAGTAAGATCAATATGAACTCCCCTAGGAGTCTAGTTTCATTTCCAACTGGTTTCATAATTTTTAGATTTTTCTGTAGGGATTTATCCTCCAAAAACCGAAGGCAACTACAGCCTTAAGCCTTCATCTTAGTTAAACAGAACAGTCCGAAAGATTTGCTCATTCATCCCAACTCCAACCATATCTGATCATGAGTAAGATCAATATGAACTCCCCTATGAGTCTAGTTTCATTTCCAATCGGTTTCATAATTTTTAGATTTTTCTGTAGGGATTTATCCTCCAAAAACCGAAGGTAACTACAGCCTTAAGCCTTCATCTTAGTTAAACAGAACAGTCCGAAAGATTTGCTCATAAATCCCAACTCCGACCATATCTGATCATGAGTAAGATCAATATGAAATCCCCTAGGAGTCTAGTTTCATTTCCAACTGGTTTCATAATTTTTAGATTTTTCGGTAGGGATTTATCCTCCAAAAACCGAAGGCAACTATGAGCCTTAAGCCTTCATCTTTCATAAACAGAACAGTCCGAAAGATTTGCTCATAAATCCCAAATCCGACCATATCTGATCATGAGTAAGATCTGTATGAACTCCCCTAGGAGTCTAGTTTCATGTCCAACTGGTTTCATAATTTGTAGATTTTTCTGTAGGGATTTATCCTCCAAAAACCGAAGGCAACTATGAGCCTTAAGCCTTCATCTTCCATAAACAGAACAGTCCGAAAGATTTGCTCATAAATCCCAACTCCAACCATATCTGATCATGAGTAAGATCTGTATGAACTCCCCTAGGAGTCTAGTTTCATTTCCAATTGGTTTCATAATTTTTAGATTTTTCTGTAGGGATTTATCCTCCAAAAACCGAAGGCAACTATGAGCCTTAAGCCTAAGATATATCTTGATGTATGGAACATGTTTTAGGCTTTGAATAATTCCTTGGATTGGTTTCAAGTGAATACTTGTATAGACGGCAACTTTCTTCACCATTTTTTTTTTTCATTATTACAGTGTTCTTCCACACACCAGTGACCTCTTTCATATTGTCACTTCTAATTAAAGACGCTTGAAGTTGGTTTCATGATTACACTTGCTTTGTTAAGTTAGACTTAATAGTTGATTAATGTTCATTCGCTTGCCTATTATCTCAGGACGGGTGTGAATGCCACCTGTTCATCTGTGAGGATACGCAAAAGCGGCGTAAGCTTGTGGCAAAGGGAAATATTTATAAGCAAAAAAAGGGCTTCAGATCACCTGTGCAGCAGATGCTGTGCCATTTGTGTGCATCAAATGGAACGACGCCGTTTTCGGTCGTCATGGCCTTGTCCCTTTTTTACGCTTTTTTCCTTCTTTCCCGCTTTTTTGTTTCCTTTTCACCCTTCCTAAATTCCAATCTTTGCAATCCCTTTCTCTTCAATCTCCCTTTCTTACTTTCTTCAAGAAGAAAAGCTGAACAGAAGCTTCTTAGGGGAAAACTCAACAAGATCAACACACTGGGGATAGCTCAATTTCGCATATTCATTGTTAGGTTGAAAAGGTATTTTTTTTATTATAAAGAATGAATGTATGATATTCTCGTTTATCTTAGTTTGGTTTTGATTTTGATTTTTGTCTGTTAAGTGAAAAATACATGTAGATCCAAGCCAACCTTTCTTGAATGATAATGTTTTACATTTTTGGAGGTAGGAATGCTACTCTGCATTTGGAAGAGGAAGAATATAGTGTGGTTTTTTTTTATTTTTATCACAGAGCATTCTTTATACTTCTTTATCCTTTGAGGACAGAGGAATTGATCATCTCCTTATATGCCGCCCAAGAGAAGCTATCATCATACGGTAACTTATGATTCATCAAATGGGGAAGTTGAATGTAGTTGTAGGAAATTTGAATTTGCTGGAATTTTATGCTCTCATGTTTTGAAGGTTTTTACTGTGAGGAATATTATGGAAATCCCAAGTCAATATGTAGTAAAAAGATGGACTCGTAAAGCAAAAGTTGGCTACTTTGGAGTCAATGGAAGCAGTGTGGATCCCAAAATATGTCAAAGTATGTGGTATAGAGAACTGTGTGGATTGTACGTTCAATTGGTCACAAAAGCAGCAGAGTGTGAAGCAAGTTACAAAGTTGTTAAAGATGATATTTTGAAGCTGTTTGATATTGTGGATGCTATATTACAAGCTAAAGGATCAACTGTGCAGCACTTAAATGAAATATTACCAGATGAAGAGGTTGTTCAATGTTCAAGTGTTACAACTAAATGTATAGATGAAGCTAGTGTAAAAAACACCACTGGAATTGCAGGAATCAAACCGAAGAAGAAACCTGTCTCAGGTAAAAGATTGAGGGGTGGAATAGAAAAGGCTTCAAAAAGAAAGAAATCAACCAAAACCAGCCAGGCTATGCCTTCTGCAACTGTCACAATTTCTACACCAGCATTTGCCTCAACTCTTGAGGTTTGTGGCAGTAATTTTAACTGCATCATTCATGTTGTTAAATTTCTTAATAACAGTTTATTTTTATTTTTTTTTAGCATACAAATCAACCGCAGCAGGCCATCATTTATGTTGATAAGTTACAGCAGGTTCAGGCTCAGCAATCGTATTATTTACCTAAAGATCAACTTCAGGTACTTGTTTATGTTTAGTTACAGAAGCTTTCATTTTTTTTCTTCTTATGCAAAAGTATTGTGAGTGCTTATCTCCCCGTCGTTTTCTTCTTCTTTTTTCTCCATTGTAGATAGTCTCAGCTAGTTCAAGTCAACATTGCTTAGTTGAAGGTGCTCCATTATTAATGTCCTTGACGAATTCAATATTGGTAAGTGGTTTAACAAGTATACCATTGATATAATGTTCTTTTCTGGTTAACTATGACATTTTAGTAATGATTTTGCCTTTTATATATTATCTTAGGCACAACAACCTCATGACGTTGGCGACTTGATGACAAATAACCCCCAACAGAACACTTATGGTTGAGCTTCGAAATTGATTGACAAATTATGAGTGCTGGATCTGTTGCAGTAGGCTGTGTGCAATCCCTGGCTGATCCAGGCTGTAGAAATTTGAGGGAAGTGCTGAAATTTTGATAGCTGGTTTTGTTGGAGTGAGCTTTGTGCTTTCCTTGGCTGAACTAGGTGTTGCAAATTCGGGTATTTTGTGTTATTTTGAAGACATTGGTTTGCTGGAAAATTTGAAGATTTGGAGAACGATGGATATTAGCTTGCTATACTGCTGCTGAACCTCGGATGAACTTAGTTAGAGGATTCCTTCTAACTGTTGAAACATAGCCTTTGTTAGCTCCTTTGTAGCTACTGAGGCTAATCTTCAATGTAATGTGTTTGATTAGGGTATGCCTCTATTTTGATGTATTATTGCACTGTTGTATTGTTGATCTTGCGGGTTTGACCCGGTATTTTTTGGTGGAATATAAATCATTTACCTTTCCTCAAAAAAAAAAAAAAAAAAAAAGCCTCAATTTGGCTTTCACTTGGTTTGGATAAACATATTACTCTCTGCAGCAAACCTTAACCAATCTTATTATTTGAACTGGAGAAGAGTTCTATAACACAAAATGTAAAAAAACCAACACCACAACTGACATAAAAGAAACACGGTGATTAACAAGCAGCACAATGGTCTTTAACTTACAGTACATAAGCTCCTGCGCTGTGCTGAACTTGCTAAACTAAGCTAATACCAAGTTATACAAACAAACTGCTATACGAGCTAAATATTCAAGCTGAATTTGGCGTCAATTATCAGCAGCACATGTCCCTTGTCACCCTAGCTGGCTTACGCAGATCATTTCTGTTTTGCTCAATTTAGCTAAACCTCATAATTGCTTCAGCTTAAGTTAGCTAAGTTGTTGTTGCTTCTTCACTCCTTTGTTGTTGCTCAAAGCAAGTTGTGGTTAGATTTGCAAACACCAGCTTCCAAAGAAAATGTTGTCTTTGAGGGAAGGGAATAATAGCTTCCAGAAGGCCTTCATTTCTCTCAAACCAATTCTCATTATTGCAGCCTACAAGAATCATAATAAGCACCTAGTATCAATCATATAAGATTATCAAGGGATTAAACAAACTGTCATCTTCAAATTGGTTACTTTACTATATATTTCAAGCTACAAAGAATAGTACTCCTAAGTCTAGCCCATCTAAGTCTACACCACAAATTCAGAAATTAATACCAGATTTCAGAACCCAGAAATAGCATTCCGACAGATTTCAGAATAGTACCATACGCAGTTACCTAAGATGCTTGATTTTAAATGCAACCAAAAATTGGCATTAGCGAAATTCATGCTTACAGCACCATAATCCTACCAATTCGATAATTCAAGTTGATGCAAGTAAACCAAAGAGCAGCAGCCTAGGAAAATTCAAGCACTTTGGAGTAAATTCAAGCAGTACAACAGTTCTAAAACAGATATAGAATTGAAATATAGCAAAAGCCACAAATTTCCAACTAATAGATGCCAAGTATCTTTCCAAAAAATACCTATTCCACCAGCTAAAATAAGCAACAGAAATACACGGCAATGAGCAGGGAAAGATGCAGCAGCCAAGGAGCATTCAAGCTATAATTCCACAACTGAAATGTAGGGGCACTAACACCGGCGGCCCAAGAAAACAGAGAAAACACCAAAGTTCTTACCTGCATCCGAATTGGATTTTATGTCCAATTCAGCTATGGTACCTAAGGACCGGCGGCAATGAGCAGTTTCAACTGAAAACCGGGCATCTTCCCTTCCAACTCCGGGGAACCCACACCTTTTCCAGCAGTTTGGCGTCGGCAGTGAACAACCCAGTCCGGTGAACAGTCGTCCCACCAAGGACAGCCTGAATTCGGCCAAGCAGCAAGGAGAGAAAGGCGTGGGTTTTGTAAGAGAAACAAATCGCAAAATTTAGGAAGAATTATCTCAAAATAAAGATTAACTACAACTGAACTAACTGTAGCAAAAAGAAATTAAACTTACAAATTAATGTAGTGAAATGCGTTGTCGCTGCTTCAGAAATGTAAGAATTTAATCCGCAAATCTTTGCTGCTCCTTCCAGATCTGGTTGATACGTTCGGCTATCTTCTTCTTTTCCTCGTGTCATTGCTAAACAATCGCTGATGTCTTCTTCTTCCTCGTGTCGTCGCCGTCGTTGCCGCTTCTATCATCTACTTCCTCGTGTGATGTACCCTAAACAATTGGGGAGGAGATGACGAAAGTCCATAAACAATTTGGGAGGGAGAAAAAGCGGGAAAGAAGGAAAAAAGCGTAAAAAAGGGACAAGGCCATGACGACTGAAAACGGCGTCATTCCATTTGATGCACACAAATGGCACAGCATCTGCTGCACAGGTGATCTGAAGCACCACGGGCGCGAGGTTCGGAAATGTTGCGCGAGGGTCACAATTAAAATTTCCTATGATGACTGTGCCCCGCTACCATTTCCTGAGGAAGAGGCTGCAACAGTGGGAATGGCCAGATCCTTTTTCGTGGAATGGCCTATAGAGTTGATTGAAATTATTCAGCCGGATCCGGTAACACAGGTATATTCTTTCATTTATTTGTGAATTACTTACTACCGTTTTGTATATTTAATGTTATTTCAAATGATGTTAGGTGGATAAAAGAGCCCAAAATAAAAAAGGCCGGATGATTGATATGGATGATATAAAATCTTCTTCGGCGACGGTTCCGACTGAGATGTCATCCTCAGCGACATCTGATCCATTGCAAGAGTTACAGCTCCGAATGGAGAATGATTCGGACTTCAATGGCTTCTTCTTTCAAATGACAAGAGAAGTCATAGGTTTGGACCTGCCTAATGCGATGGACCGAGGGGATATCGTAGAGTTATTGACCAGAGAAAGCCAGGTCTCAAACAGTTTGATGCAGTTGTTCACCCAGTGAGTTTCCACTTAATTTTATAACATATTTCTGATTATTGTTATATATAGTATGCATTCCATGTGCCTAGACTAACCAATGAAGCCCTTTTTGTAAATTCTTTAGAGCTTTACATGAGTTAGTTGAAAGGAATGGGAGAAAGGGGATAGGTTTCCTCTCGGCTGATCATGTCACACCCATAGGAAATACGTATGAAGCTAGGGTAAACTACATTGCGCGAAATTTGAAGGATAGGAATAAAGAAATGTATTTGGTGCCTTATCTTCAGGGGTAAGTGACACTGTAAGCGCTTCTCTAATATTTAAGAAACACTGATATAAAGATCTGACGTCATTAAATTTTTTGTTTGCAGTGAACATTGGATGCTAATAGCTATTAGACCAGTAGAAAAGGTTGTCTACTGGTTTGATTCTTTACAAAATCCATAGAAAGAGGAGGCGGTGGAGCTTATAGACGAGTGAGTTATATATATTAACAACTGTTAGAATGTCTATATATCCATATATTGCTAATTATTTTCGTTCCGCTTTCATTTTTATAGGGTGATGTTTAACTATCAAGCTTTCTTAGGATTGCCTAGAAATGTGCATATGCAACCTTCGTGGATAGTAGTTAAGGTAAAATTGGTTCTTATTAAATTTTTTAATTAAATCCGTGAGTCTAGTAGCCTAAGCAATTAGTAGTGTTAGTTGTTTTAATTAAATCCGTGAGTCTAGTAGCCTAAGTTAGTAGTGTTAGTCAATTAATTTATTAGTTAGTCAAGTTATTTATTGAGGTATTTGATTTATGCATGCAATCCGTGAGTCCAGTACTGTAGGTTAGTTAATATATGCATGCAATTGCCTTTTCGATCAGTAGAAATTAGTGAGTACTAGTTATTTAATTAATTAGATTAATATGAGTGAAGTTATGAATATTAAATTTTTTACTCAACGTTGTGTTGTATACAATTAATTGTATGATCTTCTAACTCGTATGTTAATATTCATTAGCATAAAAAGCAAACGAGCAATTGGGAGTGTGGGTACTATGTAATGCACTACATGTACCAAATAGCAATGAAATCATCCACATTGGCACTTGAAAAGGTACATATTTCTCATAACTTACTTAATTGACTGTATTTCATTTTGCTACTCGGGTACTTTTTAATTTCAAAAACTCTGTTGCAGCACTTCAAGCTCGACCGCACTCCATTAAGCAATGTGGATATAGATGCAGTGCGAAAAATATGCGCTAGTTATATTTTGGAGCATTAGCCGTAGTTGAAGGATACTAATTAAACTTGTTCATATTATAGGTGTACAAATATTTTTGGATATGCCAATGTATTATAAAAGCGATTTCAATTTGTATATTGGTGATATTTGTAATAAATTTCAAGTTTTAGCAGCAGGTTTTGCTTTAAACCAGGTTTTAGCAGCAGGCTTTTAATGATTTTAATGCGGTTTGGGTGTAAAAAGTGGCCACTTTCTACTGCGGTTCATGGTTGAACCGCCGTAGAAAGTGAGACTTTCTACTGCGGTTCAACCATGAACAGCAGTAGAAAGTGGCCACTTTCAACGGCGGTTCATGGTTGAACCGCAGTAGAAAGTGAGACTTTCTACGGCGGTTCAACCATGAACCGCCGTAGAAAGTCCGCACTTTCTACGGCGGTCCAACGTTGGACCACAGTAGAAAGTGAGACTTTCTACGGCGGTTCAACCACGAACCGCCGTAGAAAGTCCGCTAACTTACTACGGCTGCCAGATAGATGGCGGTTCAAAAATGCTAAAACCCACCGTTAAAAGCCCTTAATAACCGCCATTAAAGCCCCTTTTTGTAGTAGTGAATGTTTGAAAAGTTGTACACAAAATTTATCTTCAATGTAATTCAACTAGCTAATATGTAATTAACATCTAATCCCCTACTAGCAATTCTTAATTAATTAACTAAGCAAGCCTCGATCGTTATATAACTTCACCAATTTCAATCACGAAAGTTTTATTACAACTCTTTTTGTGTTCATTCTGATGACCACCGCCACCAAGAGGGCTCCATTTGCGGCGGCGTGAAGGCGCCAAAATGTCTTTCTGAAGCAGCCGGCCGAGGAAGTTTATTACAATGACTAGTCGGTGGAAAAATTGGCCGGCCCCAACCCACACCGCTGGCGCCAAGTCAAAACAGGCTTATTCATCCATCCGCGGACCTCCACCGTCGCCGCTGCCTTCGTCATCTCCACCACTCTCCTCTGCGGTGGCCTCCTTACATAGGGAATAAGTATATTTAATAAATTTCTATAGTGAAATATGAATAAAGTTCTAAATTTTATCCTTGATTTCATTTTTGTTTGAAACGGTCTGGGTCGGTGTAAAAATGGGTCTTTTGAAAAATTTTTTTTCTTTTCTTTTTTTCAACTCATCAAGACCCAATAAACAATAATTATAGAGGCTTAACTTTACTAATACATTATAAAATATCAATATTAATTTTTACACATAAAAATTTAAGAATAATAATTTTTGCTCATAAAAAATTTAGACCATCAATTTTTGCTCATAAAAAGTTATAGATTAAGATTCATATTTATTTTTATATATCTAAAATTAACTAGTGCAATAATGTGTCTTTTTCTTTTTCTTTTTTTTTTTTTTTCTCAAGTTCAAGGTCCACTAATTTGACTGGCCCAATTGTACTAATATATTATAAGATAATAGTAATCTATACACATTAAAATCATAGAATAATAGTTTATAGTATCTTCCATTAGAGGAGTTTACTTTCACTCATAAATAATTTTTTATAAACGTTAAAGTATAATAGCTAAAAATGTTAATTTATCATAATTTGTTTCATTTATATTCTTACTTTTAAGTGTGAATAAATTGTAAACAAAATATAATTATATTATTAATGGTAGAATGAATATTTTTTGATGATGAAGCTGGAACTTGCTCAGTGAATAGCAACACATCCTGCAACTTGATGCACTTGGTTGCAACTTGCATAGCTCAATATTGCTTAACCTTTCGACACGTTACACTGAAGTTATAGTGCCCATGATGCCAACTGACCACTCCAAATTTCTATTAGTAGTAATTAATACTAAAACAATTAAAGACGAAAATTAATACTTTCTGTCCTTCTATTAAAATAACTTTTCTAATAAATCCAAAGAAATGTAAAAAAAAAAAAAAAAACCCAAATATTTAGTAATTGCTTACGCGTTATCTCACTCACTTCCAATTAAAGCAAACGAAAGGAGTAAGTGGAAGGGACAGATTCATCTACTACAGTACTATTGTAGCTTTTAATAATACTAGTGCCGCAGACGCTGAATTTGGAATTTGAAATTTCTAAAGGTTGAATTCATCACTTGAGTTGGGTTGGTTGGTTTCATAGCATTTGGAGTGTATTTCAATGTCAAGGATATAAAAATATATATATATTCAAAATAATATTGAAGAGATTAATGCACAGCAGAATAAAACTTTTCTGTAATAACAAACAATAAACAAACTCATACGTACACAATTTGTGTGGCGCATCAAAGCCAAAGCTTGGTCGAGAAACAACCCAAAGGGTATTCAGTTTCTCATGTATTTTTGTATTTATCTCTGTGATTACAATGATCAGTCAATACTACCTCTAGTTATAGGCTAAACTATCCCTAAATCCTACTATAAATTTTTGATTCAGAACTATTTTCTAAAACAACTAGGTTACCTAAAACAAACACTAAACAAAATAGCAAACAGATAAATAACAAATCCTATTACAAATATAATTGCCTAATTAATACAAGTTTGGTTTAAAATAATATTTTCCAACACAATGCATATACGTTTAATTACGTTGTTGATATATATAGAGTATTACTATTACTATTACTAAATTAAAACGTTTTTATTAATTTGAAAAGTCTACTTTCACTAATGTATAACTTATTATGGATGTCAAGATATAACAACTAAAATAGTTAATTGGACACCCTTTATTCCATTTATATCCTTAATTATCAAGTATTGACTAATTGTGCACAACACATAATTATATTAGTAAGGGTATGGAGAGTAAAAAAAAAAATGAAATTGAACTCTATTAGAACAAAATATATTTCTCAACATGGACTATTCTAATAGAACATAGTAAGTAGTTTTTAATCTTTGTACAGCTGTCATTACTAACCTATGTGATGAGTTCAATTAACTAGATTAGTTGGTTAGCTAACTAGAGGAACTCATGTGTATATAATGGAGCCTTGCACATTGTCATTACTAACCCATCTTCTCTCTTGTTTTCTGCCCTATTATATTCTAGCCATCCCCAAAGCCCGGGCCTCCAGTTCATAGTAATATTATGCAGCGACCGGTGCAGCCTCCGCCACCACCACCACCGCCTTCGTCTTAATTGTTAACGAGCTAGCTCATCAACATGTCTCCGTGTCAATATTTCATGTATCGTTCTCTCTCTGTTTCTATGAAAAAGTCGAATCCGGCATGTTTAAGGTTGTATTTTGTGACCGATCATAAGCGGTTGTAATTCGTGACTGTTTAGTTCGGTTATACTTTATGTCAACTTTTTCATGTACTAATTAATAAAGAGTAGTTCATTTCTTGGAAGTTCAGGTGTAGTTTATATATATTATGTCGTCTTTCATTTTGTCAATCAGTAATCTGTCTTTGTTTTTTCTAGGGCCAAAGATTCCAGATGGGAAAGAAAGAAATATAAACTAGGAACAAAAATAAAAAAAAATGTTATCCACCTTCTCCTCCTCCGCCACGGCCGCCGCGATACCAATGATCGGGCCAAGGGTTATTGAATTGGAACAGATCGGTTTTAATCCCAACTTATCGGTCGAACCCTTCATTAATAAGCTGTCTTGCTGCCATGACAAAGTTGCCTGATCTCTGTTGAGTCAGAAGTAATTCATGAAGGATCAGCAAGTAATTATGGAAAGTTTAGTAATTAATCAGACATGATGATCAATGGAGAGTTAGGTTTTCTGGCTTTTTTTATCCCTTCAGTCACTTTCATGCATAGCTGGAATGATGTGTTTACACCTTAAATTAAGTTGGTTACCTTCGTCTCCTTCCCATTAACCACAAGGACGTACAGGTTTGTCTTAATGAATGACGGCATAATGTTAAGTATTATACACAATGGCAAATCGATAAACTACATTTTAATGAGTCTCCTATTTCTTAATGAGCCTTTCTTTATTATTGGGTCAAACCCAATAACTTACTCACTTTTAGACATGGTTACTGCTATTGGAAGAAAAAAAAAAAAATAGTACTCTTATTTCTAACATGGAGGTCACAATCAATTTCTACATGAGACCGATTGAAGGAATTGACACTATGGCAAAAAGGGAAATGGGAGGTAGGTCCTAAGCCTATTAGGATGCGGGTGTCGCATGACAGCACCCGCCTCCAGTGCGGGCGCCTCCCTTTGGAGGTGTCCACACCCGCCTCCCCATAACTAGTTATTGGATAGTGCACCCGCCTCCAATAACTAATCTATGCACCCGCCTCTAAGCCTCTAATTACTAGTAATTAGAGGCGGGTGTACTATGCACCCTCCTCCAATACCAAATATATATTTTTTTTTTCAGTGTCGGTTTTTATTTTGAAATTTCTTTTTCTTCAATTTATGGCTTTGGTAGGAATCGAAGTCGTGCCTGCAGAATCATTTGACTCTTGCACATTAAATTTACCACTAGTCTACATATATTTATGTATTTAAAGTTAAAATCAATAGGATATATTTATATATTTCTTTCTAAACCTTCTGATTTTTATTACCTACTAATTTATCGTCCTCTTCAAATATCGACAAAATTTTAAAAATATTTTTAATTTTCAACAGTCCGAAACACAAAATTTTTTTGAAACACTGAAAAATTGGCGAAAATACTTTTGAGTTGAGTGAAAAAGCTTTGGAGGCGGGTCAAAATGCACCCGCCTCCAATAGATATCTATTGGAGCACCCGCCTCCATAAGCTTTGCTGCACCCGCCTCCAATATATATATCTATTGGAGGCTATATATTGGAGGCGGGTGCATCTCTAATAGATATCTATTGGAAATGCACCCGCCTCCAAAAGCGTTGTCGGCTTCTTTGGAGGCGGGTGCACCAAGGCGCCTCCCTTGGGTGGTTTTGCACGAGTGTGATATCACTGTTGATCTTGACGAAAGATCATTGGCTACTATTACCACAAAATTGTTCCAATACCAAAATCTTCGGGGACAGATTACACACAATCAAAGAATAATTTATCAAATGAAAAAAAGAAAAAAAAATCGAAATCCCAAATCCGATCTAAAACCATAATTATGGATAAAAATTCCGACACAAACTGATCTGAAATGGCCGCTCTAGATTAAAATCCAAAACCAATCTGAAACCTCGGTTTTGATTCGGATCAGATCGGTTTTGGTTGGGATCAAATCGGTTTTCCCCTCCGAACAGCAATGCATGCTTTTGCATTATTCAAAGACCGACAAAAGGACCTGACTGGTTGGTTCGTTAGTGTGAAATAGCCCAAAAGTTAATGAGTCAAAAGGTTTGCCGGCCAGCCTCCATAGTCCATACCAACTTCTTTCTCACTATCCATTAATCCTTTTATTAATTTAAAAACTTTCATAATCTGTGATAGAAATTTTTTTCATAAAAAAATATGACATAGAATATAACACAATAATATAACAGAATATTCAAATTGGGTTATAATATAGAGTGAACGGCCCATTATATCTCTATACTTTGTTTTATTTCACCGTTACGTAACTATACTTTTTTTTAGCCGAAAACATCCCTGCATTTTAAAAATGCTTCATTTATGTCATTTTGAGGCTCTGTTTGATAACCAAATTCAGTACTTAAAATTAATGATTAACTCTCAATCATAAATCTTAATGAATTAAGTGATTTTAGAGTTTAGCACTTAATCCATTAAGTGCGTTTGATAATGAAAACCCGAATAACTTAATTAATTAAGTAGGTCTAAAAAGCAAGTATAATTTCGACCTAAAAAATTAGTGATGTGCGGATCACTTATCACTGAATCTGAATTGAAATAAATATTTTTTTCTTTTTGAATTTTCTCATTTTTTTGGTATGTTATTTTATTTTATTTTATGTTTTTAATATTCTTAAAATTTTATCAATTCAAGAAAATAAAAATAAATAAATTTTATAACTAAATTTTTTAAAAAAAATATATATTATCATCTTTTTTTATAAATTTATTAAAAATATTTTTAAATTCAATGTTAAAAATAAAATATAATTTTTTATTTTTAATAACTTAATATAATTCAGACTTCATTTTCAGATTTTATACTTCAGTCTTCAAATTTCAGATTTCAGTCCTAATTTCAAATCTTATATTTTAAAATTTATCAAACAAAGTCACTTAATAAATTCAGATTTCAGACGACTTCAGACATAAGTTTTATCAACGAAGCCTGACTAATGGAGCAATTCTTTTGAAGGGTATTTTTGTCTAACTACTAATAAACAAACAAAACATTGTCTCATCCTCCCTCTTCCTTAAAATTACATCAGCCCTCTCCCTCCACCCACCACCGATGCCCCTCCCTCCTCGATCCCTCAGGGTCCGTTTGTTTTGATATTTTTTTGAGAAATTCTTTACCTTTTTTAAGGAAAAAAAAACCCCTTTATAAATAAACACTCTCGTTTTTTCTTAAATTATAATTCTAAATTTTAAATTTCCAACTCACTCTAATTCTTTTAAAAAAAAAAAAAAACACAATTTCTCATTAAAAAATTCTCTCCAAAAAAATTTCTCCCCAAAAATAAAAATTCTTTATTTCTGTTTGTTTTGTAACTCAAATAACACAATTGGTATCGAAACTGCATGTTTTTTATTAGTATCATACGATAATAACAACCATGAAAGAGAGTATTTGTGCATCATGATTCATGATCATCATCCGACTGCCATAGCTTCACCTTCAATTACGCACGAAACTTACCTCGATGGCCAGGCTTTGGTACACCCCTGACTCAACCACAAAACCCACGAAATTATTATCCACCAATTCTGGAACCATTTTTGATAAGGCCTGTTTGTTGGAATTAGATATTATGTTTACTTTATTCATGTGTTTCCTATCTATTTTTACACATATAAACATGGAATGTGGAATCCGCATATCAACGTTCTTGTTTTTTAACACGTTTTTGTAAAGCAATATTCAAAGACAGACAAAAGGAACTGATTGGTTGTTTGTTGGACATTGAATGCGTTAATGAGTCAAAAGGTTTGCCGGCCAGCCTCCATAGTCCATACAAACTCATTTTCTTAATCACATCCCTGATCCTACTATCTTTATTAAGTAAAATTTGTACCCTCTTTATTAATTTAAAAACTTTCAATAGAAATTTTTATTTAATCAAATGTGCCATAGAGTTTAACACAACAATGTAACAAAATATCAAATAAAATTATAATATATTAATCGATTAAAAAAAAAAATATTTTTTAGAGAAAAGTACTACTTTCTTTACAGCGGGCAAAGGGTCATTTATGAATTAGTTAAAACTTTATCCAACTTTAAAGTTTAAAGAATTCAACTGACCTAATTTGAAAAATTCAACTGACCTAATTAATGTGTATTATTCATGTGCTTGCATGATCAAAGATAGTGTGAAAAGGAATTTGTGGGGCACTCACGTTGTTTGCAATATTGCGATACGTATGATAGGATTCTATGATTCTACAATCCCAAAATATGAAATTGATCTTACCTTCGATTTATCCGATCTACACCTGCACATATTGTATAGGATATTACAATTTTACGATCCGATCATACACGCAAATCGATCGCACGGAAGACCCTGATTTTGCAAACTATGGATCCTCACACTGCAGTGTGAAAAAGGTTTGCCTAGCAGCCTCCATTACAAACCAACTTTCATTATCACCTTATTCTCACTCTCTCAAGTCCAATTCAAGCATTCTTCAACTCAACCCAGCAAACCATTCTGTCTGCAAATTTTGAAAAAAGTTTAAAAAATAACTCTGTTGAGGAAGGCATGAATATCATCTGCCCTGTGGTAAATCAGCTGTCAACTTTGCTTGCAGATGAGGCAAGATTGTTAGGAGGGCTAAGACAAGAGATCCAGCATATAGTTGATGAGCTTGAACATATGAAAGCTTTCTTAACGTTTGCAGAAAGGAGAGAAGAAGAAGATCCCAGGCTTCAAGTTTGGATTTCTCAGGTGCGAGATGTTGCTGCTGATATTCAGGTTGTTGTGGATGAATTTACTCTGCGTTTCACTCAGAGTTACGGCCATGGGTGTTATGGGCAGGCTCGAAAGATTTGGATCTCAATGACGAATTTGCGAGCACGCCATCAAATTGCTCAAGAAATTCAAGTCATCAGGTCCAGAATCGCAAGCATTTCTGATAGCCACAACAGATACAGATCTGAATATGGTACACCAGATTCTTCATCTTCTAATGGTGCTGCCCAACAACAACAACTCATGGCATTGCTACAGAGATGAAGCTCTTCTTATAGAAGAAACAAAGCTGGTGGGCATTGATCAGCCAAAGCAGCAGCTTATTGCTCAGCTTCTTGATGCTGATTCCAACCTCAAAGTTGTCTCAGTTGTCGGCATGGGAGGGTTGGGGAAAACAACTTTGGTTAGAAAAGTTCAACAAGATGCGAATGTCAAAAGGCAATTCAAGATACATGCTTGGGTGACAATATCTCAAAGCTTTGAAATGAAGGAGTTGCTCAAAGACTTGATTCGACAACTGTATCAGGAAATTCAGAAACCTGTCCCTCAACAAGTGACCTCCATTGTAAGTACTTATGAACTGAAAGAGCATGTCAAAGATTTCCTCCAAGACAAATGCTATCTGATTGTATTTGATGATGTTTGGGATACAAAGTTTTGGGATGGTATTAAATTGGCTTTGCCTGAAGGGAGTTGTGGCAATCGAGTGATGCTCACTACTCGAATTGCAGATGTAGCTCATGCCTCTAATGTTGAGTTTCAAAGCTATGTCCACCAAATGCAACCATTATCTTTTGAGGACTCTTGGTCTCTTTTCTGCAAGAAAACTTTCAAAAATAATTCTTGTCCTCCTCACATGGAAAATGTTGCTAGAGGAATACTGAGAAGATGCCAGGGATTGCCACTGGGAATCATTGTAATTGGTGGATTGTTGGCTTTGAGAGACAAAAATAAAATAGACGGGTGGAAGATGGTTGAACGAAGCCTTGGCGGTGAACCAGAGGATCCTAGTAAGTTGGTTCCCATTACAAAGATATTGTCTCTTAGTTATAATGAACTCCCTTATCGTTTGAAGAATTGTTTGTTGTATGCAAGCATTTTTCCAGAGGATTATAAAATAGATGAGCAAAGGTTAATTCGACTTTGGATCTCTGAAGGATTTGTGTCAGAGAACACAAAGATGACCAAATATGAGGTAGGTCTTTCCTATCTTGCTGAACTTACTAATCGGAGCTTAATTCAAGTCATAGATGGAGATTGTGACACGAATTCCAGAGTGTGTCTCCATGACCTTCTACGAGAAGTCGTTGTTTCGAAGTGTAGCAGCCAAAATTTCGCAACCATTGCCACAAGATCAGAAAACAAGATTTGGTCTAATAAAAAGGTTAGGCGTCTAGCAATCTACGAGTTCAATGAGGATATGATGGAAAGGATTAATGATTGCAAGTATCTGCAATCTCTGGTGATCTTCAAAGCCAATGAAGCATTCTCAAAGTCCTTGTTGTCTGAGCTATTACGTAGTGATCCTAAGCTGCTGAAGGTGTTAGATTTGGAAGGTACAGAGTTGGAGGAAATCCCAAAAGAAGTCTTTAGATTATTTCATCTCAGAATTTTAAGTCTTAAAAGAACGGGTGTTAAAGTCATTCCAAAGTCTATTGGGTGTCTGAAGAATTTAGAATTTTTGGATCTAACCTTCACAAAAGTGGTTGAGTTGCCTAAAGAAATACTCAAGTTAGATAGACTCGTTCATCTGGCCATTTTGCGTTTGCCTCCAGATTCATGTTCAACCTTCGGTGGATTCAAATGTCCAAAGAACATTGCGAAACTTGTTCGTCTAGAGTGGTTATATGACATAGAAGCGAATGAAGTCTTAATTAGAGAGGTAGGAGAGCTTAAGCATCTAAAGAGGCTTGGCTTTACCAAGCTAAGAAGAGAAGATGGAATACAACTCTGCTCCTCTCTTGGTAAGCTCTCAAATCTTACAGAATTATTTCTTAATGCGCTAACGAGTAATGAGGTGCTTGATTTGAAAGATATGAACAATTTAGCTTGTGCAAATCTCCAAAATCTTCAAGTATTAAGTTTGTGGGGTTGCTTGGAAAGGATGCCCCAATTAGTGACTTCTTTGCAAGAATTGACCCAGATACACTTGAGTTACAGCAGGTTAGCGGATGATCCACTCGAATCTCTTCAACACTTGCCAAATTTGCGAGTTCTTTGGTTACAAGAGGCTTTCGATGGGGAGGTCTTGTGTTTCAAATCTGGATGCTTTTTGAAGCTGGAGCAACTGGACATTGTCAAATTAGGCAATTTGAGATGGTTGAGAGTGGAGGAAGGTGCGATGTCTAATCTTGGAAGGCTATATATGGCTTCTCTAACATTATTAGAGGAATTTCCTTGGGGGATTCAACACTTATCCAACCTCCATAGTCTATATTTGGCGGATATGAATGGTAATATGATTAACCAGCTTCTGCAGGCTCGGAAAGAAGAGAGTGAAAATTATAAGAAAATTAGTCACATCCCTGAATTTGTGATTTGGTTTCAAGAGGAATGGATTTGGTATGCATGGCCTCCCCTTGATGGCCGTGATCAGTAAGTAATCACACAATTATAGCTTCCTTTTTCTTTCTTTATGCGATCATCTTTGTTTTCTCTTATTCATTAAGTCTGTGGCTTCTTTTGATGTAGGAACAAGATTGTTGAGTAGAGTCGGCTACTGATTTGGAAGCTCAGAGGGACTTGACGGCCTTGTAATTAAAAAGTTCTATTTTATTTAATTTGCAATTTCAGGGTAACTGTTTGGACAATTTTGTTTTAGCCTTCTTTTTTGTTTTCTCATCCTGATTATGAATGAAGATTTCGTAAACTATTCTAACTTTAATGGATAATAATACATAATCATTAGTTATTGACGGTAAATGAGTAAAAAATGGGGTGCAACATATTTGACACCATTTCGTGGAAAATAATTGAACTAATTATAGCTTGTAATCTGTTTTTTTTTTCCTCTTCCATCCGCGTATGAGTTATTCTCACAACATTTGTGATACCCCGGTCTCACCACCCCGTAGACAAGAGGCTGGTTAAATCGGATGTCTATCTGGTCACCAGGACTCATATGTCGATCGGAATAAACCAAACATGTTTTATTACAATATTCTAATATTCTTATACATAGTTCTCAAATACATATTTTACATATTTCTCAAATACAGATTCAAACAAAAACATTTTTGTCGTCAACTTGAACTAGCTAATACAAGAATCTAAAAAACCACTAATTAATGAGGTTACTTTACTTTTAAGTGAAGTGGTACCTCTTGATTCTCTCCCAAAGCTACTCTGATGTGATCACTGTTCCTAATGTCTCTGTTTGAATTCTGCCACTCCTGAACTCATTGTCTCACGTTGGACCCGCAGCAACAGGGGATAGCTACAGAATTTGATTGCTCATATCTGAAACTCCATTTTCAGATAGGAAAGAGAGGTGAGGAGAATCTAATATTATCTCATGGATAAAATGTGTTTTGTTTTCTTTCAGTTCAATCTCTAAGTAGTTAGAATAAACCACTAAATCTATATATACAATTAACAAAATGGAAATTCAAATTAATAACTAATTTCATCACAAAAATTTATCATATAATCGAGGCAGTTTTTTAAAATTTTAAGTATGAAAAAATATGCAGACTTACCAAAAAATTGGAATTGTTAAAAGAGAAGGAACTTGGAAGCGCAGCTCCATTCCTCTTTCTAATCCTGAAGCATAAATATAATAAATTATAGAAATAGAACTGAAATTCAACCTAAACAAATCAAATGAATTAGCTTACCCAATCCAATGTAAGGACGTATGGAATTTATGATATTATTCCCTTCCATTCTCCATCTCCTCTTGAGTACTTCTCCTCCAACTTATCACAGCTTACGATCTCCAATTGTTTGAGGGATGTTGCTTTTCCAATGATCCGAAGCGGCAGTGCCTCCAGCTTTTTACACCTGTGAATCGCTAGCACCTGAAGACGTGGCATGACTGAGAATGAGATTTCACAATCTTCCCCATGTTTCCCAATTCTCGAGATCATCCAACCACATTTCTTTCAAATTGGGAAATGCTACACCCTCATCTCCATAGAATTCATGCCCTATATGCTTTAGCTCTGGAAGTTTACGGAGATAGAATATTACCAGAAATGACAACTTCCCCAAACCAGGCAGCGATATAATCTAACTGTAAGAACTTTACATTATCGAGAGGTTTGGGTAATTGGGTTGCTGGATAATTCTCAATATATAGGACTTGTAGATTGGTAGGTAATTCTATAAGCATCTCCATCAGACTTACATCGTAGTCTCTGAAATCGATAAGCAAATGTTCCAAGTACACTAGCTTTGCAATAGTATTGTGGGTGAAGGATGCAGTATTGGGAATGAATCCGTTCAATTCACGGAGCCAAGTTAACTTCTCGATTCCAGATGGTATTTCTCTTAACCTAAACATATGATCACAGTCAAGGTATCTCAAGTGTACAAGCTCTCGAATCCTTTCAGGTAAGTACTCAAGTTTACTGCACAGGTTAAGGTTCAATGCTTCCAGATAATGTAAGTTATAGATAGTTTCTGGTAATTCCTTAAACTCATTCTCAGACACATCCAAAATTCGCATGTGAATCAAATTTCCTATCTCTCGTGGTAATTCATGTAATCCACACTTCTTCAATGTTAGAGATCTCACCGACTTTAGTTTGCTACACAAATCCTGGGGAAGTTCACCACCACAAGAGAGAAAAAGGCTTCGTAACTTTCCACTTATGTCAAGAATTATGGAAGAAATTGTTGGTTTGGTTTCGCCAAGCTTGATTGTTACATGACGACTCCTTTCTTTGGATACAGAACATCCTCCTCCTCAGTTATAATTGGTTTCCACTTTTCGGCAATCAACAACTTCAAATACACGAAATTCACTTTTCACCAAAATTTGGGCAAAATCATGAACTATGTTGTGCATCTTACCAGACCCTATGACATTCTCCACAATTGGCGATGGTTTTAACTCTTGAAAGCAAGAGCGCATTTCCAACGTTTTGAAGAATTCATTACCCTTCTTTTCCAAATGGTCATCACCACCTCTTTGATCACTTGAGCGACGACTAAGATAACCTTGCGCCATCCACAATGTTATTAACTACTCAACATTTATTTGAGTGTCTTTAGAAAACGCCACACAGTACGAGAAGCACTGTTTCAATTGTGGAGTTAACTCTTTATAACTCAAATAGAAATGAGGGAAAAGTTCCACGGCTGCTTCCTCCATTTCCCATATCTCGCTCTCTAAAACTTGTTTCCACTCTTGCAGCGTGTCTTTAAACTGCAGAAGGCCTCCCAAAGTCTTGGCTGCAAGAGGCAAGCCCTTGCATTTTTCTGCAATTTTCATCCCAATCTCCTTTACTCTCTCACACAACTCGGGCCTTCTAGGCAATGCTATCTGATTAATGATTAACCAACAATCTGAATGTGACAATAGACCTATGTCATATTTGTGATCGGTGCCTAATGCTATTGCCACTTTTTTTACTCCTGGTAGTCACCAGGATAATGCTTCCGGGAGCACCATGCTTGAGTGCGTCTCTAAAGGGTTGCCACTTTGAGCTGTCCTCTGTCCAAACATCATCAAGGACAAGAAGGAACCGCTTCCCAGAAAAGGCATCTTTTACATGTTGTAACAACGACTGAAGCTCTAACCCGCTGATAGCGTTACTATTTTTTTTTGGTCTCAATGAGTGCTTTGGCAATCCTATTCTGATCGAAAGGATCTGACACACATACCCATTTCTTAAGTGGAAAACTATCCTTCACTCTCTGGTCATTGTAGAGAAATTGAGCTAGTGTGGTCTTTCCACTACCCCCAGACCCAACTATGGAGATGACCTGAACTGATCCCTTGCCCTCAGGCAATAGGAGCTCAAGTAGAGAATCCCTAACGGAATCCCGACCACGCACCTTTGAATCGTCAAAGAAGGAGGTACTCATGGGGCGCTTAGATTCGAGAGAATCTCCGCTAACAGTAGCATCTTTGACAAACTTAAATCGTTCTGCCTCTATCAAAATAGAGTCAAGCCTAGCATTGATCTCCTTAACTTTCAGGGCAATATCATTACGCACTGGAAGTTGTTCGAGACAAGAACAGAAAGATGAGATAAAGGAACGCACCTTCTCCGACAGTGAGAGTGCTGGATTGAGTTTGACAACATTAATCTTCAAGTGCCACTCTTCCAACAGGTCTTCCATATCGTATACGACGTCTTCAAGCTCTTCCACCCATGCCCGAACTGCGTCGTCCTTGAGCTTTCTGGTCTCGGCATGACGGAGTGATTTCTCAAGAGTTCGGAACGTCTTTTTCATTTTGTTCACCTCTTCTTCTACTCCTAGAACAAGGTTCACTCTTTCTTCAACTTTTCCCAACGCAATATCCGCCAATCGATCCACCACCTTTGGAACTAATATTTCAGCCATGTTGATAATATTGATCAGTTTGTGTTGGTTTTCCAATTAACTCTGGGAAAATCGAGCGTGAAAATGGATTAAAAAAATATTATTTTGCATTAGTTTCTCATATATACACAGAGCAATCTTCACAATTCACTTTCACAGTGAAATAATTGTCCACTTGTTAAGGAGGCCCCAATTAATGACAAATAGATATGCTTTTAAGAAAGTGATTTTGATCAGAAAATTAAAGGGCGAATTACATTTACATGCTCCACCGTACCGAAAGTGCTTGCTTTCAAGAAAGTGATTTTTCTTTTTCTATAGTGTCGCATCAATTAATATATCAACATCGGCAAATGCATTATTTCCGACAATAAAGTTGTGAAGATTGAAGAAGAATAATTGAAAAGGCCATGCTTACTAAATTCATAGCAATCCAATCTCATTCACGGGGGTAAATTGCATTTTTAGTCTATTATATTTTTTATAAAAAATTTTTACACTCTTATTAATGTATATGTAGTTCATAATTAGTTTATATACTTTAAAACAACTATATAATTAAAATTAATAATGATAATGTACTTTTTATGAGTATTGTAAATAAAGATCTAAGAAATTGTATTTTTTTTAAATATAAATTTTCCCGATGACCAACCTAGAGAATAAGAAGTAAAAGTGACTCCAACTTGGACACATTTTAATTAGTTTAGTTTTTTAGAAATGAGTTAGTGTCTAACACATGACGAATGGTCCAATCCGTAGCCATATAGAGATTAAACATTTAATTCTTATATTTGTTAATTTAACACTAAAGACAAAAGGCCACACGACCAGCAAGGGCTACGCAACCTTGCAGGATCCTTTGCAGGTTTGCAAAATGGCAAGACATCAACATGATGTATCCAAGGGGTAATTTGCATTAGTTTCACTTTCTGTGCATAGTTGTCTCGCCAATTTTTTTGATGAAAGCAAAGTTGTTAGTTTCATTCTCTCTAAATTTGAAATTCTAAAAAAAAAAAAAACTCTATTTTCATAATTTGCACTAGTAATATTAAACAAATTCAAATGAAAATCACTTTAGTTTTTGGAGGTAAAAAGATTTGACGAGAGATGTGTATAGAGGCATGAAAGAGCATTAATTGGCCTATAATAATGATGAGACAAAAGGAGTCAAGAGAAGCTGTTTTTCTTTCTTTTCTTCTTGTTCATATGCATTCATACAGAAAAAAGACAAAACTGAGGTTGTTGGTTTGGGAAATCTAGATTAGTTAACTAAACAAATTATAAAAGTCGACTTCATTAATCAATGATCAAACTTATTGTTTGATACCTAATTAACTAACGATCGTGGTAAATTTAACCGTTTTTCAAAAACTTTCCTAATTTTTCGAAAAATCTTCTTGATGGGTAGCTTCCACTACCTTGGAAAATCACTAAGTATACTGTTTGTTTACGATTAAATATATAGGCTCAAATAATTAGTATTCAGGTCCAATCTAAATAGCTAATAGCAATTGAACAAAAGTTAATATATATTATTGATTAGCTTTCCAGATGTAGATGGGCATATTGTACCTTTTTTAAATTATGATCAAGCAACTGCAATTTCATTATTACATCTTTATTATTAAACTAAACGAAATTTGCCAAAATCAATCACCAAATCACAGTTTTGTAGAAAATACATTATAAATAAGAACAAACAACTAATTATTACAGATTTGATGTTTGTATAATGAAATAAATAGATATTATATTCTATATACAAGTGGGCTACATTTTCAAAAATTGGACTTTATTAAAAATGTACAGAAAAAAGAAAAAAAAATAAAGAAAACTAGCTTATGGGCTTAAATATTATACAATATATACTTTGTGTCAGGAACTTGGGGATTAATCCATCTTAACAACTAGCTTTTAAGGGGGAAGATCCTCAAATTTCTTTTATTTATACATGGAAGTCTCATACATTACATGATTTCATGACATGTTGCATAGCGAAATAGACTCTCAGATAATTGTATAAGAGAAGAGAAGAAACCAGCATGGCCTCCTCTTGATGGCCGTGATCAATAAGTAATCACACAATTATAGCTTCCTTTTTTTCTTTCTTTATGTGATCATCTATGTTTTATCTTTTCCCTTATTCATTAAGTTTGTGCCTTCTTTTGGTATAGGTCCCACTTGATGGCCTTGTAATAAAAAAGTTCTATTTTGTTTAATTTACAATTTCAGGGTAATTGTTTGCACAATTTTTTTTTTTTAGCCTTTTCTTGTTTTCTCTTCCTGATTATGAATGAAGATTTCGTAATATATTCTAACTTTAATGAATAATAATACATAATCATATTAGTTATTGACGGTAAGTGAGTACATATATAAGTAGAGTACATCTACTTAATCGATTGGTGTGTGTATATATATATATATATATATAATATACATATATATAGTAATGATAGACATCCCAACTAATCTTCACAATTTTTTTTTATATCAAGTGAGGTATCATACATTGATATTACATGTATCCAAGTTGATCAGTTATGATTATATTCGTTCGTTTATGCATTTTAATCATAAATTGGGCACAATAACTCAAGTACATGTATACAATTTTTTATTGGGGTACAAACATATTTGACACCATTTCCTGGAAAATAATTGAACTAATTATAGCATGTAATCTTTTCTCCTTCCGTCAGTGTATGGGCTGTTCTCACAACATTTGTGATACCTCAATCTCACCACACCCCAGACAAGGAATTGGCTTAATTAGATGTCTGCTTGGTTCGCACCAGAACTCATATGTTGATTAGAACACACCAAGCATGCTTTATTACAATAGTTATTATAATATTTATACAGCCATATTAATTCTACATCGCTCTCAAAATACAGATTTAAACAAAACATCTTTGTTCTCAACTTTAACAGGCTATTACAGTAGTTCATACTGTCCTAATAATGATAATGAGCAAAGTGGATGCCTACCAAGAATCTAAAACAGAAAACAAACAGGAAAATGGAATAAGCAAGTAGCTAGTGAGATCACACTGCTATCGCAAACATTTACCGAGTTGCATAATTACACATGCATATAAATAAGACATTCTTAATACATAGCATTCATAGACATATAAAATGAGTATGAAAGGTAGCCGTCAAAAATTCTCTGTGAACGATAAACGAACTGGTCGATCACCTCAGGTGTTCATTCATATCATATCAACTCATTCTGATTCATGTCATTTCATATATCTATTGGCAACCACGTCATTTCATTCATTCATTCATTTCAAGCCTCATTCATGTATAAATAATTTCGAGATTATGAGATCGAATGATTTAGATGACCTGCATGCCCAATACCAACTCGTAGAATCAAACGAGACCAAATAAAGGATCCGGATGCACATATGGGCAACTAACAATTCTAGTGCACAAAGAAAGCACATCTGAATCTTGACAAGTATATATGCATTCTAGCTAGTAAATAAACACAACAAGCATTTTCAAATCAAAAATAGTTCAAACAATTTTTGAAGCGTATAAAACATGTCATAACAGTGATTCCGATACAGATTCAATTATTAATTGCGTTAAAACGCTGTCCATTTTCAGTAAGAAACTCACCTTGATCCGAAGATGCTTGATCACTAGTATCTGAACGATGTGCATTTAATTTAAATCTCAAAACTTAGACTTTATCTTTAAAGTAAGATTACTGTAAGACCCGGAAATTTTTATATTAATTTAACTCTTATATTTTATATTTTTATAGAAATTATATTTTTAAACTCAATTATGTTCCATTATTATAAATTTGTATAATCTTATTGAGAATTTTCATTAAGAAATTTTAAATTTTGAATCGTAATGTTTTGATATTTTAATTTAGAGTTAAGATGTTAATTTAAGTGTAGGATCATGTTAAAAGATATTTGGAAGAAGATATATTAGTTTAATTTTGGCAATTTTGGAATGAAAAATAGAAAAAGTAGAAGAATGAGAAAATCTGGAAAATATGTAAAGTTATGGACTTTGTATGATTTTCTTTAGAATTTTAATAACTGAAAAAAGATATTTTTGAAGCATAAATTTTTAAATGTTTAGACTAAGATTAAGATTAAGATTAAGATATTAGATATAAGGTTAGAAGTATGTTTAAGTAATAAGTGATAAAGTAATTAAGTAATAAAAATAAAGAAATTAAAAAATAAGTGAAAAATAGGAAAATAGGAACTAACCAGTTTAACCCAGTCCTAAAGTGGGTAAAACCGATTGGAGTGGGTTTACCCAGTCCACAAACGGCTAAAACCGATTGCAATGGATGAGGGACCGGTTTTACCCGATCATAGAAAGGGTAAAAAACCAATTTCACAACTTCACGGAGCGGTTTTACCCAATCTCTAAATTAGTAAAACCGATCCAAAAAGTAAGAAAAATATCTCACCACCTGAAGGAGCCGTTTTACCCAATCCGGGAAAATGACAAAAATTACTCCGACCAATTTTACCCTATCCAAGAATGGGTAAAACCGATTGAAACGGTTTTACCCGATTATGGAGCGGGTAAAACTGATTGCTCTCTGAAAATGAAAAAAATAAATTTCAAGATAATCACGAACTCTTTGTGTATTAGGCTATTTTACCTATAAATAGGGCCTCTCCAGCCCTTAGGAACAATATTTAGTTCCTACAAACTCAAACTAAAAAGAGAGAAAGGAAGAAGAAGAAGAAAAAGCAAGGAAAGGAGGAGATTTGGAGTAGGAAGTTGATTCCGCAATATTGAATTCGTTCTAGAAAGACTCCAGAACATTAAGGTAACACATTTTGCTTGTTTGTGTTAGGAAAATGGAAAGATTCATGAAAATAGAAAAAATGAGGTTTTTAGTGTTCTTAAGGAATTTTGATCCAAATCTTTATGATTTTACATTGTTTAAGTGTTATAGATTTATAGGAATGTTATATAAGTGTTGTAGGAATGATTTTGACAAAAAGAAATCAAAGAAAAACGAGTTTTGGGGCACTTTTGTTTGAAACCAGAAAAAAAAGTTGAAGAAAACTTTTCTGGGCAGCAATCGATTTTAACCGATTGGAGAGCGAGTAAAATCGATTGCATTGCTCAAGAAAATAAGGTAAAACAGATTGACGATCGGGTAAAACCGATTTAGGTGGGTAAAACATATCCGATGCTGAAAATTTGATTTTTAAATCATTTTAATTCTTTTATTTATTTCTTTGTAATTCCTTTTATAAATCTTTGCAAAAATTATTTTAACAACCATTTAAAGGGTTTTAAATTCATATTTCTTAAGTTAGTAATTAATATAATTTTTGTTCATTTATTGGTTACTTTTGAAATAAATTAGAAATAAAGTTTAAATGTTATAAACTCTTTTTAAAAGGAAAATAAGTAAAATAGTTTATGGCATGAAACTTATATTTTCTTTAAGATTATGATTACTATATTTTCTTATTGTAATTATTTTCAAAATAAAATAGAAATAACTTTAAAATACATAATATTATTTTACGCTTTTTTTGGAAAAAATTTGACAAATTAGTTTTACACCCTTATGTAATTAATTCCTAGAATTCATAAGAAGTTTAGAATCTTAAGATTCTATTAGTTAGAAATAAATACTGAATTTTGGACCCTGAAATATATGCAGATCAGGTAGATAAATCGTGAGCTAGTATCTGCTAACCGAGGTGAGTGTTCTCACTAAAGGGGTTAAATGTTTTAATTGAGTAAATAAATGAGTTAGCATGTTTTACTAAAATTATTGATATGTTTACTGAAATGCATGCGATGTATGATTATGCTCTTTGACTGAACAAAGTGAAATATTCATGCTATGTGAATTTAGATATTCTTAGATATTAAAGTTTATTGTATGACTGAACTTATTGTGTAGTTATGATTAAAGTGTAAATTTTTACTGTTAAAGTGTTAAATGTTACTTTTCTGTGATCATTGTTCATTTCTTACTGTTCACCGTCTACTGTTAACTGATAACTGTGCATGAGAGTTGAGGTCTCAAACCCTATACAATTTATTGAAATCGGGCACGTCGACGTCAGGCTGGAGTGCCCGACCAGATAACTGGAGAGGTACTGGGTAATATTCTGAGATTTACCACACTATTTACTGTTCGGAGTGTCGGCATTGGAAGTGGTTTGCATTGTACAGTGTATCACTTTACACTGTACAGTGTCCAAATTCAGGTTAAAGTATAATCGATAATGCTTTTCGAAGAATCTCGTCGATCCTCGTTAGCTTGCTGATTATGCTCTTTCTATTCCTTACGTGTTCCCCCTTGTGTCCTTAGGAAATACTTGTTATGTGCCGATAATTGTTTACTTGGTAACATTTTAATAGTGTCACCTCACTGAATTATGGAAGCTCACCCCTTAGATATTTTGTATGTAATAGGGATTAAGGGCGATGTTATAAAAAGCATCAGGATTACAGGATGAAGTTCAAGGTAGGTAATTAAGGCGAGAATTTTGTAATAGTACTTATAGAAATTCGCTTGTACATTTTGTATTAATGAATAAAAGACTTCTTATTCTAATCTAATGTTTTAACCAGGCATGCATCTCCGTTGCGACTCCGGCATGAAACACGAAGGTCGGGGCTGGGGGTGTCACAATTACTCTCAATATATTAGGTTTCTAAGTGTTCACGCCTACATATATAGGTTTTCCTAGTTTCTTGCTTAATCTAGAATAATTACTCTTTTTAAAGAAAACATTTTGGGGTAAAATAATTATAAGTACCTTTTTTTTTTTTTTTTGGGTAATAGCCGATTGAGTGGCTTGGGGGCTTGGGGATCCTTTATTAAAAAACAATGGAAAAATGCCAAAAAGCTTTCTAAGGGTGATATTATGTGCCTTACCTTAGAGATACAGAATGCAAGGATGTAGATGCAAACAAAACAAAGACAAAATACAATTCTATCACTATTATCCCCTTAGATAGGGAAAAACCCTAGCATCTAGGACAACCAGACCTCTAACCCTCTATGGGAGGGTGGAGTGGACAAAGAACTCTGTGAGACCGGTTAAGCTAGGAGTTTGAGCCAGACTATCAGCCATTGCATTGCCTTCGCTGTAAAGGTCTGTGATGGATCCATAAGTATGTCTTAATGCAAGAATTCCGGCCAATGTGGAGACAGACCGCTAAGGGTCATCCCCTCTCTAGATTGCCATCAACAAAATCGTAGAATCAGTCTCCACATCTACCGATGCAGGCTGAGCCTGTCACAGATACGAAGCCCAATGAGAAGAGCGCGTGCCTCCGCCTGAAAGCTCGTGAGCACTCCAAGGAAAGCTTCAATTGCAAAAATTACCCTACCATACGAATCCCGTAGAACAGCTCCTACTCCCATGGGCCCCTAGTTCCCTCGGGAGGAACCATCCACATTTAACTTAAATCGGCCCACAGGAGGCAGACTCCAGCAGACCGACCGTGCCTCCTTCCATTTTTGGTATGCCTATCGTGGCAAAATGATACCCTCCGAGAAAGCTGCAGATGGGCGGAAAGGTGGAGGCTTCAAAGATAGTAGATCGTACATAGATGGACTTGAGAACCATACTCGATACGTGGGCTACAACCATGAATGTCCCCTCATGAACTGCCTTGTAGTGAGCCCTCCAAATCTCCCAACAAACTACCACTGGCACAATTGCGGACACCAGCGCAGGGAGGCGAGCGACTTCAAAGTCCTCCCTAAGCCAGTTGAAGTCCAAAATATCCCACAAGTCTGTGATAGCCAAAGGAACAACTTGCATGCGATCCCCTGTGTGCGCCCAAATCCCTTGGGCCAACGGGCACTCATAAAATACGTGCATGAGAGAACTCTCTGAGCAACAGAAAGAACACTTGGAGACCAAACAAAATCTAAAACGCCAGAGTGCATCATCCATAGGCAGGAGACCATTCAACAGTCGCCACATAAAAACAGAGAGCTTGAGTAGTAATGGAGAGGTCCTAAAATCCGAAACCACTACATTCCCCTTTTTCCGAACCACTCCATAAGCTGACTTAATGGTAAAGCTACCCTTAACCTCAGGTTTCCATATCATCCTATCTAGGCAATCCACGAAATGAAAGGGGAACCCCTCAATAAAATCCCATAGATCCTCTGAAAAAAGGTCCTGCATACTTGTACACAATAGATCCTGAGTATCCCAGAACTGATGCAGTGTCAGGAGTGGGTCCTCAATCTCTTCTGGCTCAACAAAAGCCGAGAACACCTCGCTGCCAGTCCAATAAGAAGACTAGAAAAGAGAAGAGCTATCCCCTACTATGATCCCTATATGTTCTCTATAATATCGTCCACCTCCTCCATACGTTTCCATATCCGAGAAAGCCTCGCTGACTTGGGGAGGCTCTTCACATACGAGGTCCAAAGGACTTGTTTGTTGTGGAATTTCCACCATAGTTTGCAGAAGAAGGCTGCAATAACATCTGCCACACTACAAACCCCTAAACCATTCTCTTAAGTAACCCTATTCCATGATCTCCAATGTCTTTTGTGTTTTCCTTCTTGGGACCCCCAGAAGAAAGACAAGAAAATAGGTTCAATTTTGGGCACTATGCCTCTTGAGGGCTTAAGGGCTACCCAGTAATGAAGAGACATAGTGGACAGTACGTGTATGATTAAGAGTAGCGTACCCCCTTGCGAGTGGAACTTGCCCTGCCACCCAGCCAGACGAGCATTAATTTTATATAGCATAGGTTGGAATAAGGCCATGGTGCATCTCTCCTGACTAATCGGACAACCTAGATACATAAAAGGAAAGGCCCCTACCCTCATCCCCGCCAGCTACCTTACTAGGCCTTCACTTGGTTGCAGCTTATTAGGAAGGTAGAAAGAGCACTTAGGCTCGCTAACCTTTTGGCCTATAGCCCTCTATAGAGTCGTAATAATTCTATAAAACCTCTGATAGACTCCCTGCTTGCATTCAAAAAGACCTAAAAATCATCAGCGAAGCTCAAGCATGAGACTCGAGGGGTTCCCCTTGGCGTAGGGAAAGGTTTTAGAGCTCTCCTCTCTATGCAAGCTTTTATACCCCTTGAGAAAGCCTCTCTAACTAAAATGAAAAGAAAAGGTGATAAGGGATCACCCTGCTTAATCCCCCTGGTAGCTTGGAAAAAACCAAGCGGCTCACCGTTGATTAAGATAGAAAACCAAGCTGCTCAGAGATTCCCGAGGATCAATTGCACAAAGCGAGAGGGGAATCCCATTTTTAGTAATAATCGCTCCAGAAACACACACGATACGCGATCAAAAGACTTGACCATATCCAACTTAAAAATGATGTTACCTTCAGGACATTTTCGATTGAGGGAGTGCACAAACTCCTGTGCAAAGACATTGTCTGTAATTTTCCTACCGGGTAAAAAAGCAGACTGCTCCGGAGAAATAATATCTGGTTAGAGGGGCTTTAACCTAGCGCACTGAACCTTCGTAAAAACCTTGTTAAGGAAATTACAAAGACTGATAGGCCGGTAATCTGCAAAAGTGACTTGGTTCTTCTTCTTAGGCAGTAAAGTTATGAGGGTGCTGGCTATCACTCTGGGAATAGGAATACCAGCCATAAACTCATGGACTGCAAGTAACAAATCTGACCCAATCACCTCCCATGCAAATCTGTAGAAAGATCAGGAAAAGCCATCGCTCCTCGGCGCACTATCCGAATCTAATTCCCAAACCAATGCCTTCAATTCCTCCAAAGATACCAAGCCCAATAGCAAATAAGACTCCCCCACAAGACTAGGGATGGTATCGAGAAGATCCTGTATGAAGTCCTCATTCCCGCCCTCTGCTCTGAACAAATCCTGAAAAAACCTCCCTGCCTCCTGCCCATTCTCTGCTTGGCTTGGCACCAAATCCCCACTAGGAGATTTAATGGAAAAAAATCCATGCCCTGCTCAGACGAATCTGTAGCGTGGCATGGAAAATTTTGTGTTCTGTTCCCCTTCCTTTAGCAATCGGATACGCGACTTCTGTCTCCAGAAAACCTTCTGCTCTAATACGTGGTGCGCCAAAATCGCTTCCCACCTACATAGGGTACATAACTCTGAGTCTTCCCCACCTGCATTAGAAATCTCCTGCAACCTAGCCACCTCCTGTTCAGCGGCCGCAACATTAGATGTCACATTCTCAAAAATATTCTTACTCCACTCTCGCAGATCCTGCTTCAGACTACGCGGCTTCAAGGAGAAGCGTAGCATACCATAACCCCCGGATGGCTTTGCCCAGCTAGCCCGGATAATATCTAAAAAACCTTCACATTTCTCCTACATCTGTTGGTATTTAAAAGACTTCTTGACCGTGGGCATGGATGTGACAGGCTACAATAGGAGAGGAGCATGATCTGATGTAGCTCTACTGAGCACCTTCACCTCACACCCTGGAAAATGATGCATCCACTCTTCATTCACTAAAGCTCTATCAAGCCACTTTTTAACCTTCGTTCGCCTACCCTCGATGGATCTATAGCCCACCCAGGTGAATTCAGCCCCTAAAGTGGTTAGATCAGACAATCCGGTCGAGCTAATAAAATTTGCAAACTTCCGTATTGCAAACATATCGGATACGGCTGACCCTCTATACTCATCCAGGGCCGCGATGACGTTATAGTCTCCAACACAGAGTCCAGGTCTACCATCTTGTAATTTTAATAAATCCTCCCACAATACCCGACGTTGCACTTTGGAGTGTAACCCATATACGCCACTAACCACACAGGGAACAACTAACTAAGGATGTGATAATTCAAAAGACATACATTGCTCAGAATTAATTATAATATTTATCGTATAATCAACACTAAAAAAAAACCCAAATTTTCCCATTCATGGATGAAAAAGCCACATGGTACCCAAACCCCACCCTGACCTCTTCAAAGTTTTCTTGAGAAATCATGGGTTCAAGGATAACCAACAAAGAGACATGATGTAATTTAATAAGGGACTTCAGGCGATTAAAAGAGGCACGTGATCTAATGCCCCTCACATTCTATATGAGCAACGCCATATGGAAACTATAGGAATTAAGAATCTAACCTCGTGGATTGCCGGTTAACGACAATCTGAAATGCCTCATGATATTTAGCCCATGAGCGCTGCTTGGGCTTTGTGAAATCCCTCTCTCCTAATGCATCCAAAATGCTCTGGTTGTCCTAGTTTCCTGGAGAAAGTGCTTGGAAGGAATTATTGAAAGTCACTTTATATGGGGTAGGCGTGGCCGACTGATCAGGTCCGACAAGCTATCCTCTTTGCGGATCCGTTGCTGCACTTCTTGGAACGGACCCATCTCCTCTCTGACAGTGGAGTGCTCTGCAAGTTATCCCAACATTTTGTTGTAGCTTGCCTTATTTTGGTATCCGAAAGACCTGTAGCCCTAGTCTCTTCTATAAGTTCTTTAACCTGTGAGTCCACGATATTCTAGAAAATCGACAACAACAAGAGCTGATTCAGTTCCCTCTACAGTCACGGTTGTATCGGGAATTTCAACATTGGGACACATTGCACCATCCGCTAGCTCAGGAACGGAGCTATCGGAGACTGCATGCTGGAAATCAGCAAGGGCTGGGCGACAAACAGGGCCTGAACTTGCATGCTGCATGTCGAGGGATGAGAGCTGAGTCTCTAGCGTGGGCTGGGTAGCGAAAACTGCATGCAGAGATGCATGACACTCATCTTGCAGTGATGAGTCAGCATGGAGAGATGCATGGCACTCATCTTGCAATGATAAGTCAGCATGGAGAGATGCATGGCATATTTCTTGGTCCTGATTGTCGGCCACATCAAGGAGAAACTCACGGCACTTATCCTGCAACGGATAGTCAACATGGAGAGATGCATGGCACAATTCTTGGCCCTTATTGTCCGCCACAATACTCGTACGTTGACCAGCTGAAGAAGCGCATGCAGTAGCCACTACCGCTGCAGTCTCGCTTTCCAAATTAGCCACAACAACAGCTCCATCGTCTTCAATCCTTCCACTGTCTTTTTTGTCTGCGACATCCTCCACCACCACCAGTTCTTGCACCAATGATGGTTGAAATTTTGGAACGCCGAGCATGACCACAATGGCCCTCGAATGCTCCACCGTCATGGGCTGCACCAAATCTTTTCCCGAATGATCTCCATTCTCCGTTGTGACTAGACGGCACCGAATCAACATTTTTGGGACCCCAATCTAGCCGTTCCCACACCCCTTTCCTACCTTCCACCTTGTCCCTAAAGTTTTTATTATTCGTATGGCCATTCTCTTGATCCAACAATTTAGTTTTCCTTTGTCAAAATGTCCCGGAGCAGATTTATTCAACCGGAAAACCGCATATGAATGACCAACCTTGAAACAAGTGGAACGGTAAAAAGGCAAGCGTTCATACTCAATTTGTTATAGGAATTCATTCCCTCTTAATTCCAAATAAACCAATTCCGACAATTCACCCAACAAATCAACTTCTATACATACCCGGGCTTCTCTCGGTCGCAAAAGAGTGGAAGAAGCAAAATCCGTTTTCAAAGAATGGACAAACATGTTGCCAATTGAAAGAAGCGACCACTCATTATATAGCTAAAGAGGTAAACACGGCAAACGAATCCATACCGGAACAATAGATGACTCGGCTTTGGGATTGAATTTGGGCGTCCATTTCATGATCCGCAAAGCATAACTCCCAAAATTCCATACCCCATGCATGAAGCAACGTTGATAATCAGAGTCCTCCTTAAACCGGATAAGAACTTGGTTCCAATCAATAAGGCCGATAGGGTAGCCTCCCTCAAACCTTGCAGTGAGGAAATCGGTTCTTAAATTGTCTAAACCCATGCGATCGTTCGAAAACTTACCACAAAAAAAGGTATGAGCCCATCCTGGATTAAATGGTTGATGATTTCTTTATGGTTGACTGCTATATCTTAATTAGAGAATCATATCTTTCTTTTTACCAGCTGCTCAGGAAGCCATCAACCACCCTGCAAAAGACGACAGAGACATAAAGAAAGGTTGATGCAGAATAATCGATGTTATTTTATTATTTATCCCCGAGCAGATGGGCACTCGGCTTTCCTTCCTGTGCTGGCTCTTCCCCTGGCCTAGCTCCTTTCCCATTCCCAGGCTTATAGTCTATCTCCTTTGGCTTGATTGGAGGCCTTTCTAGACCAGATCTTCATCGCTGAAAATGAGAGCTAGTTTCCCCTTTCGCTTAGTGACCGGTTTCAATGGTTTAGTGATCGGAGATGACGGCGGTGGCAGCCTATGTTTGGATGCCACTGCCGCCGCAAAGTTGAGGGGAGCCGGAGGTTTCCGGCCTCCCTCCATTGCAGCTGCCGGCAAAGCCGACGATCAGCCTGATCAGGAAAACCAAACGCGTTGATACTAAAGCGAGAGAGCAAAAAAAATATTTTATATAAGATATATCACCAAACTATATATTGATTATTCTTGAACGTGAATCTATATATAAACCAGTATTGTTAGTTTGTTACCTCTAAAGATCAGCAGCAAGCCAACCTTCAAGGACTGTTGCAGCATTGAACCTTGAACAAGTGCAGAGAAACAATGTCAATAATCAAAACTAATCAAATAATTATAAATCCCTAAGGTTTTGTTTCCAATTATAACAAAAATAGAGTTTTAGTGAAAAATTTAGCAATAGCGAATAAAATTAAATTATTGCTTTTTGGCCATCATATTCTTAGTTGTTAAATAAATCTTAATCAATAATTAATGAAAGTGTTTAAGGTTATAAAAGAAATTGTAAGAATTTTAGTTGGAATATTCAAAAATTCATGTTTTAGGGCATGAGCGGTTCTACCCGCATAAAGATCAGCAATAGCCAATACAATTTAAATCTCTGCTTTGAAAATCGATTTTCCCCGCAAATCATCATCAGCAATAGCTGATACTAAAATTATCTCAGCTCTAAAGAGCGATTTTTCCCGCATAATCATTGGCAGTAACCGATTTTCTTGAATTCCAATCAAGAAAATCGATTATTACTTAAGAAAAATTGGCCATAGCCGACGTTTTTTTTAAGTTTCCAAAAAGGAAGAATGACACTTTTGGTCCCTAATGTTTGGAAGTGTGACACTTTTGCTCCCAAATGTATCAATTTTGACGCTTTTGGTCCCTAAAATTTTGTTTAAGTGATACTTGTGGTCCATTTACCTACTTTATATGTAATTTGAGGTCAAAAATGTAAATTATCTAAAATATTGGGTTCAATAAAAAATTTTGAAAAAATTAACATTTATTAAAAACCAAAATATAGTGAATATTTTTTAGAATAAAATTGCTACTGTCTCAGATAATGAAATTTAGTATACTAGTATTGTAGATGTAGCTATAGTTATAAAATGCTTTGATGTTATGTGGGAATAGAGAAACCAGTACCAAAGTTTTGCTGGGATTTCTTTTTAATCAAAGTTGCATAATTGGTTGGTGAATAACCTTGGAGTCTTGAGAGGAAAGTGAATGATATGTGAGTTTTGTGAGATGCTAGAAAATAAAGTATCATATTAACTAAAATCTCCATTTAACAAAGAAAAATTGCAAACACTTTAGAAATTAAACTGTTCGAATAAAAAAAAATTCCCAACAAAATTAGATTGATTGTCATTGCATTCACAAGCACACATAAAAATTATGCCAATTTTGATTATAAAAAAAAATCGGCATTTTGTTCCCATATAACATCAAAGCATTTTATAACTATAGCTACAGTACTAGTATGCTAAATTTCATTATCCAGAGACAACAACAATTTCATTCTAGAAAATACTCGCTATTTTTTTGTTTCAATAAGTGCTGAATTTTTCAAAATTTTCAATTGAACTCAATATTTTAGACAATTTATATTTTGACCCCAAATTACCTATAAAATAATTAATAGCAGGTAAATGGACAAAAGTGTCACTGAAACAAAACTTTATGGACCAAAAGTGTCAAAGTTGATACATTAGGGACCAAAAGCGTTACACCCCAAACATTAAAGACCAAAAGCGTCATTCTTCCTTTCCAAAAAAACAGTTATAACCTATCTAAGACTGACAATAGCCGAATTTCTCGAGCTCAAAAATTTTGTTATAACCGAATTTCTTGGTTAATCCTTTAGATCAGTTATAACAGGTGCTATAAAATTTTAGTTGTTCCAAAACTTTTGGCTTCGGGTTTAAATCGAATCTCAGAACATGTATTTCTTTGGTTGTTTTTGATCAAAATCATTCCTACAATATATATATATATATATATATACAACATTTATAACAATTCATAACATATTTACAACGTCTAGAATCAAATAAAACTGAAAACTCTTTTAGTGAGACAGAGTAGTATATGATGATCAGCAGCAAATAACATCTCTCTTCGTCATTTCGTGGAACACCTCCTCAGCTAATTCTAAGTAGCCATATTTCCATACATTTCTCTAATAAAGCATTTGCCCAATTCGACGTTTAATGGCAGATTAGAGTACTTTTCTAAATACCTGTGCATCCAAATTCCAGCATATATTAAGTGAACCCAAATGATCAAGAGCACAAGCACAATTTAACTTCAGTTACCTAAACGATCCTAATCCTTCCTTAAAAGTAACAATTTGGTTTAAAAAGTTACAAATTTGGCGGCTTTTATCTTCTGAAAAAACAGAGTAAATAACAACCAAAGAATAGCCCCATAAATATCAAACAAAGAATACCCATGAATTAACTCCCAAATTACATTTTTTCATGTTTGCACAAGCTTCTTTCACTTAATGAAGTGTATAAGTATTCAGGTACATCCCGTTTCTCAGCAGTTTAAAGATGTTATACCCATAAAAAAAAAAAGATAGGAACAGAGGCCGATTGGGATTTGGTCAGCACAGACAACCAATATAAAGAAAATCTATCGATCACGTTTTCTAATCCTTGTTGTAATAAAAATGGATCTCTTTCCCGCCAAATCCAAATCCAAATCCAAATCCGAAAAGAAAATTGGTAGCTGTTAATCCCTCCTGATCGATTCTTTACACATATATTTTGGTCCTTCTCTCCAAGAACAATTGTTGGTTTATTACAACGAGACTCTGTTCCGTTAATTTAATTAAAACCATGATGAGTAGTACCAGCATGCCCGCATCTTCCAGCAGCTACAGCAATCTTCAGCAGCTTGAGCTTGAGCTTGTGGTTTTGGATGAGTCAAATAATACTGCAGAAGGGGATCAAGAAAAGAATTCAAACCAAGAATGGAGGAAAACTCTTCCCTTAGGGTTTAGATTTAAGCCCACCGATCAAGAACTCCTCGATTGTTATCTCCGACCTAAAGTTTCCGGCGATGACATTTGACCCGGCATCATTGCCAACCTCAACGTCTACCTGTATGAGCCACGCGACTTGCACAGTACGTACGCTGTTCCAATCTTCCTTCTGTTTTATTTGTTCTTTTCGTTTTCTTGAATTTAATATTTATCTTCCTTTCTGTTTTGTACTTTATGTTTTGAGTTAATTGCAAAAAATCACCTCAAACTTTAATTGGATAGTAAATTATCCTCGTAAACTTTCAATTTTTGTAATCAACCTCCTGAATTGTATATTTATTGCAATGTAATGTAATGTTAGTTTTAATTTTAATAACTTTTCGTAAAAATACCTAATTACCTACTTAACAACAATACTAATATATTAATTTTGTAATTTTGTTGAAAGAGTAGGTGAGTAATTAGGTATTTTAATGAAATTTTTTTAAAAGTAAGACTCACATTACCCCACATTGCAATCAATTGATAGTTTAAAATATTGATTCCAAAAATAAAAAATTCAAGGAACAATTTACAATCCAAGTAAAGTTTGAAGTAGTTTTTTTTTATCATAACTTTTTTGTTTTTTTCGATTTAATATTTATATATTATATCATTCACTGGAATCTGTGATGACATGTGTGTTCACTATTCAGCTGGGATTTAAAATTTTATTTTAGGATCTCAAATAGCAAGGTGTTTGATTTTGGTTTAAATTGGGCATAAGGATATAGGGTATAATTTTATGGCTTTGGAAAAATTATTTAATCTTTATAATCATGATTCATATTTTGTGCATAGTTCATCAAGAAAGTAACAATTTCAATCCAATTATATTTTGTAGTACTATATAATCTTACGTGGCTATTGGTAAGGATATGTTTTAGTGTCAATTTAACGATAAATACTCATTTTTTCTCGTTTAAACAGTCTACTTTGTAACACTTTTTTAAGAGAGATAATGTGATGTTTATATTAAGAAGGGCACTGAAGATAATAATAATTTTTAAAAAATTGTATAATTATTTTTTTATTTTTATTTTTAGAAACATGACACTTTGCTTTTAAATTATTGTATGTGGCTTTCCGAAACAGAATTTCCATATATGTAGCCAAAAAAAGAGAAAGGGTAAATTCTTATCAAATATGTGTCTAATAATTTTCCAATCGGAATGTGCAGAATTTGCTTATAAAAATGGCGACGAACGAATGTATTTCTTCTCACCGGTGAAGAGAAAAGATAGCAGCAGAAGCAAGAACGAGCGGACTGTGTTGGACAAAGGATTTTGGAAGGCGTCAACGGCTAAGCAACTCATATTATGCTGCACAAATAATAATAATAATAATTGCTCCATTATTGGTCACAGAGCCTCCTTTGTCTACTATTCATATGAGATTAATCTCAGAAATAATACAAAACATAAGACAAAGCAAAATTGGATTATGCAAGAGTACAGATTGCCTGACGTCAAAGAGGTAAAATTTTTTATTCTTTCATTTATTTTTAATTTAAAATTAATTATTTAATTTACTTCTTTTTATTTTTTCATCTAATTCGCAGTCGGATGAACAGTTGCAAGAGTACGTAACGACACTTTGTGTAATTTATCATCATAATCAGAAGAAGGAAAATTGAGGAATAAAGTTCGAAGATCAAACGAAAGAGGAGCTGACATGAAGAGTTGGGATATTTTGTCCAATTTTCTCAGTTTTATATTGTTTGATAACAGTATATAATAGTAAAAAACAGTATAGAGTCGTTGCTATTTTTCATATGGAACTTGTCCGAGAACTATTGCATGCATTTATACATAGTTTGTTACAAAATAAAAACTTTTTAAATGCTAATTCTATAGCCTATTTTGGAATCATAACTAGTTCCTAAAAATTTTTTATTTTGTGAAAATGACTCATATTATTGTTGACGGGAACGTTGAATGTTGAGAACATATAATAACTAGTTAAAATTGTCAGAAGCGTAACATCATACAAACAATAACAGTTGGTTTGCAATGATTTAACAAAATGACCAAAAGTGTAATGTTGACTTTCCTTTTACTTTTCTTTTAGTATTTTTTTTATTTTTTACAAAATTTGCTAAAGCCAAATATATATATATATATATATAAATTGAAACTAATACTATTATAAATGATTTTTCTTAGGGGAAAACTATGTATGGTCTCACCCCTTTTGTTATATCAAATTTTAAAGTTCCATTATAATTTATATTAGATATTTTACATTAATTAAAAAAAATTGGGACCTATTTTTGTAATTCCACCATAGGCCTCTAGAGTATAAGGATGGACACTGAGTGCAGTCACATGGTTTTACATACTAATTTGGACAGAACAAAACATCATAACTTAAGAATGTTCTTTATGATGTTTTAAAAACGGTTTTGAAAACATATTTTTGAAAAATAGTTTTACAATTTAAAAAGTGTATTTGAAATGTAAAAAAGTTGTTTTAGAAATGATAAAAAATAATTATAATATATTAAATTTACTGTTGAAATCAACACCAAAATCAAAACCAAAACCAAAAAAAGAGGCCCTTGTACAGGTGATCCATTTATGCGAACTCCCGATCCAGTAAAATAGATGTAAATTAATTTGTTTCATCTTTTATTTCATCAAGATATGCTTTGAATCTTCTTTTTGACAGTTTTCAAATTGACGCCCGTTCAGCGGCTTAGGCCCTGTTTGGCAAGTTTCTCAAAACCATGTTTTGAGAAAAGTTTGAATTTTATAATAATTTTTCATCATTTTCAATACACCTTTTTACATTTTTCAATATACCTTTTCACATTCCCAATACAATTTTAATATTATAAAATTAAAATAAATCTCAAAACCATGTTTTGAAAATCATACCAAACATGGCATTAGGTACGGTGCTTTTGCAGCCGCAATTAGGATGAGAGACGTTGAGATAATCCCAAAAGAATGAAGCCGCACGTATACCGACAATGGGTTTAGCTGCATTATATGGTGAAGCTGGGATATCGCCTAGTTGTGAGCTTATACTTAATTATAATATATATAATGCTCTTTTTTTTCCGAAAATTAACAAATATACAACTTATTATGAATATCGAGATATAACACATAAAATTTCTAATTTGACATCATTTATTTTATTTATATCATTACTTATTAAGTATGAATTAGTTTTACCACATATAATTATATTAGTAAGGGTGGGAGAAGTAAAAAAATTTGAAAGTGAACTTATTTATTAGAACAAGAAATATTTTTTAATATGAATTTTTCTAATGGAATATGGAGGGAGTATAGTACTATAGGCTATGTATATTTACTTCCCCCCACCCCCCCCCCCCCCCCACCCCCACCAATTTCATTAGAAGAGTTCAGCTTGAAAAAATTATTTTTTGTTACAATAGAATATTTCCTTTCAAATTTTTTAGTCTTTCTACCCTAAGTAAGTAAGTAAGGATATAAATAGAATAAAAAATTTTCAAATTAGCTATTTTATGTATTATACATTTATTTTCATATTAAGTTGTATATTGGTCAAAGTTAACTACTCTAATTTAACGAAAGGAGTAGCAAAAAATATATTTTGCTCGTGGAAACTAGGGGTGGCAAAAAAACTCACTAACCCAAAAACCGCCCAAACCCATTGGGTATTAACCCAATAAAACCCACTTTAAAAAATAATGGGTTGGGTGGGCTTGGACTAAATATGTAATGGGCGGATTTAGGGTAGCCCATTGGGTACCCTAAAACCCGCCCATCATGGGTATCAAAAATACCCATCCACAATTACCCTTAAAAGTATAAAATTAAAATAAAAAAAAAAAACCAACAACTCACATACTTTAGTGTGCTCATTTTATTTTTTTCTTCAAACTTATTTTTTCTTTTTCTTTATTTTTCGTGTCTTACAAGTACTTTACGTTTTTTTTCTATTTATTTTTTTATAATATTTTTAAATTACCTACTTATAATACTAATTCAAAATTCGTTCTGGTTTGGGCTGGGCCGGTCCGGCCCAGTTCGAGCCCAGTTTTTGACCGATTTCGGGGCGGGCCAAGTTTCAGCCCGGGCCCAATTTTGGGCCTCGGGATCAGTTTTGGGCCTCGGGCCCAGTTTCGGTGTCGGGGCATGCACGGGTTTATATAAATATAAAAAAATTAAAATTTGTTTTCGACAAAAAAATTACATACAATTAAATATAAAAGTATATAAAATTTAATATTTCAAATTTTAGAATATATTCAAAGAATTAAAATTCACTTTAAAAAAATTAAAATGAAATTAAAAAAAAAATTAATTTTTTTATAATAACTATTAAATAAGCCTTACATTTTTGTGTAATGGGTATTATGGGTACACATAGTTACCCATTACACATTTGAGTTAAAACCATTAATTGAGTGGATAATGGGTACCCATTACCCATTAACTTAACCCCATTTATACCCGCCCAATACCCGCCCAACCCCCCGTTTGACACCCCTAGTGGAAACGTATATCCCTTCTATATTTTTTTTTTATTTTATCAGACGAAAAACCAAAAGCCATAAGTTTGCTTTTAGTTTCGAAAATTGATCACCAAATAAAACAAACTGCCGAAGAAGAACCAATTATTGTTGTCTGTGCAGCTTCATCTTTTTGGATTATCTTAAACAGGAGTGAAGCCAAGGAGGGCGAGGTGGTCCCCGGACCCTTTAACCCTCTCATGCACCCTCATTAGTAATGTATATTTATCTATTAAAAAAAATTACAATGTATTTAACTGTAAAAAAAAAATTATACATATATTGGACCTTTCGAAAATTTTTAAAATGTAGTTCTTTATTCTCAATTGTTACTGTAAATTTAAATCACGTAGACCTAGTAAACGGACGTCAATTTGAACACTGTCAAAAGGAAAACTCAAATCGTGTCTTGATGAAAAGATGAAACAAAAACTACTGATTTTATTTGTTTGTATCTGAAAAGAGAACACAGCCCTTTTTCTGGCTAGCTGTAGCTATAAATTGATGCATTAGTTGCAACAATAAGATCAATTTAACTACCACAAATTAATACATTCCTAGTGTTTTCAGATGGCCAATATTATTGTACTTGCAACCTTATTAATCCTTTTAGCAATGGCATCCCGTTGCAAAAGCCAAGGTTTTTCAGAGTTTCATCGGTTTGAAACAAAGCTACTTAGGTTGGAAAATTTCGAATCTGATGATGCATCTCTTGAGGCATTGCCTAAGTTCGTTAGCTCACAAGAAGGGCTAAAAGAAAATGACAGAATTGAAAGATTGCCGGAACAACCCGATGGAGTGGATTTCAACCAATATTCAGGGCATGTCACGGTTGATCCTGTCGCCGGAAGAGCTTTGTTTTATTATTTTGTGGAGTCCCCTCAAAATTCTTCCTCTAAACCCCTTTTGTTGTGGTTAACTGGAGGTAATTTTTTGCACACATTTTTCTCAAAGTTTTCATACATGTTAACTTATTATACCTATACACTAAGTTTTGATCATTTGCTGTGGGAGCACAGTGCCTGGTTGCTCCGCCTTTGGCCTCGGCGCAATGGCGGAAATTGGACCTTTTAGAGTGAACGAGGATGGTAAAACTCTCTATCGTAATCCGTATGCATGGTCTAATGGTAAGTGCTTCAAATCCTCACAAGAGTTTGCATAAAAATGTGCAAATTTTTATTCTAGTGCTACTCGAACCAAGGTTCGAATCTATTCACGCAACATGCATGTTACCGTTTGAGTTATGATTCTATCACGTTACTTATTCTATTGGTCGATTCGGGTAGCAAAATTTGAGGTATTCTTTATGTCTATTCTGACAGAGGCCAATATAATATTTCTGGAGGCTCCCATTGGAGTTGGATTTTCATACTCCAACAAAAGTTCAGATTACAAGCTAGTTGGAGATGATTTCACGATCCAAGACTCATACACCTTCGTACTTAACTGGCTCGAAAGATTTCCAGAGTACAAAAATCGAGATTTCTTCATCGCAGGAATAACCAACGCAGCCCCCATCATAATCAAACTTGCTCATCACCTTCTTCTCCATGCCAACAACTACTCTAACCAGACTGGAATCAACATCAAAGGAATTGCAGTAAGTAATTTGATTAACTTCAACTGTGTTTTTTAACGGTGCTCATGTTTTAGGGGGAGTATTTGGAAAAAATGTTCAAATAAGCCCATAATGTTTCACCGAGAGTCCAAATATGAGCCTAACGTTACTTTTGGATTAAAAAGCCCCCCCATGTTATAAACCCTCCGCCACGTCACTTATTTTGGCTGACGTGAAAGCTGACACGGGCTAATTTTTTTTATCCACGTCAGCAATAATAAGTGATGTGGCAGAGGGTAACGAATGGGGGGCTAATTTGACCCTTTTTGTAATGCTAGAAGCTTTTCTGATCCAAAAGTAACATTAAAAGTTTATCTAAACATTAGGTGAAATATTATGGGTTTATCTGAACATTTGCTCATTTGCTCCCTAATAAGTTTCGAACTTTATACTGCTTTTAAAAACACTCTCGACTTCTACAAAATTGGACTTAGTCAATCCATCTCCATCTGATAATGCATTTAAATACAACATAAAACGTCAAAAGTACATTTAAACACATACTATATAACACTAGGAGCTTATCGGGAAGCGAGATAAAAACCTCAAGGCTAAAATTAACCAACCTTCTTCCATTTTTGAATCAAGAAAACACGAAACTCATATATGATTTTGATTATATCCACAGATGGGAAATCCATATCTGAGCTGGGAATCATGGTTTAAAGGAACATGGGATTATGCTTGGACGCATGCCCTTGTATCAGATGAAATGAACAAGGACTACAAATTTCACTGCAAAATATCTAACGGACGTTATCACTCCCACAAATGCTCTGAGATCTATCTCAAAATGTTCAACGTTACTTACTTTGGTAACCGTTTTGACATGTACAGCCCCAACTGCAATTACACATGGCTAGGAACTCCTGTGAGTGCACTTTCATTTCATATTTTTCCAATAGAATTGGGGCTATTTTTGTTCCAATTTTCAACTCGAATAACGTAATAAATAAATCAAAAATATAACTTTTTTTTTCTATTTTTGTACAAATATAAAATGTATATAAATTGTTCACGCTTTCTCAGTAATAGAAGAGTTGTGCTTATAAAATTTATAATTTTTTATAGGTTTTAAGGTATAATATCTAAATAAGTCATTTAATTTTTACATTTTTTTCACTTATGTCTTACTATTCAAAGTGTGTCATTTGCAAATCATATATAATTATTAGTACTTTTCAAATAAAAATTAGAAATAAAATAAATAAATGACTCTTTTATTGAAACAAACAAAATAAATTAAAACATAACTCTTCTAATAGAGTGGATGGAGGATTAAACTTTAAAATATAAATAAACTTAAAGTCATGATATATGTAAATGAAATTTTTAACGTTTATCATATAAATATATGAAAAGTGATAAAAACAAAATTTAAAACAAATTTTGGGCTCAAAATAATTGTAAAATATAAAAGTAAAACTTTTGAGCTCAAAATATATATATATTTTTTAATTTAGAAAAAAAATTCCCGGTTAAAGTCCGATCAAAATGCAAAGTTTTTTAAATTCACAGAAATTATTTCATGCATCCGCTGCATAAATTTACACTATATCTCATGTATTATTTAGTGGCAGAAATATTAAAAAAATTGCCAAGATGTTAGAAAAATAGAGAGCTATATAACACAGTTTAAATGGGCTATTATTTGTTGTCAACAGACTATTGATGGATATGGCCCTTGCTCCACAAACTACGTATCCGAATACCTGCGTAAATCCGATGTTCAAATTGCTCTTCATGCAAACATGGGAACTATTCCCTATGCCTGGGAGGTTTGCAAGTACTACTACTACTGCTGCTGCTTTTTTTTTTTTTTTTTTTTTTTGGAATTTACTTTGACTACTACTGATTCTGAAAACTTGGGCTTGTTCTTTTGACGTTTTAAATTTCGGTTTTAAAAACATGTTTTTGAAGAATAGTTTTATAATGTAAAAAGGTTGAAGTGAATAGTAAAAAATTATATTGAAATGATAAAAAATGATTATAATATATTAAATTTAATGTTAAACCAAAACCAAAACAAAGAGAATAGGCCGTTAGGCTACGTTTACTTTGATTTATTTCAAAAAAAAATACATTCTTTTTTTCAAAATATTTTTATATCGAAACACCTTTATTTTTCATTAAATTAAAATTTTAAATTTTAGAATTTCCTTTAAATTTTACTCATATAATCTAATTTTTTTAAAAATAACATAATTATTATATTTTTATCTCTCACCGAAAACAATTTCCTCCAAAAACTTTTTATTCACCAAAACAAAAAATTTCCGATTTGGCCAGAAAACAAAACCTTAAATTAAAGTTCGCGTTTGTTAATAATTTATTTTCTATGTGTGTTTCATGAGTAACCTTGGATCTCTTCTTTGCTGTATATGGTTGTGCTGAAAAACAGTATTACAGTAAATTCCGACTGGGGATTATCTTCTAAAGAAAATACGTTGCAAACTATCAAAGTGTTGATGGAGAAGGGCGTTCCAGTTTGGATTTACAGGCAAGATTATCATCCTAGTTATACATTAATTTATACTCTCTCTTCCGTTTCATTAGAAGAGTCCAATCACATTTTTGAAATAATTTGCAACCACCTATTCGCTAATGTCTTCACTTTTTAAAGGTGAATTAGTTATAAGTCACATATAATTATATTATTAAAAGTATGATAAGTAATGAAATGGAATTAACGGGATTTTTCTAATAGAACAAAAAGCAGAATTAAATTAAATTAAAGTAAACTCTTCTAGTGAAACGGAAAGATAGTGATTATTTCCCCGTCAACTACTAATATAATGTGTATTATATGTTAATTTGCAGTGGTGACACTAATATGGATAAGCCAGTAACAGCTACCAAGTATGCAATTCATAAACTGGGCTTATCTGTAACTACTCCTTGGTCTCCATGGTACCTCCAAAACGAGGTAATTAAATTAAATACCATAAATTTCAAACTATCATTTGAGGTTTTGAAAACATCCAAATTAATACTTCATGAATTTGTGTTAATTGGAAAAATTGCATGCCTTTCCTTTGGAGTGGCATTTTTAATTTGTTCAAAAATTTAGAGCAATTTTGTCCGTTCATACAAATTCAAAGGTATTCTGATGTCTTTCAACTTACATATAAAGGGGTATTTTTATCTTTTATTAGGGGCATTTTAAAATTTACCCCATTATGTAAATATATATTGTTAATTATTTCCTATATTGTCTATAAAGTGTCACGAGAGCAAAAAATACATCAATCTAAATAACAACAAAAAACTATAAAATTATCATCTTTATTCTTAATTAATGTTATACTCCCTTTGTTTCATTATAAGTGTCCACCTTGGTGCACTGTTTTAGTACAACAAAGTGAACTATTCTAATGAAACGGAGGGAGAACTTACTTTGTTCCACTAGAATAGTATATTTTCACTCGTATACAACTTCTTATGGATGTAAGGTACAACGCATAAAAAAAGCTAATTTGACATCATTTGTTTTATTTATGTTCTTACTGTTAAGTGTGGATTAACTGTGAAACACATATAATTATATGAGTAAGGGTGAGTAGTAAAAAAATTTTAAAATGGACTCTTCTACTGAAACAAAAAAATATTTTATATTAGTTGGTTAATGACTGGAACCACATATAATCCATCATAGGCCTTAATGAATGAATGGATTTGCAGGTTGGCGGATACGCAATTCAATATGAAAAGAAGTTAACGTTTGCGACCATTAGAGGAGCCGGTGTTTTTGTCGCCGATAAGCAGCCGGCGAGGGCTCTTGCAATTTTCACTTCCTTCGTCAACGGTGAACTTCCCCCGACGTCCTTCTAGGCTACAAATGAACGTTGGTCACCCTTGGAGCCACTCCCTTATTATATAATCAGGAGGAATCAATCGTTTTCAAGTTTACTTGCAAATGACTGACTTCTCCATGATTATAAATATTGGGAATTACAATAATCCCTTTATGAAACTATTCAGTCAGTGAGTAATGACCAATGATGGATTATTAATGCGATTGCATAGGTCATTATTCATTGATTTTATGGTTTCGTGAAGGGATTATAGTCAAACCCATAAATATTTATTTGTATTTTGAAATTATCAGTATGCCCTTATGTGTTTTGCTTTACTTCTGCTTGGGTTAATTTGTGACTCTAATTTTAGTGAAACTTTCCTTTTAATTATTGTGTGTGATCAAGGATAATATATTCTAGTCGTATGAGTTTTTTCCTTTTTCTTTTTTTTTCAAATTTATTACATTATTTTTTCTTTATTAAAGTTATATATTTAATTATAATCAAGAAATTGTTTCAACTATGAGGTGCTCTTGTATAAAACGGGTTCACACATGCGACAGAACCGTTTATGCATTTAAGCCTTTATTCTCTTGGTGACTCAATTTGGGGATTTTTTTTTTTTTTGAAAAACTGTGTAGGAGAGATGAAAAGTGTAATGATTGTATTATTTTTAAAATTTATGTGAGTGAAGATTTTAAGAGAATTTTAAATAGAGTAGAAATTAAAATTATTTTTTTATTAGATTTTAAAAGAAAACGTGATAATTTTCTTGGAATGAAAATGAAAAAGAATAGAGCCTAAATATGCATTTTGTGTGTGTGTGTGTGTGTGTGTTTTTTTTAATAAAAAAATTGATACTTGAACAAAATAAAAATGATACTTGTTCAAATATCACTTTAAGAATTTTGTATTTTTATATATTAAAAAAAAACAAAACGGGACTTGTGAAGTAACGTGAGTATCCGTGATATTGTTCTCCAGCGGGGCCGTTCCTACAAAAATAAGGGTCATGTTCAATAATATAACTTTAGGCCCCTCTATTATTGTTAATATAATATAAAATAAAAAATATAATATCATTACTAACGTTTTTCAAAATACAAAAGCATTCAACCAAACAAAAAAGATATACTTCATAAGTTTCATTAATTAGAAGAGTCCACTTTAATAAATATTTTTTGTTTCATTAGAAGAGGCCAGTTTCAATTTTTTTATTCCTAATACCCCTACTAATATAACAATTTTGGTCACAATTAGTCAATACTTAAAAAGTAATGATATAAAAATGGTGTAAAATTAGCTATTTTAAATATTGTACATTGACATTCATAGTAAGTTATACATATGGCAAAGTGAACTCTTCTAATGGAACAAATATTGAGTAAAATATAAAGATACATTTAATGAAACTGTTGTTGTCTCTCGATAATGAAATTTTACTTCACTTATTAAAACCAAAAAATATTTTCTAGATTGAAACTGCTGTTGTCTCTGGATAATGAAATTTAACATACTAGTATTGTAGCTATATCTATAAAATGATTTGATGTTATGTGGAAATAGGAAAACAAGTACCAAAGTTCTGTCAGGATTTTTTTTTTTTTATTCTTTTATCAAAGTTGGCATAATTGGTTGCTCAATAACTTTGGAGTATCGAGAGGAAAGTGAATGACACAAGAGTTCTGTGAGGTGCTAAAAAAGAAAGTGTCATATTAATTAGAATATCTTTTTAGCAAAGATAAATTGTAAACATTTCAAAAATTATACTATTAGAATAAAAATAAAAAATCCCAACAGAATTAGATCAATTATCATTACATTCACAAGCACACATAAAATTTATGCCAACTTTGATATAAAAAATAATTACGCAAAACTTTGGTACTGGTTCCCTTATTCCCACATAACATCAAAGCATTTTATAGCTATAGTTACAGTACTAGTATGCTAAATTCCATTATCTAGAGACAACAACAGTTATATTCTAAAAAATACTCGTTATTTTTCAATTTTAATAAGTGGTGCGAGTCCAATATTTTAGACAATTTATATTTTGACCCCAAATTACCTATAAAACAAGTAATAGTAGGTAAATTGATCAAAACTGTCACTGGAACAAAACTTTAGGGACTAAAAGTGTTATTCTTCCTCATAATAATGATGATATCTTTAGATGTCATAATAATAATAACACTTCTATGTATCACAAAATTTTTTGTGACACATATAATAGCTACATTCTCACCAAATGTCACAATACGCTCAAAAACATGTCACTAGCGACATCTTTTCTTGTAGTGACATTTATAGCGTTAAAAATCATTCAATAACTATTTAAAAACAAAATTTGGACTGTATTCCACATACATTCGTCTATTGGGCATGTTGTCTCAAATAAGGCCAGTGTATGAGCAACAACATTTCTTGACTTGTCTATCCAAAAGATACCGTGTAGCTAACGCACCTTAAACCCTGTGAGATTTTCTCCACAGAGCCTCTAGCCCAGCGGCCAGAAGAAGATCCTCCCCCCAACACCCCCCACTTGAAATTTTTCAAAATATTTTGATTTGATTTCGTCACGTTATCTCATTGACCAAATTAGAAATGATTATGAATTTAAACTAAAATGGACCTGATGTTAATAACATTCTAGGTAATTTAAAACTTTGGGCTTTGGGATACTAGATATCGAATTTTAACAACTCTTAAGTTTTATGCAAATACAAATGACATCAGCATGTAAATGGTCCTCTCCAATTTAGTCTTTGCCTTACCAATGGCCCTCCAATTGTTGTATTCTTGGAAGTCTCACCCATTTTGTGTGAAGCATGTTAATCGTGAGATGGTGAATTCCAATACATTTACTCCCTCCGTTCTCTGAAAAGAGTTGCAGGGGAAAATTTCGCACAAATTAAGGAAGTTGTTATCTTTACCTAATTACCCCTATTTAATGGTAATTTTATCATCTCTTACTGTACTATAATCTATGCAGGACTTTACTGTCATTATCGCTCCACATTAAAAATATCACTATTAAGAAGATAATATTGAAATAAGAGCAGAAGTGTTAATCTTATTTACTTTAAATTAGTATTCTATCCCAACAATGAAATGTACTTTAATATTAATCTTATTCAATATTATCTTGAAAACAATTTCAATGTAGTCTGTACGTATTCAATATTACTAATGTTAATCTTATCACTACATCAACATGGTGTAGTCTGTAAGTATGAAAAATATCAATTAAAATTAAGAAGCGTTCAAAATAAAACAAGTGAATATAAATAATATTGTAAACTGAAGATAATGTTAAATTTAACAAAAAACAATTAATTGGACTGCGTAAAAGAAGAATTGCATTCAGATACTAATTGGACTAATTTATAAACTAATTTAGCATTTGAGTTCATCTTGAGTACTCTAAAAGACCTCTTTGAAAAATGAAAGACTATTTACATTTTTCGAGATAAAATTAATTATAAGAGTAGTTAATTATCACTTTGAAAATTGAAGAGTTTGAATTAATTATGCTGGTTTGATAAAAGTGATGTAAGTGAACAATTTTTTTTTTTTTTAACTTAAAAGACTCTTTTCAAAGAACAAATGGAGTACTCCAAAAATTAAACTTTTAACAAAATGAAAAACTAAATAGAATTGAGTAACTAAACCAATATAGTCTTTTACCCAAACAAGATTTTTTTTTTTTTTCCAAACAATTTCATTCCCTTAACCTTCATCAAATGTTTAAATTGTTATTAAATTATCCAAATGGAGAAAAGAAAAAAAAACACATTTATTAAGAAATATCCCATTATATATGGGGTTTTTCTAGTATTCTAATAACGGTGTTCGTAATTCTACAAAATTAATATATATATATATATATATATAATTTATAATATCATATCAATTTAATTATCATATAAGTTGTATTAAACTATTTCTTTTATTAATAAAATATGCAGAGGGGAGAAAGGATTAAGGTGGTGAATAATGTGAGATTCTTGCAACTTAAAATTATTAGATTGCAAGGGTAAAACATATTAATAATTTTTTTTAAAAAAAAAAACAAAAACCATTCCACCACAAAAATAAGAAGGTCGTCCTCATTTATTTACCAATATTGGATCAACTTTTTGCACAATATGTAGGGCGTAGGAAATGAGTAAAATTTATATTAAAAAATTCAAAAATTGTTCAATAGCGATTGAGAAAGAAAGATAGGACAATGTCTTAGTTACATCTTTCCGTTGCACATATCGAGCTATAACTGGCCTTAATTAATTTGTAGCCAAGCCTAGCTAGATTAGACGGACGTCGGGGGAAGTTCACCATTGATGAAGGAAGTAAAAACTGAAAGAGCCCTCGCTGGCTGAGTATCCGCAACAAAAACACCTGCTCCTCTAATAGTTACAAACGTCAACTTCTCTTCATATATATTGAGTTGCATATCCGCCAACCTGAAAATTCGCTCATTAAGAGTTAAGACAACAACAAAAACCTTAGAAAGGGTCCCAAGAAATATATATATATATATATATAATATGTGGTAATTTAATGATTTTATTTTATTTTTTATAATGTGGCTTTCAAATTGCAAATAAAAAAAAATTACTCTTGCATCAACCTTTTTTAAACAAAAATAAATTTAGGGCTTGAATTGAAAAAGATAAAAAACACAATATACTATTGCATCAACATTTTAAAATAAAACTAAATATGGACATTAAATGTGGGCATTGAGCTATTAAAAAAAAAAAAGACTTACTTTTGCATTGACCCATTCTAAACAAAAATAGTTGTGGTTAAATTTTATGAGCAAAAAATACTACTTTTTCCGTCCCATTCAAAGTTCATTTTCAAAAAAAAATTATTGTCTCATCCAAAAAATCGTGCAACTTTCAGAAAAAATTTCTTCTAGCATCCAATGAATCCACTTTGGATTTGTTTACATTACATACCTTTATTAATATAATAATGTGTGGTTCACAATTAAGGTTTAAATATAGTGTCAAATTATTCATTTTAAGTGTTGTATCTCATAACCCATAATAAGTTGTACGTCTTTCAAAGTAAATTCTGTAAAAGTATTTTTATTTTATTTTTTTCAGATTGATGAACCAAAGAGGGATACAGCAATCTAAGTTAAGTGACTAATGAAATAACTTATATAAAGTAATGTAAATTTGAGATCTGTTTCTGAGCATAAATAGAAAAAAGTTGCAGGTAGATGATTATAAATTACCTCATTTTGGAGGAACCATGGAGTAGTAACTGATAAGCCCAGTTTCTTGATTGCATATTTGCTTGCTGTGACTGGCTTATCCCTGTTAGTGTCTCCACTGCAAGACCATGCATATCTACAGACATTATTATATATACTAATATTTGTCAAGATAATTCTCATATAAGCTATATCAGGATTTATATAGTATACTTACTTTAAGGAAATTAAATTTTACATTTACTAACGTAAATATATTTATATGGGATATTTTTTAATCTTGTATTTAATTACAATTTCATTTTTTAGTAAAAAAAATTATCTAAGAAATTAAAATAACTATGTCCTACACACAAATAAGTGAACCCTTAGTTCTAAGATTTAATTTGTTAAAAGTAAATATCAATGAAAAAAAAATTATCTCAAAAATTTAAAATAACTATACTATACATACAAATAAGTGAACCCTTAGTCACCAAATTTATTTTGTTAAAAATAAATATTAATGGTAAAAATTATTAAACTATCCCAAATTATTATTTTATATTGGTAAAAGATTTAGGTAGATCTGTAACTAACAATTCCATAGTAAGTTCAATAATTCTATTAAATATAAAGGGGGATTTTACATGATAAATATACAATAATTAAGATATATCAATTTAGAAGAAAATATGTAGTAACATGTGATTGGATGTCTGATGAGTCATTATATGTACATTACATGAATGATTGAGACTTAAAGGTGAGAATAAATTAACGAACAATTAAACAGGTAAAATATCAATGTGTAACTGGTGTAAAATTACTTGCATGTAAATCCAAACTGGGATACCCTCCTTCAACAACAATTTGATGGTTTTCAACACATTTCCCTTTGACCTTCTGCTCCAGTCAGAATTCACCGTATAACTATATTTTTCACAGCAATCATAGAAAATAAATTATTAAAACATAGAAGTAATTACTTCATCTGTTCTATTAGAATAGTCAAATTTTAAATTATTTTTTGGTTCGTTAGAAAAGTCAAAATTTAAGGGCATGTTCTTTTAGAAAAGTTTGAATTTTTGTTTTGGAAAAATAATTTTATAATGTAAAAAGTGTATTAAAAATGTAAAAAGGTATAGTTGAATAATAAAAAATTGTACTGCAAGTGATAAAAACTAATTATAATGTATTAAATTTAGTGTTGAAACCAAAACCAAAACTTAAAAAACAGGCCCTAAATTTATATACTTTTCATACTAGTTATTAATATAATTAAATTAGGTGTGGTTAACAATTAATTCACATTTAAAAAATGACATACAACTCATAAAAGTTATACATTATTTAAATCAAACTCTTTTAGTGGAACGGGAAAAGTTAATTAACTTGATGAATTTTCAGAATCAGTAGTAGTGATGATACGTACTTGCAAACTTCCCAAGCATAGGGAATGGTTCCCATATTTGAATGAAGAGCAATTTGGACCGCAGGGACGCTCAAATACATAATTGGTGGAGCAAGGACCATAGTCTGTTAATTATAAACATTAATTTCACACAATAAACAATTAGGGAAAATCACAGTATTGTTAAGACGAACCAACCACATGTGAAGCGTAACACGCTAAGAAGCACAAGTCATATGTTCTAAGTTTTAAATAGCACGTGTATTTTTGTAGCAGTGTATTTTTGTAGCAGTGGGTGTACATGTCCTCAACGTGGTGAATAATGTCCCCAAATGTGGATAATACATACTTGTGTTTACATTCCAAGTGTGGGTTGTATTTTTCCCATACCCAACCAAAAAAATTTTAAAAACAAGAAAAAATATCATTAATTGAAGGAAAAATAGCTCAAGTGGAGTACTTACAAGAGGGCTTCCCCATGTGTAATTGCAGGCGGGGCTGTAAATGTCGTCATAGTTGACATCGTAAGTGAGGTTGAATATTTTCGACCAGATGTAATTGCATTTAATCCATTTAGGTGACCTAGGATTTTTGCAGTACAATTTGTAGTCCGAGTAGATTTCATCTGAAATAAGGGCATGCGTCAAAAGGTAATCCCATGTTCCTTTAGTTTAAACCATGATTCCCAATTCAGAAATGGATTCCCAACGTGCGTAATCAATCATGGCTACTAATTAATTTATCTAGGTAGAGGTGACCACGGTTCAAGTTCCATGAAAAGTGGAATTGGAATCCAAACTTGGGAGAGACGATTCCAGAACTACTGGATTCCATTTCGTCATTATTCAAATTTTGTCTCAATTGAAACAACTTTAATTTAATAATTAGTTTATATTTATATATACTTTAATTTAGTTTAATGATTACTTATATTATTAATATATGTAATTTAGATTATACAATTAGTTTATATATTATTATAATTATGTATTTTGAGAAAGTAGTTGGATTGGTTAATCAGCCTTTCTGAAGGCTCATTAGTTGTAAGTTGAGGGCGCGAATTTGAATGGTTACTTGCATCTTAGTGGTTCAATATAATTTTGACTACTCTAAGTAGTTGGGGGACAGTTTTTAAAAACCACATGCAGTTGAAGTTAATGATCAAAATTAATTACTTACCGCAATTCCTTTGATGTTAATGGCAGTTTGATTAGAGTAGTTGTTGGCATGGAGAAGAAGGTGATAAGCAAGCTTGATTACAATGGGGGCTGCGTTGGTTATTCCTGCGATGAAGAATCTCGATTTTTGTGCTCAGGAAATCTTTTGAACCAGTGAGTATGAAGGTGTATGAGTCTTGGATTGTGAAATCATCTCCAACTAGCTTGTAATCTGAACTTTTGTTGGAGTATGAAAATCCAACTCCAATGGGAGCCTCTAGAAATGTGATATTTGCATCGGTAAGAAGTGACACAAATTACGATAAAGAATCACAACTCAAGCGATAATACAGGTTATGAGCGCAGAACAATAAGTTATTAATTGGTTTGAGTAACAATCAGTTGAAATTTGCATATTTTAAAACAAATTCTTATTAGAACTCAAGACATGTACCATTAGTCCATGCATATGGATTACGAATTTACGATAGAGAGTTTTACCATCCGGGTTGACTCTAAACAGCTCGATTTCTATCATGGCACCGATGCCGAAGGCGGATCAACCAGGCTCTGTGCACGTACTCACATAAAATGATCAAAAGTGAGTATCTATGAAAATATGTACATTTACAAACATGATTAAAGGGAAAATCGCATTTTTGGTTCTTTTTCTTTACTCTCGCTACACTTTTGGTCTTTTTTTTATGTCTCGTTGTACTTTTGGTTCTTTTTCTTCTATATATTGGCACTTTTAGTTCTATGACCAGCAGTAACCGATTTTGCAAATCAGCTGGGGTCAGAATACAATTTTAAATTTTACACAATCATCCCAAAATAACGAGTTATAGAGACTAAAAAAGTGTCAACATATGAAAAGAAAAAAGACCAAAAGTGCAACCAGGTATTGAAGATTGACCAAAAGTGTAACAAGGTATAAAAGAAGAATCAAAAATACGATTTTCCTAACGTGATAAATTTGAGAAAATGTGTCACATATACCTCTAGTTAACCACAGGAGGAGTGGTTTAGAAGAAGGATTTTTGAGGGGACTCCGCAAAATAATAAGGGGCATGATATTTGCAGTAACCGTTTCGATATTTGCAGTAATATTTTCTTGTGAAAAATCTAAAATACCCCTAACACTTAAAAAATAAAAATAAAAAAAACCCCCAAAATCTCGCCGGAATCCGGCGATATTTCACCCCCCCCCCCCCCTTCAATTTGATATTTGCAGTAACCACCGGGCAGATCTTCGCCAATCCGGTAAAAAATTCACATTTTTGACAAAAATACTAACACATCCGGACATAATACAACTAAAATAATCAAACCAACTATCTAAAATAATACCGCAAAACATTTTAACTTTAGCCACTAATATTTTTCCTATCCGAGTCGTCTCGATTTTTATCCGATTTTGTGATTCCACCCGGCTCTGCTTTGCAGGAATTATTAAACGGAACAGAGCCCGTAAGTTGCTTTTTCAATTTTTTTTTTCCAGCCCTCACGGGCTGCATAGTTGGTTTGTAATTTTTTTTTGCCCAGGGGTATTTTTGTCTTTTTGCAGGGAAATGTTATTGCAAATATCGAAACGGTTACTGCAAATATCAATTCCGAATAATAAAATAACGGAATTGATATTTGCAGCGACGGTTTCGACATTTGCAGCGACATTTTCTTGTGAAAAGACTGAAATGCCCTTGGGGAAAAAAATTTAAAAAAAAGTTTTATTAATTATTTTAGTTGTATTATGTCCGAATTTATTAGTAGTTTTGTCAAAATTGTGAAATTTTTTACCGGAATGGGAAGATCTGCCCGGTGGTTACTGCAAATAAGAAAGTCGGGGGGGGGGAGGGGGGGGGGGGCCACGGCGACACTTTTGGCAAAAAGTGTCGCCAGACTCACACTTTTGGCCACCGGCGACACTTTGGTTTTTTTTTTTTTTCTTGTTTTATGTAGTTTTATTAATTATTTACTTGTATTATGTCCGAATTTATTAGTAGTTTTGTCAAAATTGTGAAATTTTTCACCGGAATGGGAAGATCCGCCCGATGGTTACTGCAAATATCAAAAAATCTAAACTTAAGGGGGGGGGGGGGGGGGGGGGGGGGGGGGGGGGGGGGGGGGTGTACCATCGCCGGTCGCCGGCGATGGTTTTGAATAAAACCATTGCCCTGGAGAGAAAACCATCGCCGGGCGATGGTTAAAACGGTGATGGTTTTAAACCATCGCCGGTCGCCGGCGATGGTTTTAGGTTTTTTTTTAATAGTAGTAGACTTTACAGTAGGAATAGGAAAATTTAATTTTTTTTAATTTTTTTCTCCAAAGGCATTTTAGTTTTTTTACAAAAAAATGTCGCTGCAAATATCGATTCTGTCGCTGCAAATATCATGCCCCTAAAACAAAGCTCTTCTGGCGACCGGATCAACCGTGACGTGCCCGGAATATTGGTTGAAATCCACTCCATCGGGCTGTCCCGTCAATCTTTCAATTCTGACATTTTCTTTCAGCCCTTTTTGAGGACTAACAAACATGGGCAAGATTGCATCTGATTCCAATCCCAAATCATCAACTATCTCTATTTTGAATTCATTAAATTGTGGAAAACCTTCACTTTTGCAATGGGATACCATTACCAAAAGGGCAAATGACACCAGTGGTCACCCAACTATTCTCAATGTTCAGTTTTAGCCACTCATCTTTTTCATGTGCGCGTTTGGCCACTCATCTTTCAAAAAAGTGCCTGGAAACCCATTCCGTCCAAAATGAGCTCAAATTAGACGGAATCCGTCCAAAATCTGCAGTAATTTCCCTACTCAAAGAACTATCCACCTTTCTCCTCAATCAGAGTTCTAATTTAGGAGGAGAACTTGAAAGAGAAGTCCAGTTCATCAGGGATGAATTGGGAAGCATCAGGGGTTTCGTTAGAGATGCTGAAGCCAAAGAGGAGGAAGTTTCTGAGCTTAAGGAATGGAGTTCTAATTGAAGAAGCTGAACTTGTCGGCATCAGTGCACCCAAAAATGAATGAATCCATGGACTTGTCGGCTGAACTTGATGAAATGAATGAATCAATCCCTTCTCGACTGGCGACATCCATGGATATCATATGGCTGAGTGCATTTGCCAAGGAGTTTCTGCAGAACCGAAGCTGTATTTTGTACTGGATGATGTCTGGAGTGAAGGTGCATGGGATGTTCTTAAATGTATATTTCCTGCGGGAAATCAAGATGGATAGTTTTTTCGGACTTCTCTGTATTTTTGTACTGGACTTCTCTTTCAAGTTCTCCTCCTAAATTAGAACTCTGATTGAGGAGAAAGGTGGATAGTTCTTTGAGTAGGGAAATTACTGCAGATTTTGGACGGATTCCGTCTAATTTGAGCTCATTTTGGACGGAATGGGTTTCCCAAGCACTTTTTTGAAAGATGAGTGGCCAAACGCGCACGTGAAAAAGATGAGTGGCTAAAACTGAACATTGCGAATAGTTGGGTGGCCACTGGTGTCATTTGCCCTTACCAAAAGGATTATAAGTACCAAGGATCCTAGCATATTAACCATTAAGATCAGAAAAACACACTAGGAAGTGAATCTTTTGATGAACTTAGGATTGAAATTAATGCACAAATTTATAGGGCCTCAAGAAGGGTTCCTGATCCAGTTAATTTGATGCAAATTTGTTTGATCTTTTCGTCGATATGATTTGAATCATCTTTTTGACAGGTTTCAAATTGATATATATCCGTTGGTTAGGTGCTTTCGCAGCCGCGATTAGGATCAGAGCCCTTGCGATAATCCCAACAAAATGAAGCCGCACGTATAGCGACAATTAATACGTTAACATTGCTTTTTATTCTATTTTAGTTTTGTTTTATGTACGCTGTATTCTTTTATTTTATATTTTATGATAAACTATTATTATTATTATTTATACATTCTTTATATAATTTTTTTTATTTTAAAAGCATTCATTAAAATGAGTTCGAAAACCCTAAATGTTCGAAAACAAATAGATTAAATTACTTAGAATAAATTATATTTAACCTTTGGCTCTTTTTTTATCAGGCTAGCTATTCTTGTCTTTTTAGGGTCACCATGGTCCCAACCACTTAATCGACTGTAACAAAAAGAAAAATTAAATTTACAACATTTGAGGTTTCACGAAACTAATAATTTGGGATAATTATCACTGCCTCCATTAGGCGAACATAATAATTAACCTCTTTGTGATTGAAGCTCTGAATGGCCAGAAATGCATATGTAACCATAAAGAAGGTATGTATGAACAGTAATTCCCCTCATTTTGGGTGATTTTTGTGCACTTTGTCTTTAACTAAAGTTTCGATTGATTAAATGATAATTTCCCATTATTCCAGGATAAAATTAGTTCATAAAACCTCATATGAGAGTTTTTTGCCAAAATAATACTTTTTACAAAACTAATTCCCAAAATAACACAAACTCAAACTAAATTACCTAAATAACATTTTTTTGCCCAATCAGCTTTTAAATGCCCAGTCAGCTTACCCAGTCAGCTTCTTCTTTCTTACTCTCCTTCTTCTTCTCACCCACCGCCGCCCACTACCGCCCGCCACCGCCCGCCGCCGCCTGCCGCCGCCCGCCGCCAACAAAAACTCAGTCTTCTTCTTCTTCGTCTCGTCCCTTCCTTTCTTCGCTCCTTCTTCGCTTCCGAGGGTCGAGAAGCCTTCTTCTTCGGATAGAGCTTCAGAACTCTCAGAGGCTTCCATCTTAGGCTCTCTTCTTCTTCTTCTTCTTCTCCTTCTTGTTCTTCCTTTTCCTCTTCTTCTTCATCTCTCCTCTTCTCCTTCTCTTCTCTCCCACCACCACCCACCTCCGCCGCCCACCGCAACCCACCGCCGCCGTCGCCAAGACTAATTCTTCTTCTTCTTCTTCTTCTTCTTCTCCTCTTCCTTCTATCCTTCCTTCTTCTCCTCCTCCTTCCTCTTCTTATCTTCAAACCCATGTCTCATCTTCTTCCTTCTTTCTTTTTCCCCTTCTTCTCTTCTCTTCTTCTTCTTCTTCTTCTTTCCCTCTTCCTCTTTTCTTTCTCCTCTTCTTCTCCGGCGCCGGAAGTGATGGATTGGAAGTGGCGGGCGGCGTGGAGGAGAAATGGTGAAAGGGGGAAGGATTTTGACCAAAAGAAAAAATTTTGCCCAAAGAAATAGTATTTAGGAAGAGGAAGGAGGAGGAGAAGAAGGAGGAGAAGAAGAAGGAGAAGAAGGAAGGAAGAGAAGAGGAAGAGGGAGAAGATGAGAGTTTGTTGGTGGTGGCGGCGGCGGCGCGGGCGGGCGGTGGTGGGAGGCGGTGGGCGGTGGTGGGTGAGAAGAAAGAGGAGAGGGAGGAAGAAAAAGCTGACTGGGCAAGCTGACTGAGCATTTAAAAGCTGACTGGGCAAAAAAATATTATTTAGGTAATTTAGTTTGAGTTTGTGTTATTTTGGGAATTAGTTTTGTAAAAAGTGTTATTTTGGAAAAAAACTCCCTCATATGAAAGGGTTTATACATGTGGAGTGTATAGATGTGACAGAATGTCATCCACGCGTGTCTCACTCTCTTTTTCTTTTTCTTTTTCTTTTTCTTTTTCTTTTTTTTATTTTCTTTTGGAAATTCACATATCAATTTAATATTGACGAAATAGCAGTTAAATTTACTCATATTCCATGAGAAAACTCACGTATCACTTTTGGCTTCACGAAGTAGCAGTGAAAGTTTAACTCACACACACCTGATGAAGAGAACTCGCGTATCACTTTGTTGTTGACAAAATAGCGGTTAAAGCTTAACTCATACTTCGTGGATAGAACTTACGTATCACTAATATTGTTCTGAAATAGCATTTTCAGTTTTTGAATTTCTTTTTAGTATTACTCCTAATGGCTAAGTGACATTTGACCTCTGATAACGTATCACTACTACTTTTCTGAAATAGCACATTTATTTATTTTTATTTCTTTTTCTTTTAGTGCTACTTCTAAAGAGTAGCATTGTTACTCTTCTCAAGTAGTACTTTTATTTTTTTATTGCTTTTTCTTTTTGATGCTACTCTTTATTCTAAGAGTGGCACTTGGCCTCTTATAGAGTATCACTGTCACTCTTCTGAAGTAGTACTTTTATTTTTATTTTATTTTTTTCTTTTAAGTGCTACTCCTAAAGAGTATTACTCTTTCAAGAGTGTCACTTGACATCTTATAAACTATTACTCTCTTCTAAAGTAGCACCTTTAGTTATTTTTATTTTCTTTTCTTTTTAGTACTAAAAGAGTTGTAGTGCTATTCTTAATTTTAAGAGTGGCTCGTGACCTCTTATAGAGTATTACTAATACTCTTTTGAAGTATCATTTTTGTTTTATTCTTTATTTTTTATTTTGTATCTTTTAAGTGTTACTATTTTAAGAGTGCACTTGACCTCTTATATAGTATCAAAGCTACTCTTATGAAGTATCACTTTTACTTTTTTCTTTTTTCTTTTTTCTTTTTTTTTCATAGCAGCAGTGTTGATCTTTTAAGAGTGACACTTGACTTTTTATAAAGTATCACAGCTACTATTTTGAAATAGCATTTTTATTTTATTTTATTTCCTTTTTTTTTTTAGTGCTACTCTTTTAAGAGTATCACTTGGCCTCTTCTAGATTATCACTATTACTCTTATGAATAGCAGTTATTTATTTATTTATTTTAAATTTTAAAAGTTTTTTCTTTTTTTACTTTGTTCTCTTCATTTTTGAAACGATACTTGAACCATCTTTTTTCTAACAGGAATCTATCCCCGTGCGCTTGGCTAATAGATATCTTCTTATTTGGCTTGTATTCCTTACCTTAGCTATTAAGATCTTTTCTGATCAGTGGGGAGCAACGATGGTCCCCAATAGCTCAAGAAATATTTGGTAGTTTAACAAAATCTTGAAGGGGTGAATATAATTTATCCAAGTATCTATTTTACTCATCATATTATTTAGGTTTAATTACATCATTGATCTTTTAATTTGGAATGTTGTCTTTTAATTTCAAAAATTGTTTCAAAATGGTTCCTAGCCCGAATTTTGTATAATATTTGAGCTATTTCGAAAACACGTGAGTTATTTCATGTTAAATTAAAACTTATTTAACTTTTATTTTTTCATTTGTTGCTCATATTAATATGTGTGAATCTCACCTGTTAATTAAAAATAACGTATATATTGAAAGTTGAGTTTGGTACCATCTTGGAACAAATTTTGAGGTTAAGCAATCAAAACGAAACAATGTTAAAGTAACTAAATTAAAACAACATCCCAGTTTAAAGGATCAATATTCAATAGAGCTATCTAACCTATTATTTAGAACCAACCATTTTAGTTCTTTATCTTTTTTTAAACTAACCCTTTTAGTTCTGTATATTAAATGAAATTAGGTAATCCCACATATTTACAATGTAAATTATTAGTTCCTTATCTTTCAAAGCTCATGATCACATGATACCGGCCTAATTAACTATACCTATACAACGAAAATATTTGATGATCGATATCTTTACATTTCTAATTGGATTGAGTTTTCTTAGTGTAGTATCAGTTAGGTCTAATTGCTACTACGTAAAAGCAAAGTAATACTGGTGGATCGTTTTTACACCAAAATAAACCTACTCAATTTGTGGTAAAATTTAGCACATGGTGAGTAAGGTCGTCTCCACAGAAAACGAGATTAATTCCTCCTTTCAATTAATTAAAACATACTTGAGAGAGAGAATCACATCAGATTAAGATGGTAAAAACTAAATAAACTAAAATATAAAACAGACTAAAACAATAATGAAAAGCTCTGGCAAGCAGATGAATTCACACCAATTTAAGCAGTTCGTTCATTGACTCAATGATATGTTTACAGACAGAAATCAATCAGTTATGGTTACCGGCGACGCGCCATGCATAACCTCATTCCCTCTTATTTTTTCGATTGTTAGGATGACGCATCTCTAACTAATCTCCTAATTAGCTAGTAACCTAGAGAGACACTTTACTAGATTAACCAACTAACAGCATTAAGAAAGAAGGGAACCTGATTTTAGCCAAAAGACTCTGACGCAGGGCCATTCGACTACCCTACTATTCTCCCTACTTGAAGGCAATCTTACCACTGATCGGACTCAAAGAGGACGCCTCGATTTATCCAATTGGTTTCCCATTATTGTAGTTTAACTTAAGTGTGATCAAGACATAAGAAAACCTACATAATGCTTGAACTATCATAGAGAATAACAAGAACTTTCCTTCATAAACTGAAAAAAACATTTAGGTCTCACGAACCAACTTAAATCAGTGCTCCATCATGTAATTGCCGGATTAAACAATCTAATTAATACTAAACACCAAAGACAACAGAGTTAAACAAATATGCATAACTGAACAAAAGAAAAAGAAGCAATTGAAGCTAAACTAAAAGAATCTAATTACTTCTATTATTAATCAGATTCCAAGAGAAACATGAATGGAAAAGAACAAAAGAAATTGCATTAAGAAAACATGGAAGAAAAACTAATCTACGGGGCATGGACCATTCCAAATGTAGACGTCCAGCCCAACCCCTCTTTTGCTCCTTCCGAATCTAATATTTATAAGCAAAAAGAAAGTAACTGCAGCCATGAAGAACTGCCTCTCCAACTCCTTCATCCGACAATGGTGTCTGCCAACTCCCTTCAACTGTTGGGAGTTTTTTTTTTGCAGTCTTTGGGTAGTTATTCGTTAAGATTGAATTGACTCCTTAATCAACTGCTCTTTATCTTTTTGAGTGAGAGACAGACTCCCACTTTTTCCACGATTCTACTTCTAAAGAGACCAATTCTTGCCAAACTGCTGCTCACATGCTCAACTTCCTCTCCACTTAATTCCTGCAATAAAATAAACCAATTAAGTGCAGAATTTGCCTTAACAGTCCTGAAATTAATAGCAAATTAACCCTTAAAATTATGACTTATCAAATACGCGAGTTTGTAAAAAGAAAAAAAAGCAGGCGTGTGGAGAAGGATGTAACATACCATCTATAAACTCCGTTGCATGTATAAATTCATTTTATGTGAGTTTTTGTGTACAACAAAAATATGTGAAGATTGGTATCTTTACATTTATAATTGTATCGATTTGTTATACTCCCTCTATTCTACTAGAAAAGTCCACTTTCATGAACATATTTTGTTCTAATAGAACATTCCACTTTAAATTTTTTACTCATTTACCTTTACTAATATAATCATGTGGGTCAACAATTAGCTCATACTTAAAATGTAAAGATATGAATGGAACAAATGGTGTTAAATTAGCTAATTTAGGTGTTAGACCATAACATTCATAATAAATTGTATATTTATCAAAGTGAATTTTGCAAATGGAACGAAGGGAGTACGTATATAGTTTATATAGCTTTTGCTTGTCTATCTTTTCTTTTCTTTTTTTTTCTTCCCAAACAAAAAACAATAAAGGCTTTGTTCTTTTCATGATCAAATTTGGAAATTTTAGTTTGGGAAAGAAATGTTTTGAAAGGAATTCTTTTCTGAAATTGTAATGATTATGTTAGTTTTTTTAAAAAATATGAGTAAAGATTTAGTAAAAATTTTAAATTTTGAAAAAAATTTGTAGAAAGTAAAGGTGTTTCCTCAAATTTTCTAGGAAAAAGTTGTGATTTTTCTTGAAAGGTATATTTAATTGGACCTATGATAACAATTTGTAGTTTTTATATTTTTTAATTAAATATTAAGATATCATGTAAATTTACTTTGTTATTTCAATTTAATATAATCAGTATTTTAACAGGCCAAATAGCGCCTTGCGTGGTGAAATAAACTAGTTTTTTTAAAGGAAAATATTGTGATTTTCCTGAAAATGAATGAAAGAGTACATAACCTAAGATGAAACCAAAATTGATTTGTATCCAGAAGAAGCTTTGGATTGCACCTTAATTAAGTGCCGAAGAACCAATTGTTGCTGTGTTTGTAGCTTCTTTCTTTTGGATTATCTGAAGGGGTTTATTACAAAAGCACATAGCTATAGTAAACGGATGCGAATTTGAACTCTGTCAAAAGGAAACTGAAATCGTATCCGATGAAAAGATGAAACCAAAATTGATTTGTATCCAGAAGAAGCTTTGGATTGCACCTTAATTAAGGAAAAAAATTGGGAAGAATTTTTTTAAAAATAAATTGTTTTCTGAAAAATTGTGTGGGAAGAAAATAAACAGTGTAATAATTAAATAATTCTTTAAAATAATATGACTCTAATTTTAAATGAAATCAGTTTTAATTTTAAATTTTAAATTTTAAATTTAAAGGAAATTAAAGGTATTTCAATATAGATTTGTTTTATATTTTAAAGTAAGCAATGTTTGTTTCCTTAACAACTATGGGCTTGTTCTTTGTGATGTTTTAAAACTTGCTTTTGAAAAATAATTTTTTAGTGTAAAAAATGTATTGAAAATATTAAAATGTATAACTAAATAATTAAAAATTTTATTTAAAATAATAAAAAAATAATTATAATATATTAAATTTATTGTAAAAACCAAAACAAAAACGAAAAAAACTTATTTAGTATCAAACATAGCCTAGAGCCCTTTTTCCTCGGTTAGCTATGGCTATAAATTGATGCATTGATTTCAACAATGAGATAAGCACAGATCTAATATCAATTCCTACTGTTTTTAAATGGACAATATTGTACTTGGAACCTCATTAATCCCTTTTAGCTAGTGGTGATAATTTGCATCTTGTACGGGTTATCGGGTTTAAGTTGACAAATTCTCGTGTTGACAGCACCCATTTAATTATTCGTTTCGAACCCTTTAATAGGGGTGAGCATGAATTGGTTTCCTCGAATTGTGGTTTCCTCGAATTGGTTTCCTCGAATTTTAAATTTTTTTGGTCAATTCGAAAACCGAACCTAATTCGTTTTAAAACTGAAGAAACCAAATCGAATTCGTAATTCGAATTCAGTTCGAATTCGGTTTGGACCGTGGAAACCAAATTCACAAATTTGTTTCTAGAATTAATAGTTTAACACGATAAGGCTTTGAAGAAAATGAAAGAGAGATGGGAGAAGGATATATGAAGAGTAAAGAAAGAAAGATAATGAAGAGAAGAAAGAAAATAGATTAAGAGAAGAAGCACCGTCCATTGATGGCTAATAGAAGAAAATGAAAGAAAGATGGAAGAAGGAAATAGGAGTAAAATGAGAAGTATAAAACTAAAAAAATATAAATCATATATCCCAATTTGATTTTCGAATCGATTTTCGAGTTGGATACCAAATTCGAAAACCAATTCTAAAACCGAATTCATAATTCGAATTCGGTTTCAAACCAAACCTAATTCGAATACTGAATTAAAATTGGGTTATTCGAATTCGGTTCGATTTTTGAATTAGATCAAACCATGCCCACTCCTACCCTTTAATTTACGAACATTCGGGATTCATGTCATGGTTTTGTGTTATAGTACAAATTTCTCTTGTCGAGTTTGGGTTTATGGGTTCACATGTCGATATTCTCAACATTAACCTTGTCCGTTTAATTATTCGTGTCATGTTTTTGTGTTGTTATACAAATTACATCATGAATATTTTTTGTTATAGTAGATGAGTTTACTTTCAAATTTTTTTAGTCTTCATACATTTACTAATACAATAATTTATGATCCGCAATTAAGTCATAAAAATTAACTATTTTAAATATTGTATACTTACATTTATGAAAAGTTGACTCTTTAACTTTGTTTCTGCGGTTGTCCTTATTATCATGGTGATGGACGGTAGAACCGCTAACATAAGTTTTGACAAAGCATGCAGTTTCACTGAGGAGATGCATCATGCCTGTACCAATGCCATCCCAGTGACATGAATTTTGGTTTGAGGGGATGCCTGTACTAGTGGAGTGAGATTTTTTCTTTTTTTTGAGGGACACAGTTACAATGATGCAATAATACTAACATGGTAAAACATATTTAAATAAATATGAAAAAATGTCCACAAGTCACACAACGTTAACGTATACAATATAAATTCTTAAAATTGTGTTTAGTATTTTTTTTTTTAAAGAAAAATTGTGCTAGTATTATTTTAGAAATTTTTATTAATTGGGGGTACTACACACACAACACTCAAAATTTACTATAATTTTATATAGGAAGAATGACAGTTTTGGTCCATAATGTATCAACTTTGACACTTTTGTCCCTAAACTTTTGTTTTAGCGACACTTTTGGTCCATTTACCTGCTATTACTTGTTTTATAGCAAATTTGGGGTCAAAATATAAATTGTCTAAATATTGCGTTCAATAAAAAATTTTGAAAAAATCACCACTTATTAAAACAAAAAAATAGTGAGTATTTTTTGTAGAATAAAACTATTGATGTCTCTGGATAATGGAATTTATCATACTAGTATTGTAACTATAGATATAAAATGCTTTGATGTTATGTGTGAATAGGAAAACCAGTATCAAAGTTCTGAAAAGAAAAAAAAAGGTGAAACACAAAAACAACCCAGAAGTTTGACATATGTACAAACCAACCTCGTGTTTTCAAAAAATACAAAACAAAGCTTATGATTTAAAAATTAAAAATCTTGCGTGAAGAGATGCTAAAAGACTAGTAAAATGACCACTAAGTCCAATGAACCATAGTAATTTTTTTCTACCTCAGCCGAAAAAATAGTCCTTTTTCTCCCTTATTCTCCTCCTTCGAATCGTTAGTAGCATCGATCAGTTTCAGCAACTTGTTGACACTGCGTTGATATCAAAAGAAAAAAAATGGTAATCTGCCAAGTCCATCAACCATTCTACATAGGGAGGAATAGCCTTATGCATCAAAACTAAGTCTCTTTTGGATAGTAATGGGAGGTTATGCCGCCATCATCATCATCAGTTCATCACACCAATGCCCAGTTTAAAAAAGAGGACAAATGGGTCTCACAATTATGTGGAATAGCAATTGAAGACAAATCTGTAAATCAATCTATAGATTTGGGTAAGCCAGCATTTGCTTTTGGATATAAGTTATAGATTATGAACGACCTGATTCAATTGGCTTTTAATTGTGCAGACCACAATCATAGAAACACCAAAAGCTACCAAATTTGGAGAATTGAAGACTAGGGTTTGATCGTGTAAAGAACCCAGGAAAAGAGCAATAGTCATAGTTAAATAAGTCATGAATCTGGTCGAATGTCATATGTGGGTTATGTGTGAACACTCATGGTCGGCAGTTATCCGTTACCGTTGCCACCACCTACTCCTGATTCGCAATTGACATATGTTCTGCCTTCATCGTCATCTACATCACTTTTGCGGCCCTAATGCAGTTTTTAAACGTGACAAGATTTTTGAACAAAGCTAATACCGTGATTTTCCATGTCATCGGAGGACGACGAATCGATGGGCTCATCTGCGGCTACCTCGATTGATCCATTAGGCGTGCGTTTCACCCACGCCAAAATCAAGTGACCGGCTTCTTCAGCCGACATGCCTCTGCTTGTCATGAGGATGCCGAGTCTTGAACACAATCAACAAAAGCTCACGGAGGAGATGCGTCTTTTGAGGTAGTTAATAATTTTTAGAGTTATTTAGTTGGTATTTTGGGGATTTTTTAAAAATTAACTCTGATTTGTTAGTTGACTATTAATTGACTAGCGGTGAGGTTGATTTTGTTTCTGCACCCTTAACCTTAGGGTTTGTTTTGTATTTTTTAAAACCACGAGGTTCATTTTGTACATATGTCAAACCTCAAGGTTGTTTTTGTATTTCGCAAAAAAAAAAAAAAAAAAAAATTGCGGTTATGGATAGAGAGAATGGAGCCCTATGTGGTTTCACCTTAAACATTTCCTTAGTTAATAATACACAAGATCAAAGCAAAACAGTTGGTGGCGCATTGCTTAAATTAATGCTCAACTTTAACTAAAATAGTAACACATATAATTTCTTAAATGTACTCTCATTCAAAACATTTTTAGCACTTATTCTGGCCATGTGCCAATCATAATTTCATGATCATGTAAGGATCATCCAAAATCTTAGGTAGAAGAGGTACTACTTCTTATGATCACATAGATGGAAATTGTTACAAATTTAATTGAATCCTAATTGTAACAAAATGAAACAATTTTATTACAAGTTTTTAACACTCATCCTCTTACTTAAGAGTTACAATATGAGCATCCTTAACTTGAAATGATATACACAAAACAAGATGCTTACAACCAACTTGTTTTTACCCTTTAGACCACTCAATCTAAGAATGTATTAGAAGGAGGTTGGGTTACCCATTGTTACTGACTTTATTTTAAGGGTTACTTTTCATACCTTAAGTTGTCAAGTTCTTCTAAATCATTTCTCCGATTTAATCCATGAATCCATAACTTTGTGCAACAATGACAACACAACACTTAAAGTATTTTTTACATGCTTTTACAAAATTCAGAACTTCACAGTTAACATCACTACCACAGAAAAACGCCAATGGAGGCGCCGATTTGGAGGCGGGTCTCCAAAAACCTGCCTCCAATAAGGACATACGAGGCGGGTTCCCAAACACCCGCCTCCAAAAGAGTTGAAAATTTTTGTCTGGGAGAATGGAGGCAGGTTTTTCCGGTACCGGCCTCCAATAAGGTACAGTATTGGATGTGGGTTCAGGAAAAACCCGCCTCCAATACGCTAAGCCTCCAATAAGGTAGAGTGTATTGGACGCAGGTTTCGCCAGAACCCCCCACCAATATTGTACCTTATTGGAGGCGGGTGCCGAAAAAACCCTCCTCCATTATCCAATTCGCATCGAGTGGATATTGGAGGCGGGTTTTCGCGGCACCCGCCTCCAATACTTGGACGGTTTTTCACCTTTATTTGCCAAATCCCACATCGCCAACAAACAAAGTTGGGGGGTATGAAACTCCATTATAAAACCAGCAATAAGAGCGACAAACTAAGCACATCTTCCAGTCGAGCCAATGGTACAAATTCCATGAGCAATACACAATTAATAAAAAAAATTGGACTCATTTGAAACTTGTAGACTCGGACGATTTCGTCCGAGTCTGCCGACGGAGGTTTGGAGGCGGGTGCCACAAGAACCTGCCTCCAAAATTGTTTCTTTTATATAATTATTGGAGGCGGGTGCACCATGCACCTGCCTCCAATAACCTTACTGAAGGAAGGTTTCACGGGCACCCGCCTCCACTAACCCTTTTAGAGGCGGGTCTCCACTTTGGAGGCACCCGCATTGGAGACGAGTGTCGGGTTGCGAAACCCGCCTCCATTAAGTATTTTTGGAGTAGTGCATGATGAGTGATGACATTGTTAACATATGTGGATTTGCACAAATTTTGAGTTTTAAAGTCATAGAATAAAACTTCAAAGATCTATTAATACATTACTTACACAAACTAACAAACACATGAATTTCATCCAATCATATTAAATTTCATCCAATCATATTTTAATCAAGTAGTGGTAGACATCATATTAATAAAGAGTGGTGAGTCATTGTATTTATAACAATATATCTAACACACTAAACTTGATAAAATCTGAACAGGGTACATGTTACATCATTACTACTATAATTTATATACATTATCATAATCGAAATATCATAAATTTTGTAGACAATAATATAAAACTTACTAAAATTCCCCAATTACATTGAGCATCAAAGACCAAACTGTAACACTTTTCATCCTATTTCATTATTTACAAGATTTCATAAACAAATTATGAGTCTTATTTGTTCAAATTTTCAATTAGATGCATCTTACACACATAAGTAAATATACATTAATAATTTTGTGAATGAAAGTTGAACAAACATATTAATCGATATACATGAAAATTTTGAACAAGACAATTTGAATTCATAATTATTATTACTAGATAATACAAGAGTGTTCTAGATAAAATAATAGAATTTGTAAAATTCAAATACCAATGATCAAATCAAATACACTTAAATTATTTTGATCTATTTCATTTCATGATATAATTTATCGTTCATTTATAAACAAAATTAGCACTAGGAGAATTTTCTCCTTTTTGATTCTTGTTGCATATGAATTCAGCTTTAAAATAGTTTTTACTTGTCTCAATTTAAAAAACTCTATTATTTTCTTCTTGTTGCTAAATTTTCTGAAATTTTCTTTTATTCCTCTTTTAATGGAATTTATTGTATGTTCACTTACAATTTCCATTATGTGAAAGATCAAAAAAATCATTTTCAATCTTTAGATATTTTAGAGACTTTAGTTTAAGAAACCATCACTTGAATATTATGAATTTCATTAATAGAAGGACTTTCCATCAAATATAAAATAAAATAAATAAGAACTTATATTTCTCTCTATTTTAAGTGGGATACTTGTGCGACATTGCACAAGATTTTATATTCTTGATGCTTCGCCCGCCATCTCTTCAACTCCTTTGAATCACCATCCTTGGGGTGGATTCTTGAGTGGTTTCCATGAAATGATACAATAAACTCTTTAAGATTGTTGAGAAATTTTTGGAGGTAGGAGACTATAAAACTCAAGAATTACAATAATAAACAAGTGATCACTAAGAACACACTCAACATCACGAAAAAAGACCAAAGAAAGTGATTTCTAAAAACAAAGTATTGAATCAATGTCCTTAAAAGTTTATTGTCCCCGCTATACTAACTAACTGGATTTAATGGCAATACCATTTTAGAATACAATAGATTTAGCAAACAACAAAGTAGTAAGATCTTTGGTTGTTTGAACAAGAACATGAGAGACAAGAGATGATGAAATTCTGACTAACAAGCCATACTTATAGAGATGAATAGTCGCTAACTTGTTGGTGATGGTTGAGGATCAGTTTGAACACAATCATTTGCGAATAGTCGAAATGTTTCATTTAAAACCAAATTGACAGTAGTTGTCACGAGGTGGTTCGACACCAGTTCGATGTCGAAATTCAGTTTGTGTCTGCTCTCAAATTTCAACAACTACGCACAATTATTTCGACTCCATTAACGTTGTCCAACAACACAACGATTCGATGTCGAACATGCATCGAAACTGCACTTTCAAACTTTGTTCATTACTTATAATCTACACAAGTTTCTCAAACACATGATATTATATGGTTTTAAAAAAATTTGGACTTTCAGTCTAGAGATGGAAATCAACCAAATTTCAGAATACATAATAGGTTTTCACTAAGGGAAATACTAAATGGACCAAATTGTTTCAGGTCCCGAAGGTCCCGAAAGAGGCCCACCATTTTGGGTTCCCTTTTTGCCCTTGTGAGTGGAAATCCACATAAGTAAAGTGTGTAAACATGCAACTCACATCAGTCCCATTTTTATTTTTTTCTCTCTCATCCTTTTTTTTTTGTCTTTCTCTTCGTTTGTGACTTTCTATGTTCCTCATCTCTCTTTTTTCTCCCTTCCTCCAACAGAACTTGACGGTGGAGCAATCAACGGCGCAATCTGTCTCTTCACCATCGATTTTTGGTGCCCGTGGCTCATGTGTTCAACAGGCTTTTTTTTGTTTTTTTTTTTGTTCTACGGTGGTGGATCTGACGGGAACCCAGCCACAATCTTATTGTGAATTCACTATAAGAAGTAGCTGGGTTCTACAGAATATAAGGTTGTGGCTGTTAACTTCGCCAGAACACGAAAGGAACTCAGCACTAGCACCGTCGGTAGAACCCAGCAAACAAGTTGTTTAAATATGGACTTTCTTTTCTTGGTTTAGATTTGTAAAAAAGAAAAAGAATACATCCCACAAAAAAGTGAATAAAACGTAGGAATGGAGGAGAGAGTAGAGAGTGAAATTAGGAGAGAAAAAAAGGAAGAAATATCATAAAGGATAGAGATTTTTTTATTCTAATTAATGAAATAGATTAGATTTATCTTGAAATTTGAACAATGAGTGTATTAAAATGGTACACTTAAAGTAAACATTTGTTACAATGAGTGTATTAAAATGGTACACTTAAAGAAAATATTTGTTACAATGAGTGTATTAAAATTCTACACTTAAAATAAATGTTTGTTACAATGAGTGTATTAAAATGATACACTTAAAATAAACGTTTGTTACAATGAGTGTATTAAAATAATATTAAAATAAACATTTTTTACAATGAGTGTATTAAAATGGTACACTTAAAATAAACGTTTGATACAATGTGTGTATCAAAATGGCCAAAAATAAAAAAATAAAAACTACCAAATTACAGATAATAGAAGAGGGAAGAATAGAAAAAATGCAGTGCAAGAGATTATGAAATGTTGCGTGAAAAATGAAGCAGAGAAGAAGCATAGAAGAAAGAAAGAGAAGGAGAAGCAGATAAGAAGAAGACAGAACTTAAAAGAAGAAAGCAATCGCAGGAAAAGAGGAGTGAACAGAGAGGATAAATGTGAGAGTAAATGTGGGAGAAAAAAGAGGAAGAGAGAGGAAATATCTTACTTATCTGTCAAGGGCATTTAAGTAAATTGGATCGAGGCGCTGACGTGGAATTCCACTCAGGCGCCTCGGACCGCGTCGGGACTGCTATTCATCGGTCCGTTTAGTCGCTCCCTTCCACTAATTGGACATACTCTTGATCACATTATTTATAAGGAAAATAGATTCTGGACAGAGATGGTCCAAGAACCAAGGGTCCCGAAAGGGACTCACTTTTTTGTTTTTAAATTTTTGCCCCTTTCTTTTTTATCTTCTCTTTCTTCTCTCTTCTCTCCTAATTTTTCTTTGTTGCTCAATTTCTTATCTTTTCCTCTTCAATTTTTTTTCTATTCTCCTCTCTTATTATCCTTTCAATAGGTGATTTTTATTTTTTTCCTTTTGTGTTTTTTGTCCAGATTTTTGGAAAACAACGTACTGAAAAATATGAGTTTTAAATTTATGGCAATTAATTTGTATTTTTTTACTTTTTATTTTTCGTCCAAATGTTTGGGACAATTTAATTTACAATACAATTACTCTGTACTATTTTATAATAAAGTATGTACTATTTTTTATATTACACTATACTATTTTACAAATATGACTACACTGTATTATTTTACAAAATAAAAGAGTGTATTGTTTCTATTATTTTTTGTTTTACAAAAAAAATTGTATTTTTTTTTACTATGTACCGTTTTACAATAAAGATTGTACTGATTTTAAAATTGCTATGTACTATTTTACCATAAAGAATTAGGGGTGAGCAAATGTGATACCCGGCCCGACTCGACCCGTCGGTTTTGGGTCGAGTACAGGGCCAATTTTTTTTTTTTTTTTGACACCCAATGAAAAATTTTCAAAATTATATTATTTTTGCTTAAGATGAGATTTGAACACGTGACCTAAGTTCAATAATTATCTTTAAGGTATGCTAATTAGCCACTCCTTCTACTTTTTGTTTTGTTATATTATCTTATTATCTTTATTGTATTATATGTTTATTTATATATTAATTTCATATATCAATTCTTTATATTATATAAGTTGAAGATTCAGTCATGCCCGTTGAACCTTCATTATTTGCACTTTCACCTGCTCCCCTCTATTTGACGTGACGTGCACGCCTTATGCCATCATGACCTGATTTCATGACCTCTTTTCTCTCGAAGATCTAGGAAATCCCTGCATATATTCAAAATATATACCTAATCCTATAATGATTTCTACTTACTGTGTCAGAGTAACATCTTGGTCCGACTTAACTTTCTTAGCTCGGTTAGGATGATTATTATGATATATGTATGAAAAAAACTAATAAGGCGTACTGAAACTATTGACCGACCTAAGCTCTTGACCGATCTAATCTTTGATTCGGTTTTAAGGAACTATCCGACCTGAATATGATTTCGGACCTTTTAAGCATCTTTTTATCCTTACTGTTCATCTTTTCTTTAGTTCATTGGGCGAGGCCCAATGAAAGTTCAATTTTACACACATCATATATATTATAATAAATTTCTTTAAAAACAATAGACATTATAATACTATATAAACTAATGGTAAAATTTACATTCAATTGATAAGCATAGTATTTAAATTTGAAATAATATATAAATTTATGGAATAAAATATTATTTATTTTTTTGTATAAAAATTAATTTTGTTTAGATTGTGAAATACATGTGTTATGTAATTTAAATCATTAATATAATTAAAAAGATATTAAATAATTTATAGTTTAATGTTGTATAATATATTAATAAGAAGAAAAAAATAACAAAACAAAGAGTTGCTGGAGTGGTTAATCAACTTTCTTTAAGATTGGTTTACCAACCTTAGGTTGTGTGTTTGAATCTTACATGTTTTAAATTTAGAAAACTCAAAATTGGATGGAGAACCGAACCGGACCCACGGGTCCGAGAGGGAACCGAACCAGACCCGCGGGTTTGACCCGGAACCGACCCAAAAAAAAATCAGACCCGTGATTGGACCAGCAATTATGAAAAAAAAATTTGAAAAGGAACAGACCCGACCCGCGGGTTTGACCCGGAACCGAACCGGAAATAACCCAACCCGCGGGTAGGGTTTTTTCGGGTCGGTTCCGGGTCAAACCCGACCCGCGAGTTTTTTTTACCACCCCTACAAAGAATGTACTATTTGAAAAGAAATCAAAACAGTAAAAAAAAAAATCAATTATCTTATTAAGGGTATTTTTGTCTTTTGGACCAAGGCATGTTAGTGTATGCGCTCTGACGCGCCTCGGTCCTGGACTGATTTTATCCAGAAAATGGCTCCCTATTTATAAAGCATTTCACTGAAGCAAAGGACGATCCTCTCTCAGCGAGGGCAGATCTGCTTCTCTCCTTCATTTCTTTCACCTTATTTCTGACTCCATTCTCTCTATCCATCAAATCCCTAACGTGTTCAAGGAGATAGATCATAGACCTAGAAGGGATAGCATGTGAATGTGAATCCACTTGTTTCATCGTACAACACATTTATTGTTAGTAAGAGTTTTGTAAACACCGGGTTTAAGTAAGTCAAACAGTACGTATTGACTGACAGATGTAATAGGCATCTGTTAGTTGGGCAATATTAACCGATGAAGTGATCAAAACTGCAACAAAAAAGAAGAAGTAACTATTGCATACTACATTTACTAATTTCTAAAGAATGTGAATTATATTTACCACTTAGATAAAAATTATAAATTAAAAATGCAATATTTTCATTATAATATAGGTTTAGGCTCTATTCTTTTTGTGACTAAATTGGAGAAATTTTGTTTGTGGAAAGGATTTTTTTTTTTTTGAGGAAAGTTCTTTTGGAGATTTGTGTAGAAAAGAAAAGAAAAATATAATGATTATGTTATTCTTTGAATTTATTTGAGTGGAGATTTAGAGGGAATTTAAAATTTGAATTTAGAATTTTATAAAAATGATGTTGTTTATTTATGGTAGATTTGTGGAGAAAAAAGTGATGATTTCCCAAAACTGTGATAGAAAAGAACAGAGCCTTAGCCTATATTATAATGAAAATATTGCATTTTTTACTTTATAATTTTTATCTAAGTGGTAAATATAGTTCACATTCTCAACTTGATATTGTTTCATTTTGGAATCTTAACTTCAACAATTGTTTCATTTTGAGTTATTTCAAATTAAATTGATGGGTGAACAGAACAATTAACTTTTTTTTTTTTTCCATTTGTTGACCCTATTAAAATGACTCAAATATTATAAGAATTTGGGTTTGAAATAATTTCAAAATAATTTTTGAAGTTAGGGACTAAAACGAAACAATTGCAAAGTAAAGGATCAAATGAATACAACATTCTAATTAAGAAACTAATAGAGTAATTTAACCTATAATATATTAAATTTACTGTAGAAACAAAAAATATCAAAATACAAACAAAAATAAAGGGAAAAAAATTTGTTCCAAGGAGATTTTTTTTGGGCATGCACATACCCAAATAAAAAACCCCACCCCAGCCCCCAACCACTAAAGTTTAGCGTCCCCACCCTCTACCCCCTTCCAGTATCCCAAAAAACAGTGTTTGTTTGGGTTGCGGGGGAGTGGGGATGGGATACTGGAAGGGGGTGAGGAAATTTTGAAGGAAAAAAAAGGCTTCATAGCCTTCCATATGACAGTTCGACATGTGTTATTTTCGCTTTTAAAATATTGAATATGCATTATTTCATAATATATATGCAGGTCCAATACAAATTTTTGCTAAAATTTGAACTTGCAGGGGGTAATGGTAGTTTCATTTCACAAAATCTCTGTGTATTGGTAGTTTTCATAAACCTCGAGGGAAGTAAATGTAATTTACCCTTCTTTTTTTTTCCGCAACAAAATGGACAAGTGTAAATTTGACCAAATCAGAGGAGGTAAATGTAATTCACCAAAAATTAACTTGTTTGGTATCCACTTTCAAAATATATTTTGGAATGTTGTTTATTTCACATTTTCAAATGTATTTTGAAATGTATTCCAAAATATATTTTGAGATATGTATGGTATTGTTTGTATGTGGCGGCATGCGGCGGTCCGGTGGTGGTTTAGTGGCTGGGGTGGTGGTCCAGCCACAGCAGACAGTAGTCCGACCTAATGCTTTTTAAAAAATTACTTTTCAAATTGCATCCAAACAACACATTAAATTCTAAAGTGAGATATTATAAAATACTTCAAAATACCTGTTCTCTTGTGGCTTTGGTAGAGAATCATCACTTTTTTTTTCCAAAACTTTACACAAAGAAACAACTTTATTTTTTTAACAATTTAAAATTAAAATTTTAAAATTCCCTCTAAATACCTACTCACATAAATTCAAAAAAAAACACAATCATTACACTTTTTTATCTCTCTCCTACACAATTTTCCAAAAAAAACTTCCCTCAAAAAAAAAAACTTCCCTCTAATAAAATTTCCTCTACCAAAACCACAAGAGAACAGAGCCTAAGACCCACATTTTTCATATCAAAACACATTGAAATGTGCTTCCATGGGGCTCCCATCCTCATTTAGATCCCTTTCTTCTCATTTATTGATTATTTTTAAAATAAAAAAAAATGAATAGATAAACAACAAAAGCATTCTTTCTGGAGTTCTTTCTCAGTTCCCAGCGGAAAGTAGAAGACAGAGGCAGAACAATGAAGAAAACAGCGCAAGCATGGTTCTCCGGGGGACCAACTAATGATCTCCAGAAAGCGCCGCCGTCTCTATTAGCCGACTGGAATGCCTACGCAGCTACAAGGGACAGCGAAGAGTCTTCTGAATCTTCTTCATCCGCTTTAGGGTTTGATCTGGAAGCTGCTGCCAAAACCGCCGGTGACAAAGTTTCCGGCACTTTCAGTGTGTAAGAATTATAAATTTATTCGAATTTTCAATTGAACTTTGAATTCAAATTTGTGGCACTGAAAGCAGTCAATGTGTATTCTTTGATTGATTAGTTTTGGACTCTGTGCGTGTTTAACTAGGATTCAGGATGCTTTAAATGGTAAATTATGGAAGAGTAGAAGTTACTAAAGTTTTTTCGTGTGGGATGTCTGTGATTTTTTTGGGGGTTTTCTCTTAAAGTTTGTTTCCTGTTAAGAATTATTTGGTGGGAAATGCTTGTTTAGTACCAGACGATCCTAGCTTGTAGAACATGGCATTTGTATGGATCTCTTTTGGAAATTGTTTCTCTGTGGTGCTGAAGCTCTGTTATCGATTTTTGGAGTTACCTTTCTTGAGGTGGGACTTATATTTGACAGAAGCTACAGAAAATAGGTGCAATCAAATTGGTCTTTAGACGATCATGAATTAAGGGTTTCTGCTTTATGAGGTTTTCCAAAGGGTTTTAACAATAGAGTGGCCTATGCTTTGGTGTTTAGTCTGGAGATAGCAGGTGAGTTTCACAATTTTTTTGGTCGTACCTCTCCCGTGGTTTGGTGCTTTGTGGGTTTTAATTTGGATTAGCATAGGTTAGTATCACATGTTGTATATGGTAGATGAGGCATATGGGCCTTGTCTCTAATGAGATAAGTTTGAAAATTTGCTGCCTTTGTATGGTGTAATCCTAGAAGCCAGATTCTTTTTTGTTTTAGCAGATAGCGTGGAAAGGATTAAACTGAGAAACACTGGGAGAAGGTCAGGAGATTTATAAAGAAAGAATGACTTGTATGATGGCGCAGAGATATCTAATTGTCAAAAAGGGGTCATGTTATGTCAGCTGTAAAGTTGTGTGGCAATGACAAAGTCTAAGCTTGCAAGGTTGGATATTACTCTTTTCTTGGAAGTCTTTCTTATGCTTATACCCCAGCTTTATTTTTGATTGGGTTATAGCAAAAGTGACCTGTTTATGCTGCCTTATGTATCCTCTACAATTAGTTCTTTGATTTTGCTACTGATGAACGAGATTGGCAATATGGTTATGAACATCATGTTAGTAATACCACTATTCTGTTCCTTTATCCTTCTTTATTCATTTAATTGAGTTTTTTATGCTTATTTCACTTTTTAAAATTTTGAGACCCCCCTTATACCATGCCTTGCACAATCAAAAAGTTATGTTTATTGTGCTTGAAGTCCGTGTTCTCATGCAAGAAAGTGGTTGTTTCTGTGTGGCTTTTAGTCTTAAGTAATAGTACAGTTTAATAACTTGATTAGTAGTCCTTGAAGTTGAGGCCTTGGTCCTAATTGGTCCCTCATGTTAAAAAAAGTGTATTTTTAACCCCCTAACCTGATTTTAGCATCTTAAAAGGTCCCAAGCTGATAATCCGGCCTATTTTTCCTTTTCACTGGTTAACATGTGCAGTGCATGAGCTTCAGCAGGGGCAGTACTTGAAAAGAAAAATATATCTTTGGACTGACCCGCTTTTTCACCACCTCTCACCCTTGCCTCCTTATAAACCGCACCCTCACATTTATTGGACTTTTGTGGCTTCATTCACAACCAGCCTCCTTTGATTCACATAGTATTTCAACCAAAATTCACATAACTTTATAAATTTCAACTGCAACCGATGCCATTCTCACTATAATTCAACTACATTGATAATTGTCATAAGTCAAGAACCCGAATTGCCAAATTGATCAACTGAAACACCTTCTATTCCTCACCCCAAAAGCAATGCCACCACCTCTCTCTGCAACCTCTGCCACAAACCCATTTCAGTTCTGTTTCTATCTCACCCTTTCTGAACCTCCAATTACCCTTTTCTTCATTATTTCTATTCACAAGACCTCAAAACATGGTTCCTCAACCTGCCCCCAAATCTATGCCAGCACTACTCCAAAGTTCAGATATTTAAGGTACAAAATCACCCCTAATTATCCCCAAGTTGAGGCCTTCCCGGTTCAAGAAGAGCTCGTTAAGTCTGATCATAGAGTTCTGATTGTTCATGGGTTTGGGTGCAGCTGATATGCTTGGAACCCTCAATACGTTGTTGCTTAACCTGCCCCCAAATCTGTTCCTGCACTACTCCAAAGGTCAGCTATTTAAGGTACAAATCACCCCTAATTATCCCAAGTTCAGGCCTTCCCGGTTCAAGAAGAGCTCATTAAGTCTGATCATAAAGTTCTGATTTTTCATGGGTTTGGGTGCAGTTGATGTGCTTGAAATTGTTAAATCTTTAGGGCTTGAAGGGGTTCAATTTATTGCTGTTAATTGACTGGGTTCCCAGATTTCCAATAAGTTCGTGGTTGTGATGGAAGAGAATGTGGGTGGTGGTGGGGTTTTAATGGGATTTTGGTTTATAATGAGATTAAGGAAAAATGTCTATACTGGGGATTTGATTCGCTGATAGATAAAGGGCATGTTAATTATGATGATAATGAGACTCAGGTTTTGAAAGTAGAGGTTGTCAAGTCTATTGAATTAGGTGTTCAGCCATGTGATCAATGAAATGGGATTGGCACCTGTAGACTTGGCAGGAGATCAGCTGTGGAAATGGTGGAGGAGGTTAATTACAATTTGTATTTGTCTGAATGGGGTAGTTTGGATGAGGTGAAAGGCTTTTGTCATAATTTTCTCTCTGCTTGGGTAAAAGCTTGAAAGGGAAGAAAGATTGGGCCGTTCAAAATTTTTTAAATTTTTTTTCAAGCATTTCCTCCTGCAAAGCTTGTGCCCAGGGCTTGTTAAACAGCAAGGAGGAAATATTGGCTGTATTATCTGTTTGAGGCCTTTTAAAATGCTAAAATCAAGAGTAAATTGCACCAATAGTCCTTGAACTTGACCTCTCAACTCGTTTTAGTCCCTAAACTTGAAAATTGCTCATTTTGGTCCCTAACTCAATTTTATGTTTTTATTTGGTCCCTAACACCATTTCAGTCAAATTAAAGGCAGCTGCATGCGAGCACGTGCAATACACGTGTCCAACCGAAGGCACTTTTGGAACAAAATTTGGAGAACCTTTTAAATGATTTTTTTAAAACAAAAACAAGACCAAACATTATGTCCCAAACATGTGAGGCCGTTGATTGCATATGATTGTTGTAGGTGGGGGTGACTTTCTGTTTTTCTTTTGTTTTTATTTATATAATATTCGTTTGAAGTGGTCTTCTTCCAAAAGTTTCACTGGTTGGATAAACGCGTATTGCATGTGCTGGCCGGTGACTACATTTAATGACTGATAGGGTGTTAAAAACATAAAAATTTAAGTTAGGGAATAAAGTAAGCAATTTTCAAGTTCTGTGACTGTTTGTGCGATGTACTCGAAAATCAACTAAGGGGACAAGAATATACATTTTTGAAGATGAGGCACCTATTAGAGCCAAGTTATCAAGTTCAGGACTAACTCAAAGTTACTAAACCTAGTAGTGCAAATTCTTCATCACAATGATCGTTTATAAAATTGCAATGAAATCCGCCAGTTTGCAAATAATAGGGGGAGGGGGTTAAGTGAGAAAAATCTGCTTCAAAATGATCAGAAACAAGCAATTGCCCTCATGGTGTCAAGGTTTCCTGTGTATGTTTCATTTCAATGTCAATGGAAATATGATCAAGCTGAGCTATTGAAAATTCATATTCTTGGTATGATTATATTATAGATATGCTCTAGCTGAGGAATGCAAGCGTGGTGCTGGCTTGTAATTTTACACTTGAATAGCATTACAATGGAACCGACAACAAAGTTTTTAATATGTTTTGCTTTGTTGGCTACCAACTTGGTGTTCCTTTTTAACTCAACCTAATGCTTAACCTGGAATGCTATTTTCATTTGACAGCCTAAGTTCTAAATTCTAGATTATAGATTATTGGTAAAGGAGACCCAGTATGCTGTAGGTCCCATAGTAAAGGAAGCAAAGTTTGATATGGATCGCAAATATTATAGATGGAAAAGTTTACGAAGAGAATATGAAGTGTATAAATGTCAGGTGTAAATTTAATATTTGTTTTGATAGAATCAATGATTTTCTTTCTATTAATGAATTCCTTGACAAACAGATAACAGTCATTCAAATGTACTTTTACCATGGATAAATTAGCAAAAAGAAGGAAACATCTGTGCAAATATTGCATTTCTGTTACTGAATTTTTTGTTTCTCTTTCATATTACTACACGTGTTTTACATGTGCTAGTTATTTCACAAAGACAATTAATATCTCATTTTCACATAAACTGGGATGATCAAAGCTCTATTAAAGGAACTGAGGTTCCGTTGGTCATGCTACATCAAGATCCTTTACATTGACCAAAAAAAATCTTGTCAGTTTATTTCCCAGACATGCCCTGAGGTTCTTTGTTAATGGTGTCTTAATGGACCAAGAGGATGCCAACTATTGTGAGAAGTATGCTTGTGTTTTCAGAAAGATAAGAAGTGTTAAGAATTATCTTTATACTGTTCTTATGTAAATTCACTTCACGTGTGACCTAGATGGAACTCATTTGTCGAAACTAAGCATTTTTCGTAGTTAGGTTGTTTGATAGGTTGTTTCTCAAGCAGTAACGTGACCTTCTGAATTAGAAACCTGTGTTTGCTGCTATATCTGCTTCTGTTATGTTGATGTATCCGGAAATTGAAATTCTTTGCTTACCGCTTATCCTAATTTTATTCTCTTGTAGGGTATCTAAAAGAGTGAGGGACCTGCCTGGGAGTTTTCAATCGACCACAAGTAGTGTTCCTTCAGGGAAGTCTCTTGTGTATTTTGCCTTTTTTCTTGCTTGTGGAGTGTTCTTCATTGTAATAGCAGTCTCCATATTTCTTCCGGTAATGGTGCTAGCACCTCAAAAGTTTGCTATCTGCTTTACAATGGGCTGTGGGTCTATAATCGGCTCATTTTTTGCTCTTAAAGGTCCAAAAAATCAGCTTGCACACATGATGTCAAAGGAGGTAAACTGTCTAATTCATAATTTGGAACTTCATTTTGCATTTGGTTTGTGGTCAAATTTGCACTGCCTTCTCTGATCTTTTGCTGCTTCTCTCCTTTCCAGAGACTTCCTTTCACAGTGGGATTTCTGGTCAGCACAGTAGGAACAATTTATGTCTCCATGGTGCTTCATAGCTATATTCTTTCAGTTTTCTTCTCTGTGCTTCAGGTATGGAATATATTTTTTTGCTTCTTGTTATTCCTCTTCTAGTCTGTTGCTTAATGAAAAATTACAATATGGGGTTGTCTTTAACCAATGTGCTGTCATCACAAGTGTTATGGAAGAATTTTGTGGAGAATTCACGCCCTTCTATTATGGGAAAAAAAAAAAAACTGTAATTCCTTTTTCTTACCTTCTTGAGAATCCAAGCCACTTAGCATTGTCAGTTGTGTACATGAAACCAAAAATCTCCTTATTTTACTCTTGGAAAAATAACCCGACTGTATATTCCTGAATGGTTAGTGTGACTTCTTCAGAATGCAAAATTGTTGTTGTAATGTGTTATAAATTATTCGTTTGGATCATAAAGTTTTTATGAAACGGGTATGAGACTGAGGTATATCATATATGCTGAGAAAACTGTCATCAATGAAAGTGAAAGTAAACTTCATGCTACATTCTTGTTAGTTCAAGAACCTGTAGATATGATAGACTTGATTCACATAGAGCCGACACTGCAAGTCACTTATAAGTTATAACTAATTCCTGAGATAATAATAGTGGATCATAATGTTTCTTCCAGTTTCTATGTTGGTGCAGAGCTATTTTTTCCCCTCATACCTGTGCATTAGCTTCGTCATGTTGGCTCTCATACCTGAGTCCAAGGCTGCACTTATTGCATATGTGATGTTCCCAGTTTTAACAACATATGAGCGCTTGTATTAGTTTGCTTGACCTTCATTTCTGTCCTAAGATTAAAGACTTTGGTTGCAGCTTTTCATTAACTATAACCATATAAGAAAGGACTAACTCCATATTCCCCCATAATAAGCAAATACGGACACCATCTTTTTTGACTTGGCCAAATAAAAATAGGAAAGGGGGGGGGGGGGGGGGGGTGGTGGGGGTGGTTTGTATTATAAACTGTATCTCTATATCTAGGCTGCCATTACCATGATTCATAATACCTGTGTTATCTTGCTAATAGCCTTGGATTTGACAACAGTCGTTCTCCAATTGTTGGAACCCGAATAAACAAACCAAACAAAGGAGATATCTCCATACCCTTTCTGGGTGTAAATCTTCGGTTTTTGGTACCTTTGAGTTCGGCTAGGTAACAGAAGGACTTCGTTGTTTTTTAATCTATGCTTTTCATCTTTACAGGTCATTGCACTGTCATATTATGCAATTTCTTACTTCCCTGGAGGATCGGTCGGATTAAAGTTTCTTTCCTCAACCATTACTTCATCAATACTAAGATGTTTCCGAAGGTGACTGTGAAGTCCAGTTTTTCCTATACATCTTTTGGACCATTACTACGTCTTTTTGACTTGGGCTGCTAATACTGTAATTTACATTGTTTAATTTAAGGAACTGTTCTTGGTGCAGCTTGTAGTTCTATCTTGAAAATATTAGGATTCTCTCTCTCTCTTTTTTTTTTTTTTTTTTTTTTTCCTGATTTTTGTCCCAAAAAGGGATCAACACTTTTGGATGTAGAAAAGAGGCAAAAAATGGCATGATCTTGTTGTATGGTAAAACCATGAATGGGTTTTTCTTTAGGCCTAATTATCTTTTGCCCCCATGTGTTATTGGGTTTATGTGACTTTTGCCCTCTCAGTTTATAAAATGAATCTTTTGTCAAAAGAGTAAAAATTATTAATGTCCATACTATCCTTTGCATTTGATTGTATCATGACCGTGTGATTCATTTTTTAACTTTTCTTTCTTTATTTTGGTTTTTTTTCCCTTTCTTTTTCCTACAGTTTTTGTTTCTCTCTCTGTGTTTCTCCAGAGAATTCACGCAGATTGTTCGCAAACTTCTTTTCATTATCATTAATTAAGAACCCTTTCCTAATTTTTGGCTCAAATTCATCCCCATCATTTTGGCAATTCAGTAATCCCCATCACTTTTACCCGGAGAGAATGGGGAATTTGAGGAATCTTCCTCTGGATCAATATACTAGGTCCAATCTGATCTTCTCTGCTCGCCGCGGGGACCATGATTTCGATTCCCAATTTCTAGGGCTTCTGTATGGAAGATTTTGCTCGGCTAACTGGCGCACAGTGATTGATCAGTATTACGACAGGTCTGCCGCCGCATCTCCGCGCTCTCAGCCATGGCCGTGGGCATCTCCACCGACCAGATTCGAATCTCTGGTCTCATCATTTTTTTGTCGACCGTAGGAATTCTTGGACCCCGCTGCTGTTTCTCTGCTTGCCCGCCGAATAGACGTTGATGTCTTCCGCTCCTGTTTCTGGTTGCGGCCGGACAAGATTTTTAGAATATCGGCCGGCAGGAATATGAAGCGCCTGGCGGATAGAAACCTATCTTCAGATGAACGGGAATTGCATAACTTGGTGGCGCAGCAATCAGATCTGGAGCAGTGTCTCCATTTGTTTGGTTCCCGTTCTGCAGTTAAATTCTCTGGAGAAACAAAAGGAAAGAGAAGAAAAAACTGTAGGAAAAAGAAAGGAAAAAAAAGAAGAAAAGTTAAAAAATTAATCACACGGTCATGATACTAACAAAGGGTAATATGGTCACTAAGATTTTTTACTTTTTTGACCAACGGTCAAAGATGGCAAAAGACTCATTTTATAAACTGAGAGGATAAAGTCACAAAAACCCAATAACACTTGGGGGCAAAAAATAATTAAGCCTTATCTCAATTAATCATTTTTGGGGTATTCACTGTAAAATCAATGTTATTTTTGTCATTAACATACTTTTTTTTTCTTTTTCTTCTCTCTCTTGTTAAATGGTACAAAATGGGGTTGTCAATTCTTGACACGATATAAACATATTATGGTTACAAATGTTGTCACGGGAAATTAAAAGAGTAAGGTCAGTGTTAAAAATGTTGACTTGACTCGCCAACCTGAATCCGTAAATATGGACACGATTAATTTCTAAATACGACATACATCTGACACGATATAAAGAAGTAAAAGTGAAGCCTTGGTAAGTTCATGGGTTAAATGAGTTGACGTGAACTCTCCAACTTGAACCAATAAATGTGACCACGAGTAATTTCTGATCCGACACGATATAAACAAATTAAAATTAAGTCTTGACGAGTTCATGAGTTAAATCAGTCAACACAAATAAGATGAATAATTAAACATGTTAAATTAGGATTGGAGCAGTCTGATTGCACAAAATGTCTATTTTGAATATCACAAGTGTGAAATGTAATTGATTTGGTGTGATGTAATTAACTAAAGTTTTCTAACAAGCTTCTCTTTTCTTCTTGCAAACTTCTAACAATCTTCAGCAGACTGAAACTTCATCCATTAATTTCTCCAGAGATGTAATCACAGGGCATTTTTAATCAGATCATCAACAAAACATTTGATGGCAGCAGAGGAAGATCCTCCTTCCAAGAGGGATAACCTAATCTTCTCTTTCATTTTCTTAACCTTATTTCTAATTCCATTCCCTTTATCCATCAACTCCCTGATTTTGCCTTCTATAAAATCAGCACAAACAAGATCAGGATTCCCATTTTTGAAATCTTTGCTGTAATCAATTTAATCTCCACAGCCATCTCCAACTCCTTCACCATTAGAAATGCATTAACTTGCTGCTCAGCATAGAGTGGCCAAGTAGCCATTGGCACACCAAACCAAGCACTTTCCAAAGTTGAATTCCAACCACAATGGGAAACAAAGCCTCCCACTGCAGGATGTGATAGAATCTCCACCTGTGGTGTCCAGCCAATGATTTTTCCGACATCCGAAGTTCGGCTTAAAAACCCTTCAGGCAGTACATCTTCAAAGTTTTCCTAGTCACTTGGATATGCTCTCTCCCCTAAGGTGGGGATTTCCTGAGGGACCATAAGAACCGGTGCCCACTACGCTCGAGTGCATTGGCGATTTCCCTGACTTGGTTTTCGTAGAAGCTCCCTCCACTTCCGAAGCAAAGGAACACAACAGAAGAATCAGGTTGAAGATCAAGCCATTTCAGAATCATCTCAGTTTCTTGGCTAGCTTTAAGATTCAGAATGCTCTACAGGATAGATTGGTGGGATGTTCTTATCAATACTTAAAGCCTGGATTGCAAATGTCTCTAACTCGTTAAAAGTATTGATTATGATCCCCTTTGTCTCCCTGTATCGCTTCGCCAGATTGAGAAGGATTAAGCTATCTTCTTCCTTCTCGAATAAAACAGAAGGCAGGACATTCACTGGAACAGGATTCATGTGAGTAGGAAAACCAATCTCACTTCTGAATCCTTGTAATCAGAAACATCCACCCGAAAATCATCGCTGGGACTCTGCAAATGTAACACAAGGCCAAGCATTGCAGCTCCAGATGTGTAGTAAAGATAGGAGGGAACTCCAAATTCATTGGCCATATCAATCATGGATGCAACTAACATGTCAACAACAACTCCTGCAAGAAATGCTGATTCAGAATTCGAAATTCTGGAAAGGATTTCCCTCACATGGACCTTATGAGCATCGACGAATTTGTGTAAAAAAGTGTTTGGATAACTGAGGAATGAAGAGTGATCTTTCTGAGGCAAATCGACAAACTTGACCCTCGAATCGGAGGATTGAGAGAGTGATTTGGTGTGGACAGCAGCATTTGCATCAAAGTCGAACTTCATGATGAGGACTGTGATGTTTAACTCATCATTCTGATTAATAAGAAGCTTTGAAAGTTCAGCAATGGATGCTATGTGACCTGTGAATGGGGAAGGGATGAAAACTAGCTCAGCTTTCTTCATTTCTTTCATTCTCCAAGGCCAAATATTGCAGCTGCTTCAGTTACTTCATAAACAAAAGGAGCCCTTTATAGATAAGGCTGAGTTAAAGTTGTAGCCTCATTGCCACAGAAATACACGCACTTACGGATTATGTGAAAATTTTACTTGTTATCTGATGGAATTATAAGTCATGGCTTACATCATTGAGGTTGTCTGCATCTTTCATTCATTGGCAACCTAGGGATTAAGGGCTCCTTTAAGTTTGCATTTGGACTAAGCTATCATAATACTATCTAGTTAATAATGTAGTGGTGGATATTTGCAGCAAAATCTACCTTCTGAGAGAATATATTAATCGTGTTAAACTAGCCTATTCATAAAAAAGCATGCAATTCAAGTCATTAATTAGTGGACAAGTAGTGTATTTCTTTATCAACTTTTTTTTTTTTTTTTCATTTTCAGTTACCACTTTTTAAGGGTTTTTTTTTTTTCTTTCGTACTCGTCTTGGAGAGTATTATCGTCTTGCAATAACTAATGATTTGCATTATGTATGATGTCAACATTTAATTTGAATAAATTTATCTTTTCATATTTTGTCTCTTTCAACTGTCGATCAAATTAGATAAAATTTATATTTTAATATCAGAAGGAGTCAAAAGTAAATGACTAGTAACATAAAGGGGTTTAATGTAACCAAGTCTAGGAATGCTTTTGACGCGTGAGAATGAGAATTGAAATTGATGACATCTCATATTTGTACTTTAAAAAGTCCTTCCTTACGGAATTTTAGATTGTTTGAATTGTTGAGAAATGTCATAAATGATAAAATTGGTTATCAATTTTTCATTCTCATGTTTAGTTTTGGAAAATATCATGTTCGGTGTATATATCTTTGTTGATGAGATTCGATTACGCTAAATATTTACATTATCCAAACGAAAGAATTTCATTTTCTCGAATTAGTTGGAACATTCTCACAATTTTCATTTCCGCATGCCAGACGCACCCTCAAAATTTATCGTCTTTGTGGATAATTTGGAGCATCTTGCTGGTAATTCACATGTTCTGAAACCACATATTGCGAGAGAAAAAAAAAATCAATAATACACACACAGCTAACAATTAAAACACACATGAAAAACAACCAAATTGTAGCGCGGTTTAACCCATAAATGTTACTCCCACTCTTCCCATCAATAAGAAATTATAGAATATAACGATACAATTTATGTTTTCTTTCCCCAACATATAAGGGTTTTTTTCCCCAATATTTATATTGGGGCCAAAATTACCAAAATAGACCATTTTTTTTTTCATTCCCAAAATATAAAAAATGGAAAACGAATCTCCCAACTTCGTTTCCTTCAAGAATAACAAAAAAATAAAAAATAAAAAAAAATCTTGAAGAAAACGAATTCCTTCCTTCTTTTTTTTTTTTTATTAATTTCAAATTAATTTTTTCCTTTTTTGTTTTTTTATTAATTTCATTAATTCAAAAGAACCCCCATAATACGTTTTTGAGTTGTTATGAAAAAAACAAAATATAATTATATAACTGAAATTTTAAATTGTAATTTAATAAAATTTTAGATGAAGTAATTTACGACATTTTTTGAAATGGTGGTCAATTACCTTTGTCTTCTTTATTCTCTCCATTTTCTATATTATCGCGCCTGCCTAATCCCACTAGTATTCCCTATGCAAGCTCATTTAAACTAAAAACAATTAAAAATGGAAACATCAATATCGGTCTAATGTTATTTCTCTTTGAGAGAAACGAATTTATGAGTTTTGTTTTTAATGGAATTAATTATTTTAAAACATAAACGTGTGACTAAATTTTTAAAGATAAATAAATTCCCCAAATTCATTTATACGGAGATTTTATGTATTTCAAAAAATGCCGTAAATTACTTCTTCTAAAATTTTATTGAATTACAAATTAAAATTTCAGTTATATAATTATGTTTTGCCTTTTTTTTATTTTTTATAACAACTCAAAAACGATTTACGGGGGTTCGTTTCGAAAACCCTAAAATTTGTTTTTCATTAAATAATATTTATTTTTTAAAAATGAATAAAAACTTAGAAACATGTTGGTGAACCGTTTTCAATGAAAATAATTATTTAATTTTTTTAAAAATTCGTTTAAATATAATTATTTTTATTTATTTTAAAAATCATTTTCGTGGAATTCGTTTCTTAATGAAATTAATAAAAAACAAAAAAAGAAAAAATTAATTATGGAATTCGTTTATTAATGCAATTACTAAAAAACAAAAAAGAAGGAAAACGAATGTATGGAATTCATTTTCAAAAGAAAACGAATTCCCTGCATTCGTTTTCAAAAGGAAACGAATGCATGGAATTCGTTTTTTTTTTAAAACGAATTCCATGCATTCGTTTTCTTCAAGAAATTTTTTTTTTGGTTAGTTTTGAAGAAAACGAAGTTGGGAGATTCGTTTTCAAATGAAAACGAATCCCCCAACTTCGTTTTCTATAGTTTGGGAATTTCAATTTTTTTTTGTTTGTTTTGGTAATTTTATGCCCCAAAAGTTAATATTAAGGTAAAAAAATCCAACATATAAAATTTCCTTGCTCAATTCTATTCTAACTTAATCCTCTCTTTTGTTTCGTACACATAAATTCAGCACAAATATTTTCCATTTATACTAAATTCCTATACGAAATATTTTATTGGACCATATTTCATAATCAATTTAGAGTTTGAACACTAAGCTAATTCTAATTGTATTTGAATTTTCGGCAAATATTTCAATAAATCCCTAATGCATCACCCAATGGTCAGATAAGTCTCTAACGTTACCTTTAAAAAAAATATGCCCCTGATATTATAAAAAAAGAACCAAATTAGCCCCCTCTTCATTAACCCTTGCTGACGTGGGTTCTTTCTATCTCCACTAGGTGACCACCGTAGCAGAGCAGCCTCCGAGCGAAGAACTCAACAATCAATGGCGATGGCTTCTTCTCCTCTGGTGTTCCTCCCGATCAAGGCTGGTTATTTTCACTTGTTTTAACTGCTGTGGTGGGAAGTTCTCCAAATGTGTTTTTAAGAATGAGAGTGATAATGAAAAGAGACTGAGCTAAAAATATTATAATATGATGATTTCTTTACTAGTTGATAATGATTTTGTGAGGGAGTTTGGGATATTGTTCAGGCTATGAATGAGAAAGTGTTTGTAGTGTCAAAGGCTGCATATCTTAGGGCTGTGGAAAAATTTGAAAAATGAGAACTCCTTAATGATGTGGAGAAGTTGAGCAAATTGTACGCATCAGGGTTGACTGATAATGCAGTCGAAAATCATTGTTATCGAGTTTGCAGGGTGATTAGACAAGACTTTAGGGGGGGGGGAGGGGGGGTGGCTAGTGTCAAAAAGTAGCTTAGAGAGTTGGATGTTGAATTTTCAAGCAAGTTGGTTTCTATGGATGTTGAGGTTTGGGTGGCTCCTTTAGAAACGCCGCTTGAGGGCTGCTCTGCTGTGGTGATTGCCTACGTGAAGGCAGAAAGAACCCGAGTTAGCAAAAAAAAAGTGATGTGGTAGAGCCAAGTCAATAAAAAATGGTGATGTGACGGAGGGCTAACAGAGAGAGGGCTAATTTGGCCCTTTTTTGTAATGTCGAGAGCTTTTTATGTTCCAAAAGTAACGTTAGAGGCTTATTTAACCATTGAGTGAAACATTATGGGCTTATTTGAACATTTTCCCTTTGAATTTTGAACAAATTCAACATCAATTCTAAATCAACAACATTAGAAAATGAGACTTACTTATTGGTTTCAATATTCCTCCATATGAACCTCAAACTCATTTTTGAAGTCATCAATAAAATATTTGATGATCACTTGTCAGTCCTTGTAAAACAAATTCTTCTACTTTGAATATTTGGCATAAATCTCCACCACTAAAGAATTTGTATGCACAATAATACAGACTATTGAATGAAATTATATTACCACTAACTTAAGCAGGCGCATATCTCACATTGGACGCTTTCTTCATAAAACAGTTGTAGGCCTTGAGATGTGCAATATCAACACATCAATTTTCATTTTCTCACCGTTCTTTCACAATGACATGTCCAAAATCTTTAGAGGTGTGCGTACAACTTGCACAATCTATATCACCAATTGGAGTTGCTCGTCTCTGATTTGTGTCTTTATGTTGTCTATTTTTAGGCTTTTATTGTTAGATCTCACGAGTTTTTATAGTTATTTTTGATGATTAGTAATGGCTTGGAGAAAGGGCCCAATAAAGGAGAATTACTACAAAAGATGAAGAAAAAAAAAAGCGAAGGTTCGCCAGCCCAAGTAGACCATCAACGCAGCGGCGAATCTAGAAGGCTACGGGTTATTCCATAATATTTTGGGAGTTCAAAACTGGACTTACATGATCCACAAGTGGTCCAACCCAGAAGAGGAGCCCATCTCACAACTGAAGAGGGTCCATCTGCACAAACGGATGCATGTGAACAGTAAATTGCGTGAATAGTAATTTCGCGTGAACAGTTCCACGTGAGCAGTAAATTCCAGAAGTTGAGATTTCCTTATTGTGCTGAAATTCTTAATTGTAATCTTTTGCAATCTTTTAGGAAGTGGAATCTTTTTACTATTAGGAAACTTTTAATTAGGTAGTTTTCTTCCATTACAAGTCAGTTATTTACTTTTCCTAGTATTTCTAGGAGATTTAGCAGGTGAATTTCCCCTATAAATAGGGAGCTCATTGTACGATTGTGAGGATCTTCGTACACCCCTCGTAGGGAGCTTCGGCTCCCACTGCCCCTCTCTTCCATTATAATATTAATTTCTTTTCTTTATGTTAAGTTTCTTTCTTTTCTTTAATTTAGTTTTATTGTTTAATTTTATTTTTTAGTTGAAGATTGATCAGCATTGTTCTTACAATTATGAGATCTAATCGTTTTTCATGTAATGCATGCATAAATTCCTTTTCACTCTGGGTGTATAAATTTTATTACTTGAATTTTTATGAGCCTGCGCAACTTGTTTAAATTCGGGTAGAGCCAATTAATCTGTCTCACTACTTCATGTCATTTAGCGGATAGGTTACTTAGTGGTGAAGTTACCTTCAGGTAATGCAGGGTAAAGGGTTTGTAATTCTAAACTGGTGACGCTGTGTCACGGGGCGCTATTTTGAATCACCAAAATGAGCGCGCCGTGAGGCAAGCAAGACTACCGCTAGCCAAGCTTCCGCCATTTCCCGCATCTGGGACTCGATCCCGAAGTACTTGTAATTAGCCCATCCGAATCAATGAAAATAGACGAAGGCTAACTCATAAGCCAAAGCTTGGTTTTCATTAATAAAAGAAAGAAAATTACAAGAAATAGCCAAGAGTTTAAATGGGTGGTGGGAACCCAACTCCTGCTTGCATTATATCAACCCACCAATAACTAGAAAGGCTAAAAATCAGAAGTGCCCTGAGGGGGGATCAAGGCGTACAAAATGGGTGATCTTGTGAAAGATCACCTGTCTAACTAAAACTAACATCCCCCAACATTACTAACTATTACAACATGAATAACTAACATAAATTAATATATACAAGGTTGGGCACCGTTGGATTCGGTCGTTGTGGTGCTGGGCGCTGGACGCGCTGAGGCTGGTGCGGGGCGGGCACTGAGGCTGGTGTGGGCGTGCGCGCCGCGCGCCTGGGCGCTGGACACTAGAGCGCTGGGGGCTGGGGCGCTTGGCCCATGGGCGCTGGGCGCGCTGCGCCGCTGGTGCGGGGCGCGCGCTGATGCTGGGACGGGGCGCGCGCTGAGGTGCTTGGTGCGCTGGGGCGCACCACTGGTGTTGGGCTTGGGCGCGCGCTCAGGCAGTGTTGTGCTGCACCATGTGTTGGGCGCCCAGTGCTGTCCGACATATGATGCGACGCGTCGTGCGATTCCGCTCCGTCGGATCTCAACTTTGAGCACGAGCTGCAACATGTCATTTTATGCTCATGGGGCATTGATGGGGTTGCGGGGTAAGCACTGGAGGTGCGCCACGTAACACGCTGGTAGGAATAACTAAAATCATGTTTCCCTAATTATTAATGCTGTTGGTACAGTTAATGGGTGGCGGCTTTTCCGGCTTGTTCTGTATTAATTAGAGTAGTAATTATGTCTGTGCTTATTCATGGTAATTGTTGATAAAGTATGGGGGAATTGGGTTGTGTCTGTAGATTTCTTATTAGCCGAACCTTCATAGACTATTGACACGTCTATGAAAAGCTAGTTTGAATTCACGGTGACCTATAACTGATTGATTTATATTTGCATGAATATATTTGCATCTGTGATCAATTGTGGGAACTTAATTGAGATTTATTATTCAACTAGGTGTTTTTATTAACGGGAGAAATAAAATTACCAGTCCATGTGGAGACGATCCTTCTTATTGCTATACTAGTTTTAAGTAGGTTTTTATAAATATTTTTGGTAGCTGAAACGACACCTATTCAATCTCAATACCATTTATGATGTACAACACATTATCGTATATTAGATTTATAGTCATTCTTTTTTTCAATCTTATTTTACTATTCCTATTTATCTCCATTAAATTCTTCAAGTCATCTTTCATTATCAGCATTTGCTCTGGATATAATTCTTATTCCAATAGTAATAACACTTTACATTGTCGTAGTCTCTCAACCATTACTTTCACAGAACATCTTCCTCGTGAACTACTTCTCCCTTAATTAGAGTCCTTAGCAATAGCTAGTGTTTCCACTCCATCCGACATACTTTTCTTTCTCATAATTTTTTCATTCTCCCTCAATTATGTGACCATATCACCAGAGGTTGTCTTTCTAACTAGCGTTATTGTTTACATCAACAGTTTATTATAAGATAATGGCAAAAAAAAAAAAAAACTACAGATTAATAGCTTGTTAAGAAAATATTAATTACCAATAGTTATCCGTGATTTGATCAAATTACCAACTAGCTAGTTTTTGTCGAATTAAAAAGATAAATATAAATTTCAGGAGACATTGATAATTTGAATGATGTAAGGGGTATCGATAGCATTTCCAAATTTGAAGATTGCATCGGTAATTTTTTCAAATCTCATAAGAGGAAAATGCAGTTAACTCTACTTATTAAGAACACAAATAGACAGTATAGTAAGAAAAAAAGGGAAAATTGTACTTTTGATCCCTGTTCTTTTTCTCGTTGCATTTTTGGTCCTGCTTTTTAGTGTCATAGCACTTGTAGTTCCTGTTCTCTTTAGGGTTTTGGCACTTTTGGTCCATGTGACTGGCTATTGAAGGTTTTTATTGACTAATTTTGTAAGTCAACGACAATTTTGTAAGTGAACAATATTTTTTATATTTGCATCACCACCCCCAAATGGCCTACAACAGTGCAACGACACTAAAAGAAAGACCAAAAGTGCAATAAGGGCAAAAATAGAGACGAAAAATGCAATTTTCCCTAAGATAAAAACTATAAATCTGTCAACCACAATGAAAATTTGGGGAAAGGTTATTGCCTCTCTTTTTGAGGCAAAAAGGTGTTCATTATATTATCAGAGAAGAAATGATGGTTTAAAAAATCTGGAGTTTCAGTCCAGATTTGAAAATCAACCAAATTTCAGAATACATAACAAGGTTTCATTAATTCGACATCACACTATTTATAAAGCATTTCACAGAATCAAAGGATGATCCTTTCTCAGCAAGGGCAGACCTGCTTTTCTCCTTCATTTCTTTCACCTTTTTTCTGACTCCATTCTCTCTATCCATCAAATCCCTGATTCTATTTTCAATCATTTCCGCACTCAAAATCTCTGTTTTTTCAGCGTTGAAATCTTTCCTGAAATCCATTTTAATCTCCACAGCCATCTCCAAATCCTTCACCATTTGAAATGCATTCACCTGTTGCTCAGAGTAGATTGGCCAAGTCGCCAGTGCCACGCCGGAATAAACACTTTCCACCGTCGAGTTCCAACCGCAGTGAGAAACAAAGCCCCCAATCGCAGGATGGGATAAAACCGCCACTTGTGGCACCCATCCCAACACTTTTCCGACCTCGGCGGTTCGCTCTTTGAACCCTTCCGGCAGGACTTCTTCCAGATCATCATAGTTGCTTGGGAATTCAATCTTATCTTTAGGCGGCGGCTTCCGCAGAGACCATAAGAACCGATACCCGCTACTCTCGAGTGCGTAAGCGATTTCCTTCACTTGTTCAGCATCAAAACAACCCAAAGTGCCAAAAGAGAGAAAAACAACTGAAGATTCTGGCTGGAGATCAAGCCATTTCATGATCATCTCCTTAGTTTCCTGATTTTTTCCAAAGGTTTTGTTGAGATTCAGGAGAGGCCCAATTGGATAAACAGGGGGGATGGTCTGATCATCGCTTAATGCCTGCAGAGCATGAGATTCTAATTCGAAGAAAGTGTTGATTAAAATTCCCTTCGTTTCCCTGAATCTTACTGCCTGATTGAGCAACATTTCGCAAGCTCCATTCTTGTCGAAGAATACAGAAGGCAAAACCGAAGGCGGAACAGGGTTGATATAACTTGGAACACGCAACAAATCGTTTGAATTCTTGTATTCCGTAACGTCTTCATTGAAATCATCCCTCAATCTTTGCATGTGGAAAAGAAGGCCGAGCATCGCCGCCCCAGATGCGTAGAAAACGTACGACGGCGCTTTAAATTCGTTAGCCACATCAATCATGGAGGTGCAGAGCATGTCCACAATAAGTCCGGCGAGACTAGTCGTCCCTGAACCGGAGATCTCCGCGAGAATTTCCCTCACGTGTGACTTGTGAGTGTCGATGAATTCGTAAAGATTCATAAAATCTGTGACCTGGGAGGATTCATTCGGGCGGAGCTCCACGAACTTTACTGGCGAATCGGGCAATTCTAAAAGGGACTTTGCGTAGCTTGCGATGATGGGATCGAAGGGGAATTTAAGAATGAGCACTGTGATGGACAATTGCTCATTTTGCTCGCTGAGAAGCATTGCTGCTTCAACGGCCGGCACCAGGTGACCCATTCCCGGTGCGGCAATGAAAACCAGCCCTGCTTTCTTCATTATTTCTTCGAAAAATTATCTGTTTTGATTGAATTGCTTGGCTCTGTTCCTTAATCCTTAAACATGGCGATTTATAAATATCACTAAATTAAAACATCTTAAATTTTGTAAGATAAGGAATATAAAATTCTTCCTTGCTCACCACACATAAATCCTCTAGGAAAAGGCAACTAAGAACAAACAGACACAAACAGACGCACTATAATGTTGTAGATTGCCCAAGTGAAGTCATGGCTTACGTCAAGTATATTATATATTTAAGTCGTCTTATTTTAACTACGGCAAATTGCATTTACCCTCCCCATGCTTGATCAAACTATGAATCAATCCTTGAAGTTTTTTAAAATTACAAATATATCCTCCTAATTTTGTCATAATTATAAAATCGATCTCTGTTAGTAATGATTGAGAAATGAACATGTACTTTCACTAATAGATCCATGATCGGCTCGATAAATGTCTCTGTTCGAACTTTCACTAGTAGGTTCCCCTATGATAAAAGGGCAGACTAATAGTGCGAACTTTCACTAATAGGGTGAACTACATTTATCTCCCCTATGATAAACAAATGATGAACAGAATTTTAGATTCAATTATTTTATAAATAATCAGAATTTAAACACTCTAAATCTTAGCTCAACTCAGTTCGATATCATCTTTGAAGTTAGTAGAAAAAAATAAACATAAATCAAAACACTTTTGAATGGTCCAGGAAAGTATTTGTATTTTAAAGGAATTACAAGGACTATTCGTAATTTGACCATAAGGTAAATGTAGTTCGCCCTTTTAACTACAAAAAAAATTTGTATTTGACGGTACAACTGTTCGACGCAAGTTTGTTTACGCACGAACGAATGTTTTTTTTCATATAATTTTACGAACATATGACATTTTTCCTCTAAAGAAAAAGTGTCAAATTTAGCCTTAAAAGTATCGCGTTTATATTATGATGTAGTGAATTTAACTGCTAATGTGTTGACTGTCTCTATAAAAAAGATATATCGCGTAAAGCCTTTGATGTATCGTGTATTAATTTTAAGGGTAGAAGTCATGTTTATTTAAAAAATAGCGCATGTGAAATAAAAAGTAGTTGGGTGTCCGGTCAGACCTCAAACTTGGGCTTTGCCCAATAGGCTTAAAACCCACGAAAATAATCAAGTGGATGGGGTATAAATATGTGGACAACGGTATAATTATGTCGATGGAGATTTATGCAGGTGTAAGTCAACAAAGATCCTCAATAGTGGATAGAAGTTGTACCATTCGTTGAAGGCGGTCAAAAACCATTTGTGAAAGGAGGTCAAACAGTGAACCATTCATGGAAGGCGGTCGAAAGTTGAACCATTCGCCGAAGGCGGTCGGAAGCTGAATCATTTTTGGAAGGCAGCTATCCGACAGTGGATGTTGAATCAGATTATGAAGTAAATTATTATTAATGGGCGGGAGTAACAAGCAATTATGAGGGTAGTATTCAAGGAACGAGTTGATGACAGTTGTAACAAAGAAGTAAAGACCCCGATATGGTTACAAAGAAGTAAATGCTCAATGGCGGTAACAAAGCAGTTAGGTAGCAGTTACATTGAAGTCGAACGGACAAATGAGGCAAATATACTCTATAAATATAAAGGGAAAAACTCTAAATAAAGGTAATTGATTCTACCTAAACTACCTAGTTCTATATGATTCTACTATAATTCTGCTGAAATGAAATATATAAACTCTTGCTCTTACTAATTTGAGTGTATGAGTAATACATGGGGGATTGCCCCGCATTTATTAGGTCACTCATGGGATCCAGGAGACTACCAGAATCCAAAGGGAGAACAACCGGACTCAATTGCTGCCAGCCAGATTTCGCTTCTTAAGTAGTGTTTATTTCTTTTTCTTTCTTTTCAGTACCAATTAAGTGTCTATTTAAAAATGCATGTAATTAATTAAAAAGTAATATATATATATATATATAAAGTATTGATTTTAAAGATAAAGTATTATTTGTTTAAAAAAGTAACAATGTAAAATAAAATGTATTACCGGTTTGTACCCGGAAAAAAAAGCGTGCGGGTGTTGGAGTTTCCTGTCGAACATTCCTGTATGACGGGATCACTGTTCTCTTTTAACTACTAAAGTCAATGTATTTTGTGTCAATGTTATTATTATGATTAATTATATACATACAGTTATTATCTTAGTTGTTAAAAATTTAATACAAAGTTGATGAAATTTTAAAAAAAAAGTATTATAAATTTTTTATGTTTTAATTAGGAATTACACACAATTATATTACTTTCTTCACAATAGAAAAAATCTATTCCTACAAATTTAGTGTCTTAATAGAAGGGTTATGTCTTTTTAAAAAATTTATTTCCTTTTCATATTGTCACTAGTATAATTATGTGTCCACAATTAATCCATACACGAGGTCTTATCATAGAGAAAAGTTAGATACTCCACTTGTCATAAGGGAAAAATAAAGAGTTTAATTTAAAAATATACAATAATTTATTTTTTTAAAAATAATAAATAAATAATTATTTACTTATTTAATTTCCACTTTATATTCCTATATTTTAATTTTGAACTATAATCATAAAGGTACTAAATAAAGTTTAATTTAGACAAAAAATTTCCTCTTGTTGAGACAAATAAGTAATAAATACTCCCGTTAATGGAAGAGTCATTTTTAAAAAAATTAAAAATTTTAAGGGTTAATTTGAATGTGAAATACTTGAATTGTCATTATTTTTTTTTGGCAAATGACCGCTACCAGCCTATCCTACCCCCTATTTTTATGGACCAAACTGACATTTTGATGAAAAATACTAGGGCTGACAATTCATCATATGACACAACCCGACATGATATAAATAAGTTAGGGTTGAGCCTTAGCGAGTTCGCATGTTATAGGAGTCGACCCGAATAATACGAATAATTAAACTGGTAAGGTTAGAGTTGAGAATATCGATAACTGGACCCTCCAACCCGAACCTAACACGAGTAAATTATACTAAACACAAAAATACCACACGAACCCGAAATGTTCGCGGGTTAGATGGGACACGAATAATTAGACAGGTAAGGTAAAGGTTAAACCCGAACACGACACAAATTGCCACCCCTTAGAAAATACTAGAAATAATTATGTTTAATCTTAAAATGTGTCAAATACAAAAATTGACCCTAATGTTTAACATCAATAATTTATTTTTCATATTATTTGAGTGTGAAATACCAAAATTAATTCTAATATGTGACATTATTCATTTATTTTTTAAAAAATTGGGATCTTATTTCTAAGATAAATTGTATATTGAGTTAATTTTGATATTTTGCGCTCAACTAATATAAAAAACTAATTATTTTTGTTAAAAATTGGGTTAATTTTGGTATTTACACATTCTAAGATTAAACATGATTATTTATAGGGGGGGGTTTAACTTTGTGTTTTTAAAATACATAGGGATAACTATCACTGAAGGTATTATATAGATTAACTATCATTTGCCCTTTTTATTTTATTTTATTGATATTCTTAATTTTTAAATTGTGAATTAATTATGAACTACACATAATTATAACAGTAAGAATATCAAATTTTGGAAAAAATAAAAATAAAACCCTTACATTAACTATTGTAAAATATGACTCTTAACTGAGACGGATAAAACAAATAAAATAAAGGCTTAATCACATTTTGCCCATTTGTGTTATCATATTTTACTATCAGCCCATGTATTTTAAAACCTAATACTTAATTTTCATATCATTAGTTAAACAAAATGAACTAAAAATTATCAAAATGCCCCTAATCTACGCATCATTTACATAATAATTTCTTAGTTATGGTGTTACTATTCATCACCGGCCAACACAACATCACTCTTTGGTCAATTCGATACAATAACGTTCTTCCTCAGGGTTGCCATTTGGAAATTCTTCTACAGTTATCATTCTTTCTGCATGTAGGATATTTGGGTCCTTTATGTGTTTATTTTATTTGATTGATGATAATTGAAATTCGTGTAAGTTTTTAAAATACGTGGAATTGATAGTAAAAAAATAATAACACAATAGGTCAAGGTAAATTAAGCATAAATAAATTCACTTGAAGATGCAAAACAGTGGTGAGTTGACTACTTTCTGAAGTTCAAAAAAAAAAAAAAAAAACCTACTTTCTTGGTGTGGCCCATTCCCCGTAAGTGAGGCCAGATTCTTATTACTTGGAGTCCACATATAATTGACCCTTTTGTTTGGATTGATGCCCAAGAAAAGTAGCTTCGTTGCCGTCGGTGTAATAAACAGTCCCGTGGACTTGTACAATATTGACTTCTATTTTGGCCTCAAGATTGGTCCCTTTACTTGTATTATTATTATTTTATTTTTTTTGCACAGGCTTTACTTGTATTATTGATTACATTCTTCTTCTTTTTTTCCTTTTTTTTTTTCTGTGTATTTATTAGAGGAAACTGGGAGATATATTACTTGGTAAATTCCGCACCTCCCCCTTTAAATTTTATAAAATTACTAATATTACAGTTAGTCTTGTATGAAACTGATTCATGTATTTGATCACTGTTTACGTGAATAATACCGAGCATTGTTCACTTGAACAGTATGCTCTTTTTTTTTTTAAAACTGCTACTTGAACAAAACAATACTGATACTTGTAAATAGTATAGTTGTGATGTGTATGAGTATCAGTAATATTTTGTTCAAATATCACTTTAACAATGAAAAAATTGATACTTGTGAACAGTAACAGTGATATTGTTCGCTTGTAGTATCATCAAAACTATTTTCAAGTATTACTTTAAGTGTGACCAAAACAAAACCAAAAAAAATAAGAAACAAATAAAGAAAATTTGAAAATGCTACTTCAGAAGAGTGAGAAATACAACAACTAATAAAGAGTAGCAATTCTATTCTTCAAGAGTAGCACTTAAGAAAGAAGTAAATGAATAAATAAAAACTAAAAATGCCACTTCAGAATAATAGAAGTGATACTCTAGTTCAGAAGTAGTATTAAAGACAAACTGAAATTAATAAAATAAAAAAAATGGAAAATACTACTTCAGAAGAGTAAATGTGCTACTTTAGAATAGTACAAGTGTTTCTCTTCACGGGTAGCATTACTACCCTTTTGGAGTAGAATAGCACTTAAGAAGAAAATGAAAAAAAAAAAAAATTTTGAGACTCTTGAAGAGTACTCATTCTTGCAATTCTAAAGTTTTACTCTTTTATACTAATTCAGGCTTTAACTCCTTACACCAATCTTGAGGGCAATAGAAGTCAATATTGTACAAGTCCACAACACTGTTAATTTATTACACCGGCAACAACAAAGCTACTAACTACTCCATTCGTATTATTAAAAGAGTCCATTTTGTAATACTAAAAATAATATTAGAAAGTAAACCCTTCTAACAGAATAGAGGGAGTAATATACTTGGGCCATGACTTCACTTTGGCAATCTACAACAGTGTGTCTGTTTGTGTCTTAGTTGCCTTTTCCTAGAGGATATGTGTGGTGCGCAAGGAAGAATTTTCCATATCTTGCAAACTTTAAGGTTTTCAATTTAAGTATATATATAATCGCCATGTCTATGGAACAGAGCCAAACAAACTGTATCTTTCCCCAGGAAATTAATTCAATCAAAGAAATAATGAAGAAAGCAGGGCTGGTTTTCATTGCCGCACCAGGAATGGGTCACCTGGTGCCGGCCGTTGAAGCAGCAATGCTTCTCAGCGAGCAAAATGAGCAATTGTCCATCACAGTTCTCATTCTTAAATTCCCCTTCGATCCCATCATCGCAAGCTACGCAAAGTCCCTTTCAGAATTGCCCGATTCGCGAGTGAAGTTCGTGGAGCTCCGCCCGAATGAATCCTCCCAGATCACAGATTTCATGAATCTTTACGAATTCATCGACACTCACAAGTCACACGTGAGGGAAATTCTCCCGGAGATCTCCGGTTCCGGGACGACGAGTCTCGCCGGACTTATCGTGGACATGCTCTGCACCTCCATGATCGATGTGGCAAACGAATTCGCAGCTCCGTCGTACGTTTTCTACGCATCTGGTGCGGCAATGCTAGGCCTTCTTTTCTACATGCAAAGATTGAGGGATGATTTCAATGAAGACGTTACCGAATACAAGAATTCAAACGATGCGTTGCGTGTTCCAACTTATATCAACCCTGTTCCGACTTCGGTTTTGCCTTCTGTATTCTTCAACAAGAATGGAGATTGCGAATTGTTGCTCAATCAGGTAGTAAGATACAGAGGAACGAAGGGAATTTTAATCAACACTTTCTTCGAATTAGAATCCCATGCTCTGCAGCCTTTAAGCAATGATCAAACCATCCCTCCTGTTTATGCAATTGGGCCTCTCCTGAATCTTAACAAAAGCTTCGGAAAAAGCCACGAAACTAAGGAGATAATCATGAAATGGCTTGATCTCCAGCCAGAATCTTCTGTTGTTTTTCTTTCTTTCGGCACCTTAGGTTGTTTCGATGCCGAACAAGTGAAGGAAATCGCTTATGCACTCGAGCGTAGCGGGTATCGGTTCTTATGGTCTCTGCGGAAGCCGCCGCCAAAAGATAAGATTGGATTCCCGAGCAATTATGATGATCTGGAAGAAGTCCTGCCGGAAGGGTTCACGGAGCGAACCGCGGAGGTCGGAAAAGTGTTGGGATGGGTGCCGCAGGTGGCGGTTTTATCCCACCCTGCCATTGGGGGCTTTGTTTCTCACTGCGGTTGGAACTCGACGGTGGAAAGTGTTTATTCCGGCGTGCCATTGGCGACTTGGCCGATCTACTTTGAGCAACAAGTGAATGCATTTCAAATGGTGAAGGATTTGGAGATGGCGGTGGAGATTAAAATGGATTTCAGGAAATATTTCAATGGTGAAACAACTGAGGTTTTGAGTGCAGAAATGATTGAAAATAGAATAAGGGATTTGATGGATGAAGAGAATGGAGTCAGAAATAAGGTGAAAGAAATGAAGGAGAGAAGCAGATCTGCCCTTGCTGAGGAAGGATCATCCTTCGATTCAGTGAATTGCTTTATAAATAATGTAATCGAGAGTATATCCACTTAATGAAACCTATATGTATTCTAAAATTTGGTTGTGTAATATGTTGATTCAAGGGATTTTTTTTTTTTTTTTTTTTTTGTAACATCCTATTAAGGAGGGGGTTGGGGACTCTTAATTAATAATGTGTAAAAAATATAAAAGAAAGGAGGGAGTCGTAATGAGTAACCTCCATAATACAATATGCAGAGAATTTAATTCAGTATGATTTTCGAGTTTACTATGAATATAATCTGGAATATTTGCATTTTTATTTCATATTCTTTCCCTAAATAGCAAATATAGTTCATATTCTCTAAAAATTAGTAAATATAGTCCACATTCTAAAAAACTAGCAAATGTAGTCAACAATCTTTTCTTCTTTTTTTTTTTTTTTTGCAATTGTAGTCCAATTAGTTGGAGTCAATTATCGCCATTGGACTAAAATTGCAAAAAAATGAAAAGAGTGTGGACCACATTTGCTAGTTTTTGAAGAAAACGAATTACATTTGCTTGTCTTTTTTGAAAAAGTGAACTATATTTGCCACCTAAGTAAAAAATATGGACTAAAAATGCATTTTTCCAATATAATCTACTTATGTTTTATTTTATTTTTTGTTGATTTCGAATTGACTAAATTTTTAGGTTTTTTTTAAACCATCATTTCAATTCTCTGATAATATGATGAAAACCACTTTGCCAAAAAAAAAGAGGAAAGAAAGAGCACCATCATTTTTGTCCCTCGCATTTTAAATGCCTTAAGTTCTTCACATTTCACTAGTTTCACATTTCACTAGTGTACTCTTTTAGTCTATCACTAACTCTCCATCCACTTTTTTCATCCAACAACTTGTTTAACTTTCAAGTGTTGACTAATAAAAGGGCAAAATTGGAAAGAAAAAGTACCCTTACTCTTTTGGGTTAATATGCTGCTTATTAGATTTTTTGATTTTTTTGTTACTATAACGATGGAAAAACTAAGCCAAAAATGGTTAACCTTTTGTGCATGTTTGGCCCCGAAAATTCCGATTCAGTTTTTTATTGCCTATAGTTTAAAAAACTCATTGTCTGGATTCTGTATTTTTTTGAATATGCATATGAATTTTTTTCCTATAGTTTAAAAAACTCATTGTCTGGATTCTGTATTTTTTTGAATATGCATATGAATTTTTTTCTTTCTATCCATGTATTTACTACATATGTCATGAAAAATCAAAGGATCTAGTTCAACTTTTTCACATTATGGCCGCAAAAGTATGATAATTTGGATCAATTTTTAATCAATAAAATATATTGATTAAAATGATGTGAAGTCACTGAAGTGTGAGACCAAAAGAGTACACTAGTGAAATGTGAATGATTCTTTTGAAGCATTTAAAATATGAGTGACAAAAAAGGGCATTGGACAATTTGTAAATGACCAAAGTGGTGGTTTGCACAAAAAAGAGAGGCAATAATGAATCTTTTCCCAAATTTTCATTGAAAGATGTTTATTTTTTCCTTACTATACTGTCAATACTGTCAATGTGCTCTTAATAAGAGTTAACTGTATTTTCCTCCTATGAGATTTGAAAAAATTACCGATCACCTTTTCAAATCTTAAAATAATATCAATACCCTTAAGCCATTCAAATTATTAACGGTTCCTAAAGTTTATATTTATTTATTTTTCTCATCTGATAAAAATGGGTTGGTAATTTGATCAAACCACTAATAAAGCTGGACCAAAGGGCCTGTTTATAGGAGAAGATGGCCTTTGTAGAGACAACGATGGTTGCATCCTCTATCATCTACCATTACCATATTGAACTTGTGGAAGCTCATCCTGTGAAGCCCGACCATACTATCTTCCTACATATGAAACATGGTCTAAAAGTCAAGTTCTGTAAACGAATCTAATCCTTGTAGAATTATGAATTCTTGGTGAGACATTATCGTATTAATATTTGAGAATGTCGTTTTCTATTAGTTTCAATGGCAATTTACTATTTGGCGATGGTTATGCGTATGTTCTATGGTATTGTATGGTGAGCAATCAATTTCCAAGTGAAGATCCTCGTGCATAGTGAATAATCAAATTCCAATGAAATAAAATCTTTAAAATAAACCCAAGCAACTTATAAGGAATCACTTGATTTAAGTTACATTTCATAATTCTTTGCAGATAATTGAGTAGCTATGACATTTATATATAATAATAAGAGTAATATATAATGTGTTTTAAAAATTTTATTTCAAAAATATTTGGACTCTATCATAAATGTCTTATCCGCTTCAATTACTGTTTAAGTTCAAGATAAATTTATAATTTTTACATAAATATTAATTATATAAATTCATGGAAGTTATTATACAATAAATATTTATATTTATGTATAATCCAAAAAATATAGTTTTATATATTTTCAATAATATATACAATTTATCTTATGATTATATATGAACTTATCTTACGACACAATACGTGTATTGTTAAATAAATCATCGTAGAATTATGAATTCTTGGTGAGACATTGTCGTATTAATATTTGAGAATGTCGTAGAATCTAACCGTAGTAGAAGTTTGTTGGAATAGGGCTATTCTGAACCTCATTCAAACTGATCGGGTCCATAGATGAAATAGGGATCGTATGTAATCAAGCAAACTTGTAGGGATAATAGGAGAAAAATTATGACTATGAGGTACTTTAGGCAAACTCGTAGGACTCACAGTGGAAACATGGCTACCATGTACCTCAAACATCTCTGGGGCCATTCCGACAGTTTCTGGGTTCAAGCTCTGAGATGTGACACTATTAAGGACAGTGGCTCTTGCTGTATCATAGTTAGTCCCCATCTTAGTACATATAAACCCAACCATCATCTTAAGATCTGTTTGACATTCATCGAGTTGGGCAGTGGTTTTCTAAAGTTTTCTTTTAGTTAAATCTAGTTCAGGTTTAAGCGACGGGCCTGTTTTGGGAAAAACATTTATAATACGGGCCCTGGTAGAATGGCCGCGAACATACCGGGGTGATCGGTCTTTCCCGTTGCCTTGACAAGAATGTCATTCCTACCCTCTGAAACTTTCTCCCCTTGGGACTCGCACAAACATAGAATTTCCTAAACGTTTTGCCAAAAATATGAAATGTAAATAGATCAATTATAGTTTTAATTATATGAGTAGCTTAAAGAACTGAAACATAAGAAAATGCATGGCGTAAACTTACAATTTCACTTCCAACACGACCAGTCTCTAGGGTAAAGTGTTCGCCTTTTTTGTTTGTGTGAGCCTGTCTCCAAAGTAGATGCCGGCCTGGTCCTACATAAGGTTCTTCTCATTCTTTTTCGGACGTACCGTCCTCTAAAGCCTTCTTCCCATTTTCAAGCAAAGCCTCTTCATGCAAATTCTTCTTTAGTAGTTGGTATCCACCACGAGATAAATTATGGTAAAAAGAATTGAAATTGGCATTCTTTTGAGCTTTTCCACGAATTGCCCAGAGAAAAATAAAATGAAAAGAGATAATCCATAAACTGAGCAATTTCAAATATCCAAAAAGAAGAAGGAAATGAATTTCAAATAACCACCTTTCATTTTTCTGTTTCACGGCTAGCCTTAAATTTAAGTCATGTCTCCCTTGGGAGATATTTATATTCAAGGCATGGGTCCTCACCCTTCAAGTCACCATTGATATATCTACCTAAAAAGGATTTCCAATCTTTCCAACGTTTACCAGCATAAGAAATCCACTTGGTTTCGAGCTCTTTAGTTGATTTAAAAACAAATAATGCCTACATTAAACAATAGAAGTACAAATTTAGATAAATTTGGTTCATTTGTATAAATGGGTAAACAAACAATGCATTATAATTTTGTAGAATACTTATATTTCCATCCACAGTCTCTTCTTGATCTCGTTAGGGACTTTGGGCCATGATGCATATTCCATAATGTCCACTTTGCTCCGGGCAGTGAATGCTACGAATGTAATCCACTTCGTATGATAATTTTTAGGCTCATTTTTGGAATTGAATGAAATCTCAAGTGTTTTCCCCTTTATACGTATTTCCAAAAGATCATTGCAATTTGTAAGCCCTCTACCTTTTTTAGCTCTAGTAGAAGAACCATCTCCATTGCCATTTCCCTCATCACTATGCTTCTCATTGCGTTTTCTTTTTCGGGCCATTACCTTATCTTAAACTTTATGTAAAGACAAAGAGAAAACAAGATAACATCTTTTCATTTCAAGAAAGCTTTAATTTCAAAAATCAAGCGCCATTGAACACTTTAAACCAAAGGAGACTAAAAAAAGGATGCTAACAAAGATTAAATTTAAAAAGCAATTTACATTTCCCAACTTCAACTAATGAGAACTAGCATTTCACTCATTTCTACTAAAGGATAAAAGAAAAATAGAGTAAGAAAGGTAAAAGCTTTAAGGAGAAGTTCACTCATTTGAAACTCTCCTTGCCTAAAACAAGAAAAGCTACACTCAAAGGGTACTTTGTGCTTTTGCAATAAAGAAGCGTTAAAATGATGCAAAGATAACTTTAATTTCAAAAGATAAGTGGCATTGAAGAAATTAAACCGATGGAGACACAAAAAAGGAACCTAATAAAGCTAGAATTTCACAACTTCAACTCAACCACCAAGCATTTCACTCATTATCACTAAAGGGGGAACACTAAATCGACTAAGAAAGGTAAAAGGTTTAAGGAGAAGTGACATTTCAGACTCTACATTTATAAAAATATGATCCTCCTCATGGAGAACGACTCACAATGCATACTAGAAACTCCTCAAACAAAGATAAGGGAAAGCGAGGCAAAGAAAGTGTTATTTTCAATAAACAAGTGCCATTATCCACTTTAAACCAAAGGAGCCCCAAAAAAGTGGACTTAGAAAAGGTAAAATTGATAAAGCACTTGACATTTCACAACTTCAACTAATGAGAACATTCATTTCACTAAAGGATAAAAACAAAATAGAGTAAGAAAGGTAAAAGCTTTAAGGAGAAGTTCACTCATTTTAAACTCTCCTTCCCTAAAACAAGACAAGGTACACTCAAAAGGTACTTTGTGCTTTTGCAATAAAGAAGCTTTAAAATGATGCAAAGATAGCTTTAATTTCAAAAGATAAGTGGCATTGAAGAAATTAATCCAATGGAGACACAAAAAAGGAACCTAATTAAGCTTAAATTTCACAACTTCAACGCAAGCACTTTACATTTTCCTCATTATCACTAAAGGAGGAACACTAAATCGATCAAATCCGGACTTCAAACACCAAGGTTCTCAAATTAATCAAGTAAAACCAAAATCAAACACCAAGGTTCTCAACTTAATCAAGCAAAATTGAATTCAACACCCCTAAACTCAAAACCAAACACGAAATTCAAAACCCAAAACAATCCAAGCATTCATCACTATCAACAAACCCAAAAGCAAAATTGAAAAAAAAAAAACCCTAGTCCAATCACAAGAAAAAAAAGAAAGGTAAAATTTTAAAAGCTTTAAAATGAAATCCAAGAATTCGGCTAAACCTTATTTAGGATTTCAATCCTACAACCAAGGGACCCTATAGCCAAAAATATTGTTGGGGAAAATGGAAGAAATGGGCGCCGGGTTCCGCGACAGCTACAGCCTAACCTTGGTGACTTCGGTCCGAGCAGTAACGCCGAACAGCCGCGGGGAAGCGAGGGCGACGGTCGGACGTCTGTGGATAGCGCCGGCGACGGATCCCGGGCAAAGAAAATGAAGAGAATGGGTCGGGAGAAGGGAGAAGGAAACAGGGGAAAGATGGAAAAAATTAGAGAAACTGAATGCCTAATTTGAATTTAGACCCGACCCATTTTTCTACGGCAGGTCAAAATAAACCGCCGTAGAAAATACCATTCTACGGCGGCGGGGTCAAAATAAACCGCCGAAGAAAATACCATTCTACGGCAAAGCTGTTTTCTACGGCGGTTTCAATAACCGCCGTAGAATGGTATTTTCTACGGCGGTTTATTTTGACCCACCGTAGAATGGTTTTTTCTACGGCGGTTTTTTCTTGACCCGCCGTAGAAAAGTGGAAAAAAAGGAGCTAATTCCCGCGCGCGCCTATGTTCCTATTAATTTCTATTTTTTTTCCTTTTTTTTAAAATTAACCCCACAATTTTGTAAATATAATATTAAATATCCAATTTACATTATATTTATTAATTATGTACAAAATCTCGCCTTTTATGAAAGATTTAATAATTAAATTTCAAATTTTCCTATGAACCATTCCACCGCAAAATTTTCATGTACTGTTACATAATAATTATAGGAAAACCTCAAAATTAATAAATTTCGATGAAGTACATTTAACCTTCGATAAAGTAATAAGCTTCATTATATTTAATAATTTTCTGCGTTTTCGACTTGGGCGACCGGGCTAAAGTAATCAAATCGCTAAATGCATTAAGTAGTATAAGAAAAATGAATTCTTAAGGGCCCAATAAAAAAATAAAGCAATATTTATTGGATTTCATTTGCTATATATATGCATGGACGTGAAATCATTTCTCCGCGACAGTAAGTTTCACAAAAATTCCCGCGGGTGCCTCTATTCCTCTTAATTTCAAGGTTTTCTTTTTTGTGTATTAACCCCAAAATTTTTTTAAGTTGAATAGTAAATATGCACTTTAATATTAATCAAATATTTATAGTGAAATACATTAAATTTATTAAGTTGCTCAATATAATGTATTTTAAATACATAGCGGTGATTGATCATTATTAAATTGCATATTCAATATTAGAGTTCCAAAAATTTTGGGTTTAATTTACAAAACAGAAAAAATTAGAGATTAATATGAATAGATCGGGGCGCGCGCGGGAATTTCTACAATATTCACTTTCTACGGCGATTATTAATTAACCGCCGTAGAAAGGGACTTGCTACGGCGGTTATTAATTAATCCCTTTCTACAGCGGTGTGCTTATCTACGGCGGTTTTCAATTAACCGCCGTAGAAAGGGTTTTTAATTAACCGCCGTCAAAAGCCCGTATTTTCTTTTATAACGGCGGTTTTCTCTTTTCCGTCATCAAACCGCAGCCTTTAAAGCTCTATTTTGTAGTAATGTAGGACTTTACAAATGCCTAAACTCAACTCCTTGAGTTAGGACTTCTCCTTCTCTTCTTGCTCCCCCTTACTTCATGCCTAACTCTTAATCAAGAGTTTAGAACTTTTTCTCACTTACAAGTTGCCTAAAACACTTAATCAAGTGTTTAGGACTTCCCTCAATGTGTTTACAAAGTAGGAAATTAATACTATGAAAATAGCTAACTATTACAATAAAGTTTTTCTGTTCAAGCCTAACTTTGAAATAATTTGCTAGAACTTTGAATGATTTTTTGAGAGTTTTTTGAACACTTGAAAATGTTGAAAATCGGATGGGAAGGGATGTTTTTGATGTTCTTCAAGTGGGGTATTTATAGGAGGAGAGAACCCATTAAATGGTGGAAAAAATGGACCAAAATGAGGCAGCCCGAAGCTCCCGCGACTGTCGCATGAGGCCTGCTTCAGTCGCAGGCCTGGCCTTGCGCTTAGAGTGTGCTGCGCGGCGCTAGGCCTGCGCGCGCGGTGCCTCAAAGTGCTGAGCGAGGCCTGCGCGCGTTGTCAGCCTTTGTCAGCCTTTGATTTGACATATTTTTCGTTTGCTTCCCTTTTCTTCGTTTTAACTCCGTTTTCTTTGCCGTTTTTTGTGTTGGTTCACCAGTGAACTCTTCTCTTCATTTTCTAACTTAGAAACACCGTGGCTCCCACCTCCAGACGTTGCTCGGGACGTGTTTTTGTTCTTTCTTCATTTGCCTGTCGTTTCTTCGTTTTAGTTCATTTTTCATTGCCTTTTTTTGCGTCGGTTTTTCCGTGAACATTTCTCGAGTCTCGGGACGTGCTCAGAATGTGTTTTTCTTCTTTCTTCATTTGCTTGCCGTTTCTTCATTTTAGCTCATTTTTCATTGCCGTTTTTTGCATCGGTTCTACCGTAAACATTTCTCTACATTTTTCAACTTAGAAGAACCGTTAAATTAATTATCATATTTGTTAACTCACCAATCAAAATAAGTATTAAGACCAATTGGGTCTAACATAGAGTATTTCAAAAGATGAACCAATATAAAAGTTTCCGTGTCTTACTTTCTTTATATGCTTTTAGTTTATCAAATCAATATTTACACGCCACACTTATTTTGGTTGAAGTCTATTAAAAAATGTTTAAATAATCAAAAAGACTTTTCAAATTGACTAACAACCTAATTAAACATCACCCTTTGCTTATTGGTTTTCATTATGTTAGGCCAATCAAAACAGAATCTCCTTGTCACAACAATATTTTTATGTAAAGTGAAAAGACTTCAGTATATGTCCCATTAAAAGATTTAAGTTTGTGTTAGAAAATACTAAAAATATAAAATAAAAACTAGGTGAAAGAATCCAAAAAAAAAAAATCCTATAGCTCCATGAATCAACCAGTGCTAAAATAATTGTGATGTATGGATAGTCACTCAAATGAGAATTCATTCTTGTATCTTCAATTTCTGCCTAATAGATATGATTCTTGTAATAAAAAAATGATAGTTTTGGACTCTTATATTTAGTCATGTTGCAATTTTAGTCCTTTTTATTTTTACGTTAGCAATTTTTTCCTTTACGTTTGTAATTAGTTTGGCACTTATGGTCATTTTTACTTAAAATACACTCAGTCAAACATGATGAATTATAGGAGTTAAAATATGATCCTTATGGTTAATTTTATTTTTTTCTTAGTGCTACCCCTAAAGAGTAGTAGTGTTACTCTTTAAGAGTATAACTTGTACATACTCTTACAAAGTATCATCCTACTTTTTAAATTTTTAATTTTTTTCTTTCTTAGTGCTACTCTTTAAGAGTAGTATATCTACTCTATCCCCGCTACTCTTCACAAGTATAACTTTCAGTTTTTTTTCCTTCATTTTTTATTTCCTTTTATTCTTAATGCTAATAGTAAAGAGTAACAGTACTACTTTAAAGAGTAGCACTTGAATTCTTCAAGAGTATCACTACTACTTTCTCAATTAGCACTCTTAATTTTTTTTTTTTTATCTATTATTATAGTTATTGTTTGCTTTGTATTTGTTCCCTTTAGAGTGATCATCAAGATATAGTATTACCGATACCTGTGAACAGTATCACTGGTATGGTTATCAGTTTAGCCACAAAAAAAAAAAAAAATCGCATATCCTAACTAGTAATATGAATGAGGTAAGCCATGACTTCATTTTTCACAAATCTACAGAGAAAGAAGAAGATTGCGTTTTCTTTTTCTTCTCTGTTTTTTTTTTTTGTTTTTGGTCCCACCCACAAGTCACTATTGTTGTGCCCCAAGATATTTCGTTGAGATTTTCTGTCTACTTTATTTCTGTCTACTTTTTTACAATGGAGATGAGGACCTCATAATATAATATGTAAATCTCACACTCCATTGTGAGAGAACAGCTCTTTTACAATGGAGATGAGGACCTCATAATATAATATGTAAATCTCACACTCCATTGTGAGAGAGCAGACAGGGAACACAAGATTAAAGTAGACTAAATATGTGATTCCCAAGACAATATGGTCGTTCAACTTATTGAATCTCATCACCATGTGTCCTCAGCTTATATATATGTCAATCGGATAAATTGCAAATAAATAAGCTCAACTTTCACTCCTGTCAGTAAAAAAGCAGAAACAAATTTGCAGGTGTTAGATTTCATTAGCAATTTGCGCAGAAAACTGAGAAGCAAGGATGACATCAACGAAGAAACTGGAACTGGTTTTCATCCCTTCAGCAGGGGTTGGTCACCATTTTGCAGCCATTGAAGTAGCCAAGTCTCTCGCTGATCAGAATGAGCAGTTGTTCATCACAATCCTCTTCATGAAGACGGCGAGTATAAAGAATCCCATCTCTGCTTCTTGCCATCCTCGCATAAGGTTTATTGAACTCCGAAAAGACGAGAATTCTTCACAGAGTAGCAACGCTCCCTTCATGGTTTTCTTCGACTTTGTAGACTGGCACAAGAGTCACGTCAGGAAAATTCTCGCTGAAATCACCAGTTCTGACTCAACCCGCCTCGCCGGAATCGTCGTAGACATGATCTGCGCATCCATGATCGATGTTGCTAATGAATTTGGGGCTCCTTCCTATGTATTTTTCACTTCTACTGCTGCAATGCTCGGCCTTACGTTCCATTTGCAGAGCCTGAGAGACGAATCCCATGTCGACGTAACGGAATACAAGGATTCCGATGAGCAGATACCTGTTCCGGCTTACATTAATCCTGTCCCGGCGAAAGTACTGCCTTCAATATTCCTCTACAAGGATGGAGCATGCGACGCTTTTCTTAATCTGGCAAAGAGGTACAGAGAGACGAAAGGGATCTTAATCAACACATTCAAAGATCTGGAATCTCACGCGATGCAAGCTTTATCAGACGACGAAACCATCCCGCCGGTCTACGCAATCGGGCCGGTTCTCAAACTGGACGGAATTTCCGATCAGGACAAAGAAAGTGAGGCAATTATAAAATGGCTCGATCTCCAACCCGATTCCTCTGTTCTGTTCCTCTGTTTTGGCAGCATGGGATCCTTTCTTGCCGATCAAGTGAAGGAGATCGCGAGAGCTCTAGAGAATAGCGGATGCCGGTTCTTATGGTCGTTGAGAAAGCCTCAACCTGAGGACGGGTTTGAGCAACCGAGCAATTACGAGAACCCGGAAAAAGTTTTGCCGGAAGGGTTCTTGCAGAGGACTGCAGAGGTCGGAAAAGTGATCGGATGGGCGCCGCAAGCAGCGGTTTTAGCCCATCAAGGCGTAAGAGGCTTTGTGACGCATTGCGGTTGGAATTCAATTCTTGAAAGCGTTTGGAATGGGGTGCCAATGGCAACATGGCCTATCTATTCTGAGCAACAAGTGAATGCGTTCTTACTGACTAAGGATTTGGGGTTGGCTGCGGAAATCAAAATGGATTATCGGAAAGAAAACGAGGCAACTGACATTGTGAGCGCAGAAACGATTGAAAAGGGGATCAAACAGCTGATGGATTCTAAGAGTGAAATCAGAAGCAAAATGAAGGAAATGAAAGAGAAGAGCAGGTTGGCAGTCACGGAAGGGGGATCATCTTCTGCTTCCTTGACCAGTTTTCTAAAACTTGTCAGAGATAATGGCTTTCCAAGTTGATCTGGGATTTTAATAATGGGAGGCATTATTGGTCCCAATTTGGCCTAGGACCAAGGGGCGTCCACTCACGCTCCTCGATCCAAATGACTTAAATGCCTCTAATGCAGGCTAAACTATAGGGAAGATTTTTAAGTGCCTTTTTAATTATCAGAATGTATAAAACGTCAATTTGAAATGTATTGAAATGATGATAAGAGTGTAATGAACCCGGAAGGAAACTGAATTTTTTACAACTTTAGTTTGTTAGAAAAAGATAGAAAATAAAAGTAGTTTTATGTATGCAACAACCAATTTGGGTGATATGTATGAGCATTCATTTGAAAAAGTTGATACATACAATAATATAAAACATTATATAAGTAGTGAAATAGTAAAAAAGTTGATACATACAATAATGTTTTAGTGAAATAGTAAAAAAGTTGATACATACAATAATATAAAACATTATATAAGTAGTGAAATAGTAAAGTGAAAAAGAGATATGAGTAAATATAATCCCACTACATCAGCAACACTTCGGACCCCTAACAAAAATGAAAGTTACAATTCCCCCAAATTCACGTATCATTCCAACCAACAATCTCTTAAAATAATCTAATTATTTTCAAATTATGACTTGAATTGTGTGCCCTTACTGCATCTCTAATACATAGGAGACCCACCTCTCACTTCGGAGGTTGGAATCGTGAGGGAATTCACGCAGATTTGATGGATTGCGGACGAACGCGCAACCGCAAGCGAGAAGAAGAAGACTTCGACGGCGAGGATGACGACGGAGAGTAGTAGTCGGTCAATCATGTTTGAAGCAGAAGCCATTGTAGTTGTGACTTTCCTAATGTTAATGATGGATATGTCAACACAAAAATTCTCACTGAAAAAGGAAGATGGAGGAGAGAAAGAAAAGATGGAGAAGGAGGTGTTGAATCTGAAATTTCAACGGAGAGAAGAAGACGGAAGAGAAAGGAAGAAAGAAAAGATGGAGAAGAAAGTATTTACACGCTTGGACCTTATGTGGACTCCACTACCAAGGGCAAAAAAGTAACACGTGTTGATGGGCCCCTCTGTACAGTCTTTCGGGACCTGTCGGGACCTTTTCCCCTCAGTTTAGAAACTATTTCCCTACTGTATGTCGGTGTACTACGTTAGGATTATGTATTTTTTTTATTTTTTATTTTTTTTGGAGGACAAAATGATACTCTCTCTATTTAATTAGAAGAGTCCATTTTGACAAATATTTTTTTGTTTCATTAGAAGAGTCCACTTTCAATTTTTTTTACTCTTCATATCCGTACTAATATAATCATGTATGATCCACAATTAACTCATATTTAAAAAATAAGGATATAAATTAAATAAATGGTATAAATCTAGTTATTTTATATATTGTACCTTGACATTCATAATAAGTTATATCTATGTCAAAATAAATTTTTCTAATGAAACTAACGGTGTACCTCTGGATCTTGGATATTTGTTTCCAGCATTCAGGATTCACAGAAATGGGTGCCTTACTTTTACTGGAAATCAAAAATTTAACTATATTTATCTTCTTTGAGTATTGGAAAAATTACTTATACTCCGAAATTTAAAAATGTTATTAATGCCCTAACTTTATCATACTATTAATCGACTCCTGTCAATCGAAAAATAAAGGCACTATTGGTCATTTTACATCAAATATAGGCAGTCAAACATAATTTTGGGTTTATATATGCGACTACTATTTACATGAATACTAGATGCGTTTTTTATCATCTAAAATTGATATTTGTGAACAGTACCAATGGTACTAATCATGAGTATCAGCAATACTATTTTCAAATATCACTTAAAGGGTGAATGAAAACAAAGCAAAAAGAATAAAAAAAAAACAAAAGTGCTAATAAGAAAAGTAGCACTTGTTACTCTTTAGGGGTAGGACTAATAAGAAAAGAAAAAAAATGGAAAAACACTGAAAGCATTATTTGAGAAGAGTAGTAGTGATACTCTAAATCAGTACTGCTATTTAAATGTAGCACTAAGAAGAATAAAAAATAAAAATAAAAACTAAAAGTGTCATTTCCGAAGAGTTGTTGTGATAATTTAGAAGAATTCAAGAGCTACTCTTTTGAACTAGCACTAAGAAGAAAAGACAATAATAAAATAAAATAAAAACACTAAAAGTATTGTTTCAGAAAACTAGCAATGATTCTCTTGAAGAGTACACATGCTACTTTTAAAAAGTATTACTGCTACTCTCTCAAAGTAACACTAAGAAGAAAAGGAAAATTAAATTGAAAGTGTTACTTTGTCAACAACGAAATGATATGCAAGTTATCTTCATTTAGTATGAGTTAGCTCCTACTTCTCCCCATGAAGTATGTGATAATTTTAATTGCTACTTCATCAATAACAAAGTGTTATATGAGTTTGAAAATATATATATATATATATATATATATATTGCACATTAATGACGTGTAATCGCATCTATAAACTCCGTGGCATGTATAAATTCGTTTTATATGAGTTTTTACGACTGAGAAAATTCTTCTTTTTTTTTTTTTTTCGCATAAGTACTATGAAAACTTTTTTCGAAAGAAAAATTGCACTTTAGTTAGTTTTTTTTTTTTTTTTGGATGTTTTACCTCTGATACTTTTAGATAGTCATAAATATATAAATATATATGGTGAGCACGGCCTGCATCCAGTATCGGGTTGACCCAATAAGTTTAAGACCTATGAAAATAATTATAAAGTGGATGGCAGTGCACGCGGATGAAAGTCGATATTAGAAGAGGAGCAAAAATTGAACCATTCGTGAAAGACGGTCATCTGATAGTGAATGCCGGATCAAATGACGAAGTAAACTTATTATTAATGAGCGGGGTTGCAAGAAATTATGAGGGTAACACTTTAGGAATGAGTTGGTGGCAACTGTTGGAAAGAGGTCTCCAATGACGATTACAAATTAGTTAAAACCTGGGGGCGGTTATAAAGAAGTACAACGAACAAATGAAGCAAAGATATTCTAGAGAGAAAATTAAATCACTAAACAAATGTACTTGATTCTACCTAATTCTACACGATTCTTCCCTAAATATACGAGATATATAAACTTTTGCTCCAACTAATTAATTTGAGTGTGATAGTGATACATGAAGATAGTCCTGCATTTGTAGGCCAATCTCAGGCACCAAAATGTACATCCGAGATCTACAAGGAGAAGAGCTGGATTTCATTGCAATTTGTCAGATCGTGTTTCATCGATATGCATATTTTTTTTTCCAACAAAAAAAGAAAAAGAAAAAAGAAACACAATTAAAATTGTAGTCTCCTATTAGATGATCTTATGGTTCAACAGTCCGATGCACAATACATTAGAAACTAAACGACACAAGAGGCTAAATTCCAAACACCACATGCTAAACTCAACACGCCATATATCATAACTTAAATTCGATACGCGATATTTCAGCCGTTAAATTTATAACTGCGATATATTAGAGGCCGAAAAACTGATACACTAGATTTCTACAACTAAATTTATAACCACAATACACAACAATTAGAGGTGGGCAAATTGGCCAGCGGGCCGGGTCGGGGCGTATAGAGTCAGGCTAGATTTTTATGGGCAGCATCAATCGGTTTTGGTCTGTTTTAATGCTTAGACCTAGGACTTGTTCTTTATGGTTGATTTTGTTTTTTATTTCTACAATAAATTTAATCTATTATAATAATTTTTTATTATTTTAATACAATTTTTTACTATTTAGCTATATAATTTTATATTTTTAATACACTTTTTACGTTATAAAACTATTTTTTTCAAAAACATGTTTGAAAACATAATAAAGAACAATCCCCTAATATGATACCCGTCATTTTCTCCAACCTTTGGTTGCGTCTGTTAAACTTTGTAGAAATCCGAAAGATGAACGAATTTGGGATCGAAGAACAGCTAATGCAGAGAGAGAAGGTAGAGGATTCTGGAAAATGTTTTCTCTTGATTAATAATCTTAGAAGCATTACAAATTTTTATATACATCAAAGTAGCGTATGAGCTAAGCTAACTTGAGATAAAATTAATCCTACTAATCTGTGAGGTAACTCTATGAAAGACAAGCTAAGAAAATATGAATGTCAAGCTTCCGGTCTGGACACTTTAGCTTAACTCATCCACATCAGTAGCTAGTAACTAACTTTGTACACGTCAGCAAACTAAGCTAATTGATATAGCTAACTGATAAGTTTGACATCCCCTCCTCGAGGTGAGATTCTGTGAGGATCAAAGAATCTCAACTTGGACAAAATGTAAGAAAAAATAGCAGCAGGAAGAGCTTTAGTGAAGATGTCTGCAAGCTGGTTTTTGGAGGAAACATGACTGAGAGAAATGAAACCAACCTTGTATTGATCACGCACAAGATGGCAATCAATATCTAGGTGCTTTGTGCATTCATGAAAAACCGAGTTCTCAGTGATATGAATTGCAGCCTGATTATCACACCAAAGTGGAATAGGAAGATGAACTGGAATATGGAAGTCTGACAGGATGTAGGAAATCCATTTGAGTTCATAGACAGTTCCAGCGAGGCTACGATACTCAGCTTCAGCAGAAGAGCGTGAGACTGTGGTTTGCTTCTTGGTTTTCCAAGAAATGAGTGTAGATCCGAGAAAAATACAGAAACCAATCACTGATCGTCTGGTGATCTTACAAGAACCCCAGTCAGCATCTGCATATGCTAGGAGTTGAGCTGAATTGTAGCGAGGGTAAAATAGACCATGAGAGGGACAGCCCTTCAAGTATCGAGCCATATGTAAGGCATGGTGCTAGTGAGATTCATAAGGTGTCTGCACAAACTGACTGAGCTGTTGAACAGCATAAGTCAAGTCAGGTCTTGTGAAGCTGAGATACAGTAATTGGCCAATGAGTATCCTATAAGGGCCTGGATCAGTGAGAAGAGGAGATTCTTCATTGGCATCAAAAGAACAGCCTACAGGCAAGGGAGTAGCAGTAGATTTAGCTTCATCTAAGCCAAGATCATGAACTATGTCAAGTGCATACTTCTTTTGATTGAGAGCTAGGCCAGTAGAAGATCGAATGATCTCAATGCCAAGAAAATAGCGAGCAAGGCCAAGATCTTTAATGGTAAAACGATCATGCAAGTACTTTTGACATCAGAAATAGCTGAAGATGTATCTCCTATAATAAGGACATTATCAACATAGACCAGTAATGCCAAGAAACCAGTAGAATGCTGTCGAATAAACAAACAATGATCATGTTTGGATTGTAGGAAACCATACATAAGCAAAGTTTTGGTAAACTCCTGATTCCACTGCCTTGAGGCCTGTTTCAAGCCATATAAGGACCTGTTCAGCTTGCATACCTGTCCTGGTTCAGCCCCGGAATACCCCTCAGGAAGCTTCATATAAACATCTTCATCTAGAAAGCCATGCAAGAATGCATCATTAACATCTAATTGATGCAAATGCCAAGAGTTAGATGCTGCAAGGATCAATAGAATTCTGACAGTGACATTTTTAGCCACAGGAGAGAAGCTGTCATGATAGTCCACTCCCTCAATTTGATTGTATCCTTTGGCGACCAACCTAGCTTTGTACCTTTCAGCTGAACCATCAGCCTTACATTTGACTTTAAACACCCATCTGCAACCAATGGCTTTCTTACCAGGAGGCAAAGGCATCAAAGTCCAAGTATTGTTAGCCTCCAAAGCATCCAGCTCAGTTTTCATAGCTTTCTGCCAATCCGAGTCTAAGCAAGCCTGTCTATAAGATTGTGGCTCCTGAACAGTTGAGAGGTTAGCAAGAAAAGACATATATGCAGCAGAGAATAGACTTTGAATTTGAGCAGAATTAGTTACAAAGTCATGTAACCAAGAGGGCTTGGTGATGTGTCTGGAGCTTTGTCTAGGTACTGTGAGGAGGAGTTGGTGAAGGCACATGATGTGAGGAAAGAGTATCTGAAGAAGGAGATACACTGAGATCATGTTGAGACCTTGACTCAGATGACAAAGATGGAGATGGAGAAGGATCAGGTTAATGAAAGCAATCAGGAGAATGAGGGGAATAATCCAAAAAATCTTTAGCAGGAGACTATGAGGAGGTATCAGTGGTATCAAAATTTGGAGCTACAACTAGTAAGGAGGTGGTAGATGGAGATGTAGGAATATGTGTTCATGGAAGAGAATATCTCTTGAAACAGTAAGCCTTTTGTTATGAAGGTCATACACTTTGTATGCCTTGTGATCAGGGGGATAATCTACAAATACAGCAGGAAATGCTCTTACAGCAAACTTATCCTTATGGGTGAGTTATTTGTAATGAAGCACAGACAGCCAAAAACTCTAAGATGATGGATTGTGGGGGGTTTTTGGAAGAGAAGCTCATAAGGTGTTTTCCATTGAAGCACAGGAGTGGGTATTCTATTGATTAAATAAGCGGCAGTAAGTATGGATTCCCCCCCCCCCCCCTCCTCCCACCCCCCTCCTCCCAAAATGTCTAGGTAAAGAGGACTGAAACATAAGCGCCCTGGCAATTTGGAGTATGTGTTTGTGCTTTCTCTCCACAACTCCATCTTGCTGGGGTGTATATGGACAAGATTTTTGGTGAATGATACTCTTTCTCAACAAAATATCAGAATAGGTTGAATTAAGAAACTCAGAACCATTGTCGGTTCTAATATTCTTAACTGAAAATTGGAATTGAGTTTGGATCATAGAGAAGAACCTTTCTAAGGTGGTAGAGGTCTGTGTTTTGGATCTTAAGAGGAAAATCCAAGTAAACCTAGTGTAATATTCTACTATAGTCAGAAATAATCTTGCTCCTGTGTGTGTAGGTGTTTTATAGGGTCCCCACATGTCAACATGGATGAGTTGAAATGGAGACATGGTTCTGTCTACCTTGATTGGGAAAGATATCGATGTTGCTTAGCTAAGGGGCAAATAGTGCAAGGTTCATGTGGTTTAGGAGACATTTGAGATGGCAATAAATGCTGCATAACATTTATAGATGTATATCCCAAACATTGATGCCATATATGAAATGAAGAATGACTCATTTTATTCATTGAAGAAACAGCTGAATTACAGACAAAGAGATCATTATTTGGAGTACAAGTGATTAAAAGCTGTCTATACACTTGAGAGTACTTCTGAATTACATCAGCTTTAAAGGAACTGGAATTAATAAGATATAATCCCTTGAACTCCTTTGCAACTCCTAGGACCTGTTTACTCACTAGGTCCTGAAGTACACAAAAAGTAGGATAGAAGTCAAAATGAATATTAGACAGTTTTGACAACTTGTGAACATATATGAGATTGAATTGAAATGCAGGAACATGCAGAAAGCCTGTTAGCCTGAGCTGGGAATTCTATGGTAAGAAATTATTGCTCGGGAAAGAGTGGTGAGGAGTGCAATGAGTGGACTGAGGAGATAGAGTATTTAGATGAATCTGGTACTGTGATTTATTCTGGAAAGGGAATAAGGTCCATTGAGCCTGGTATTGATGACCATGTATTATTGGGAAGGTTAAAGAAGCCTATTTCAAATGTTGCAGCTGTTGCAAAGATTATTGAGATAGTCAAAAGATGGAAATGGGGTCCTGATATGGAGACCCGGTTGGATAGGCTTCAATTTCTTCCTAACATGACTCATATTGTGCAGTCTTTGAAGGTTATTGGAGATAGTGATTCTTCATTGGGTTTATTTCAATGGGCTAAGAGGCAATCTTGGTATTCTCCAAATGATGAGTGTTACATCGCATTGTTTGAAACGTTGGAGAAAAGTAATAATTATGATGGTATTCAATCTGCCTTTGATGATATGGTTCATGACTCGAGTGAAAGTGGGAAGTTTTCTTTCAGTGCATACAATCGGGTTATTCAATCATTAGCAAAAGCTGAGAAATTGGAGGTGACATTTTGTTGTTTTAGAATGATGAAAGAAATTGGTTGCAAAGTTGACACCCATATGTATAATTCATTGATAAGCCTATTTCTAGATAAGAGTTTACCATATAAAGCTTTCGAGATAGATGAAAGCATGGAAGCAGATGGATGTTCCTTAGATGCATCAACTTATGAGTTGATGATACCAAACCTGGCTAAATCAGGCCGTCTTGATGCAGCTAACAAGCTCTTTCTGGAGATGAAAGAAAAGAGCTTCCAACCAGGTTTTGGGATTTTCGCAGCTCTTGTTGATTCAATGGGTAAAGCTGGTAGGCTTGACACATCAATGAAGGTGTATATGGAAATCCAAGGGTCTGGCCTCAGGCCTTCTGCCAACATGTTTGTTTCTCTCATTGAGTCTTTTGTTAAAGCTGGGAAGCTGGAGACAGCAACCAAGCTATGGGATGGGATGAAGAAAGCCAGATTTAAACCTAATTATGGACTCTACACAATGATGGTTGAGTCTCATGCGAAATCAGGGAAGCTTGAGACTGCAATGTCTCTCTTTATCGATATGGAAAGGGCTGGATTTTTTCCCATGCTCTTTACCTATTCTTCTCTTCTTGAAATGCATGCTGCTGTAGGTGAAGTTGATGCTGCTTTGAAGCTGTATAACTCTATGACCAATGCAGGTCTTAGACCTGGGCTTAGTACTTACACTACTCTGCTGACTGTCCTTGCCAAAAGGAAGCTTGTGGATATAGCTGCAAAAGTTTTACTTGAAATGAAAGCCATGGGATATTCGGTTGATGTGAATGCTAGTGATGTTCTAATGGTTTATATCAAGGATGGTTCTGTCGACCTATCTTTGAGGTGGCTACGGTTCATGGGATTGTCCGGGATTAGAACAAATAATTTCATAATTAGGCAGCTCTTTGAATTATGTATGAAGGCTAGAATGTACGAGTCAGCCAAGCCACTCCTTGAAACTTATGTGAATGCTGCTGCTAAGGTTGATCTTGTACTTTACACATCAATTCTTGCCTACCTTGTAATAAGATGCCAGGAAGAGCACAATGAGAGGCATTTGATGGCTATCCTGAGTGCAACGGAGCATAAAGCTCATGCTTTCATGTGTGGTCTCTTTACTGGGCCAGAACAAAGGAAAAAACCTGTTTTAACTTTTGTGAGAGAATTCTTTTAGGGAATTGATTATGAATTAGAGAAAGGAGTTGCCAGGTACTTTGTTAACGTTCTGTTGAACTACCTTGTTCTGATGGGGCAGATAAATCGTGCTAGGTGTGTATGGAAAGTTGCATATGAAAATAAGCTGTTTCCTAAGGCTATAGTGTTCGATCAGCACATTGCCTGGTCTCTCGATGTTAGAAACTTGTCAGTTGGGGCTGCTCTAATAGCAGTGGTGCATACCCTTCACAGGTTCAGAAAGAGGATGTTATATTATGGGGTTGTCCCCAGGAGGATTAAATTAGTCACTGGACCAACTTTGAAAATTGTGATTGCTCAAATGCTAAACTCTGTGGAAGCACCATTTGAAGTTAGTAAGGTTGTTCTGAGTGCTCCTAGAGATTCTGTATTGGAGTGGTTCAAGAAACCAATCGTTGAGCAATTCCTTTTAAATGAGATTTCGTCAAGGGCTGATATACTGATGCACAAACTCAACATACTATTTCCTAGTTCAGCGCCTGAAATCAGATCTCTAACCCCTCCTAAGCCACTTCTTGTAGGGAAGTCCATATGAGCATGAATTCTATGAAATTGCCATTACTGCTTATGATGAAGAGTCTGCTTCTTTGGGCTCTGTGCGTGGGGTTTTTTTGGGCCGGGGTGGGGTGAGTTTCTATTGGCCATTGGTTCGTGATGTCGAATTTGTGGACATCTAAGGGGATATACATAAATTTAGTTACATCTTTGTAATATGTAGCTATTCTACCTTGAATGAATGTCCTTTATTAAAGAAGTCCAAGTTTTATTTTGATTTATTATTTATATCTAAACCAAACTGCATATTTCCCTGAACTTTGCTGTCTTTATATGACCTGAGTTTGACTTGAATGTTACTGTGGTTATCACTTGGCTGTTTGGAAGGAAGAGGGAGAAGGTGATACTGGAATTGATGTAAAGGTTAATACTCAAGCCTGATTTCGGGGCGGAAGATTGAAAAGTTTAAATAAAATTTGATGATAGACCTATAAAAGTATGCGGAAGAAGGAAAAACCAGTCTTTCAGTGATTGTGATTAATGACGGATCTGATTCTAGGGAAACTATCACTGAATAATTTGTTAGATATGCTGTAACTTATGGTTTTATTATTATTAGTTTGTATTGGATCTGAAATTCAGTTATTTCCAAGTAATATGGCCTACTAATGTCTGGTACAGTAAAGATTATAGTAATATCTATATTCGCTAGTTAATTCTTCTACAGGTCATTCCATTTTTCCCTCCTATCTTTGCAAGGTGTGGTACATCAACTAAGTTATGTATGAGTGAGTTTATGATGGTTTCAATTGCTAATGTTAATTTACCTTTGCACAATTGGATGGATTTACCCTATTGCTTGACTCAATAATGTAATTTGCTTATTCGTTGTTGTACTGAACCGTTTCAATTCTGGATCTAATTATACTTATTAGGGAATAATAATGTAATTGGTTTTTTTTACTTGAAAGCATTAAGTAATTTCAAGTGTACTGTAACGGATCTGAATGATGTGGATTGAGAAACTACTTATGCAATTCAGTATGGATTATTAGTAAAGGAAATACTGTGCTTGTTGTATACTGGAAGATGTCTACCTTTCAGAGCAGAGCAACTTTTGATCCACACTGTGTGATGTTTTTCAATAATTACTTGTTTAGACACTACCACAAAATGCCCCTTAGGAGGCGGGTCCTAAGGGGCATTAGAGGTGGGTGCCCTTTGGAGGGGCCCGCACCCGCCACCCCTTAGGGGGTTATTGGAGGCGGGTGCAAAACTGCACCCGCCTCCAATAACCCTCCGTAAAAAAAAATTAATTTCTTTTTTTGCACTTTACAGCTTTGATAGGAATCGAACTCGCGCCTTTAGATTCACTTAACTCTTGCATATTAAATTTACCACTAGGCTACATATATTTATGTATTTCATATTAAAATAGAAAATATATATTTCTATATTTCCTTCTAAAAATTGTAATTTTTATTACTTACTAATTTTTCGCCTCACTAGAATCCCGACAAATTATTAAAATTATTTTCAACAATCCAAAAAAAAATATTTTTTTAAACTACTATTAAAAATTTTGCAAAAATGCACCCGCCTCCTTTTCATATAATGAAATTGGAAAATTTGCAAAAAACTTTGGAGGCGGGTTTTGGCTTCACCCGCCTCCATTGAGCTATCTATTAAGCCTTCACCCGCCTCCTAATAGTGAGCTCACTAGAGGCGGGTGAAGCCTTCACCCGCCTCCAGTGAGGGATGTATTTGGAGGCGGGTGAAGCTAAACCCGCCTCCAAATACCATTTTTTAATTTCCAGCCACCTTTGGAGGCGGGTGTTCGTACACCCGCCTCTAAATGGGCGCCTCCTTTCAGCATTTCTGTAGTAGTGAGAATCAGTTATCTATGGAATCAGGGGGAAGTTATGGGGACATGATTTATTCAAAAGAAATATATATTGCCATTTGACACAAAAGCTGGTTCTAAAGATCATAAGTAATTTGAGCCTTTATGTAAAGATTTGCATCATAAGCTTGTAAGTTTGCAGAATATGTTAGTGTCTGAAATGAATCATAAGATAATGATCTTTCACCCCTCCTGATCACTGTGCTGGAGCTTTTGAGGGGAGAGGAAGGAAAGTCCCTGTAGGATAATGGAGTAGTAGCTTTAAGTTTTGTGGCAAGGGATGTCCATGTCCTTGGAAAAAATGCTGGCATTGAGCCTTTAGTGTCATGCAGTTAAAATCAAAAGTTCAATTCCTGTTAAAATGCAGGCCTATAAAATTTCCAGTGCTGTTTCTTTCAATGCTATTTTTTTTCTTCTTCTTTTTGTGGACTTTTCATTGAACAAATTGCCAGCTCCTTGGGATGATCATTGTGAGCTTCCGTATACTTTAATCAAGATTCTTAGTTCTCTTTTCTTGTTTTTTGTTCATTGATTCATTTTTTATGTTCTGGTAGCTATGGATCTATATTATTGCTGGAGATATGACCTAATAAATTGGGGGTTTTGCAAGTGTTTTATTTCCTTGGTCCCTTAAATCCTAACATGTTTTGCTTGCCGAGTTCAACCTTTTCTCTTGCATTAATGTCAGTGGCCCACCTTCCCTTTATATCATAGGAGGTGCCTGAACTTGACTATTGATTGAAAATCCAATTGTATCATTGATTTCCATTTTTGGCTCAACACATCATTGAGGAGTTTTTCTCATATTCTTTCATGGTTTTTTTATGCATGCCAGTTGATTATTTCTGTGAATGCCCTTGTGTTCAGTTAATTAGTGTGATTATTGACAGGGGCTATGTTGTAAGTGTCACTACTGTAAGGTAAAATAGGCTAGTTCTTAGATTAAATTTTTTTTTTTGGTTTCAACTTGTGCATTCAATGGTATTTATTTTGTTAGGGACTTCTCTAGCCAGACATGGGAAGTAACACAGGTAAGTAGGTTGTTCCGAATGTTCCCTAAATATTTACCTTCAGAAGCCACTTTTAACCTTCTTTTTGTAATTGGGCATGTTCCTTCTGGCATTAGGCTAAAATAGTTTTTAATTTTTGACAGGACTATTTGGAAAATCAGAGAAAAGGCACTGGTTGAAATGGCTGTTGATTGTGGATGTTGCTTCCACAACATTCAAATTCTTAACATCCATATGGATCATGCTGCAGAGCTTGGTTCTGAACATTACTGCGCTTGGTCAAAGGTAAATCTAGATTAGTGCAATCATTGTCTCTCCATCTTAATATTGGTTGTTTAGTTTCGGATTTTCTCAACGCATCGCAATATTTTAATTGCACAACTGTTGTGTGTAGTTCTTTCAATTGCATCATTTATCATATAGTGAATGTAATGAATGATTATAATAGTATTATCTACAGCTTGTAAACAATACTAATCTACACCTATTTGAGACATGGATTCTAAACAAAGTATCATCTATGCTCACGTTCTTCTGTTGATGTCAAAGCCTCCGTAGACACTTCAATTCTTGATGTAGGTGCTGGTAATTTCCTCCATTCCCCCTCTCCCACCTTGAAACCTTACATGGTCTTCTTTTCAAAATTCAGCCTTCTTTTGGATTAATTGTTAGTGACCCTATTCTCTATTTTATTGGCAAAGGGTGAGGTTGAAGGATTGAAGATCCAATTGTATTATCGATTGTCATTTTGGCCGGAGAAACCATCTATTAGGGTTGGAGACTAACAAGTCGGAGAAGACAATGAAAATCACCAGTTCTATGGATCTTTGCCATCGGAAATGGAACTTGTTAATTTTGCAGTCGAGGTTGAGAGCTTGCTAGGGAAAGGGCTTGATATTGATTCACCTTAATGTCATCTTTGTTGGCTAACAATTGCACTGATGGCCATTTGAATGGAATGATGATTGGTGTGCAGATTTAGGAGTTGGGTGATTGATTTGTATTAAAAGATTGTTAAGTGGCCAAAAGTGATTTGTAGAAATAGCTTGGTGACCTAGAGGGTAATTTGCCCTCCTGAAAATGATATTGGAGGAGTTCTCTCTTTTTTTTTTTCTTTTTTTTTTTTCATTATTGAATAAAACTTTCTTATGTTACTGTTAGGGTATATTTGATATTTCATCTCCGTTTTGTTCCATACTTTGTTAATGTTAGTGTTTCTTGTTTAATGGACACTTACTCTGTTCTTTTCCATTCCATTTTTGAGAAATTATCACTTTTTTCTCCATAAATTAACCATAAAGAAACAACATCATTTTTACAAAATTCGACATTCAAATTTTAAAATTCCCTCTAAATCTTCACTAACATAAATTCAAAAAATAACATAATTATTACACTCTCAACTGGGTCACAAAAAGAACAGGGCCTTAATCCAAATGATAAGAGTATGGTCACAATATGCAAATTGCATTTCACCTTCTTTTTCTTCTTTTATACTATATATATATAGAATATATATATATATATATATTATATATATTATATATGGTGAATTATATTTACCTCCCTCGAGATTTGCCTAAATAACAAATAGATCCCTCAAGTTTCAGAAAATAACATCCCACTCCCTTAACAACCAAAATTTGGAATCCAGCACTGTTCATCGTTTGGGTGGTTCAAGAACTGAAATGTTATTTTTTGAAACTTGAGGGATTCATTTGTTATTTAAGCAAACCTCGAGGGAGGTAAATGTAATTCATCCATATATATATATATATATATATATATATATATAAGAAGAGCCCCACTTATTCCTTAAAAAAAGTACATTTACACTTATTCTTTTACTAAATTTGCCTGTTCTTTATGAGAGGGTTGAGTTTTAGTTTTAAAAAATAGTTTTATAATGTAAAAAGTATATTGAAAATGTAAAAAGATATAGCTGCATAGTAAAAAGTTGATAAAAATTTATTATAATATATTAAAATTTTTGTTGAGACCAAAACCAAAACTTAAAGAAGAGGCCCTTACAAAAATTTTCAAATTGTACTCACATTAAAAATTCCTTTAAAAAGTTTGGTTCCCTAAAACAAAACTAGAAATTTCTATTTAGGACACAAAACAAACATAGCCTTAAAATATGCTAGAGTGGCTGCATGAACCATGTCTTCAGTCTTTCTCCCTCACTGAGTCAACGTTCATATCCACTCCCTTTCATAGAACTTTCCATAGCATCCAATCCTCACTATCCATTTAAACATCACTGTCGTTCTGAAGAACCCACTTTAGAAATCGGACAACATTAATTTGCTCGGATAAATTTTGTTGCTCATCGTACACTGCTGAGCTGAAATTATTCTTGAGAAATAAAAATGTAGGATGATGAGTTTGGGTTTCCAAATGTTCACAATTTTGATCATATGACCGATGAAGTGGAAGGGGATGATGAAATGGGGTTGCCTGAGACTAACCCAATTCTTAAAACTGGAGAAGAGAAAGAAATTGGTAAAAATGGTTTAAATAAGAAGCTAATCAAAGATGGAGAAGGATGGGAAACTCCCAATTCTGGGGATGAAGTTGAAGATATGCTTCTACGGATTAAATCATGCAGCGTACAACTGGTTAATTCTTGATTATTTTATTTATTTATTTTTGTTCAGGATCCTATTGGTCACCGATTACCTAGAGCTTGCAAATTTATTTGATTATTTGATCTTATTCACTATGATGATCTTCTTTTCGTTGCTCTGTCTACATTCTCATGTGTTTTAAGAACTTTTTTTTTTTTTTGGTTAAAAGAAAATCTCATTTTTGGGATTTGTGAGCTGCACAATATATATGATCTATCTTTGATCATCCGTTCCACTGATATGTTAACGGGGGCCAAGGGCTGTTTGTTACAAATGCACATCAATTTTCATGTGTTATTATCTCCAAAGTTAATGCTTTTTCATGTAAAAAGTTTAAGCCTTGTTTTATGAATAACTTTTAGTTGGAATCTTACTCATTTTTGTTTTGTAATATCTCTGGATTCTTTTTATTGCATTGGTTTCAGAAATTGAGTCTCTTCATTTGATCGTATTTGACTCATGTTTCTTTGTTAAGATTGGTTATTCAGGAACGACCTTTTGACTGTTGTATGTTTAATCTCTTCTTAGAATGATGGTCTTGTAATTTGATTGGGTTCAACTCTTCATTGTTATTTAGGATTTTTTTTGTTTCTAACTGATTGATGATGTTGTGTTTATTTTACAGTCCATTATGGGGGCACTCTCTTGATGGAACTCAATTTGATTCGAGCCGTGACAAGAATACTCCATTCAAGTTTAAACTAGGCCAAGGTAGATATTGCAGAAGTTAATGTTTTTGTTTGTTTTCTTCTTTGGTTTTTGTTTTTAGGCGGATTTAAGATTTCATTGATCAGTTTTAATAGGTCTAGTATCAAGCTTTGACTGTGTAAGCTGTCGAAAGGCATTCTTGCCCCAAGTCAATTACACCAACGCACAATGTTCTTCCACTTAAGAATTAAATTAAAGCCCTTGATACTTATACTTTGAAGCAATGAATAGACGACTTGGTACTTACGTTACACAGTAAAATATGTTCAAGCAATTGTAGAATGATTGAGATTTGGTGGAGGGGACTTGGTACTTCCTAACATTAGCTTCAATTTGGATTTCATGATGGTCTCTAAGGATATTTTACATTCTGTTTTGATAGAATCAGAAGTGCTTTTATTTGGTTCTGCGGTTTAGCTTTTTACCTGTTGCAGGACAAGTGTTACAAGGATAGGATGAGGGTTTTAAGACAATGAAGAAGGATGAAAAGGCTCTCTTTACTATCCCTCCGAAGTTGGCCTATGGGGAGTCTGGGTCACCCCCCGCAATACCTACTAATGCCACTCTGCAATTTGAAATTGAATTACTTTCTATTGGGTTTGAGCTCCCAACGTATACGGATATGCCTAGGAGTAATGGGTAATCATAAACCCATTAGGATTAATGGTAATTATAAAGGCATTATGATTAATGAGTAAATCATAAACTAAAAAAGATTTATCATTAATTAGAAATTCAGTTGGATTGAGACTAAATCCAATACTCAATAGGACATGCCATATCTATAAATAGGCATGTTGGGGTTCATAATTTTGTGGTAATGGTTCAACATAAGTGTTGTGGTATCCCTGAAAAGTATCTAACAAAAAGGGAGGCAGAAAAGTCTGCAGAAATTCGTCAGCAAGGTTTCAGCCCAAAGCAGTCACGGTAAATTGTTCGACCGGAGATCCAAACGGTGTCCGATCGGTCTAAAATTTTAACTGAAGAAAGAAGACTCACAGATCGTCAATCTGAACGATGGAGATCGGATTTTAATGGTTAGATCTGTTTCTATAATTTTCATAAGCTGCTGCTGGTTTTCTGATGGAGTTTTTCACAGGTGTTGATTTCTGTTTTGGGGTTTGGTGCTTTCGTTGATTGTTAAAGGCTATATCTCAATTTTGTATTTGCTGAGAATTGTACTCTACTGTTGATTTGATTATAGTAGAGTTTTGGAGTGGACGAATAGTCCCGTAGTTTTTACTCTTCACATTGAAAGGGTTTTCCACTTAAAAATCGTGTGTTCTTTCTGTTTGATTTTTTATGATTCTAGCTTGGTTTATTTTTCATTTGCGATTAGTTGTTGATCTTACTTAACGCTCCAAAGTTATTCTAACTATTGGTGATGATTTTTTCGCTGTTTGGTTTATTAAAACCTGGTTCCTCCCAACAAAATGGTATCAGAGCGTTGTTGATTTGTTAGAATTATGGAGGTTAACACCAATAGGATGATATCCTTGAATGGTATGAATTATCACAAATGGAAGATGAAAAATTTGTCATTTGTGAAAAGTATGCACTTACCTGTGTTTGCTTCTGAAAAGCCGAGATCTAAATCTGATGAAGACTGGGTATTCGAGCATCTTCAAGTTTGTGGTTATATTAGATAATGGGTGGAAGATAATGTTCTTAATATTATTTCTAATGAGACGCATGCCAGAACACTTTGGAATAAACTTGAAGAATTGTATGCTTCAAAGACAGGGAATAATAAGTTGTTTTTACTCAAGCACCTGATGCAGTTGAGATATAAAGAATGTACTCCTATCAACGATCACGTGAATGAATTTCAAGGTGTTTTAGATCAACTGTCTAATGTTGGAGTAAAATTTGATGACGAGATTCTTGGATTATGGTTGCTTAATACTTTGCCTGATTTTTGGGAGACGTTTCGGGTCTCATATACTAATTCTGCTCTTGGTGGAGTAATGTCCATGGAATATGCCGAAAGTGGCATTCTAAAGGAGGAAGTGAGAAGAAAAACTCAAGGCTCATCCTTGTCTACTGAAGTTTTGGTTACAGAACAAAAGGGGAGACAGAAGAATAGAAATCAAGGTAACAGAGGTAGAAGTAGAATCAAGTCCAAATCTAAGTACAAGGATGTTGAATGTTATTATTGCGATAAGAAATGTCACATCATGAGAAATTGTTTCAAGTTGAAGAATGAGAATAGGGGTGATGATAACAAATAAGAAAATGGTGAAGATAGTAAAGGTAATCGAGTTGCCACTGCTATGAATGATGACCTTGTTATTGTTTATGATCCTGGCATCAATTTGGTTTATTTTGATTCATGTTGGGTAGCTGATACAGGTGCTGCAGTTCATGTTATATTGAAGAAGAAATTTTTTACTACATACAGCACATGTGATTTTGGTTTCCTAAGAATGGGAAATAATGGGGTGTCCAGGGTAGTAGGTATTGGTGATAATTGCCTGAAGACTGGTAATGAGTCTGTATTATTACTAAAAGATGTCAGACATGCTCCTGATGTTCGCTTAAATTTTATTTCTATTGGGAAACTTGATGATGATGGATTTAACAATTATTTTGGAGATGGAAAATGGAAGCTCAGCAGAGGGTGCCTAATTGTGGTACGAGGACAGAAATTGAAAGCAAATTTATATTTGTTACAAGCGCCAATTTCTTACAACACTATAAATTTGGTGGGGAAACAGAGTTCACCGGAATTGTGGCATAAGAGATTAAGTCACATAAGTGGTAAGGGGCTTGATGTCTTGGTGAAAAAGAATGTTCTTCCAGGGGTGAAGTATGCAAATTTGGAGAAGTGTCCTCATTTTCTTGAAGGAAAACAGAATAGAGTATCCTTCAAGACTAATTCTCCTCAAAGAATGCACAATGTGTTAGATTTGGTGCATTCAAATGTTTTTGGTCCATTGAGAGTAAAGTCGCTTGGTGGTTCATCATATTTTGTTACCTTTATTGATAACCATTCTAGAAAACTCTGGTTTATACCTTGCGATCTAAGGATCAAGTGCTTGACAAATTTAAAGAGTTTCAAGCATTAGTTGAAAGGCAAACTGGAAGGAAGTTGAAGTGTATTCGTTCAGATAATGGAGGTGAGTATAGAGGACCATTTGAAGAGTATTGTAGGCAACAAGGAATTAGGTATCAGAACCTCCAAAGACTCCTCAGTTAAATGGGTTAGCTAAGAGAATGAACAGAACGTTGCTGGAGAGAGTTAGATGTTTGTTAGCGGAGTCGAAATTGCCCAAGTATTTTCGGAGTGAGGCTTTATATACTGCTACTCATGTTATTAATTTAACCCCTGCTGTTGCTTTGAATAGTAACTGAAAATGTTTGGACCGGTAAGAGTGCTTCTTATGGGCATTTGAGGGTGTTTGGTTGCAAAGCTTCTGTTTATGTTCCGAAAGATGAGAGGTCAAAGTTGGATACTAAGGCAAGACAATGGATCTTTATTAGCTATGGTCAGGATGAGTTTGGGTACAAGTTCTATGATCCATCTGAGAAGAAGGTGATTAGAAGTTGTGATGTTGTGCTTCACGAAGACTAGACACTTGATGATATCAGAAAGGGGGAGAAGACAGTCTCTCACACGCAGAATGACCTCGATCGTTGACTTTGAGCATGTTCCTTTGCCGCAATTGCCTACAACAGTTGATGGAGGAGATGATAATGAAGTGCAACATGATGATGTTGTTGATGATCACCGTAATGATGGTGATTTACATAATCCTACTGATAATGATGGTCAATCCACTATGGAAGATCCACATGAACGTACAATTAGAAGTTCTACTAGAGTTAGACAGACGTCTACAAGATATTCCCCAAATGAGTACGTGCTCCTGACTAATAGGGGAAAACCTGAATGTGGCGAAAATGTCATGGAGGGTGTAGACAAAGAAGTATGGGTTCAAATCATGAAAGATGTGATGAAGTTCTTGTATGGAAATTATACTCTTGAGCTGGTGAAATTATCAAAGGGTAAAAGCGTTTCGAGGAAGAGGTGGATCTACAGACCGAAGCAGTAAGAGAACTCTTCAAGGCGCAAATCTGAATTTTGTTGCTCACTTGTCGGTTTGGTAGGTTCCTCCACATAGTCGAGAGTGGGGAGATTTGTTGGGTTTGAGCTCCCAACGTATGTGGATATGCCTAGGAGTAATGGGTAATCATAAACCCATTAGGATTAATGATAATTATAAAACCATTAGAATTAATGAGTAAATAATAAACCAAAAAGGATTTATCATTAATCAGAAATCCAGTTAGATTGAGACTAAATCCAATACTCAATAGTACATGCTATATCTATAAATAGGCCTATTGGGGTTCATAATTTTGCGGTGGTGGCTCCCTGAGAAGTCTCTGACAAAAAGGGAGGCAGAAAAGTCTGCAGAAATTCGTCAGCAAGGTTTCAGGCCATAGTAGTCACAGTAAATCGTTCAATCGCAGGTCCAAACGGTGTCCATCGGTCTGAAATTTTACCTGACGAAAGAAGACTCATAGATAGTCAATCTGAACGATGGAGATCGGATTTTAACATTTAGATATTTTTTTTATAATTTTCGTAAGCTGCTGCTGGTTTTCTGGTGGAGTTTTTCACAGGCTTTGATTTCTGTTTTGGGGTTTGGTGCTTTTGTTGATTGTTAAAGGCCATATCTCAATTTTGTGTTTGCCGAGAATTGTACTCTACTGTTGATTTGATTATAGTGGAGTTTTGGAGTGTACGAATAGTCCCGTGGTTTTTACTCTTCACATTGAAAGGCTTTTCCACTTAAAAATCTTGTGTTCTTTCTGTTTGATTTTTTATGCTTCTGGTTTGGTTTATCTTTCATTGGCGATTAGTTGTTGATCTTAATTAATGCTCCTAAGTTGTTCTAATAATTGGTGAGGATTTTTTCGCTGTTTGGTTTATTAAAACCTGATTCCTTCCACCACTTTCTTGGACTAGTGTGAAAGACATATGCAAGGATGGTGGAATATTTAAGAAAGTACTTGTTGAAGGAAAGGGTTGGCAAAACCCCAAAGATCTTGATGAAGTTTTTGAACTACTGAATTTTGAATGTTCTCTTACAGTCAGATATGAGGCTCGGTTGATGGATGGAACTGTTATTTTCAAACTCTGGTGGGATTGAGTTTGCAGTAAAAGTTGGTATATGTTGTAATGATTGCTTGAAATCCTTCTCATTGTGTCTTCTTAATAACTGTAACAAGTTGATCTCCTTGAAGGCTGCTTCTGCCCTGCTCTGGCAAAAGCTGTTAAAACAATGAAGAATGGTGAAAAAGCTCTCCTGACTGTGAATCCACAGTGTAAGTGTGTGTCCTTTGCACATTCACTTCAAATGCTTCCTTTACATTTCTGACTGGGTTGTTACAGATGCATTTGGGGAGACAAGAAGGACCAAAATTGACAAGGAAGTTGATATTCCACCGAATGCTACTCTTCAAATTGATCTTGAATTAGTTTCATGGAAAACTGTTTCTAATGTTACCATTGACAAAAAGGTTATGAAGAAAACCTTTAGGGAGGGAGAAGGATATGAGCCCCCGAAGGATTGCACAATTGTGAATGGTGTGCTTGAATGAAATAAAATATACAATAAAGTACTGAACCATGACCTAGATAATCATTCTTGATAAACTCTTCTTGCTAGGCAGTCAAATTGACTGGTATACTGCTAGATGGAACTGTTTTTGTTAAAAAGGGAGATGATGTTGAACCCTTCGAGTTCAAGATGGGTGAAGGTAAGCCAAATATACTAATGCATGCTAAAAACTATGTAAATGCTCATTCCTCTTATTTCCTCATATTTACATTCTCTTTTTAAAAAAAATAAAATAAAATACTAATAAGTGCTTTTCAACCAAGAAATAAAATAGAGAGCGGTGGATCTCTTTATTTTCAACTTGTTTTTAATTGTACTAATCTTCACTCCTGTTCTATTCGTTGGTAATTGATGGACTTGATAGGGGAGTAAGAACCATGAAAAAGGGTGAAATTGCTCTTATTACTATACAACCAGATTATGCTTTTGGTTCCTCTGAGGCACAGCAAGATCTGGCAGTTGTTGTTGGAAATTTTACTGTTTGTTATCAGGTTGAAATGGTGTCCTTCACAAAGGTGAGAGACCATAGACCAATTCACTGCTTGGGAAATACTATTTGGTCCTAATGGCTTTCTGTTTTACTAAGTAACACAGAATTTGGCTGAAGTAGTTTGTTGCTAATGCATTCTCATGTATTTAATCTTCAGGAGAAGGGATCTTGGGACATGAATACGCGAGAAAATTATTGAAGCTGCCGCGAAGAAGAAAGAGGAAGGAAACAGATGGCTCAAGGCAGGAAAATATAAAAGAGCCTCTAAGAAATATGAGAAGGTGCGCTGTATATATAGAATAGATTAGCTTCCAAGGCATTCTTTATTGCTGTCAGGGAGTCGGCTTCATAGAATATGACTCAAGTTTCAGTGATGAGGAGATGCAATAGGGTGAGGTACTTAAAATAAGTTGAAATCTGAATATTGAGTCGCAGTGATCGATCTTTTCATTACTTATTGTTTTGTATTTTGTCTGAATTGAGATTCGAGCCATATTCTTTTATCTAATTAATTTACAACTTAACCTTTATACATACACACATGTATGTTTAATACTATTTTAGTTAGTTCCATTAATGTTATTTTACTTTTACAATTATTACTATTATTTACAAATCTTACTTTAAGTCCAAAATTTAGGATTCACTCTCTATTTATTTTATCTTGAAAGTAAATTTTAATTTTATTTATTTTATTTTATAATTAAACTTATTTTAGTCATATATATCCCTAGTTGTAAGTTTTAAATTTATCACTATTTACGATTTTAATTCGGGTCCTCACACCGAAAATTCACATGGTTCAACAACCAACTCAACACAAAGTATGACAATTCACCAATCCAACACACAATATCGCAAATGGGATAAGAGAAGCAATAGAATCCAAAATAGAGAGAGAGAGAGAGAGAGAACATAAGATACCAAACCGAGACAAGAGAAGCCCCAATCACGACTACCAGAAACCTTTGTCGCGTCACCCAGAAAACCGACCACACGCCTTAGCACAGATCCTGCACAAAACATAAATCAAATCGAGACCACGACTGTCCAAACCTCAAGTCGCAATCACCAACTTCGCCAACCCCCTAAAATCGAGTGGTGACCATCGCCGCAACAAATCCACAAAGACCGCCACACAGACAAACAAAGCAGAAGCGTAGATGTTGTACAAAACCAACACCGCTACTGCGAGAATACCACAACCTAGCCGCCGCCCAAAAGCTAAAAATCATTGTCGACCAAACCCAAATCGCAACGACCGCCACGCAGAACCCTAGCGGCAGCCCAAAAATAAAATTGCAAGCGTGCCGGAAATGTGACACTCCAGATTCACCACCCCCACCCCACATACAAGGGGTTTGCTTCACCGGATGCCTGCCTGTTTCGCAGCAGGACTCAGTGTCGTATAGAAAAGAGACTAAAACTTGTTTTTATTATAACTGTTAAAGCTTAATGTACATATATAAGTTCTTATTACAAAAGCGAAAGTTTAACTAAACATAACATTCTTATGAAATACTATCCAACTAGTATAATAGGTTCGGCCCGCATGCAGTCCTATCCTAGTACTTGTAGTGAGCACAGTCATCTTCATACCAATGATCTATAAACAAAATTTTGAAAACAGCAAACAGGAACAAGAAAATGGAATGAGCAAAGATTTACCAAATTGCATACATTACCCATGCATATAATTCAGGCAAATCTTAACATATAACATTCATGACTCATGCAGGATTCATAGAACATATAAAGATGATGAGGGGCATCCGCCAACGTTCTATATGAACGAAGAACGACAGACCAACTCACCTCGAGAATGAGGGGCATTCGCCAACGTGTACAAGAATGTTGAACGACAGATCAGCTCATCTCAGCATAATCATATTCATAATCGTAAATATATCGTCAGCCAACTCCCAAGCATGTACATATATGGACCCCGGTGGTCGATAGTGATTTCGAAATCAGGAACGCAGATGATCCAGAGGACCAACCCTTATGCTGGCTCGTGGGATCAAATCGCAACACATGGGTCCGACACAACTTATGTTCATATAATAGATTCAGTGTACAAAGAAAGTACAACTGAAGCGTAAAAAGTACATATTCATTCCAGCCAGTAAGTAAACACAATTGGCAAGTTAAAATCAAAAGTATTTCACACAATGTAGTTCAATGCATATTCAATTATTAATTGCCTTAAAATGGTATCCATTTTCAGTGATAAACTCACCTCGGTCCTGAGATGTCTGCTCACTATTTTCCCAATTATCTGCAGTTTATAAATATCAAAAGTTTCAGTTTCTATTCTAAAACAAATTTTTACCTTCCTAGGGTTATAAAATCCTAACTTTCAGTTTCTATAATCCCAAATGTCCCTTTATTCTATTTTAAGTGAAAGGATGTAATTAATTAAAAGAATTGAGAAAGGTTTTAAGTTAAAAAATAAGAAAAATCAAAATTTTGGAACTCAGTCGGTTTTAACCGATCCAACCCGATTGGTTTTACCCGATTGCTTGATCAGTTAAAACCGTTTGGAGCGGTTTTAACCATTTTTCTTGAGCATGGATCGGACCGTTTGGAGCAATTTAAACCATTTTTCTTGAGCATGGATCGGTTTTTATCAGCCCTCGGACCGGGAAAAACCAATCGTGCCCAGAAAACGTCATCTTCAATCTTTTGCTTCAGGTTTTGGCTAAATTTTTACAAAAAACTCGTTTTTCTTTTATTTCTTTTGCTAAAAATCCTTCCTACAATATTCATGCATCATTCCTAACATTCCATAACGCATATTCAATATCAATCTAAGGATTTAAATTCAAATTCCTACAAAAAACCACAACTTCACTATTTTTCCATTTCATGCATTTTTTTCCTAGATCTTGACGTGATAAATGAGTTGAATTCATTACCTTTACATTATGGATCTTCCCTAGCACGAGATCCACGTTTGTGGAATCCAAATCCTAGCTCCAAAGCCTTCTTTTTTCTAGCTTCTCCTTTCCTTTCCTTCTTCCTCCTTTTTTTTCCATTTTTTTCCTTTCTCTCCTTTTGGTTTAGTTCTTGCGTGAACGTGAGTGAGTTAGGAAGATGAGAGGGAGCACATTTATAGGCAAATCCGCCTAATAGTCCAAAACTCTTGTACTTATCTTGAGAATTTTTTTTTTTTTCATTTCTAGCACGCTATCGGTTTCACCCGCTCATGAATCGGGTAAACCGTTCCAATCGGTTTTTCCCGTTCTAGAATCGGGTAAAACCGGTCGGAGTACTTTTGTCACTTTCCCAGATCAGTTTACTCGCTCTCGGATCAGGTAAAACCGTTCGTTCAAGCGGTGGAATATTTTTCCTACTTTTTGGATCGGTTTTACCCGTTCCAAGACTGGGTAAAACCGTTCCGTGAAGCGGTGGAATCAGTTTTATCCGTTCCATGATCGGGTAAAACTGGTCGCTCTGGCAGTGCAATTGGTTTTACCCGTTCAGGGACTGGGTAAAACCAGTCCGCCCCTATTTTCCCATTTTCTACTTATTTTCTAATTTCTTTATTATTATTACCTAATTACTTTATTACATATTACTTAAACATAATTCTAACTTTATTCCTAACATCTTAATCCTAATTTAAACATCATAAATCTATGATTCAAAATAATTCTTCATTTATTAAAATGCTTAAGAAAATCATTCAAGTCCATAATTATACATATTTTTTAAAATACAAATGATTTACATAAAAATACAAACCTACGATTAATTCTAGGGAAAAATTTACAAGATCTCACAGGAAACCTCTGCTGCAGCCCAAACAAAACCCTCGCTTGAAGCCAACAAATCGCCGTTGGCCAAAACCCAAATCAAAATCGCCACCACCGCCCAAAGAAGCCAAAACCTCTACCCAAAGTTGTGGTGTGATTGAACTTTTGTGATACGATGCTAGGATTTGTCATATGAGATGATGGGTAGAGAAAAAAAAAAAAAAAAAAAAAAAAGAGAGAGAGCCAATTTGGACTTTATGAACGAATGAACAATCCAACTCAAAACTAGGGCAAAGGAGAGTTGGTAGAGCCTAGTCCTATCAAATACAGTAAAAGTAATGTGTAAACCTGTCACAATAGCTAAAAATAGCACAATGATAATAGGGTCTATCCCATAGAGAACAGCTGATTAAAATTCATTTTCCTATCAAATTTAGTCATTTTTTCGTTTAGCAACCACCTTTGTGTCTCTTAAGAGACTTGATTTTTCACTTGAGAAATTATACCTAAAGCTTTAACTAAGAAAATGTTAATATCAATTAATAAGAAATTCTAGCAACATGTAAATCCCAATAATTTCATGCATGCAATCACTAACACAATAATATGTTAAACCGCATATCGCTAACCAGTTATAGATTACCGTGAATACACACAGACATAATTGTACCCTAATTAATACACAACTAGGCCGGAATATGCCGATCACCTACTTAACTGTACTGACAGCATTAGAATTTAGGGAAACCTGATTTTAGTTTTTCTTACTGAACAATCGCAGTCTAAGAATCACTAACCTTTTACTGTGCATTACCTGAAGGTAACTTCACCACTAATTACTCTTTCCACTAAATGTCTTATGAAGTAGTGAGACAAATTAATTGGTTCTTCCCGAATTTAAATAAGTTGCGCAGGCTCATATAAATTCAAGTAATAAAAGTTATACACCCAGAGTGAAAAGGAACATATGCGGTTTAATTAATAATACTTAGGTTTCATACATGTATGGATTGATGTTCATTCCATTATACCAGAATTAAGAAATTAGCTACTCATAATTAATGAAACTAAACAAGTAATAATTCTGGAAAACATCATCATAAATCGAGAACAATAAAAGAGAAGAAAGAAAATACTTGTATTGAAACTGTTGGAAAATCCTCCAGAAAATCGTCGTCCATTTGGGCAAACAGACCCTCCCGCATAAAGTAATCCAAATGAACAAAATAGAAACTATCACTACTGTTTTCTCATAATTCTCTACAGCTCTACTGACGTAAACTAGATAAAAAACGAGGTTCAAAACGTAATCTTTTTTCCTTCACCAATTATATCCATATATAATATGTAGAATTTGTGTTACAGAAGGAAATCAAATAATTACCTCTTCAAAGTAGGAAACTACTCTTAATAAGGATTTAGAATTAGAATAGGAAACAAAGGAACTACTTGTACTGGAAGTAATTTCAGATTAGGCAACTCCTTGACTTTTCCTCCAAGAATTCGATAAAAAACCAATCAATAGCACAATAGGAAATTACTTCCTATCAACATGTAACCATAGCTCCTTCCAAATACTTGCTTCAGAGGGAATCATCAAATTAGGCAATGTAATTATTCTTTGGGCTTTTCTCTTCACCCCTTCAGTCAAAACCCCTTGTGAGTGGGTAATTCCGCAAATCCATAGTCCAAATAATCGGCCCATGCAAGTCTTAAGTGCAAAGAATCGCACTTCTGCTTCTTACACTGCTGATACGCCAACCATCCATGCAAATGGACCTCTGTTTTAGCTCTCTTTTGCAATCTTTCTTCTTTCACTGCCTTGTCTCCAAAACTTGCAATTATCTCTACAAAACTAGGCACATACCCGTGAGAATTTCCAAGAAAAACTATGGAAATAAACAACTAAAAGACACCTATCAAAAGTATATATACAATATGTTGAAAGATTAGCCTACCCTTAATAAAGCAAAGAACCTAAAACTAGTACATATATTTACATATATATAACAGTATTTACATCGTATAAGTTAATCTGCATCCATGCATATTGTAAATCCAAGAGGTTCACTATGTTCCCTTCAAACGTTTTTGGCAATTGCGCTTTTACCATTTTAATAAAGGGTATCCAATACGCCATCCACTTAATCGACTGTTTCTAAAAAATAATAATAATACTAATAAAGTAGAAAAAAAAATTCTTGATATCATTTGATCCTTAAACACGAGTCCTAACGTAGTTCACTGACAACAATTTTAAGAAAACTGCTCAAGGAAGCAGAAGATGATCCTCCTTCTGTGATTGCCGACCTGCTCTTCTCTTTCATTTCCTTCATTTTGCTTCTGATTTCATTCCCAGAATCCATAAGCTGTTTGATCCCATTTTCAATCGTTTCCGCGCTCACAATGTCGGTGGCCTCGTTTTCTTTCCGATAATCCATTTTGATTTCTGCCGCCAACTCCAAATCCTTAACCATTAAGAACGCATTCACTTGTTGCTCAGCATAGATAGGCCAAGTCGCCATTGGCACCCCATTCCAAACGCTTTCAAGAATTGAGTTCCAACCACTATGGGTAACAAAGCCTCCGACTGACGGATGGGCTAAAACCGCCGCTTGCGGTGCCCATCCCATCACTTTCCCCACCTCTGCAGTCCTCTGCAAGAACCCTTCCGGCAAAACCTCTTCCGGGTTCTCGTAATTGCTCGGTTGCTCATACCCAACCTCAAGTTGAGGCTTTCTCAACGACCATAAGAACCGGCATCCGCTTTTCTCTATAGCTCTCGCGATCTCCTTCACTTGATCCGCAAGAAAGGATCCCATGCTGCCAAAACAGAAGAAGAAAACAGAGGAAACTGGTTGGAGATCGAGCCATTTTATAATTGCCTCAGTTTCTTTCTCCTGATTGTCAATTCCGTCCAGTTTGAGAATCGGCCCGATTGGGTAGACCGGCGGGATTGTTTCATCGTCTGATAATGCTTGCAACGCGTGAGATTCCAGATCTTCGAATGTGTTGATTAAGATTCCTTTCGTCTCTCTGTATCTCTTTGCCTGATTAAGAAAAGCGTCGCATGCTCCATCCTTGTAGAAGAATATTGAAGGGAGAACTTTCGCCGGAACTGGATTGATGTAAGACGGAACAAGAACCTCCTCGTCGGAATCCTTGTATTCCGTCACGTCGACATGGGATTCATCTCTCAAGCTCTGCAAATGAAACGTAAGGCCGAGCATTGCTGCATTAGATGCGAAAAATACATAGGAAGGAACCCCAAATTCATTAGCTACATCAATCATGGATGCGCACATCATGTCTACCACCACTCCGGCGAGGCTGGTCGAATCCGAACTGGTGATTTCACCAAGAATTTCCCTGACGTGAGTCTTGTGCCAGTCGACAAAGTCGAAGTAAATCATGAAGGGAGCATCACTACTCTCTGAAGCATTCTTATCTTTGCGGAGCTCAATAAACCTTATGCGGGGATGACAGGAAGATGCAGAGATGGGATTCTTGACGTTAGCCGTCTTCATGAAGAGAATTGCGATGGACAACTGCTCATTCTGATCAGAGAGAGACTTGGCTACTTCAATGGCTGCAAAATGGTGACCAACCCCTGATGCAGGGATGAAAACCAGTTCCAGTTTCTTCTTTGATGTCATCCTTACTACTGATTTTTCTGCGCAAAATTGCTAATGAAATCTAACACCTGAAAATTTGTCTATGCTTTTTTATGGAGATGAGTGAAAGTTGAGCTAATTTCTTTGCAATTTATCCAGTTGGTATACATATAAGCTGACCACACATGGCCTTTAGCTAGTGAATGGCCACAGCCCACATGCAAGTCGCCTTCGGAGTTTGGACGACCATGCTGCCTTGTGGGACAAGAATAGTGACTTGAAAGAGAAAAAAACAAAACACATTCTTTTGCTTTTTTGTAGATTTTTTGTGGAAATGAAGTCATGCCTTAATTACCTCACTCATATTACTGGGATTTTTTTTTTTCTTTTTCTTACATAATTATGAAAAATTTTAGAAAGAAAAAATTAGGGTTTTTTTTTTAAAAAAAAAGAAGGAAAAAGATAGGTTAATTATTTTTTGATGTTTTATATTTTGATCCTTTTAGATAGTCATAATAAATTTATAAATATATGTGGTGGGCCCAATTCGGCATCTAAGATGAGTTCGGCCCAATTGGCTTAAGACCCCATATAAAATTAAAGTGGACGACGGTATGATTATTTGGATGATCCATGCATATGGAAGGTTTAGAGAGAGATAGGAAGAGGAACATAAGTTAACCATTTGTGAAAGGCGGTCAGAAGTTGAGTCATTTGTGGAAGGCGGTCATTTGAAAATAGATGTAGGATCAGATGATGGAGTAAATTATTATTAATGGACATGAGTTACAAACAATTATGAGGGTAGCATTCAAAGAATGCGTTAATGAAAGATGTTACGAAGAGGTAAAGGCCCAGTGATGGTTACAAATAAATTAAAGCTTGGTGGCGATTACATAGAAGTCCATTGGACAAATGAAACAAATGAGATCAATGGCCATCCAACTATCACCATAGTTAACTTTTGCCCACTCATCTATTTTAGGTGTCATTTCACCCATTCAACTTTTTCAAGTGAAGAATTTTGCCCACTTTGTCAAGTTTTGGTGTTAAATGTAACGGATGAGCTCATATACCTTTCACCTGGTTTTTTAAAGGGCAAAAAATGCCTACTTTATTTATTTTTTGGGAAAATCGCAATTTTAGTCCCTCAACTTGACTCTCGTTACACTTTTAGTCCTTAACTATTAAAACTTGCACTTTTAGTCCCTTAACTATCACTTCTTCAATTTGTTGGTCCCTCTTACCAGGTTACCGGTCATTTGGGGTCAAAATAAAAAACTTATAAAATATTTGGACCAAATCATAATAACTAAAAACTTTAAAATAAAATAAAATAAAAAAAGCTCTTCTTTTCCTTTTTCTTTTCAGAATTGATATTCGCAGTAACCGTTTCGATATTTGCAGTAACATTCTCCTGTAAAAAAACAAAAATGCCCCTGAGCAAAAAAAAAAAATTAAAAACCGGCTGCAAAAAAAAAAATTGAAAAAGCAATTCACGGGCTCTGTTCCGTTTAATAATTCCTGCAAAGCAGGGCCGGGTGGAATCACAAAATCGGATAAAAATCGAGACGACTCGGATCGGAAAAAGGTTAGTGGCTAAAGTTAAAATGTTTTGCGGTATTGTTTTAGATAGTTGGTTTGATTATTTTAGTTGTATTATGTCCGGATTTGTTAGTATTTTTGTCGAAAATGTGAATTTTTTACTGGATTGGTGAAGATCCGCCCGGTGGTTACTGCAAATATCAAACTGAAAGGGGAGGGGGGGGGTGAAATATCGCCGGTCGCCGGCGATATTTTTGGCCAAAAATATCGCCGGGCGCCAGCGATATTTTGGGTTTTTTTTTTTTTGAAGTGTTAGGGGTATTTTAGACTTTTCACAAAAAATGTTACTGCAAATATCGAAACGGTTACTGCAAATATCATGCCCCTTTCTTTTTCATCGGAGCTTTCGCGATTAGGCTTTTTTTTCTTCTTTTGTTTGCTTCTTCTTCTTCATCATCATCATCATATGGAACGAGAAAGAGAAAGAAAGAACACAAGGAAAACTCTAATAGAGAAATTTCCTCAGTTCAAAGCATTCCCTTCAGAACCAAGAGAAATTCAAGAGCTGTTGGTTTTCCTACGAAAATTGCAAAGGCATAACAAAGAGGGGTAACCACCCTTCAATAAATCCCATCACTCTGTTTGCCTCATTATCCAGAGAGCTCATATTTAATTGGGCCCAGATGGAGAGAGAATGGTGATACAGAGGGAGAGAGGCCTCACATGCCTGACCATTGCTCAGAATTGAAATAATCATCACGGCCTTATGAGAGGAAGAGGACATCGATGAAATCTAGAAATCTTATTCGCTTCAGCCCTTGTTGCCTCATTCTTCTGAGCTGAAAATTAAGGCGCCGTTCAGAACTCCGGGGAGGAAAGTAAACAGAGAGTCAAAGTTCCGACAGAGCTCCGGAGAGGGACTTTCCATTCCTCTGCACTCTTTCTTTATGGGTTTGATAACCCAAAACCGGTTGGCTTTTCTTTTTATTTGCGGAAAAAGTTTTTTTTTTTTTGTTTATTTTTTTTTAAAGTTTTGAATTATTATGATTTGTCCCAAAACTTTTATAATTTTTTTAATATGGTCTAAATTATCGTTGACTTCATCAGTCAACCTGTTGCTTGTCGGTAAGAGAGACCAAAACGGCGAAAACGTGATAGTTATAAGACTAAAAGTGCGAATTTCAATAGTTAAGGACCAAAAGTATAACGAGGATCGAAAGATCAAAAATGCTATTTTCCCTTTATTTTTTCCCTTATCTTTCTAACCAAATTCACATTACCGCTGCAGTCACCATCTCCACTCCTATAGACGGCGGTGTTTTCGACTGAAAAAAAAGGTACCAACTGAGGAATCCATTTTCTCTACGTGGTGAGACAAGGTTATTACATCTTAGAATTATGGATTCATTTGTTTGGAATTGTGGTCTGTGGAATGGATTGAAGCATCCAATTCAAATAAATGGGATGCCGGAGTTGCGTATCTGCCGAGATCTGAAAAAATAGACCCCGGGTTGAGAACCACCATTATTGGAAGACCAAGTATCACATGAAACAAAATTCTGATGTGCCACAGTACTAAGTTTTGTCATTTTGTATTTTCTTTTCTTCTTTTTTAAGTTATTGGTTATCAAACATCGAGGCTTGAACGTTAACGGGTAAGTTGGCTCTCCACTCCGGTGGGTTTCGTTTCATCGGTGCCTTGTAACCTGTATGGTTGGGATAGATTCGGTTGATCACCACTTAATGATAGTATCTTATGAGATAGATTGAGAACAGAAAAATACTTGGTGCCGTATTAAATTTGATTGACCAAGTTGAAGATTACTAATAAATTGTTGTGTATCAATTTTTGATTTTTGGATTATTTGCATCTTATCTTGGTTGTAGAACCAGTAAGATTTTACCATGCATGGTCAATAGTGGTGTAGAACTGGAGATGATGGATGCGGCTTGCTGCTGTATTGTGGGTTTAATTTTGTTAGATTTAACATCAAAACTTAATAGAGCGGGCAAAAGTCTTCACTTTAAAAAGTTAAGTGGGTGAAATGACACATAAAATAGATGAGTGGGCAAAAGTTAATAATGGTGTAGGATATAAAAATAATATATATCCAAAATAATATAAAAGAAATTAATACACAATGGAATAAAACTTCTTTGTAATAACGAACAATAAACAAACCCGCAAGCACACAATCTGTGCGGCGCACCTAAGCAGAAACTTGGTCGAGAAACAACTCGAAGGCTATTCAGTTTCTCATGTATCTTTAAATCTATCTCTATATTTCTTTGTAATTCCAATGATCACCCAATGCCTCTATTTATAGGCTAAACTATCCATGAATCCTGCCATTAATCTGATTCATAACTATTTCCTAAAATAACGAGGTTACCCAAAACACACACTAAACCAAATAGGAAACAGACAAATAATAAATCCTACTACAATTATAATTACCTAATTAATACAAGTTTGGTTTAAATAATATTTTCCAACATACCCTCCCTTAAACCAAACTTGGATAGCAGCTCCAATGCCATCTCCAGCTTCAACCTCCATTGAAATCTCTTTTGCAGTGTAGACAACATGCAACACTGCCTTGTAGTAGTATTTCTTCAGCTCTATTTTCAAATTGATTGTAGAGACACCTTTGTAAGTGTTATGGATCTTCTATGGAAACTCATCCTTATCAAAGAACTTAGTCATGTTCACCCATTCTTCATCTAAACAAATCTTCTCGTCAACCTTGTAATCATCCTTGCAAATTTCAATAACAACCTCGCAAATTCGAGGTATTTCCTTCAAATTTGATTTGAATACAAACTTGTATGTTGGAAAATATTATTTAAACCAAACTTGTATTAATTAGATAATTATAATTGTAGTAGGATTTATTATTTGTCTGTTTCCTATTTGGTTTAGTGTGTTTTGGGTAACCTAGTTTAGGGAAGGCCATGGTTCTGGAACCGCCGGTTACGGTTCATGAATCAGTGGAACCAGAACCGGAACCTTGGGGGGGGGGGGGAGGGGGGGGGGAGGGGGGGGGGGGGGCGGTTCGGTGCCAATTCCAGAACCGCCGGTTCCGGTTCTGTCACGGTTTCGATTCCAGTCTGTCACGGTTCCCATTCCGATTCCAATATTTTTCGTTTATTTAACAATTTTTTTCATTTATTTAACAATTTTAACTTATAAATGTTATTTTATTTTAACTCAATTATTTATAAACAATTAAAATTACAAAAATAAAATAAAATCTGTAGCGACGGTACATACATTTAAACAATTAAATGATTTATATAATAAAAGATACAAAAATAAATTGTGAAAAAATATATATAAAGATGAATAATACATCAATATATTATTTTTTTAAAAATCAAGAAAGTGATGCCTTGTTATAAATCGTGAGAAATCAGAGTTTGAACTTTGAAGCATTGAAACTTTTACAAAATGAATACATCTTGAATATTCAATATAATTCATCTTCATCATTTGCGAAAGTTGCGGTTGGATCTAATTTAATTTAATTTAATGCTTATTTATATCATATTAATCATATATATATATATATAAAGTATACTATTAGTTTATATATTATTATAATATATATTTAAAAATAGTTTATACAAATTATATTTTAAACATATAATATAATTATAATTATAAGAAAGAAGTTCAAAAAAAGCAAATAATTGAAGTGGTTAATCAACTTTGTTTAAAGCCTTTCAATTCTAGCAAAGGGTCGTGTGTTCGAATCTGTGCAAGAGAATGGAAAATTTATTATTTTTATGATTCTCACATTAGAACTGGAGGGTTGGACCCTTTAGAACCGGCGGTTCCGACCCGCCGGTTCCCGGTTCTCAGACAAGAGGAACCGGAACCTTAACTGCCACAGGCGGGTCCGATTCCGGTTTTAAAACCGGGGGCCACGGTTCCGGTTCCGATTCCGGTTCCAAAATAGGCGGTTTGGTTCGGGGTGGGTTCCGGTTTGAACCGTAACCGTGGCTATATCTAACCTTGTTGTTTTAGGAAATAGTTTTTAGTCAAATTAATAGTAAGATTCAGGGATAGTTTAGCCTATAACTAGAGGCATTGGGTGATCATTGTAATTACAAAGAAATATAGAGATAGATACAGGATAAACTGAATAGCCTTCGGGTTGTTTTTCAACCAAGTTTCGGCTTAGGTGCGCCGCACAGATTGTGTGCGTGCAGGTTTGTTTATTATTCGTTATTACAAAGAAGTTTTATTCCGCTGTACGTTAATCTCTTTTATATTATTTTGGATATATATTATTTTTATATCCTACAAGTGATATCAGAGCCAAAATCAAAAGAATAAGGAATTTAGGAAAATTTACAAGCCTTGGTGATTCCGATGATGCACGGGGTTTATTGTTATAGAGAGAAAGAAAGAAAAACAAAAAACAAAAAAAAGAAGAAGTCGTCTGTAGGACCCAAAATAAGCAAACCCACAAGAATTCAAACAAAACAATCTGCAATTGCTGGCCGAACGAATGAGTTCAATCAAAGATGCATGCAAATCAAAATAAATTAATTGACTCCTAGTTGATCTGTACGCCACAAAGAAGAAATCAAACCAGCATATTAATTTGCATAGAATAAGGCTTTGTGCCTTTGACTAAGCTGGCACAAGACGCAAACCAAAGCAAAGAACGACTCGTAGTCGGAAAAACCAGCCGAAAGGCTTTTTATTAATCTTTGTATTTTTCTCTGTGATTACAATGGCAACCTAAGGCATGTATTTATAGGTTAAATTATCCCTGAATTCTACACTGATTTAGATTGCAACTATTTCCTAAACAATTAGGTTTCCTAAAATAAATACGAAACCAAACAGGAAACAAACAAATAGGAAACATTAACCGAATAGGAAATAGAAATTAATAGGAAACTTAGTTTAATTATTCTACATAGCCTCTCTTAAACTAAATTCGCGCCGTTAGCCATACCGAGCATCTTCTTCAACTTTGCAAGGATCTCGAACTTCAATGCCTTGGTGAAAATGTCCGCCACTTGATCTTCAGTCTTGCAATATTCAACAATGATCTCCTTCTCATTAACCAAATCACGAATAAAGTGATACTTGATATCAATATGTTTACTACGACCATGAAAGACTGGATGCTTTGTCAGCTCAATTGCCGACTTGCTATCACACAACACCGTAGTCGGACCATCCTCTTTATGCTGAAGGAAACCCAGCATTCTTCTCAACCAAATCGTTTGAGTAGCACAATTAGAAACTGCAATATACTCAGCCTCAACAGTAGACAATGCTATCACTGGTTGTTTCTTTGAACTCCAAGAAAACACACCAGAACCAATGAAGAAATCATACCCAGAAGTGCTTTTCCTTTCAACTGTATCACCTGCCAAATCACTGTCAGTATACCCCAGAAGCTTTACTGGTTCACCTCTCGGATACAGAATACCATCTCCTTGAGTACCCTTAATGTACCTCAATATTCTCTTTGCAGCCTGCAAATGCGTCTGACAAGGATTCTCCATGAATCTGCTTATCAATCCAAAAGTGAAATTTATATCTGGCCTTGTAGAAGTCAAATATCTCCAACTACCAACCATACTCTTAAAGTATGTTGGATCTACAGAATTTTCAGTGCTTTTCTTCGTCAACCTCAACCTTTCTTCAGCTGGAGTCATGATCGAATTAGCACCATCCATCTTGAACTTCTTCAAAATATCACCAGCATATTTTCTTTGAGAAATAAAGATTCCACGATCAGTCTGAGAAACTTCAATCCCAAAAAAATATGACATTAGCCCCAAATCAGTCATCTCAAACCGCCTGATCATTGCCTCTAGGGGTGGGCACGAATTGGTTTTCTCGAATTGTGGTTTCCTCGAATTGGTTTCCTCGAATTTTAAATTTTTTTGGCCAATTCAAAAACCAAACCTAATTCGATTTTAAATTGAAGAAACCAATTCGAATTTGTAATTCGAATTCGGTTCGAATTCGGTTTTAAACCATGGAAACCAAATTCACAAAACTAATTCCATAATCAAAATTTTACAATCTAGTAAATACAGGATGCTAATCAAGCAACCCATAAAATCAAGGAAAATACTTCATCTCTAACAAACAAATTTGACACTTTCCTGGTCAGCAAAACATGAATCATCTAAATATTTCAGTAAATGAATCAATAACAATCTGAGCAATATGGTTAACTAAGCAAACAACCTCCTTAATTCCACAAAAGCATACATATCTCCAGATTGAACTGTATTATAAAAAAAAACACACACAACTAAAGAAGCTAAACAGCAGTCAAAACCAGGCCAAATGAAGTCAACTGCACAATCGAAGCATTCCAATAAACAAGATCGACCCATTATCCTCATCACGAATTCAGTCAATGGGCTTTCCTCAGAAGGGAAAAATACCAAACAAGTTTCTACCTTTTCAGCTTCTTCGTCAGTTCCACCACTTCCGTCCAGGTTGCTCTCAGCGGGTAAAGAACTAGGCGAATACGGACGATCTTCGACCAAACCACCATCATCAACAGGAACATCATTAGACTGAGCAGAAACACCCCCGTCACATTCGGAACCTGCCGCCACCGCTGGAATCTCCGGCAACTGTATCGTCTTCCCAAACAGCTTTATCGCGGGATCCTTCAGCTCCGACATTATTGGGTAAAAGGATAACAAAAACACCTCGGGCAGGAGAGAGTTAGCAAACTACTACAGTATATCCATCGCCGTGGCTTCGCCCAGTTCGCCGTCGTCGTCACTATGGTGTTCACTTCAGTTCAAACTTGCGATGCGGCGGCAGAGCACTGAGAGCAGAGGCAATGACAGAAATAGCAACTAGGGCAATGGGCAAAAGCCAAAACACTAAAAAGTTAAAAACCCCTAAAAATAAAATAATAAAATAATAAGTAAAAAATTATAAAATATAAAATATATATATATATATTGCAAATCGGTTTTCGGTTCGGTTTTTGGTTTGAATACCCAATTCGAAAACCGATTTCATAATTCGAATTCGGTTTCAAACCAAACCTAATTCGAATTCAGAATTTGAATTAGGTTTCTTCGAATTCGGTTCGAATTTCGAATTGGCCCAAACCATGCCTACTCCTAATATTTGCCTCCCTGAAGTCTGACATCATCTTTTCATTGTTTCCAGTGAATATCAGATTATCCACATACAAGCAAACAATAACAATATCCTCACTTGATGAAGACTTCACATATAAAGTATGTGCATATGGGCACCGTTGAAAACCAATTTTGATAAAGAATGTGTCAATACGAGTATACCAAGCTCTCGGAGCTTGCTTCAATCCATACAAAGCTCTCTTCAAACGATAGACCTTCTTCTCTTGACCTCTTTTCACAAAGCTAGGAGGTTGATTAACATACACCTCCTCTTCAAGAACTCCATTCAAAAAAGTAGATTTCACATCCATCTGAAAAATTTTCAATCATTCTGGACAGCCAGAGAAATTATCATTCTCACAGTATCAAGTCTAGCAACAGGAGCAAACATTTCAAAATAGTCAATTCCAGGCTTCTGCTTGTACCCTTTCACAACAAGTCTTGCCTTGTATCTATCAACATCTCCACTAGGCTTGTACTTTGTCTTGCAGACCCACTTTACACCAATGGGCTTCTTTCCACTCGGAAGGTTTGTAAGCTCCCAAGTATTATTCTTTTCAATGGAATTAATTTCTTCATCCATTGCCTTCACCTAACAATCGTCTCCAACAGCATCTGTAAAATTAACAGGATCACAGTCTGCAAACAGAGCAAAATTCACAACATCCTCATCAGTCAAATTATCAACTTCATCCCCAACTACATAATCATTCAAACAAGCTGGCAGTTTTGACTCTCTTCGCGGATGTCCACTTGAGGTGGAAGCTGTAGAAGTGGAAGAATCACAAACTGGTTGTTGAACTGGATGACACTGCTCTTCAGTTACATTATCTCCACCAATATACACTGCTGATGATCATTTTACAATTTCTGGTGTCTTCTTTTTCCAATCCCAAACTCCATGTTCATCAAAAGTAACATCTTTGCTGATAATTACCTTCCCAGTATTAGGATTGAACAGTTTATACCCTTTAGTTTCACTGCTATAACCAATAAAGACACATTTTTCTGCCTTGTCATCCAACTTCTTCCGTATTGCATCCGGAATATAAGCATATGTAACACACCCAAATACTTTAAGATGTGAGATATTTGGTTTCTTTCCTGACCAAATCTCATATGGAGTCTTCTTACCAATACTTCTTGTTGGACACCTGTTCGACAAATAAACTGCACAAGCTACAGCTTCAGCCCAAAAATCCTTAGGCATACTTTTGGCCGTCATCATCGACCTCACCATATCCATCACTGTTCTATTCTTTCTCTCTGCAACTGACCAAGACTCAACAAATTCTGACTAAGATTAGGCACATAATAAACATCACCTATTGCACTGGTCTTCCCATTTTTTAAAGTAATAGGAATACTACCTTTCCCAACAACAGACATAACATGATTATTTCCAAACCTCACTGTATTCCTGTAGGTCTCATCAAGATCAGAAAAAATTTCCTTTCTCCCACACATATGATTACTACAACCAGAATCAATGTACCACTTAAAACTTTTATCTTCTTTACAAGCACCAGCAATAAATAAAACAGTTTCATGATTATCACCACTACTTTCAGCTATTTGAGCATGTCCAGTATTGTTATTTTTAAGACCCCAACAATCCTTTTTTATGTGACCCATCTTTCCACAATTATAACATTTAATTTTAGACCTATCACGTTTTTGCCCATTATTTTGAGCATCCGAATTAATCTTTGGTTGGTAGGAAAAACTACCTATACCATGGCCTCTGCCTCTGAAACTTTGACCGCCACGTCCTCTCCCTTGAGAATTCTGGCCCTGCTGATTGGTTTCACCATCATCGGATTCTTTAGGCTTATATACCAAAGCCTTCAATGCTTCTGACGCCGCATCAACAGATGGTCTGTCACATGACATCTCATATGTCACCAATTTTCCTTCCAAATCAGCATACGAAAAAGTAGAAAGATCTTTAATGGCCTCAATAATCTCCTTCTTTGTGTGAAATTTCGAAGTCAACGTCCGAAAAACTTTAGACACCATCTGCTCTTCTGTCACTTTATCACCGTTGATCTTCATCTGACCAGCTATGGATTTTACCCTAGCCATGTATTCTTGCACCTTTTCATTAGGCTTCATCTCTGCCAACTCAAATTGTCTCTGTAACTCCTGTAGTTTGACTCTTTGAACGTTTTCGTTTCCTCGATTGGTAGTTTTTAACTTGTTCCAAAACTCTTTAGCTGTCTCTACCTCTATTAAACTTCTACATATGTCTAATCCAACCTTCGTTCTTAAATAATAGAGTGCATGATTATTGTGAGAACGATTTTTCTCTAATTCTTTACTTCCCTCAGCTGTTAATTTTTCACCTTCCTTGTCTTTCTCAGGTTCTTCAAAACCTGGCTCAATTACATGCCAGATACCAATCATCTTGAAAAAATTCTCCATCAATTGACACCAGATTTCAAAATTATTTTTTCCATCAAAGACAAATACATGGCACTCAGGAGGATTAAATAAAAAGGACATCTTGACTCCCAAAAAAAAATAACACAGGCTCTGATACCAAATGTAGGATCCAAAATAAGCAAACCCACAAGAATTCAAACAAAACAATCTGCAATTGCTGGCCGAACGAATGAGTTCAATCAAAGATGCATGCAAATCAAAATAAATTAATTGACTCCTAGTTGATCTGTACGCCACAAAGAAGAAATCAAACCAGCATATTAATTTGCATAGAATAAGGCTTTGTGCCTTTGACTAAGCTGGCGCAAGACGCAAACCAAAGCAAAGAACGACTCGTAGTCGGAAAAACCAGCCGAAAGGCTTTTTATTAATCTTTGTATTTTTCTCTGTAATTCTCTGTGATTACAATGGCAAGCTAAGGCATGTATTTATAGGCTAAACTATCCCTGAATCCTACACTGATTCAGATTGCAACTATTTCCTAAAACAATTAGGTTTCCTAAAACAAATAAGAAACCAAACAGGAAACAAACAAATATGAAATATTAACCGAAAAGGAAATAAAAATTAATAGAAAACTTAGTTTAATTATTCTACATCGTCGTTGTCGATTGAGGCGATTTGGACCTTGGAGACAAATTGCGGTTGCAGAGTACAATATTGTGTGTTGGCTATTGGAGAAAGAAGGCATGCAGTGGCTTCCAAAATAAGTGGTGAAAAAAAAAACACAAAAAGGGGTAAAAAGGAGAGTTTTGGCTTCAGCTTCTTCTTCTTGGTGGGGTAAACTAACGAAAGAAAGTAAATCAGCTTTTGCTTGGGGTGCTGAAGTAGGCATTCATTACGGAAGGTGATGAAGATTTACATAAACAAAGTAGTTTTATTTCACTATGCATTAATCTTTTTAATATTATTTTGGATATATATTATTTTTATTCTATAAGGCTCTGATACCAAATGTATGATATAAAAGTATCCCACGCCCAAAGAAATTAACTCGTAGCGAAATAATCAAAACAAATAACAATACAAATACAATTTAACGTTGTTCGATCTTTAAAAGACCTACATCCACAAAATCCACTAAACTAATCAAAGGCGGGGCAAGCAGAAAGTATTTACCTACACACCTATTAAATCAACAACCCAACACAACATCATAACCCAACATCTTACAACCTCGACAGAGAGCCGCCGTCTGTCAAAATTCCCCCGAAGACAGAGAGCCGAAAGACTCTGACCTTTCAAACTCTCAGTTCAACTCAAAACAATACCACATAGGTTCTTTATATAGACTCATAGTTATTCGAATCCTTATCAAAATTAGTTTCCCAAAATAAACCAAATCTAAATTGGAAACAAACTAAACAAGTAATTATTAAATTCTAACAAAACTAAAATTTCCTAATTAAGCTTGATTTAATTTTTCCAACAAATGGTTATAGATTGATGGCCATTGATGTCATTTGCCCTAAATATAAAGGGAAAAATTCTAAACAAATGTACTTGATTCTACCCTAATTATACTATATTTATCTTTTAGTCTTACTAACTTCGAGTGTCAAAGTAATACAGGGGGATAGTCCCGCATTTGTAGGTCCATTTCAGATTCCAGGGGGTGCATCCAAGATTCAAAAAGAGAAGAGTCGGATTCCATCGGAACCTGCTAGATCGTGTTTCATAAATATGTATATGAAAATTTTTTTTTTTCAATAAAAAATATAGAAAAATACAATTAAAATTGAGGGAGTCTCCTGTCAACGGTCTTATGGTCTGACAGTCCGATGCATGATATATCAGAGGCTAAATGTAGTAGGCATATTTTCTTCACCAAATGCTGCCAAAATGCTGTAAAACGCCAGTTTGGCGTGAAAACGGGCTCCAACCCACACGCCAAACTGGAGTTTTTTTAAAGCGGGGCGCTGTAGCTTCGCCAAACTCTTTATCCTTTTTTTCAAAAAAAAAAATTTAATAATTTTCTTATTTGCACATTGGTCCTTGCTTTTTGTTTTTTGTTTTTAGTTTAATTTTGTATTTTAGTGTTTGTTATTTTACCCATCAATTATTATTTCTATTTTATTTTATTAATCTAATTGCTATATTTTTATTTTTACAATCCATTTATTATGTAAAAATAAATACAATATATATATATTAATTAAATTACATAATTATGTTTTAGAAAACACTATGAAAATACTTAAATAATATGACATAAATATTAAAATTTTGCATTTTCTTTTAATACACAATATTATATAATCTTGAATAATATTATTTTCGTCCCCAATCCAACCGTTGGGTCAATTTTATCTAAATCTCAACCGTTAGATTAACTTGAACATTATCCGAACATATCAAGATTGCAATCCACATGTGAACGGTTCGATGGATTTCACCCTCTTCTCATTCGTTGATAGAAATATCACATCATCTCAATCTCATCGTGTTAATTATATTTTGCGTGAAATTAATTATTTGTTGTGTTCATTGTATTGGATTAATACGTAACATTAAAGAAACTTTGGGGTTATTTTGTAATAAAATGTAATAGTATACAAGTAATAAGAATGAATATAAAATGAAATATGAAAAGGAATCTAAAAGGAATATTCTTTTTTAGTAGGAAGAATAGAGGGAGGGTTGGAGTGAAATTACTGTAGCTGCACTAAAATAGTGGAATAATACACATCAAAATAGAGAGAGGGTTGGAGATGCCCTAACTTGGGTTTTAACATAATTACGAAACATGAGAGGTTAAACTTAGCACATCATCGAAAACTCAATACACGATACATCATAAGCTAAACTTGATACGTTATATTTCAACACTTAAATTCATAACTGCTATACATTAAAGACTAAATTCAATACTTTATATTTCTACAACTGAATCATAACCTCGATAAACAACAGCTATATATATACTCAATACACATAAACAAGTTTTCATTTGCTCGACATCAAAGACTAAACAAGATACATGCATCATCAAACTGTTAAACCGCCGAATACAAGTTTTTTTGTCAAAAAAAATTGGAGCATTTCACCATAGGCTTGTCAACCAAATCTTGCGATGGAGTGCTTGCGAAAATTTCAACGCCCTGCTAAGAGTTATCGCATCACTGAAATCAGAAATAAAGAAGCTTCGATCTGAATTGGGATCATTTTTGCAACTGTTTGGGATAGTTGGTTCAATTTACAACAAAAATTGGAAACAATGCAACTTTTCAACTCGCCAGGACTAAATACAAGCAAGCAATGTATTTGACACTTAAATTTGACTAAAAGTGATTTTAAAAAATGATTAAAGAACATGGATTATATTTATCACGTATGCAAAGATCATGGACTAAATTGATAAATTTTCTATTTTCATCCACATTCAAAAATAAGAGATGAGAAAAAAAAAATAATAAATTATTTAGTTTAAGTGCCAGACTCTCAAACCGTCAAACGCATCAAAATTATATATTTTTAAAATACGACTGTTTCATTGAAAAATATCATAAACAAACTAAGGAGGTGCTCAAACATCTGTTACAATGTTTATTAGAAAACTGCTCAAAGAAACAGAGGATGATCCTCCCTCAGTGAGAGCCACTCTGCTCTTCTCTTTTATTTCCTTCATTTTGCTTCTGATTTCGCCCTCAGGATCCATCACCTGTTTGATCCCTTTCCCAATCACTTCTGCACTCACAATTTCAACTGCCTCCTTCCTCATAACTTCTTTCCTGTAATCCATTTTGATTTCTGCAGCCAAACCCAAATCCTTAACCAAAAGGAACGCATTAATTTGTTGCTCAGCGTAGAGCGGCCAAGTTGCGATCGGCACCCCATTCCAAACGCTTTCCAGAATTGAATTCCAGCCGCAATGCGTAACGAAGCCTCCTACGGCTGGATGGGCTAAAATCGCCGCTTGCGGTGCCCATCCGATCACTTTCCCCACCTCTGCAGTCCTTTCCAAGAACCCTTGAGGCAAAACTTCTTCCGGGTTGTCGTAATTGCTCGGCGGCGCGTAAATACCTTTGGGTTGCGGCTTTCTCAACGACCATACGAACCGACAGCCGCTATCCTCCAGCGCCATCGCAATCTCCTTTACTTGCTCCTCATCGAAAGATCCCATGCTTCCGAAACAGAGGAAAAGAACAGAGGATTCCGGCTGGAGATCGAGCCACTTTATTGTGTCATCGTTGTGATCGGAGATTCCGTCAAGGTTGAGAATTGGGCCGATTGCGTAGACTGGTGGGATGGTTTCATCGGCTAATAAAGCCCTCATTGGTTGAGTTTCCAGCTCTTTGAAAGTGTTGACTATGATTCCTTTCGTTTCTCTCATCCTCTTCGCCTGATTAAGCAAAGCGTCGCATCCTCCGTTCTTGTCGAACAGTATAGAAGGCAAAACTCTGTCCGGAACAGGGTTGATGAAAGCCGGAACAGCAATCTCCTTGCCGGAATCCTTGTATTCCGTCAGATCTACATCGGATTCGTCTCTCAGCCTCTGCAAATGGAACATAAGGCCAAGCATCCCAGCCCCAGATGTAAAAATTATGTAAGACGGAACCTCGAATTCATGAGCCACGTCAATCATGGTTGTGCAGAACACGTCTAGGATGATTCCGGCGAGGTGGGTCGAATCGGAACTGGCGATTTCAGCAACGACTTCTCTCACGTGACTCTTGTGCCTGGCTATAAATTCGAAAAAGAAGGAGAAAGAAGGAGTAGCATTACTGTTAGTACTATTAGTATTATTACTCTGTGGAGGATTTGAATTCTCTTCCTTCCGGAGCTGAAGAAATCTGATGCGGGGATGGGGAGATTCAGAGATGGGCTTGGTTTCATTCGGCAGCTTCATGACGAGGATTGTGATGGACAATTGCTCGCTCTGATTAGTAAGAAGCTTTGCTACTTCAATGGTGGAAAACATATGGCCAGCTCCCGCCGTAGGTATGAAAACCAGTTCCAGTTTCTTCTTGTCCGTCATTCTTGCGATTGATTTTTGTGTCTGAATTGGCGGAGGAAAGTGGAAACTATTGGGATTTTGACTTTGAGTCTCAATGGAAATTGGGAAAGAAGAGTGAATGGTAGTTTTCAGTTGTGATAGAATAGTATCCTAAGTTGGCTTTTTATAGAGGAAAGGAAACAGCTGATGTCTGTACTTAGTGTTCTCCGCCACAACTGTGTGGATACATAGCACAACGATGCTCAATGTAAATAAATGAGAAGAAGGAAAGGGGGGTGGGATGAATTTGTATTTGATTTTATGTTTTGAGCTATGCAAAATAATAAGTCATCAAGTTGGGTGAATTACCGAGGGCATGTTTGATAATATATTTGAATAATAAATAATGACTTTTAATCTGTTTGATAATGAAAATTTAAATATTTTAATTGATTAAGCGCTCTTTATTTTTTTAAATTTTTTTTATAATAATTTATATTTTAATTTCTTAGATCTTACTTTTTTATTTTATTTATATTGATTTAATTATAAATATTTATATTTGAATAAATTATTATTTTATTTTTCTTGCTGAACATACCACATATTTTAAATTTTTTCATCGTAATATTATCAAATAAAATTTATTTTATTTTATTTTGATATTAATTTTATTTAATAAACTATATTATTTACCCCTTTTTTTTATAAACACCATTCGTATAACATATTTTGTATTATTTATGTATTTTAATAATTATATATGAGTTCTTATTGTAAATGTTATATTTTTTGTATGTAGTTATTAAAAATTAATATGAGGGTAAAATTGTACATTTTTATTAATTCAACATTCATATAGACATATTTATCAAAGATAAATAAGTGAAAAGCATTTTGATTCAGATGTTGAATACTGAATTTTCAGCACTAAGAAATAAGCTACTTAATTGATTCAATATTATGATTTCAACATTAAGCACTAAATTTATCAAACGGCCCTAAAATTCCTATTAAATTCAGGGAAATACCACAGTCCATTCACGAGACCATTCAGACAGTGTATAATGACTTATGATCCATTAGTATGTAATTGCATAAGCCATTATTCATGACTGAATGGTCTCGTGAATAGACTTTAGTCTTACCCCCAAATTCATATAAATTATCAAATAAATATCATAGTTTGCAAAATTATTAAGCAAACCCTGAATTTGTATGATATTTAACTATTTTAACGTATTGTTTTTCTTCTAGGTCCAATTACATTTATCATCTTTGAGTTTTGGTGAAACTAAAAATATCCCATTGAGTTTTCTAACTATTACTTTTACCTCCCTTAAGTTTTGGTAAACTTTCAAATGCCCCCATTTTGAGGGGATGAGTCTCTGGTACAACTGTCTCACGGGATACTGCTTCAGCTAAAATTGATACACATGTTTTCATCAATACGCGATAAATCATAAGTCTAACTCGATACACATGTTTTTTTCATTACAGGTGATACCCCCCCCCCCCCCCCCTCTCTTAATACGCGTGTTTTCTTCACTACAAGCTATACTTATTGTTTTAACAAAACTGTAATTTATCAGCAGCTATACGCAATACATCAGAGTTATACGCGATACATCTGAGGTTATATATGCAACATCAATTGTATGCGATATGCTTGTTTTTAGAACATAACTACAGTGTATCAGACTCAAAACTCGATACGTGCATCGTCAGACAATGAGACAATTATATATAAGTCTTTGTCCTTTAGTGACCTATTTGTTATGTTGGAAAATTTTGAATAAATTAGGGGATGATAGTAATTGTGAAAAGAAAAAAAATGCACATAAGATATTTGTAATTTCACCAAAACTCGAAAGAAGTAAAGGTAGTTTGCCTTTTCCCCTAAGCTACAATAATAAAGGGTTAAATTGTTACTCACTTCGTTCTACTAAAAGAGTCTACTTTAACAAGGGTACAATTTATTATGAACGTCAAAGTACAACACCTAAAATAGTTAATTTGACACAATTCATTTCATTTATATCCGTACTTTTTAAATATGAGCTAATTGTAGACCACACATGGTTATATTAGTAGGGGTATAAGGAGTACAAAATTTAAAAGTAAACTCTTCTATTAAAAGTAGACTCTTCTAATCAGACAAAATGAGCATATGAGTTGTAAGTTCAGAGTTCGTTTGATAATATTACAAATCACGATACATGCATTTGATGATTTAGACAAAAATGAAAAGTAATTTTGATAATTCTAAGTATAGTGTTTTTTCTTTCTAGAATATAACTTTTATGTTTATAAGAAAAAAACAATTATGAATCAGTTTTAAAAGAGTTTTTAGAAAATATAGTAAATTACATTTGCCTCCTTTGAAATTTTTCAAAGTTACCATCATCATATGATACGGGGGTTTTAATCATTAGAGGCGACACTTATTGTTTTAATATAATTGTGATATCAGCAGCTAAAGTCAATGCATCAGAAGTTAAATTCAGTACTTGATGCTTCAGATGTTAAACACGATACGTGATGCATGTCAGCAACTAAATTCATAACCACGATACATTAACAATTACGCTCAATACATTATAAACTAACATCAATACACGATACATCAGAGTCTAACCTTGATAAGTGTATTTTTAGAATATAATTTAGGTACATTAGAGGTTAAAATTGATATGTGTGTTATCAAACTATCAACGAGTCAGATACAAATTTGTGCGATAATATCCCTGATTGTTTATGATTATTTAAAGGCTTAATAACTATTTACCCATCGTGTTATTGGCCTTTGACTATTTGCCCCACCATGTTTTTAAAACTAACTGGCTGCCCCATCTTATTTCTAAAACTAACTGTTTGCCCCCCCCCCCCCCCCCCATTACTAGTTAAATCATAAAAATTTATGAAAAGACAAAAATACTCCTCTGGAATGCTGACATCACACTCTCAAGTTTAAGTAAAAAATTTCAGACTAATATACCCTAAGTTTTAACTGCATATTACTTAAGAAAGAAAAAAAAATGGGTGAAGGTTTTTCTGATACACAATCGCAGCTGCAATTTTCCCGCTCCAAACTGTTGCTGCTGTGATTTTTCAGGAGTCGAGCCGCGAACTCCATTATCAATGACGCTGTACTTTTCCCGCTCCAATAGCGGTTCTCACAAAGAACCCGCTGCCATTTTCGTTTCTCCAGAGTCGAGCGTTTTTCTGAGGGAAAAAAATTATTGCCGGCCGTTTTTCCCAATGCTTTGGGGTATATCCGTATGAAATTTTTTACTTAAACATGAGAGTATGGTGTCAGTATTCCAGATGGATATTTTTGTCTTTTCATATGGTTTGACTAGTAAGAGGGGGCAAACAGTTAGTTTTAAAAACACGGGAGGACAACCAGTTAGGTTTAAAATACGGGAGGACAAATAGTGAAAAGCCAATAACACGGGATAAATAGTGATTAAGCCTTATTTAAATAACTAAAAATCCCTTAAAGTACGCGCGTGTGTGTGTGTGTGTTTTTATTGTTAGGGGGTGACGACAATTTAACTAAACTATCAATGTTATTGTTATATTCATACATAATTAAGGATAAGTATGATTTTCTAAAACTAAAGCCATAATGGTAATTTTACAAAGTATCGAGAAGATAAATGTGAACTACAGTGAAACCTCTATAAATTAATAATGATAGGATCATAAAATTTTATTAATTTAGAAAGATATTATTTAATCGATAAATTAATAATTTATTAATTTAAAGAGTATTCTTCAATTTTCGTAAACATAAATTCAGTAGTTACAAGTTAGTATTATTTATTTTTTATTTTTTTTAATTTTGCATCCTCAAGGTTCGAACCCATGAATTCAGGGTTACAAGGTTTTCCCATTATGTGGGGGGGCCGGGGGGAGGGGTTGGGGTGGTGGTAAAGGAAGGACTTTGTAACCTCGAGTTCATGGGTTCAATTTTTGGAGATATAAGGGTATAAAATAATAATAATGATAATAATAATAATAATAATAATAATTATTAAAAAAAAATGCCCTTCCATTATGTGGGGGGGCCGGGGGGAGGGGTTGGGGTGGTGGTGAAGGAAGGACTTTGTAATCTCGAGTTCATGGGTTCAATTTTTGGAGATGTAAGGGTATAAAATAGGGTGAAATACAGTTTGCCCCCTGTGGTTTCATGCTTTGGACAGTTTTCCCCCTATGCTTTCAAAACTGACAGTTCCCCCCTCGTGGTTTTGGACTGAAGTGTCCACTTAACGGAAAATGCCTTCTCTAACGGCGCGTGAAGCGAACGCGCTCAAGACGAGAGTGGGGGTAAACAAATTGATGATGTCATTAATTTTGTTCCCAAAATAACCCTAACTAAAAAAAAAAAAAAAACCAGACACTTCGGCATTTTGTCCGACATTTTGTCAAAAGCCCATTCGGCATTCTCTAGTGATCCGCACTTGGCATACATATTACATACAGAGGTGTCCATGGACACATTCTTTACAAACCCAGACTTCAAAACCAGACAATGCAGCTGTTTCCCAAGCTCCAAATCAGACAAAGCTCTTAAAAGTTTCACATAAATGGAAGGTCCGGCAACAGTACCGGAGCTCCGCATTCTCAAAAATAATTCTAAAGCTTTTTCTATCCACCCCTGATCAGCATAAGCAGATATCAAAACATACCATGACCCAGGACTCGTTTCACGCAATTCGTCGAACACCTTCTCGGCATCCACAAAACTCCCGCACTCAAAACAAAAAAAAAAACTGGATTGGTTGCGGGAGGAGGCTCCCGCAACAGAAATGGAACCCATTTGATGGGTTTCATTTCTGTTGCTGCAACTGAAATGAAACCCATCAACTGAAATGGGTTTCATTTCAGTTGCAGCAACAGAAATGAAACCCATCAAATGGGTTCCATTTCTGTTGCGGGAGCCTCCCGCAACTGAAATGAAACCCATCAAATGGGTTTCATTTCAATTGCAGAATCCCGCAACTGATATGAAACCCAACAAAATGGGTTTCATTTCAGTTGCGGGAGTGCTTTAGGTTTAGGGAAAAAAAAAAAAAAAAAAAAAAAAGTAAAGGAAGAAGGAAGAAGACGATGAACAGTGCCATCGTCTTCTTCCTTCTTTCAATTTTTTTAAAAGTTTTTTTTACCAGGGGTAATTTAGTCATTTTTTTTAACACCGTTAGAGAATGCATTTTCCGTTAAGTGGACACTTCAGTCCAAAACCATGAGGGGGGAACTGTCAGTTTTAAAAGCATAAGGGGGAAACTGTCCAAAATATAAAACCACAGGGGGGAAACTGTATTTCACCCTATAAAATAATAATAATGATAATAATAATAATAATAATTTTAAAAAAAATGCCCTCCCATTATCTACCACCCCCAACCCTCCCCATATGTACATCTTAGTTTTATTTATGGGATCAAGCATTAAAATTAGTATAAGATATTCAATGTACGAATCAATTGTATCAATGAGTTTATTCTTCGTTATAACAATGAGAAAGTACTCGATAAGTGCACCAAACTCAAAACGGTACCGACCATTCACAATGTTTGTTGCAATTCATGAATTTGACATAAGTACTTTTGGATGCAACGAGAAAAGCTAGAGATTAAATTAATCCTATATTTAAATTTGAAGAAATGACAAACAATAATATATTTATATTTTAGTAAATTATCAATAACATATTTGATTTTTTTAGAATTATTTATTTATAATATTGGTGGGACTATGTATTTATATAGAAGTCTTTCTAAAAATAATATATAATTTTGTGAACTGGCCCAAGTCAAAATGGAAAAAAAATATTTTTAGAGAAATTATTAATTTATGAAGCTTATACAGTATAATGCCTTTCTAAAAACAGAAATAAAAGAAAATGTTTAAAAAAAAAAAAAAAAAAGAAGTGAGCATAAAGTCGTCCAGATTCACCCAAGCATAATGTGTATATTTGGACAAGGAGAGGACAGTGAAGGCATTCAATTAAATTTACGTTTTCTGTACGCAAATGAATGTCCCGTTTCTAGAAAACACGTTATCCTTTTCACTTTTTCTATAGACTATAGATGATAGAGCTTCATTGATGTTCAATTTTTGTTGACTGCAAATTATTGAAGTATTTCCGTTACGTTACTTACGTAATCTGGAAGGTCAAATGAATAAAATTTTAAAATTTCTTAGCTCATTTTAAGGGCGACTTTAAAATATATATATTTTTAAAATAATTTTAAATGTAAATAGTGTGTTAAAAATTTAGAATTAAAACAGAAAAATGTATTGTAAATGATGATATTTTATATAAAATATTAAAATTTATCGTACAAACAAAAAAAAAACAAAATAAGAATATGGGATAACGAACATGCAAATGATTATTTTTTAATTTTATGTTAATTTTTTTTCCATAAAACGACTTGTCGTTATTTATTTTAATTTTAAAATAGATAAGTAAAGAAAAGTAGTAAGGCTTGGGGGGAGGGCTGAAGTGGTGGTAAGGGGACGGTCTTGTAATCCCGATGTCATATGTTCAATTCTTTGGAATGCAAAGGTTAAAAAATAAATAAATAAATATATATATATATATATATATGAAAGATAAAACAAAACAAAAAAAAAAAAGGTAGTAAACTCTTATAAAGCTGGAACTCCCTAATTTTTGGCTCAGAATCCTCTATTACACTTTCCTGTTATACTCCATGTTACACATTTTAATATCCCATCGTAAATATTATTTTTTGTTTTAATTTTTTTTACTAATGATTTTCATTGGCATTTTGCCTAATTTTAATATATTAATATTATTTTTTATATTAATCTTGTATTTTAATATAATTTTATGGTATTTTTAAAATTTTTTAATCTCAATAAATTAAAATAAATATACCCTACACCAAAATAGATGAACCCTTATAGTCAAAAAAATTATTATAATTATAATGAATATCATTGGTAAAAAAATTAAAAGAAAAAATAATATTTATGATGAGTTATTAAGATGTGTAATAGGGAGTATAATATGATATTGTAACAGACGATTCTGAGTCCTAATTTTTTAATAAAAGTATCACCGAAATTCATTTTAAAAAAAAAAAAGTTAAGTAAAGAAAAGTAATAAATTACATTTGGGTCCCTAATATTTTGTTAAACTACAAGTTAGCTTATGAAATTCCAACAAAACAACGTACATGTTAATCGAGATTGAGGTGTTACTTTCATGTGGGTTTAAGCCTTGAAAGAACAATATGGGTTTAAAGGACTATAATGTAATTTAAAGATCACATTTTGGTCCTTAGACGGGATAGCCTTTTACTATGCTGAATTGTCAAGGGCCGACTTGTACTTTCCAAAAAGTGTAAAAATTAGTTCATAATTAAGACTCCTAATAAATAATGCAATTTACGTTCTTATAGCTGCTGAGACCATCCTTCTTAGTGATAATTTATAAAGGAGATTTAAAGAATTAATTATGTAAATATATATATATATATATGATTATTAATGTAGGTATATTAAATGTGGTAAAAATAAATTTGAAAAGAAAATATCATAAAATAATATTAAAATGGGGGGAGTATTAATTTACTCATAAGACAAAATAAGATAAAATAAAACTTATATAGTATATATGTACAAAATTTGTGGCTAGGTTTGGGGTGATAGATAATGGAATGATCTTGTAACTCTAATATCATGATTTCGTGTAAAGATAAAGAATTATTTATTTAAATTGCCATATTTGAAAGGCTACCCAAAGCAGTCAATGAGAATTTTCGTGTGTGGACCCTAGTTGTGCCAATATTCCATATGCACAGCTTCAATTCTTCTAGAAGACTAGTAAACTTGAGATATTATCTTCTGGCTTGACTTGACTTCTAAATTACAGTCAACGTTAATTGCTAAAATTACAGTCAACAACTCTCGCGACTGACTCTAACGAGTATGTGGACTAGGAGTTGTGGTTACTGATAATGGAGTGAACTGCAACTTTCAATGCTTTTTTTGTTTTCCTTTTTTTTTTTCTTTTTTTAAGGAAACAAATAAGCTGGAAATTTGGTAATAATCGTGGTATATTTATATATTACAACTGATAAATTTCAAACTTTGAACTATAATTAACTTAGAGCTTTTTGTGGCGTGTAAAGATGTATTCTTAACCAGCCGTCCTGCGAATGTAATCAGTCGTTTTGATTTTTTTCCCCGATCCCAGTCGTCTTGATCTGAACTAGCTAGTTATGCTAACATCAATTCTATTTCTACTTCTTTTGAGGGAAAAATGTCATTTTTCGTCCCTTACGTTTAGCCTTCTGGCAGTTTTAGTCCCTTTTGTTTGCATGTGGCAGTTTAGTCAATTTTGTTTGTCATTGTGACAGTTTTAGTCAATTTTACCTATAATTGAAGGTTGAACAAGTCATTTGGGCCTTTTCTATAAATTTATAAATTATGGCTTAAAACATGAACTATAAAATTAAAAATTGTACTTTTGATACCTTATATTTGATCATTTTTCTTTTGAAATTGAAAATTTTGCCTAATGAGTTTGCAATTTTTGACATTTTATATCATTTTACTGAAAGTCCAAACTCTCAAATGTATTAATTTTAAAAGAAAAAAATGTATAAGTACTTAAATAAATTAAAAGAGAATTTTAAAATATTTGGTCAAATATAGAGTATCAAAAGTGCAATTTTTTTAATTTTACAATTCATGTTTTCACCCAAAATTTATAAATTTTGTAAGAAGACCCTAAGTGATATGTTTAACCTTCAATTATAGGTTAAAGGGACCAAAATTGCCACGCTAACAAACAAAATGGACTAAAATCGGCACAAACAAACAAAATGGACTAAAACTGCCACAATCTCAAACGTAAAGGACTAGAAATGTCATTTTTCCTTCTTTTGAGAGTTGGAATGTTGTGCCTGAGTTTCTCATTCAATGGTATCTGAATGATTTTTAACAAATCTAATAATATTACAATATGAATTTATTTTTTTTAAAGTAGACGCTTTACCTTTTTATTCACTTTGACACAATAAATTATCGACTCGAAACTTAGTTTGCTTTTTGAGAATAATTCTTGCATTCACTTATAAAAATAAATTAATTCGTGTGCAGTGTATAGATAAATATTTAAGATCACTTGTAAAAATAAATGAATTCGTGTGCAGTGTATTGATAAATATAAGATGAATATATATATATATATATATCTTTATATGCTGTAATTATTCATATGAACAATACGTGAGTTTGAGAAGATTAGAGTAGAGATAAGCAATTTAATAAATAGGACAGTGGATGGAGAATAGTTTTCTCTCTCCACCGGTGGGGAAAAATTAACAAGAAGAAGAAGAACAGTACTTTTCGGAGAAAGAAAATGATAAATATATATTGGGCAAAAACGGTGATGTTCTATTAATGATACAGAGTGGATAGAGAAATTTGAAACATAAGATCCCATGCCCTATCTTTATGTAGACGGGATTTCCTATTTAAGGGATCAATGTTTGTCATGTGACAGAAATGGATAGGAAAAAGGGATCCCATAATGAAATTTTTATGGATCAAATTGTTACTTCGATAGAAAAATGCAAAAAAAATTTACATTTAATTTCAAAATGTGTAAAATACTAAAAATTAATTCAAATGTGTAATGTCATTAATTTGTTTTGATACATTATTAGGTGAGAAATATCAAAATGAACTCTAAAATGTGACGTTATTCATTTATTTATATTTTTATGTTGTTTGTGAGGTTACTTTTTGGGAGAAAAAAAGGTCTTTCGATAGCATTTTAGGTCATGCACAATTAGTTCTACATTTGAGTAGGGCGTGGGATATAAATTGAGTTCTTAGCAAAACACACTGGAAAAAAAAAAAAAACATTTTCAATCACTTATGTAGCGGTAGTATTGTGCCAATTTTGTATTTATGTTGACTTGGCACTCACCCCTTTTACTTTTAAAAAAGAATACAAAAAAACTGAATTATATTATAATAATTAAAACCATTAGTTTATCAATTTTCTTTTTCCAATATTTATTTGGTTTTTCTATTCAATGTTAGTTTTTTTTTTTTTTTCCTTCTTTTCAATATTTTATTTTTATTTCTTTACCTTTCATTTTATTAATTATTTTCATTTATTCTGACAATTCAACGGGCAGAAATGATTGGACTAAGAATTGAGCAGGGGCCGCGCGAACGCAGGCCCCCTCTGACACAAATTATGACGTAGGCTCCACCACTTGGGTAGACCTTAGGCGGGCGCCCCTCCGAAGTGCAATAGAGGTCACCAACCTAGGCCATGGGCCTTATTGATCGCCCATTGACCCCGTCCAGGTAAGTATGTTTCCCAATCCCACCCCTTCTCCTTTTATAACCACATTCTCCCTCACATAAGTTATTCCCTTCCGATGTGGGATCCCGGGCTCATTTGAATGACTACCTTCTGCAGCCACTACTTTTTGCTCGGTTTCTTTCTCATTTGATTTTGGAGACAAAAATTGACTCGTGCATGCTTTATTTGTGCCACCAATAATAAAATAAATTAAAAGGTTAGGTTTGGGTTTAGTTATTGTGAACTATATCATACTGTATTGTTGTATTTGCAAACTATAATTGTTAGCGATATGAGGATGTTTAAATCAGATTTGAAATGATCATTGTTTTGCTGTCTCTTTTAACTTTGCAATTGAGATTTGTGAAAAAAAGACTCATGCATCAATGAACACGTAAACGTAAAGGGAGTGTAACAAATCAATGATAATACTCGTCATATTATATTATGATCCTTTATTTGAATTTATCTTTATGAATTCACAAATTAGTTTTACTTTTATTTTAGTAATTGTATCGGGTTATACCATCCTACATAGTACAGTTACAACCATGAATAATCTTTACCTAACCAAATTTCAAAATACAAGTAAGGACACAATTTTACACAGAATTATGCCACTTAGCACACTCCTCTAACTTAGCTTATCTGCAATCTTTTTTCAGCTGCTTACTGAAACACATTTTCTTCCATTCAGAAAAAAGAAGAATTATAAGTTTATAATACAATTGAAAACAGATTTTCAAATGATTAGTGAAATACTTAACATGGCATGACTTATGTTTAATAGTTTTAGTATATAAATTAACATTACTGCAGTAGTTGAAATTAAGAATTCACTGAACTCTGTTGTGTAATGGTATCAATTTGGGCAAGAAGATGGAGAAAAAGGAAACCAAGAACACACTGTTACAGGATGAGTTCCAAACAACAATGTCAATGTGAATCCTTCTCAAAAACAAAGGAAACCCAACTAAAGTAGAAGAGAGCAGAAAAGTTTGCATGGTGCAGAGTTTGAAGATCAGGAACTCAACAAAAACTTTAATCTCCGGCCTTACGAATTACGATACATAGTGAAGCAAGCTTGAAGAACAGGCCTTGTCAGTCTATCCTTGTACACCAGATGAACAACCACGGAATGGAGCCCACCAGCAGCAACTACAAATGGAGATTTTGGCTTGAAATTAGATATAGAGAACCCAAGTACCCAACACATTCAAGAAATGATACACAATTGCTCAGATTTCCATAATATTATAAGAGATAATGAGAATAATAACAAGTTCTGCTCAACAATTCCAATATCTTAATTTTCCAAATCATCTACAGACAAATTTCAATGCAAGAAACAACAAAAAGCATTATCCAGAAGAAAAATTCGGTGCTAATTAAACGATTCCAGCAACTAGTTTGACATTGAAAACAACTTCATATGACAAATGCAAGGAAGAATCGAATAATTAGTCTTGCTCAAAAGAAATGCGGTAAATTTACTTACTGGGAGTGCAGAATGTTGAAGCCACATTCCTCCGGAGAATGATTTCAGTTATAGGTAATCATGACTTTGATATCTTTTGTTTCATTCCCAATTCTTTCAGCTGACTCTTCAACAGATTTTCCGCACCATTGCACCTCGATCATTTCCAAAGTATTAATATATGCAAAATCCTCTGGAATTTCTGCCAAATCCTTGCAATTTCGCAGTACTAGTCTTTTCAGGTTAGGTAGGTGATCAAAAGAGGCATTCCATTCCAATATGTTTAGAGCATCCAACTTCAAGAACTCAAGTTTCTTAAATTCCTCTTCGTTCATTTCCCATTTCGGGCCCTCAAATTCTCCAGAGAGTAATTTCAGAACTTTAAGGTTTGGCAGCCATCCAATCCTGGAAACATGATTCCATGGCAGCAGAAATTTTGACAGAGTCAGCTTCTTGACACTTAATGGGAGAATGAATTCCCCGAATTGATAGCTCCACCATAGTAAATTATCTTGAGGGACTCCAACCGAGTTAGAAAATCCAGCACTGGGAACCGATTGCAACTCTTAGAAGAATCCCGCGACTGGAAAAATATGCATCTCATTTTGAGCAGATTAGGCATCCTCCTAAGGATGTCAATTGTGCTGTCTTTACAAGAAAGAGATGGGGTGGAAAAGCTGACCAAATTATCCAACTGAAAAAAACTTCCATGTTCATCATCATCATCTTTCAAGTTGAAAGATACATGTTCATTCACATGAAGATGCCTTAAATTCACCATGCTCCATAAGGTATTTGGTAAGATGACTGTACCCCGAAATCCCTTCACCACCAAAGTCTGCAGTTTGCACAATTTGGCTATTGAAGGAGGTATAGACCTCACATAACCACTGACAGCCAAATATCTCAAATGAATCATTAGTCCAATTTCTACTGGAAAACTAACTCCCATGTTGATGCATTCCAAGTCCAAGACCCTAAGTAATGTGAAGTTGTTACAAACGAACGATATCTCATAAGGACATCTCGGCTCTTTATCCACAGAGGCAAAGAATATCAAGGATCGAGTTTTTGGTCCAGAAGGTCTCGAGTCAATAAAATGGTTTCTTCTCAAACAGATGCTCAATCGGTAGCTCTCAAATTTTACAGGATCTAATTCATCTTCATTGTCAAATTCAAAATCATACTCCAAGTCCGGAAAAGAGGCATATGGTTCATCATACTTGGTTACTATATGCAAGAAGTTTTCATCTTTGGCTTTCGAGTGACACAAATCACGCAAAAGATCATGAAGCCGACATGCTTTCACCTTTCCATTGGATCTTATTTTGGAAATAATCACCAGGCTTCTATTAATCAGCTCCATCAAGTAATCCTCTGCAACATCTTCAAAGCTCTCTGACTCAGTTCCCTGTATGAATCCTTCAGCCATCCAAAATTTCGTCAACTTGCTCACTGGAATGTCTTTGTCCTCTAGAAAAACTCCCAAATAAAGAAAGCATGGTTTTAGATGCTCGGGCAAGTGCTTGTAGCTCAGTTCCAAGATTTCCCGGCACCTATTTTCTGGATCATTGATTACCTTTGAGCTTAAGCTTTTTGAGATTTTCCCCCACCAATCCCGGTTCTGTTCCGTTCTTTCGAGGAGACCAGCTATTGCAACAACTGCAAGAGGTAACCCTTGACAGTGTTGAGCAATTTCCTTTCCAATAAGCAACAGTTCTCCAGGACAACTCAGACCTTTGAATATCTTCTTTTCCAATAACATCCAACTTTCCTCATCAGAGAATAAACGAATAAGATGCGGATCACTGTCAGGCTTAATCTTCGAGTGCACATCACGGAGACGGCTAGTTATCAAAATTCTACTCCCATTGCTGTCATCCGGAAAAGAAATTTTCAACTCATTCCAGGCTGCAATATCCCATACATCATCCAAAATGATGAGATACCTATTACTCAGCAAGCAGCGACGCAATTTGGATTGAAGATCTTCATCAGTTATCTGATGGATCTCATCAGTAATCTCACGAATGTCACTTAAAATATCAAGCAATAATTCCCTTTCGAGCATACTTGTGAAACAGTACACCATGCACGAATAGTGAAATGATACATAATATTTTGATTGTTGTAAACTTTTCTCGCCAGAGTTGTCTTGCCAATACCTGGCATGCCAACAATAGAAACAACATCTCGCTGTGAAGATCCTCTCATAAGTTGGTTGATTATAATTGCTTCATCCTCAACAAGATCCACCATCACTTCATTAATTGCTGATGTGGTATTCTTTGATAAACCTGAAACCCTGGGGGGATTTTCAAATTTAACAGCATAGGATATCGCAGGAATTGTTAGCACTTGTTGATTAATCACTCTAATTTCCTCCAGCAGATTATGTAACCAAAAGGAATACTTGGAATGACTCTCAAACCTAAGTGAATCAATCACATATTCCAATTTATGTGTTGTATCTCCTATGCGGTCACTTAGATCATTCAAGTCTACTTTCTCAATTTCAGAATCTGAAACTTTGACGAGGAAAGATCTAAATGACTTGAGATGGAGTTGAATCTCTTCAAGTTGACTCTTTACTGGGGCAATAAACAAGCGATCATTTTCGAGGAGCTCCCTTATATTTTCGTTGAGAAGATCAATGAATCCCACCTTGCAAGTCTTGGGCAAATTGGAGAAAGAAAATGGAGGACTAATCTCTCTAATTTTGCCCCTGATATAATTCACCTTATCCAACAGCTGACCTATGTTTCTAGGCAGGACTCCTGAGTAAGAGAGAATTGTTATCTTTCTTGCAACAACTTCAATCTGCTTGAAAATTGTCTCTTCCTTTGGTGAGTTCCACATGAGCTGACTAGTCACCACTTGCTTAAAATTGGTAAGTTCTTCCAAAAGGGGCTTAATTTGATCTTCTACACGAGCTATCAAAGAGTCATGGTTTTGACTTTTCTTCAATAAATCTGCTAGAAATGTCTCTGACTCAAAAAAAATGATCTTATAAAGCAATTGGTGAAGTGAGTCTTTTACCAAGAAATTTGTGATTTTCTCGGAATGAAGTGACCTTTGAAGAGATTCCACCCCGTCATTCAATTCTTCAGCGAGCATCAAACAGTGCCTCCCATATTCTGTGTTATTAAGCTCGCACAGATCTTTGACAAATCCCGTGAGATTCTCCAGAAATTTCAAAAACTGATCAAACATCAATGGAAGACGTTGAAGAAGTGCTAGTACCCAGTGCTCCTTGATAAAAAGCTCCATCTTTAAAATCACAACTTTAGTATGTAACTCAGAGCAAGGAATCCAGTGATCAGTTTCAATTTCTTGACGCCGGCCGCGATGAAGAAAGGCTACCTGTGTAAGAAGGATATTAATCTGTTCAAATAAATGAGAGGCATCCTTGCAAAAAGAATGATTCCTTGGCGTTTTTCGAACATAAATGTTTATCAAGGATATCAGCTCCTTTTGAAGGTGTATATGATGATCATCATCATATAAACCGAGAAGATAGCTGCAAAAATGAACCACATAATCATCTTCCTCTTCAGATTTGGCATGGTGGAGAGCAATTTGGAATCTTAAAAACAGGTTCATCAACTTTGCAGTCGTGGGATCATCAGATGCATCAAATCCACAAGTTTCTTAGCCTTGACTTTTGCAATTTCTGTGGCATTTCTGTTGATCCAGAAAGCCAACGATTCATGTCCGATCTCACAGACGCAGTTACAAAACGCTGTACAGATTATGATATCCAGAATGGCCGGGAATTCTTAGATTTTTCATGCCGAGACAGTAACGTTGGATCAGTTTTAACTCAACGTTTAGGAGAAAGACTTGTTTTTTAAGATAACCCTCGACAGCATCCTCGATTAACATCAGATTCTTTATTATTCTCCCCAGAAAGCCTTCCTTAAAAAACTCATCATAATAACCATAACCCAGATTTGGAAAGCGCTTCAAAGCAATTCCAATTTCTTCTGACCTCAAAACCTCATCAGTTTTTGATCGGAACCCACCAATTAAACCGAGCAATTCGTGAGTAGAATACCTCTTTCCGTACTCACAATCTTTAATAACCTTTGCAATCTCCTCACTCACTTCAATGGCCTTAGGGATTAGATGTGAATTTTCAGAGCTTACAGCAAGTAGAATGAACACGTCCAAGAAATTCCAGTCGTCCAGAATCTGCCTTATGCTGCGAGACACAGACTCTGAGGATTCAAGCTTCAACTTCTCTAAGGACTCTGATGCAGGCATCTTGATCGATTTCTGTACAGGCCAAATCACAGTTTCTGGTAAATAATCTTACTTTAAAACTCATAAAACATTACTCCCATATTTTCAATATTTGGAAAATCGAACTTGTTGAATCAAAAAGTAATTTACAAAAATCACTTTCATACAAACAACATATATTATTTAATTACTCGATCAAGTACAGAAAACGCTATGAAATCCTCCAGAAACAGACAACTTAAAAAATAAAAATAAAAAAGACTTAATTTCAAATGGAAGTGTGTAATTAAGAGCTAACCTGTAGTTTTCAGCAGTACAAAAAACAGGACTCCGTCTGAACTCTGTAGCTGAATCCTAAACTTTGAATGGATCAATGTTTATATTCCAAACCTTCGAATTCTCTTTCCCTCTCTCTCCCTATTTGTTCCCAGAAAAGAAAAAATCTAGATCTTCTACTGTTCTTCATGTAGTCGGGAAAGAGTTATTCTTTTCAGACAAACAAGAAAAAAAGTTGGATCGAATAATGTAAAGGACAATGGTGATTGGACCCACCAATATGGCTAGAATCTTGAACCTTTAACGGTGATGAATGAAGATGACTGATGATAGATCATCCACCTTGTAAGTTAAAACCTAAAAGAAGAAAAAGATGAGAAAAGAAAAAGAAGAGAATAAGCATTCATCTCCGAAAGGATCCGATGATTTGATTAGGTCTTGTTTTCTTAATGTTTTAATTGTTTGATTAAGGAAACACAGATTGAAACTACTATTGTTTTGCTGTCTCTTTAATCAATTTTGCAATTGAAATTTGTTAAAAAATATATATATGCAATAGATGTATACATATAATCTCTTATTCTAATGTATTTTTATGGACTTACAAATCAGTTCTACTTTTATTCTAGTAATTGTATCAGCAGATGTTGTCCCACATCATACAGTTATGACATTGAATAATCCTTTTCAAAATATGCTTTAATTTACCAGATTTCAAAGTGCAAGTAAGAACACAATTTTAAACAGAATTATAGAAAGAATTTGGTAAAACCGCATCATAAATGTCTACTCCCAGATGAAGTTGCAAATGATAGCTATCAAGTTTTTAATTAAGAACATATTAGCTCCGGTTTCTAGTTTAGGCTACTGGAAATTGAAGTTGGGATCCCAACTAACTTCTCTGGAATCTTTTTTCAGCTGATTAATGAAACACATTTTTCATTTTCAAAAAAAGAGAAAAAGACGAAGAAGCCAGCGACCACTTCCTCTGAGCTCGATTTCAGAAGAAGGCTAAAGTAGATTATTCCATTGTGTTTGATTTTCTTTTTATTTTCATTTTTCAGCAATCAATAAAATGGGTGACCAAGTCCAACCCCAAGCTTAATTATAAAAAATTAAAAAAAAGAAAATATTAAAGTTTTAGTCTATATTGTTTGCCTAATTAACAAATGTACTCTAGATTCTTTAAAAATTATTAAATGCAGTATATAATATTTCTATTTTTTTAAATTTTAGTTCAAAAGACGAAAAAATTTATGCTTTGACTACCCACTAGGAAAAATTTTAGTCGAATGATTCGTTTTCACCCAATTTACTTTTGATTGTTGGAGTGACAAACCATTAATTTAATTATCAGGTCTGCTCGTTCAGTCTTTATGCAGCTGGGCCTTCCTCTGTGAGGAAAAAGTTGCAAAAGGGTTGGTAGATTTTGTTTGTATTTCACATTTTTTTGGATGTTAAAATATTTGAATAAATAAGTCACGTCTAAGTCAAAATAATAATAGAAAAAACAATTATCATCACATGTATTTATTGTACCAAGTATTTATTATCATAAACTGAGAAAATAAAAAATCATTTCACATTAAGCAGAATGATAACTTTTAATTTGGTCTAACGCATATAGGAAAAAGGTAAATTATATTTAACCCCTACGCTGCTACCGTTCCTAGCCATGGCGGCCCTGTCTGACGAGGCGGTGCCGCCAGTCTCTCCGATCGCCGGCCAAAAGCAAAGAACTCCAATTGCTGACTAAACCACTACGGCTTGCCCTCATCGGAAAGTTCTCTCGTGGCTGCCTCTCCATGTAGAAATTTGGCACGAATTCAGTGGCCACCCCTCCATGGAGAAGTTTCGCCCGAATTCAAGATACTAGTAACAATTGGCTTGATCGATAACCGTCGAGTACTTCTCCGTTTCGTTTCGTTAGTGAGGCAGATTATCAACAATGTTGGTTACATTCCGTGTGGAATTTTGGAATTCAACCCCAATTTTGATTCACCTTTTTCCTCAATCTGGATTGATCTTCATGGGCTCCTTTTCAATTGTTCGATCTAGCAACTATTTTCAGAATTTGTAATCAGTTAGCTAGGAACATCTTTGAAAACTGATCTAGCAAACACCTTCAATAAACTTTTCCATGATGGAGAAGGGGAAGGCCCTCGTGAACAGAAGTCTTTCAAGCCGCGTTGTACATGCACATTATGCCCCTGTGTTGAAACTAAAACTGTTGAAAAAGGCATTCCCTCTACTTTTCACTCGAAAGGTGCCAATAGATGCCTAACTCTTACAGCGCATGCCTGATAAGCCCCATATCCCGATTATCGTGATAATGCCCATGATGATGAAGAAGAGACTGAATATGGCCACACAGATGAGGAAGAATATAACATGCAAGTCCCGAAGAAGGATCGATGATTCAAGACTTACTATGACTATGCGCTTAGAAAGCAGGCACGAGGTGCTTAGAAAGCAGGCACGAGCATATTATAAAAATCTGACCCGGCACCACCCATGATGTTTTTAGCCAATGTATTAGGCACTCCTTTATTTTATTTTTTCTCTTTTTCTTTAAGTTACTTTTATGCATTAAATAAAAAGGTAACCAATTCCATTTTTTACTTTTTAAAAAAAGGTAAATTATATTTTCAGTCCCTATGTTTAATTAAATTATATTTTAGACCTTAAATTTCAAAAAGTTACCCGATAATCCTTAATTATAAGGACCAACACAACCACACCCTTTCAGAAAAGGAAACCAAGAACAAAATTAACAGAATCACCCGACAATGGTACAACTGGAGTTCCAAAAAACAATTTCAATCCTCACAAAAACAAACTATATATACACACATTGGCAATTTCAGCAAACAAAGAACAAAGAAGCTCAGTGCATAAAAATGTGCATGTAAGGAGTTTGAGGAAGACTCAAGGCCACTCATTAAGAAATCAACAAAAAAAATTTAACGTCAATCTCCTTTCTTTCTCTGTGGAGAAGGATTTTATTGCAGCAAACCTGGGGAGCAGCCAACCTTCAGAAGTTCTCTAACACCATCTCCTTTGTAACCACAAATGGAAGATTTTGGCTAGAAAGCTACAAATACAGAAAAAAAGAAAAAAGAAAAAAGAATTGAGAATAGGTTCTATTGCTTCACAATGCTAGTGTTTCAACTTTCAATCTATGAAATATTCAACAGACAAATCTCAAGTGTTAAGATTATGTATCATGGTTTAGAAAGCAAATAGACCAAGTCTACTGCAACAAAGTACACCAAAAATTGCAGCATTTTTTTAGGAATGAACTGCCAAAAATGTTATTTTACTTTTTCAAAATATCTCGTTTGGTTATTAAACTCTCCTCCCCCAGAAATATCACCATATTTTTAAAAAGGGGCCAACAATGTCTCTTTGCCGTTAGTCCACGTTAGTCTTGACGGACGAACCGTCATATGTTAATCATGTGCTCATTTTTAAGGGTATATTTGTCTTTTTACTATTCATCTTCCTCTTTTTTCTTTTTCTTCTTCTTCTTCTTCTTCTTCTTGTTCTTCCCCCCAAATTCCTCCACCATCCACATTCCTCCTCTCTCTCTCCGTTGCAGTCAGCCTCCCCTCCCTCCTTCGCCGCCGTCCGGCCTTCCTGATCTCACCCTTCTTAGGGCCTATTCTTTACCCAAGTTTGAGTCCTGTTTTGAGAACAAGTTTCAAACCAAATTGGTTTGAGACCAAAACAAATAAACAAAGTTCTCAAAACAAGTTTTAAACCATGGTTGTTTGGGCAGGACAGTACTGGTCGGTTTGACTGGTCCGACCGCGAACCGGCAAGGCTACCGGTTCAAAATTTGGAAAAAACCAGAAGTAGAGAAAATCGGTCAAAACCGGGTCGGGGCCGCGAATTGGCGTGAACCGCCCGAACTAGTTTTTTTTTTTTTTTCCAAATTATTCAAATTTTAAAAATTTTACTATCAATGAAAGTTGATCCTTGGTCACTCACATAGAAAGTAAGAGTACTTACCACTATACCATTATTTACTCTACTGTAAGTTATTATTTTAACTCATTTTTATATGAATCATGGACTTTCTAACAATCTATTAATTGGATCATCCAAACTAATGTTAATTTATTGTCATTCCTTACTATTTATAAAATTAATACTATCACAATTTTTATTAGTTGTTTTCTTTTCAATTAAAATTTTTAAATTTTTTTTGATGTATTAACTTAAAATACGTTTTATTTTCTTTACATCAAATTTTATCTTTTTTGTCTAATAAAAATGTAGTAATATAATTATATATATTTTTTTAATAGAAAATAAGCAATATTTTATATTTGATTTACTTATTGGATTTTATAATAATGAATTTTAATGTTTAAGTTAGTTGAAAATTTGAAAAAATATATAATTGTTGTGAAAAAAAAATATTTTAAATGTTAAAAATGATAAAATTAAAGCATGTTAATCATATATATATATATATATATATATATATATATATATATATATATAGGGTCAAACGGGTTGAGCGACCTTTAGGCCTCGCCGGTTCAATGTCCGATCCGGCTCAAACAACCATGTTTTAAACCCTCCGTCCAGCACCACCCGCTCCGCCACCTCACCGCCACTGCCCTAAACCCTAAAAATCCAAATCTAACAAAATTTCAAATCCAACTCCAATTAACATCTTCTTCTACTTCTGGATTTTCTTTGAAAACAGAGGGATCTCTGATTTCAACCTAAAACGACTGAAACCATACGAGAAGCTTCTTCCTGGGGAAATTATTAGTCCTGATCAAACCAGCAAGGAAGAGAAGCACGAAGAATAAGATGGTTGTCCACATCTCTGTTTGTTTTTTTTCCTCTTCTAAGAAGACCAGGGAAGAAATAGAGACCAATTAAGAAGGAAGAAGGCTTCAAATTCTTTATATGCCCACGCAATTTTGTATAAGGTGCGTCAAAATTCCACGGATGATGATAATTAGAGAAGGTAGATTGCTGATTGCAACCTCCAAAACATGATAAAAATTCAATCTTATAACTCTAAAATGGCGGAATTCCATAGCCAGCGATTCGGACAAGGTTTTGTTACCGAACAGAAATTATTCTGAGGTAGAAAGGGAGTAGAAAGAATGGAACGAACCGAAACGAACCAAGATCGTCGGATCCTTCGTAAAGAGATGGGGATTGTTAGGCCACGAGCAACTGAAGTAGAAAGGGAGTAGAAAGAAGAGTAGAAAGGGAGCTGCAGATTCCGGTGGCAGCGTCGGAAGAAGAAGAATCATTGGTTGCGGCCAACTCAAACCAGGATTTAAACCTGGGTAAAGAACAGGCCTTTATTCTTCCCTTCTTTGTTATCTTTTCTTCTTCACCTGCCACCTTCAACGGAATCTGAAACCCACACCAACACCAACTTTTATTTCCTATCTTCCTCCTTCTCCAACTAACTAACATAGAGACAGACATATTCTAAATCCAAAGTAAAAAACCCTCTAAACTTGTGCCGCTGAAAACAGGGGAGCACAATCGCTACGAGGTCCACAGTAGGAAGAGGAAACCTGAGAAAATAGGAAGAGAACAATGGGCTTTAACTGTAATCACAAGTGCTTAGTTCCTTCTTTCAAAGTTGAATCCTTAAATTTCTGGTTCTGAAAAAATTAATGGGTATCTTAGAAGTGTTCTGCGAATTTCTTATTGAGTCTTAGGTAATAAATTACTCCAGCCATCCCAACTGAAAACGAAACAACCAAAATCACCGGCAGAATAATCGGTCAAAAGTTTGGATTTTTCCTTAGTCCCAATTCGTGGGAGCTTGAGAAATTGAGATAGATCAAGCTTGAGCCACACCTTTCATCTTGAAACTCCATCCCAGAACATAATGGGATGCAAATACTGAGTTGGATGATTATATCTTTTCTTTTTTAATTGGTGTAGTGTTTGTGAATTCAGAGACAGAGATTGAAAAGAATTTGAGTGTATATTTGTTGCTTGTGATGCTGGGGAAATAGAAAATTGAGGGGAAAGAAAAAATACACAGAAAGGGAGGGAGAGACAAGTGTAGAACTAATAGGGTGTTGGAATCCATAGACTACATAAAAACTCCATGATTCTGCCCATCGAGTAAGCCTTGCTGGAACTTGGAAGGGGAAAAAATTAGAATGAGAAGAAAGCAAAGAGGAGGATCGAGTAAGCCTTGTTGGAACTTGGAAGGGAAAAAAATTAGAATGAGAAGAAAGCAAAGAGGAGGATGAGAAGAACTGGGAGGCGGAGTGCAGCGGAGGAAGAAAGAGAAATGTGGAGAAATCTGGGGAAGAAGAGCAAAAGAGGAAAATGAACAACATAAATATAACAAATATACCCTCAAAAATAGGCACATGGTTCACATGTGATGGCCCTTCCGTCAAGACTTACGTTGACTAACAGCAAAGTGACATTTTTGGCGTCCCTTTGAAAGTATGGTGACATTTTTGGAGGAAAAAAAAAGTTTAGTGACCAAACGAAAAATTTTAAAAAAATAAAATGATATTTTTGACAGTTCACTATTTTCATAATTTCAATATATTCCAATTAACCATTTTACTCATAAAAGATATGCTATTATTCTGTTACTAGAGAAGTGAAACCAAGGAATTTAATGGGAGGTGTTAAACGCGGAACAAAAAATAATAAACGCAGGACAAAAAGATAATATTTTTCCAACTCAATACCCAAACTACCTTATAAAGTTACCCCTTTTGTCTTGATTTCTCCTTTTTTAAGTAAAAATATTAATTAATTAAGACATTAAATTCATTAAAAAGCACAACTATATTATTTATTTTTAAAAAAAAAGAAAGAAGGGGAAAATTCAGGAGGAGCAACTACCTCCTTGTTGAGCTCGTCGGATTCTGAACAGCAGCGGTTAAATCCGGGAGCAGCTAGGCAGCTACTGTCCTCCGTTAGGTACTTAGCCAAAATACCCTCAAAAGTGACCAAAATAATTTCAAAAAAAGTTTTCCATTAGGTACTTAATGGAGTAACTTAACTAAGTAATTTTAAATATGCAAAAATGAAAGTATGGTGACTACAAAATAATTTAAAAAGTATGCTGACTAAAACATGAACTTTGCAAAGTAAGTTGACCAAAATTTCAATTCACCAGGAAAAAAAAAAAAAAAAACCAATTAATTCAACCTATATAACTCTCTCTCCCTCATTTCTTTTGAATCCAGCCGCAGCCACACCCCCAAGTTCCAACCTTTCATCCTCCTCAAGCCATGCATTCAAGTTGAAGCAATTCCTCCACCCCAAGGCTTGTGAATTCTTTTTATTTTCTTTCATTCTTTTTTTCAATTCAAACACTAACTTTATATATACATATATAAAAATATATATATATATATTTTCTAGCTTGATCTTCGAAGGTTTTAAATTTATTTATTCTCAATCGTTAATAGATACTTCTCTTTAAAAATTAGTTTATATTTTTGAATTTTTACTATTTAATATATTTTAATATTTTAAATTGTTTGTTTATAATTATAGACTATTAAATTAAATTTAGGTGTTTGACCTGAATTAGAATTTTATTATTAATTTGATTTCAAATGATGTTTTATGGTTTGAATTAGGGGTTGAATATATTAAAATCAAAATTTTAAAAAAATTAGAAAATTTGAATATAGGCAATAAATGTTGAATGAATTTAGGAAATAAACTGTAAAAATTGAATTAGGATTTTATAAATTGAGACTAGATAATTATGATCTTCGGATTATTGAATATTAGTCACAGTGTTGCATTAGAAATACTCATTTTGAGAAATAGTTTTTGTTCCAATAGAATAGTTCACTTTTAATTTTTTTACTCCTCATATATGCGCTTGCTAATATAATTATTTGTGTCACACAATTAGCCCATACATAAAATGTAAGGCATGAATGAAATAAATATGATCAAATTAGCTATTTATGTATTGTAACTTGATATCCATAATAAGTTATTTTTTAATGAGAGGGAGTATATATATATATATATATATATGTATATTTGAAGGAACATAGTAATTTTATTAATAAACACACACACACACACAAAGAGAGCACCCGAAGAACACCACAAAAGCCGATAACTTTTGTGGATTCCACAAGGCTTTTTAAACCTCTCTTCTTTTTCCCGATGTTAAGAGGGAGTATATAATTTCTTGTTTTACATTAACGTTTCTTTGGTAGGAACGGGCTTGCTTCTAAATCATGGGAAGGACATAACTGAATTTTTGAATAATTTATTACATGTAAATTAAGCGTTTCATAAGTCTACAAATTAAGGATGGTTTAAGGTTCCACATGGTACACAACAAAGAAATGCATCAAACACTAGTACCTTATCAATGATTCCATAGTACAGAAGAAAAATTTCAGATCCAAGATCTTCAAAGGATATTCATATTATCCATGACATTCTTCAAGAAATATTTCAAGGAAGCAGAAGAGGACCCATTCTCACTGATTGCCAACCTGCTCTCCTCCTTCATTACCATCATCTTCTTTCTGATCCCATTCTCAGGATCCATTACTTCTTTAATCCCCTTTCCAATCACATCTGCACCGACCACAACCTCGCCGGAATCCCCTATCTCCGATCCAAACCTCATCACATAATCCATCTTGATTTCAGCAGCCAACCCCAAATCCTTGATCAATAAAAAGCTGTTCGCCTGCTGCTCTGCGTAGAGCGGCCAAGTCGCCATTGGCACCCCACACCAGACACTTTCCAGCGTCGAGTTCCAACCGCAGTGCGAAACAAATCCTCCGACAGCCGGATGGGATAAAACCGCCACCTGGGGTGCCCATCCGATCACTTTTCCGACCTCCGACGTCCTCTGCAAGAACCCTTCGGGCAAGACTTCTTCCAGGTTTTCGTAATTCTCCGGGGAATATCCAACCATGACTTTGGGTGGCGGCTTTCTTAAAGACCATAAGAACCGGCACCCACTCTGCTCCAGGGCAGAGGCGATTTCCTTCACTTGTTCGATGCCGAAAGTGCCCATACTTCCAAAACAGAGGAAAACAACAGAAGAATCAGGCTGGAGATCGAGCCAGTTCAAAATTACCTCACTTTCGCCGCTTTTATCACTACTTTTGTCGTTCAATTTCAGGACAGGCCCTATTGGAAAAACAGGAGGAATGGTTCCATCGTTGGATAAAGCTTGAATTGCGTGAGACTCCAACTCCTGGAAAGTGTTGATTAAAATTCCTTTCGTTTCTCTGTATTTCCTGGCATGATCGAGAAAAACGTCGCTTCCCTTTTCAAAAATAACCCGGGGCAAAATTTTCGCCGGAACAGGATTCACGTAAGTCGGAATGACGATTTCAGCCTCCGGATCCTGGTACGCCGCCGCCACATCGACGTCGAAATCATCTCTCAAACTCTGCATATGAAAAACCACGCCGAGAAAAGCAGCACCCGATGTGTACAAAAGATAGGAGGGAATCCCGAACTCGTTAGCTATGTCGATCATGGAGCTGCAGAACATGTCGATGACAATTCCGGCGAGACTGGACGAACCGGAACTGATGATTCCGGCGAGAATTTCCCTCAGGTGAGCCTTGTGTCCATCGATCAGTTGAATAAATGACGAATGATCGGCTTCTTCAGGCCCGTGTGGAGACTGTTCGTTTCGGAGCTCCAGAAACCTCATGCGTGGATTGGAAGATTCTGGGATCGGTTTTGTATCGCCCGGCGGCCTCATGACGAGAACGGTGACTGAAAAATGGTCGTAGAGGTCAGTGATAAGCTTTGATACTTCCATGGCGGATGTTATGTGACCCACCCCTGGTACAGGGATGAAAACAAGCTCTGCTTTCTTCATCTGATCTTTCGCCGTTGTTATTGATTCCGGTCGGTTGGTAAATGGATGAGGGATAATAATATGGAACTTTTTTTTAAAAAAAAAATTAAAAATTTTATTAATGGCGTTGAAAAATCGTCAACAGCGATTGAGAGAAGACAATAAAGCAGTCACATATGGGAAGAAGAAAGTGAAATTTAGGGTTTGGAGAGAAATGAAGAAGAGGGAAGGCGGCTAAGGAGAATAGAATACGTATGGACCTATTTAAAATCAATGATTGTTACGGCCAAATCAAAACCAAATCTCTAGAACAATTAACTTTGTACCATTAATTATTTATTAATTAATTTGACTGACACACTAATTATATAATATTTTATCACTTTTATTAGAAGAGTGCAATTTAAAAATGTAAAATTTATTATTAATTTGAGTTACAATGTTTAAAATAATTAAGTTGCTAGCATTTATTTCACTTTTTCTCTTATAAAGAGAGTATTAAACACGGAGAGGATGTTATTCAAAATTCCGCTCTTCTAATAGAAATGAGAAGACCATTTATTAGTGTTAAACACGTCGATTGACAGTGTCACAATGCTCATGATTCTTGTGTCAATGTGCTGTTCATGTGACAACGTACATATACGTATATTTATTTATTAAAAGAGTTTTGAATAGTTTTAATAATCAATATTTGATTGTAAGGCATGTTCGTTATGGTTGTTTTTGTTTTTGTTTTTGTTCTGTTTTTTATTTTTACAGTAAATTTAATATATTATAAATATTTTGCATCATTTACAAAATAACTTTTTACTATTAATTATACTTTTACATTTTTAATAAACTTTTTACATTGTAAACTTATTTTTCAAAATTATGTTTTAAAACATATTTGATTTTTAATATTGCTGACAAAATTGGCTTGCAGTTGCCCTATTCTATATACTTTTCGATAACCTAAAATGTTCTTGTTAATTAACAAATTATTTAATTGCTCATGCACATGAGAGGAGAGAGTTGGGGTTTTGAAAAACTACTAATACTTTATGAATTTGTATGAAAGAGTGAAAGTACATTCAAAGAATCATTTCTATTCATAAAAGGATTTTCAAAATATTTTCATCATTAATTTCATACTAATTCATGCTATCCTTTTAAAGTCCAGGACTGATCTACTATGCTTGTCATCTTGGAAAAGGGTTTCAACACCGCTTGTTGCATTCTAAGATAAGCGACATGATCACACTGATCGGTTTAAAACTGGTAAAGTTAGTTGATTTTGAAGGATATATCATGGTAAATTTTGTGCTAACTCAAAACAACCTATAGATGGAGTTGGCTACATGACATCCCATGGGAGTACTTGATTTATTATTGGCAATGACTCTTTACTATGTATTCAGTCCTACAAATTAAGGATATGTTCTTTTAGTTTTGATTTCAATAGTAAATTTAATATATTATAATCAGTTTTTATTATTTTTAATATAACTGTTTACTTTTTATATTATAAAATTATTTTTCAAAACAATAATTAAAAAGGAAGAGGCCCTAATTATCGTTGGCATCAAGCTGGTCCAAATTTACCGCGGGTAACGACATCCAGACAAGGGTTACAGGGGAACAAAAGTGACTACAAAAAATAAGGTTAGGCGTGTTTGGTTTAGAAGTTTGGCGGTAGCAGCAATTTCATATCTTGCTTTTGAGCAATCTATTGATATAGCTGAATAGTAAATTTATTCATATTTTTATGTATGCATATATTATTTTAGTACTGAACCAACAAAAGTAGTTATTTATTAATCTAATTAATGCTGAAAAAATTACTCACATGTTAAGATATAGGTAGTCGAATTAATAAAATAAACTAATACGAGTATAATTTTTTTGGGATCATTCTCATTCCCTTACAATATCCTTACGTATATCTTTCATTTTTTAGAAAGTACTAATTAATAATTATTATTATTATAAAACATATAAACATAATTATTTTACAATCTATTTATAGTTTAAATGTGAAACGTAAATGTTAAAATAATTTAAACATTCTTTTTTATGGATCAATCATCATCTCCCGATAGTTATTCTCCACAATGATCCAACCAACAAGAGACTATATTTGAGATTATATCTTTTTATACTATTATAGGTGATATAGTAAAGACAAAAATTTGTGCACATGTTTTGAGTTTGGCCTTTAATGTATCGCGTATCGAATTCAGCTTCTAATGTATTGAATGTAACTTGTGATGTATCATAGCTATGAGTTTAGTTGCTGATTAATCGCGTATACCATCTAATGTACCGTATATTAAATTTAGTCTCTGATATTTCTAGTGTAATTGTTGATGTATCGTGGTTATATTAAAATAAGTATCGTTTTGTTGAGAAGGAAACATGCGTATCGATTTTAATGGCAAAAATATTGCCTGAGTATAAATTTTAAAAAATGAGTATCGAGTTTAACATTTAGTATTGATGAAAACACAGGCATTCATGCATAATACCTCGAGAAAAAATCACCATGACTTTCTCTCTGTCCTTTAGATGTGACCTGCGCATGATTAAATGGACGAATTGAAGATAAGTTGGTTTGGAATGTAAGTCATTGCTTACCTCAGTTCCTTCATTATTAATATTAATAAAATGATAGCATTCAATAAAAATTATTGTAATTCAAAGGCTTTTCTTGAGGAGGAAGAAAGAAGGTAAAAAAGACAAATCCAAATGGACCAACTACATAGTCCTTTTGATTTAATGATGCAATTTAAAATAACTTAAGCCTTAAGGGCTAGTTATGAATTACGAGATTAATCAATTCTTACATTATTGTTGGTATTCTTGAGGAGTAATAATATGAATTCGTTGTCGTTGGTTTTATTTGTGTTTTAGTTTTATTTTTTGTTTTAATAATAAATTTAATAAATTTTAATTATTTTTTAATATATCTTATACAGTTTTTTTTAAGCAATCAAAATATTTTCTTGATTATTATTTTATTTTAAAAATTTTACATTCGCAATGATCGATTTAATGACCTCAGGGTTACAAGACTCACCTATTATCCACCACCTCAACCTTCTCACCCCTCTTATATAACTTTTTACTATTCAATTATATATTTTTACATTTTTAACACACATTTTACATTATAAAATTATTTTTTAAAAACATATTTTTAAAATCATGTTTTAATACATCGAACAAGTCTCGGATTGCGTAGAATGAAATATACATTTAAATAAGAAAAAGGTTTAGTAAAGTTTAGAACTACTATTACAATTAATAATGATTTTCGGGAATCATGTCGATTCCAGATGACAATCTTTTATTTAAATTGCATCACTAAATCAAAAGGACTATGTATTTGGTCCATTTGGATTTGTCTTTTTTACCTTCTTTCTTTCTCCTCAAGAAAAGCCAATGAATTAATTAATAATTTTTACTGAGTGCTATACATTGATCATTTTATTAATTTTAATAATGAAGGACGTGAGGTAAGCAATGACTCTTATATTCCACATTAATTTTTTTTTTACATTTTTAATTCAAAAACATATTTTTAAAATTATATTTTTGAACATCATAACGAACAAGTCTCGAATCGCATAGAATAAAATATACATTTAAATAAGAAAAAGGTTTACTAAAGTCTTAGAACTACTATTACAATTAATAATGATTTTCGAGAATCATGTCGATTCCAGATGACAATCTTTTATTTAAAATTGCATCACTAAATCAAAAGGACTATGTATTTGGTCCATTTGGATTTGTCTTTTTCACCTTCTTCTTCCTCTTCAAGAAAATCCAATGAATCTGGGCGGTGTGAGCCCTGCGGGCGAGAGATATCGCCTTTTTGCAGCCAAGAAAATCTAATGAATTAATTAATAATTTTTATTGAGTGCTATATGTTGGATATTGGATTAATGCCGAGGTCAATATCAATTTGACCTCGGCCGTGGCCGACCTCAAGCGCAAGTACAAGCCAACTGGTGCCAAATGACGTATAAGCCAGTGACATGGAATAAAGAAGGATGACATGTGTCAAAGCTGAAAAGTGACACAACATCTTGAAAACATTGACTTACGAGCTTTCGTTCCCGCTATAAATATGCAAACCTCCCTCTATTAAAAATGTATTGAATTCTAGTTTAGCCAATCTTATATCATTGGCTCTCTATTCTAACTTGAGCGTTGGAGTGAAATATCGAATTTCTCCTAACAGCAGGAAGCAATAAGGAAAGGCTGACGTCCAGTGAGCTCGGCACTAAGCTAGGATTCAACACTATACATTGATCATTTTATTAATTTTAATAATGAAGGACGTGAGGTAAGCAATGACTCTTTTTATATTCCACATTCCAAATCAACTTATCTTCAATTCGTCCATTAAGTCTGCGCAGGTTAACCACTAATTAACAAATAGAAAGTCATGGTAATCATTGTGCATGAGTGTTTTTTGTTTCTTTCTTTTTTCTTAGGTATTGTGCCTGAATGCCTAATAATTAATATCTACTTACTTTTATTCTTAATAAGGAAGTCACTTGTCCGACTGTCTGATTGTCCGTCGGCACCAGTTAAACGATACTTGATATGCGTGTTTTCTTTCCAATAAAGTGATAAACGATACTTGTTTTAATATAATTACGATACATTAATAACTACATTAGATATATCAGAGGTCAAATTTAATACTCGATAGGAATACGTGACTGAGTCTGGAACCGTATCAAAATGTTCAAAAATATAATTGATTTTAACATTTATGTTTCCATTTAAACTATAAATAGATTATAAAATAAGTGTTTTTAAATGTGTTATAATGATAATTATTATTAATTTAGCATTTTTAAAAATGAAATATATATAGATATCTACCCTATATAATAGAAACTAACATAAGATTCATTTTAACTTGCCACTTGGCTGCCACGTAAGCCTATTATTTAATGTAATTTATTGTCACTTGGTGCCACATCATCTACTCCTTAATATTACTTGCCACTTGGCTGCCCTTCTCACAATTTAATTTTTCCATAATTTTGCATTTAAATTTATTGAGTGCATAAACCTTTTTTTTAATTAAATAACATTTTTCCTTCTCTTTTTTAACTTCTTAAGTTATTTTTTTTTAATTTTTATCTTAGATTAACCTTCATACTATATAAGCATTAGACTCTTTGTATTCCACTTATATATAGATATATATAATACGTATGTGTGTATACATATCTATTTTACCTATATGTAAAATTTGGATTAGACATGTTTGTAAAATAGTAGAAGTTTATATTGATAAATAAGTTTATTTTGTTACAAAAAAATATATTATTATTAATAAATAAATTTTTATTTAATGCATGTTCGTGTTTATGTAAGGGTGAGTGAAATATAATATTAGTTGTTTAAATTTGTTTTTTTTTTCTTATACTCTTTATTATTGTCATTCACTAATTTTTTTTTTTTAATTTTGTGACTTATTTTTGTTCTATAAGTTTCAATATCTGTAAAGACTATTGATTGTATTATGATTATTTACGTTGTTCACATCAACTTCCTTTATTTAATATACAATTAGTAAATGATTAATTATTTGAAAACTCTTGGTAATTCATATAAAAGAAAATGAATAGACACTTTAAAATCTATATATATATCTTCAATCCATTAAAAACAAAGACAACTTTCTTCTTTTTCAGAATCCTATGTGCATGTTTAATTCACATTAACGGTGCAACTTTTCGTAATATATGTAAATCCATTTTAATATATTTTTGTTTAGAGAAATATTAAAATGCATTTTTCTCATATATCTTCTTCAAATTTGCAGGTTTGTTCATATTCTACTCCAATAAAAAAACAAGGTTTCCCTATCAAAAGCTTCGAAATATGTATCCAGATTCACTTCATTTGACAACGAAAATTCTCATTCTGTCGGTATCTACTTATAACACACATCGAAATAGAAAAAGTTGACATATATTTGAGTAGGCCAATTGAGTAGAGTAGGCCAATTGTATATTTGAGAAAAAGTTTCAAGTATTTGTATTATATTTTACATATATTTCTTCTTTTTAAATATGTATTTATAATAAATTGATTATTATTCATAATTTTAATTTTTTACACTATCACATAATGATATCATAAGGCATTCACTGTGCAAACACACAGTGTTCCCATCTAGTATATATATAGAGAGAGAGAGAGAGAGAATGATTTTGTAAGGTAATGAGAATTATAGAAAAAAAATATTGGCAGATGATCATTACTGATGTGGTGATTAATAATCCGATCACTTACATTTTAACACGTGAGTGGTTTTTAGTGAGTTAATGAAAGCAATAAATAACTACTTTTGTTGACTCAAAAAAAATTATGAAATTTGGCCTAACAAAGATAGTATGAAATTTGGGAAAAAAATATTAATATATCGTAAAATTATATGAAGCGATAAAAATACTTCAGAAATTCTTTTATCAATAGAAACGACTCTTTTAAGTGTAATGTTACTCTTTCATACATATGTAGAAGGTATTAGTAGTTTTTCAAAACCTCAATATTTGTACTCTTCTCTCATGTGCATGTCTAGTTAATTTGTTAGTTAACTAGAACATTTAGTTTATCTAAAAGTATAAAAATTTGGGCCACTGGAAGCCAAATATGTCAGCATTAAATACTAAGGACCGAACCATCAAACCTCAAATATTGATTATTATTTTGAGTGAACAGTCCAAAATATGCTTATATTTTTCAATTGTGTCTGATTTTGTTCTTATATATATATATATATATATTGTAATCACAAATGTACCTAAATTAATTAAAACGGGCCAAAAATATACTGGCTCTGTTAGACTTGATGGAAGTTGCAATATGGGCCTTACATGTGATTTTTAACGGGTAATTTTGTCTTTTCATTAATTTTTTTTTAAGGGTAATTAAAAAAAATGTAAAAATGAACATCTTCCTCCCTCCTCCCTCCTTCCCTCCACCCACCATTGTTGCCGCCGTTGTTTTCTTGATAGTATCTTTTTATACATATTTTTTTATCAAACAATTTTGTGCGGCTGATGGGTTAGATTTTTCCTCTGCAAGACTTCAGTTAGAAAATGGGGGAATTTTTTTTTTCTCATTAATTTCCTAGTATGATGATGTATGGAGGAGATGGATAGTGCTGTTAAAAATCTGATAATCCGACCCAAATCGATCCGATCCTTGGATCACTGATCCGAAATTGATCCGATCCGTTGGTGGTGGTGGTGTTAATTTTTTTTTTTCTCCATTCTCCGATTCTCTATGTTTCTTTCGGCTTTTTGGCTGCCGTTCTCCCATTCTCCAATAAAGCTGCAACTGCAATGGAGAGTGTAGCAAACAACTATGGGTTTATCCCATGGAAGATCACACTTTTGCCTTGTGAACTGGTGGATCTACAGGTGGAAGCAAGAAGAAAAGTTTTCAAGACGCAATTTTTAATTATGTTGCTCACTTTTCGTGTTGGCAAGTTCCTCCATATAGTCGGTACAGAGGAGGGTTTGAAGATTTGTGTGAGGTATGTGTATAAGGCCCCTAGGGGCGTAGCTCAATTGGTACTCGAGCAGCAGATTGCACCCAAGGAAGCAGGATCGAGCTCTGGCAATCGTAGTGTGAAATTTTTATCCCCAATGTGGGGGTGGGTCCTTGTGGCATCAGGCACTGGTCCTCCTACCTAGGAGGCCGCTGAGTCACCCTAATTTATCACTTACACGATGCCCTTGGAGCTGAGCGGTGTGGGCCCTACGGGCGAGAGATATCGCCTTTTTTGCACCCAAGGTATGCGTATAAGGCCTGAATTAATGGTGGGTGGAGGGAAGGAGGGAGGAAGGAGGAAGATGTTCATTTTTTACTCTTGTTGTTTTAATTGCCTTTAATGAAAAGACAAAATTATCCCTTAAAAATCACATGTAATGCCCATAGTGCAACTTTCGTCAAGTCTAATAGAGCCAGTATATTTTTGGCATGTTTTAATTAGTTTAGGGACATTTGTGGTTACAAAAAAAGTATAAGGATAAAATCGGACACAATCGAAAAGTATATGTATATTTTGGGCTATTCACTCTATTATTTTTATCAAACGATTCTGTTACAAGGGATTATTGGAGGAAAGGCATAACTTCATTGGGAAACTCATCGTACTGTGCTGCCTTGCTCATTTCTAAAAATTTCACTAGCAGTCCTGAGATTTGATTTCAAGACCACCTGATCTTACTTAAGAGCAAAGGAGGTGTAACAATTTGATTAAACCCAAATATATTGATTATAAATTAAACTGTTCAAAACTCTTTTAATTAATAACTATTGGTTCTCGATATGTACGTTGTCACATGAACCGCACATTGCCAGGAGAATCACGAGTATCGTGATACTGTCTAAGGGCATATTCGTTAGAAGTTTTTAAAGGAGGTTTTGAAAAACATGTTTTTGGATTAAAAATGAATTTATTTTTAAAATAAGGTTTTGTATAATAAAGTTTTGAACTTGTACCAAACGAGATTTGAGTTTTAAAATAATTTTTAAAACTCATAATCTTGTAAAATCATTCTGTAAAATCTCCAAACGAGCCGACCCTAATAGTCTCTATCAACAAACTTGTTTAGCACTCTTTGTAGCCGTATTTAGTACGTACGTCAGCCAAATTAATGAATAAATAATTAAGCGTTCAAAGTTCCTTGTTTGACAGATTTGGTTTTTCATTTGACCGTTACAATCATTAAATAGGTCCCCAAATATATAGAGCTTATTCTTTTTATTATGTTTTAAAAACAATTTTGGTTTCAATAATAAATTTAATATATTTTAATTATTTTTATTTTTAATATAACTTTTTACTGTTCGGTATTTACTTTTTACATTTTCAATACACTTTTTATATTATAAAATTATTTTTCAAAACTTTTTTCAAAATCGTTTTCAAAACGATGAAAAAGAACATACCCATATATATATATATATATTATTCCTTCATCCATTTTCCCACCGGCCGGAATCAATAACAATGGCTAAAGATCAGATGAAGAAAGCAGAGCTTGTTTTCATCCCTGTACCAGGGGTGAGTCACATAACATTCGCCATGGAACTATCTAAGCTTATCACTGATCTCTACGACCATTTTTCAGTCACCGTTCTCGTCATGAGGCCGCCGGGCGATACAAAACCGATCCCGGATTCTTCCAATCCACGCTTGAGGTTTCTGGAGCTCCGAAAAGAACAGTCTTCACACGGGCCTGAATCTGCCAATCATGAGTATTTTATCCAACTGATCGATGGACACAAGGCTCATCTGAGGGAAATTCTCGCCGGAATCATCAGTTCCGGTTCGTCCAGTCTCGCCGGAATTGTCATCGACATGTTCTGCACCTCCATGATCGACGTAGCAAACGAATTCGGGATTCCGTCCTATCTATTGTACACATCGGGTGCTGCTTTTCTCGGCTTAGTTTTTCATATGCAGAGTTTGAGCGACGATTTCGACGTCGATCTGGCGGCGGAATACCAGAATCCGGAGGCTGAAATCGTCATTCCGACTTACATAAATAATGTTCCGGCAAAAGTTTTGCCCCGGGTTATTTTTAATAAGGGAGGCGACGTTTTTCTCGATCATGCCAGGAAATACAAGGAAACGAAAGGAATCTTAATCAACACTTTCCTGGAGTTCGAGTCTCACGCAATACAAGCTTTATCCAACGATGGAGCCATTCCGCCTGTTTTTCCAATAGGGCCTGTCCTGAAATTGAACGACAAAAGTAGTGATAAAAGCGGCGAAAGTGAGGTAATTTTGAACTGGCTCCATCTCCAGCCTGATTCATCTGTTGTTTTTCTCTGTTTTGGCAGTAGGGGCACTTTCGGCGTCGAACAAGTAAAGGAAATCGCCTTTGCCCTGGAGCAGAGTGGGTGCCGGTTCTTATGGTCTTTGCGAAAGCGGCCACGCAAAGTCACGTTTGGATATCCCCCGGAGAATTACGAAAACCTGGAAGAAGTCTTGCCTGAAGGGTTCTTGCAGAGGACATCGGAGGTCGGAAAAGTGATTGGATGGGCACCCCAGGTGGCGGTTTTATCCCATCCGGCCGTCGGAGGGTTTGTTTAGCACTGCGGTTGGAACTCAACGCTGGAAAGCATCTGGTGTGGGGTGCCGATGGCGACTTGGCCGCTTTATGCAGAGCAGCAGGTGAACAGCTTTTTATTGATTAAGGATTTGGGGTTGGCTGTGGAAATCAAGATGGACTATGAAATGCCGTTTGGATCGGAAACAGGGGATTCCAGTGACGTTGTGGTCGGTGCAGATGTGATTGGAAAGGGGATAAAAGAAGTGATGAATCCTGAGAATGGGATCAGAAAGAAGATGATGGAAATGAAGGAGAAGAGCAGGTTGGCAATCAGTGAGAATGGGTCATCTTCTGCTTCTTTGAAATGTTTCTTGAAGAATGTCATGGATAATATGAATATCCCTGAAGATCTTACATCTTGAAAGGACCATATCTTCATTATGAGATAGTAAATAAGAAAAAAAGAGTAAAGTAGATCGAAAATCTCATAGCCTTAAATTATCCTTAATTTGTAAGACTCACTTAGAGTTTAAAATACTGATTTACATGTAATAAAGTCTTCAAAATTCAGTACTCAAAAGCTTAGATGACTGAAAGTGCATTTCCAAGGAGATAAAAGACAACTGTGATAATTAACAAGAAACGTTGAACCAATCATCTCTCTAATTAGAACATAACCCGGTTGGAATTGTCAGTTTCGGATTTAACATCCTAACAACATTAAGAATTAAAGGAATCCAATTTAGATAATTTACCCATGAACGGAGTAACAATTTATCTACCCATTACCCCCACTACTCAAACAATAGTTTCGCCACTAATTAGCCCTTTTCAACAATTCATTTTGGGGGTGCTAATTGGCGCTATCTCAGATTAAATAAACATGCCCAGTATTCAATCAATTTATAAATCAAATATACATAGAAGATAATTATGAACTCATGAATACATACTAGTTTAAGAATAATTATATCTCACAATTGTAAGAACCAACATTGATTAATCTTCAACTAAAAAAGAAAAGAAAGCAATAAAATAAAGCTAAAACAAACAAAATAGATAAATTTAACATTAATGAAGAAGAGCAATAGGAGCCGAAGCTCCTCCTGCGAGGGGTCGTTCCAAGATGAATTAATCGGAAAATGTAAACTACTAATTAACTTATACTAAAAGTAAACTACCAAAAGAAAATGCCACATGCATGCTAGGAGGAAAGGAACGCAGTCCATTCTTCACTGATCAACCCCCTTCTGAATCTAAAAAACATCATTTTTTCTCTGCCTGAAGATTAATTAGGAGTAGAGCTGGCAATTTTTCCCAATCTCATTGGGTGTCCCATGGGATCACATTTTTTGAGAGGGAAATTCCCATTATTTTTTCTCATTGGGTATTAGTTGGGAGGAAAATTAATATGGAATGAAAATTGATGGGAATGTATGGGTACCCATTAGGACCCAGTGGGAACATAATATTGCGTCTATAATGGGTACCCAAATGGGACCCCTTTTTTTTCCCAATTAATCCCTTCTTAATTTTTTCACATTTTAAAATGATTTCTTTTACTTTTATTTTGTCAATTTGTTTCAGTTTTTTTTTCTGTTTTCTTTATGCACTTATTTGATATATATATATATATATGTATAATCTAATGTAACTAGTTGTTTTGGATCGCACCGGTTACGAATCGTATGAGTCAAGAGTAAAATATATTTAAAAATTAAAAAATAATGTTAATTTTAAATAACAAATTTTTTAATAAAAATTAAATTGAATAAATTGCGGTTAAATGGATCGGTCCTTCTGGTCAAAATGGGTCGTGACCCGTTGACCAAACCCGTTCATATAACTTTAATTTAAAAGGTAATTAAAAATAAAAACTACATTAATTTTAAATATTTTTTCTTGCAAACATAAAATTGACTTGCAAGTAAAATCTATCGAAACAAATAAGTCATAACTTATAACCCGTGTGCATATATATATATATATATATACACACACACACAGATATGCATGCACACACAACCAAAACTCACACAACATACACACTCACACGCAAGGGCGCGCGCACACACACACTGACACACAGATATGCATGCACACACAACCAAAACACACACAACAGACACACTAACATGCGCGCTCGCACACACATATATACACACACAACTATGCATGCACACACAACCAAAACAGGGTGAAATGTTTTTTTTTTTTTTTTTTCTTCTTCTTCTTCTTCCAATTATAATTAGGGTGAAATGCACCAAATGGAGGATTGAAGGATGAAACCCAACATCCTTAGCTTCTAGTTATAATTATAATCGGAAGAAGAAGAAGAAGAAGAAAAAAAAAAAATATATATGGCTGATGAACAGTGCCGGAAATTTTTTGGGAAGACGATGAACAGTGCCGCAACGTGTAAAATGACGATTTTGCCCTGTCTTTTTTTGACTGTTAGTCACTTAACGGAATTGACTAACAGAGTGGTACTGGGCGCACGTTTTGAAAGTAAAGTGCTTGTAGTTGCAGTTTTTAAAGGAAAATGGTGTTTTTTGCAAAAGTCGATAGTTAAGTAGTATTTGGTGCATTTCACCCTTCTAGTAATGTCCAGTTCATGTCCTCTCTTGATTACCCACACAGCTGCGCCTTTTGATGTTTTCACAATGTATGATACATCTATTACTATCTTGGTGGTTTGGAATATTTGATTTAGGTCTTGGTCTTGAATTCAGCCTCTCTTTGTGTTTCTTCTGATTGACTATGGCTATCTTGATCTCTTTTTTCTCTTTCATTTTCTTGCCTGAGATCCAAGTTGATTTCCCTTTTGGCTTCATTCCATACTTTTTCTAGAGATGCTATTTTGCTTTCCCAAATTACTCTGTTTCTGAAAGACCAAATTTGCCACAGAACAAATATTGATTTTATGAGGCTTGATGTGCCCAGGGTTTGTTGTATCCAATCTATCAACTAATTTCTAATTTTTATGTCTTGGACTCCATGAAATCGAAAGCCTAATTTTGAACATTTTCTATCAACTAATTCATGTCAACTAATTTTGAATATTTTCATTTCAAGTACAACATTATATTTTTACAAGAGAAATTAAAAATCATAAATATGTGCAAGATGTACCCCAACTATTTCTCATTGCAAGTTAAAATTTTATATTTATATAATTTGACATTTAGAATTATAAAGTAATATATTTGATACATGATACAAACACATATATAATTTTATTTTTCCCACTATAAATATGTGATTCATAAATTAAATTAACAATACGAATCATACGCATATGCATTTTACTAATCTCTTGTAATGTTTCTTTAATTGATTAAATAGAAGCAACACATATTTTCACCAATGTATAACATAGTTTGAGTTTAGCAACACATATGCATCAAACTTACTTATATACACACAATATGTTTTTTTTTTTTTCTCTTCAAATAAATACATACCTCAAGATTGATTAAAATTCACATAGAAGTTATACCAAAATCATCAAGTATATTTACGACTTTGTTGATATCATCTTTTTCGCTACCAGTTTTCCACGAACCCTTACGTAATGCAAACATGAGAGATTGGATTCTTCTGGGATCGTGACGTGCAAAACAAAACAATGATTGCAATTAGTCAATCGATGAAAATCTTGTTTTTCACAAAGACTAATTAACCAAAGATTGTTGTTCCTTCTCGAACAAAAATCAAAATATTAGTAGAAATAATAGAATAAAATTAAAGTAAAGAACAATAATTTAGAGAAAAACTAGTGCGGCATGGGCTGGGCCGCGTAATCGCTATTATTAGGTGATTCAAGCGCCTCTGCAGAAGAATCCGGTGCAGCAAATCACTATCTTTTAACTTGTCATCCTAGGATTCAACAGTCCAGCACACTAGTCGTACACCTATCGATAGTCTGAACTGCTAATCGAATGTCACTCGGTTAACACCATGTCGTCTTGCCATATCTATAATAACGTAGATAAATATTAGTCTATACATAATTCTCTCAATAATATATTTTATGAAGTGTGAGTTAAACTCTTCTTTTTCACACTCAAAAAATCACACTTCTGCATACAAACACTTGTAAACACTTATATATAGTTATAGGCATTCACGGTCACTTATGATTAAAATAAACCTGATCCTATTAAGAAATCAGCTACTCCAACTTTAAAGAGAAAACCAAGCACACATTAGTGTACAATATTAATTCTTAACATTGTTCTTTCAAAGATGTTCCACCTGTTTTGCTAAACTGATGAACCGGTTGCCTAAGAAATTGATAATTTATGATTATAAATATTATATAATCAGTCATTTAAACTTGTAACTTACCCATTGAATATTATAATTATTTTATTAAAATACTCCAACATATACAATTAGTTTACTGGACAAAGAGAAAGAAGAACTAGATTGCAGATCATGATCATAAATGTTAATCAACTTGTGTCTCAAAACTCGGTCGCCTCCTTCATCAGATGAAGGAGGATGAGGGAAGCAGTTCTACTTTTGTTCCTGCAATCTTTTGTTTAGTTTGCTTTAGTTTTAATTTTCATCCATGTTTATGTTGTTTTTCTCTTCGTTTATGGCGTTTCTCTCTTCATGAGTGGTGTTTATCGCTCCATCTATGGTGTTTTTCTTTATCTATAGAGATTTTCTTCCGTGATTCGATTCATGCTCATGGTGTATGAAGACTCGGTTGAAGATTCAATATTGAAGCTTTCATCAGCAATTAGTGGCAAATCTGTGACTATCGGTGCGAGATTTGTTCAGCAATATATTTCTACTATGTTTAGATTTATACTATGTATACATTTACAGTTTAGTAGATTAAATACACTGTTGTGGCTCAGATCTGTTAATTATCAGATCAAATATATTGTAATCAGTTGTATTACTTGGATCTTGGTCTTCTTTCAATTGCAGTTGGACTATTTCCAACACTATTAATAAAATTCTTAATTTTCAAAAGGAAAAAAAAATAAAAAAGATTGCTGATCATGATCAAAAGTTCACAGCTATGGATTTAGGGGATATTATCTAAGACATTGTTCAAGAAACATTTCAAGGAAACAGAAGATGATCCTCCTTGAGTGACAGCAAACCTGCTCTTCTTCTGCATTTCCTTCACTTTCTTTCTGATCCCATTCTCAGGATCCATCAGTTTCTTAATCCCATTTTGAATCGCATATGAACTCACAATTGCAGCACTCTCACCTCTCACATAATCCATTTTAATCTCCACAGCCATCTCCAGTTCCTTAACCAGCAAGAACGCATTAGCCTGCTGCTCGGCGTAAAGCGGCCAAGCCGCCATCGGCACCCCACACCAAATACTTTCCAGAGTCGAGTTCCAACCGCAGTGCGAAACAAAGCCTCCAACCGCAGGATGGGACAACACCGCCCCTTGCGGCGCCCATCCGATCACTTTCCCCACCTCTGCAGTCCTCTGCAAGAACCCTTCAGGCAACACTTCTCCCAAATTTTCGTAATTGTCTGGATTGTATCCAATCAGCCCTTTGGGTGGAGGCTTTCTGAGAGACCATAAGAACCTGAATCCACTCTGTTCCAGCGCAATGGCGATTTCTTTCACTTGTTCGAGGCCGAAAAACCCCATACTTCCGAAACAGAGGAATACAACTGAAGAAACAGGGTGAAGATCAAGCCATTTCATAATTTCATCCCTTTCTCTGTTTTGATCAGCATTGCTAATCCCATTAAGATTCAGCAGCGGCCCGATCGAATAGACCGGGGGGACGGTTTCATCGTCGGATAAAGCTTGAATTGTGAGAGACTCCAAATCCTGGAAAGTGTTGATTATGATCCCTTTTGTCGCTCTAAACTTCTTGCCATGATCAAGGAAAATGTCGCCGTCAACCTTATCTAAGAACACTGAAGGCAAAACTTTAACCGGAACAGGGTTGATGTGAGTGGAAATCACAATTTCGGCATCGGAATTCCGGTATTCCGTCACGTCCACATTGAAATCGTCTCTCAAGCTCTGCAAATGTAGCCGGAGGCCGAGAATCGCAGCACTGGACGTGTAGAAAAGATAAGACGGAATCCCGAATTCATCAGCCACATCAATCATGGAAGTGCAGAACATATCTATGACGATTCCGGCCAAATTGGAGGACTTCGAAGCGGCCATTTCCGCAAGAACTTCCCTCACGTGAGGCTTGTGGCCGTCGATGAACTGGAACCGTCGCATGTGAAAAGTTGTCGGAGCATTTGAGGAAAACTCTTCGTTTCGGATCTCCAGAAACCGTAGCCGTGGGTCAGGAGATTCGGGTATGGGTTTCTTGTCGGTCGGAAGCCTCATGATGAGAACCGTGACTGAAAACTGGTGATTGAGATCAGCAACAAGCTTTGCTACTTCCATGGTTGAGGTTATGTGACCAATCCCAGGTGTGGGAATGAAAACCAGCTCTGCTTTTTTCAAATCTTTCACCATTGCAATTGATTTTTCAGTGGCTAAATTGATAGAGGAATGAACACAGATAACCTAGCTAACAAACAACTATATATGGATGATAATTGAGCATATGGTTTTATTAATTAAATTGTTGTTTTGATTTTATTGGAAACTCAATTATAAATTAGTAGGTTACAAAAGTTAATACAGCAATAACTTTCAGCATTGATTGGTGGCTGGATTTTTAGTAGGTGAAAACATTTAAAGCTTGGTTGATTTTTTCAGTAAGTTTGGTTGGATCTAAACGTCTGAATTTCAAAAGAATTCTTATATGATAATGTTTTATACATTCTTACATCTCCCTGAAAAAGAAAAAAAAAAAAAATTGTGTTGGAGAGTCGGTATAAAGTTTTTTATATAAAAGTTTGAATGACCTCAAGATAGCAATTACAATTACGTGTCTCGGCACCTTTTGGCATTGATTTCACTAAGGCTATGTTCTCTTGTGGCTTTGGTAGAGAAATTTTATTAGAGGGAAATTTTTTTTTGGAGAGAAGTTTTTTTTGGGAAATTATGTAGGTGAAAGATAAAAAAGTGTAATGATTGTGTTTTTATTTTAATTTATGTGAGTAGGTATTTAGAGGGAATTTTAAAATTTTAATTTTAAATTGTTGAAAAAGTAAAGATGTTTCTTTGTGTAAAGTTTTGGAAAAAAAAAAGTGATGATTCTCTACCAAAGCCACAAGAGAACAGAGCCTAATGAACATAGACAGAGCTAGGGTGGGGTCTTGGGGGTCCGGAGCCCCACTGACTTAACCAAAATTATATTATTGTCTCAATAAATTTTAAAAATTTTCATTTGTGCCATCATTCATTTACTTTTAGAAAATTTCCTTTCTTTTTTTAGAATACAAATTTTAATTTATTTAATGAATAGATGTATATCATGTCAATCATTTTAATAAAATTAGATCATTATTTATCTAAGGCTTAATCACTATTTACCTTCCCGTATTATTCTCTTTTCACTACTTACCCCCTATATTTTTAAAACTAACTCTTTACCCCTTTTTGACTAAGTCATGTGTAATAATCATTGAAATAACAACATTATTCTCATTAAATGATGATCTCTCCGCCACATAATGATTTCTCTCCCTCCTTGAATTTTTAAAAAACTTTTTCTCACTAATTTATAGTCCTATCGTTAAGTTCTTGTGTACAACATTAGTATTATATATGTGGCTCAACTAAAAAAAAAATTATGGTTCCATTAGTGGTAACGAATCATTTTGTTCTTTAATTTTCTTTGTTTATTTTATTGTTTTGCAGCTCATTTATTCGGTTAAAACAACAGTATCCATATAAAAAACTTGCAAATAATTCCTTTTGATTTGTTTTTGGGTTAACGACACAAACAATAAATTTCAACCGCGACGGCTGCTAGAGGGCTGCTAGCCTACCAGTAATATAATTGGAGCACAAACGTACGCACTGGGAATGGGATGGAACCTTCTATACAATTATTTATATCTATCACATCTTGCACTTGAAGCTTTTGTCTCGGTCTAGAATCGTGCTTTGAGTAGCAACAATAATTCAGAAGTTTGAGTATATGACATTTCTTTTTAAACTCTAATCCTATTTAATATTTGTTCCCATCAATCTACTTAATCTGTTAACTTGTTAAAATTCAATTTAAACTCGATTATATTGTGTTTAGTTTTTACTGTAATTTTAGTTTTGTATTAAAAACTAGTATGTGTTTGGATTTACAACTTTAATTTGGTGCGTTTGTTTGTAACATTCCAATTATAACATTACATGTTTAATTATTTATATTGTTCGTGCATATTCAATTAATTCTTAAACTTATTAAAACTTCATGTAACTCGTTTATAATGTACGTTGTGTGGTTTATAACTTTATATCCTGTCAAAAACTACCATGCATATAAACAATAATGGCTAGTGTTATTTCAGAACAGTTTTTACTATACAGAGCAAAATTTTTACTTAATACCCAAATTGCCCTTAATTGATTAGGTCCAGTAATTTTCTCTCACACCACTCCTCTCCAGTCTGCAATTTCGATTTTGAACTGAATCAATTAAACAAACTGATTTCATCCTTAAACAAGTCAAGCACCTCAAACCCCCCGATCCCCTGAGTTTCTTGGCCGCAAAAATTCTATTAGTTCAGGTCTTCTCAAGGAATCCGATTGTGGCTCTGATCTTGTCATTGGGGTTCTTGATACTGGGATCTGGTTGGAGAGGAAGAGTTTTGTGATCGGGATTTGGGTCCTATCCAGAGGGAGAGTGGCGACGTCATCTCCCTCAGTGTTGGTGGTGTCGTAGTTCCTTACTACCTCAACGCCATCGCCATTTGTTTCCTGAAGGGTAATTTGGATATTTAATTAATTTTTTGTTTCTGCTTTCGCAGGACGACAGCAGTGGTTCAGAGTGCTCATATGTTGGTATTGTTATCTGGTAATTAACGGCTATTTATATCATGACTTGGGAGGAGGCAAGTCATTAAAAAATTGATGAAGTAGGAGGAATTAAAGGAGAGGGAGCCGATGTAGTGACGGAAAGGAAGGAGAGAAACAAAATTAATGGCAGCTTCAGAAGATGGAGGAGAGGGAGGACTGAAAACGGAAGTGCGTCGACTGAAGCGCTGCTGCAATTTTTTTCCCTTTTTTGCTTGTAGGGTAATTTGGGCATTTAATTAATTTTTTGCTCTGAATATTGAAAACTCTTCTGACAATAACACTAGCCAACAACTATACTTGGGAGCGTATCCAAAGGGTGGCCCTCGGATCCCTCAAACCCCTCATTTATTCTCATTAGTAGCGTATTTTAAATATCAAAAAAGAAATTATATATATTTAACTCTAAAAAAAAAAAAAAATTCATATGCTTGGATACATCAAAGATTTCAATTTAATTCGACCACGGACTAGACTATACTTGTAAATTTGAGATCAAATCCACGATGAAGACAATATCTATGGGACATTCGGAGAACATACCCACACTACCTCTGCCACTCAATTTACTATAATTATGTGACAGGTTGGTTAGATTAATAATTTTTTTTTATTTTCATATTATTTATAAATTATTAAAGGAAATTTTTTTGAGAGGAACAGTAGAAATTTTAAAATTAATAAATAATGTAATTTTGTAATTTTTACCTAATTTTTATAAGAACAATGATGATGTGACGCAAAAAATACAATATACAGGAAGAGCTTCTTAAGGCCCAGTATGAACTTGAAAAACAATGGCCCAATCTGAAGGAGACTCGATGGTGAAGAAGAATGGACAGGCTGGAGACCGATCTGGGCAGCTCGGATCAGCAGGGTTGATGATGAATGGTGATTTGCACTGTTCCGGTGATAATTTCATATGATAAAGAAAGAAAACGGGGCTTTCCCCCCTGTATAAGCTCCGACGGTCAAGTCAGTACAATTGGAGAAGATAAACAGTAAAGATGAATGCTTGATAATGGTAAAGATTGCGTACCTTAGAAAGTATGAAGACTTAGCATATATACCTCAAGTTGAAATGTGTCCGTTGAACTTTCATGAGTGATTTGTTCACCTGCTCCTTCTGTTTAGCGTGGCGTAGACGCTATTATTTTGACCGGGTCTCATCTTCATCTCTTAGGAAATCTGAACATCTCTGAATGTAATCGAGTAGAGATACCTAATCTATGACAACTTTCACCTACTGTGTCAGTGAAGCAGGGTAGGTCGGTCTATTTATTTTAGATCGGTCGAATTGAATAATATGATAGAAATGTGAGGAAAAGGCCAAGACACTCTAAAGTTATAAAGTCCGACCTAAGATTGCCAAGTTGATTTATAACGTTTGCCGACCTAAGCTTTCATGAGTTTTTTACCGATCCAAGCCCTTATGACCGACTTAAATTTGTAACACAGCTGTTGACTTAGTTTATACGATCTTTCCGACCTGAACCTGGATCCGGGCTCTAATCGTGTCTTTATTTTCCACTATTTATCTTTATTTTTATCGATTGGGCTTGGCCCAATAGAGATTCAATTTCATGCACATCAACATGTCCCCCCAGTATTAGGTTTTACTGACCTAAAACTTAATACTTTTTGCGTTTTTCCGAGCTAAAATTTAACATAAAGCACTTATCACGAGTTCTCCGATCAATCCGAGCCATTCTTCCGAGCTAAGCATGATACTATATTCTATCAGGCCGAAAGTGTGACTAGGACATTTATCAAGTGTTCGTCCGACCTATAGTTTATCCGACCTATAGTTTACCGAATATGATAAAAACATGAACTATGACTATGAAATCCGACCTACAGAGAATAGTGTTATCCGATGCATATGTAATAATGGCAATACCGATCTAAAGAATTTGAACAGACTATTGGATAAATTAATAAATGCGGTAATAAAGGCATACCTTTGCGTTAACCGAAGTCTGGATTTCGAAGAGTCGGGACTTGATTGGACACGTCCTCTCGACTTTCGAGGCGGCCGGTACGACTTCCCATGCCTTTATTATTTTTGAGGTGGCATCAAAGCGGGCAGCGATTGTTTTGCCCGTGTCCTTTCGGTTTCCCCGAGGTTCCCCTATAAAACCTATTAGAGCAAGCATTTGGCATCATTCGCTATTTGCTTTCCTGAAAAAAGAGAGAAGAAAAAAAAAATTTTCCTTGCCCTTCTTCCCTTCGCCGGAGTTGTTGCACTTTGCCGGAGTTGTTGCACTCTGCTGAAATTGGCCGGAATTTGTAGGAGTTTTACCGTTGCTTCGCCGTCGCCGTTGTTCCGTCACCGTTTCTCTTTTCCTTTGTTCATCCGTCTGCCATGGCCTCTGAAAGAAGTTCCGGCATTGGAGTGTCTCGCCAAAATCCGAGCTCAGGTTAGTGTTCTTCTTCCCCTTCCTTTATTCGAGCAAATTGCCGATATCTGGATTTATGGTGTGTGCGAAGCATGAACACTTTGTAAGATCTGTTATTTGGATATGTGCATGATTATGGTGTTTTTTGTATTGATTCCTGTAGATTCGGCTGCTCCCCATGAATTTAAACCTGATGAAATAGCTTCCGAGATGACTAGGGCAGATTTAGAAAAACTTAGGTTGGCCCACTACATAGATCCCTTCGTCCCAATTCGTTTACCCAGGCCCGAAGAAAGGATATCTACTGTCTCCGAGGGTTGGGTTGGGATTTATGAATATCACATAAGTTTTGGGCTAAGGTTCCCGACCCTGGATTTGTTAAATGAGATGTGTGATTTTCTTCATATTGGGCTGAGTCAATTAGTACCTAACGCCCTTAGGTTTTTGATAGGGTTTATGTATGTTTGTTTTGGGGCTGGGGTCCGACCTACGGTAGACTTATTTTTCCAATTCTACACGGTCCGCAAATATCCTTATGGTAATGGGTGGGTAACTTTCCAAAAACGTAGAAACAACCCTATAATCATTACCGACTCCCCCAACACTAATAAACAATGGAGGGCTAGATTTTTTATGGTGAAGGCCGAAGAGGCGAACCTACCTTACCGTTGGTCACAATATATTCTCCCAGTTGATCAAACCCGGGATAAGTCCGACCCCGTAGTTCAGTCGGACTATAAGGTGCTAAGAAATTACACCAGCTTGGTTAAATATTCGGCTAAAGTCCCTTCAGAGGGTCTTCTGGTTTGGGTCGGGCTGAGCCAAGCCCCCGATGTAGAAAGAGAAAGTAAATACCTGCCTCTTTTAACTTTTTATTTATCGTCTCCACCAAGGTTGTTAAACTCGGAAATTGGGATAGAATCGTTTTATGCCTGAAATCGGAATCGTAGAATCGGATCCTGGAATCGGAAAATAGAAAATACACATGTATTTAACTATAATTATATCATAAACTTAATGAGTATCATACAAACTCATATTTGTTCAATAAAAACCAAAATAAAAATGTCAAATCTCAATCCATCAAGACTTAAAGTAGTGCATAAAGGAGTTAAGGCAAAAAAAAGAGAATGAAGATTAAAAAATGAAGTCTTAAATTGAATGGAATAAAACCCGTAGTTGTGAAGATTGAAGAAGATAGGGGAAAATGATTGCAATTGAGAATTTGGGCTACCAAATAGTGTACTTGTAAATTTGGCCCACCTGAATTTGACCAAATTTAGGCCTTCCAAATCGCATATTTAAGTGGATTTGGTCCAATCTCGGAGCCTATTCAATAAATTTGTGGAATCGGGTAGAATCGGCCGATTCTAGGCCGATTCTACACGATTCTACAGAGGATGATGCGATTCTAAAATTAGATACGATTCTACCCGAGTTTGGCTCGATTCCTTGGTCTAGACTCGTAGAATCGGCCGATTCTACGAGTCTAGGCCCGATTCTACCAACCATGGTCTCCACATCCTTCATAGATCGGTAATTTTGATCTTTGTTGTTTGATTTTAGGTGGCCTCGGTGGATTTGGCAGGAAGAAAAAAGCCGTTAAGCCGGCTGTAGCCTCGGGATCATCCAAGAGACCGGCTGAGATCGATCTCACGGAGGAAGTTGAGGTCGCCGATCCTCCCAGCTCGGCATTGGTAACTCGGGTCGCGAAAAAGAGCAAACCGACCCCGGCAGAAATCCAGGCAGCTAAGGCTGCCAAAGCTCCACAAATGCTGACGGGCCCCACTTCAGGAGCCGAGCTGCCAGGTCCAGACGATTTGTTGGGACCCCTGGACCCAGTAACCAAAGAAAGGGTCATTTTATTGAGAGATCAAAGGGAGAGACCGATCTCCCTAGCTCGGCCTATTCACCAGGCCCATTTGACGGAGCCTCCACCCGAGGATCTTATGCCATATCAGGAAGTGGCAGCCGAGTCTTCTCAATCTTTTGAGGAGATTCTCCGAGTGAGCGAGGAGCTCCGGGGGGATTTGAACCAAATGGCTAAACGGGAAGCCCTTCTAGCCTCGCACATTAAAAAGGTGAGTTTCTTAAACTTAGTTAATAATTTTCTTGAAATAAATGGTTACCTGGTGTGACATTTTCATAATACCCTTGTCTCGGATTTTTTGCAGATCGTTTTTAATTATGCGGCCATGAATAGAAGGACGACAGCTTTGGATATCTTAGCCCAAAGCTACGAGCTGGAGAGGTCTAAGAAACCGACCGAGGCCATTGAGGATTTGCAGCTACAGTTGGGGCTTGAACGCAGCAACATTTCAAAGCTTGGAGTTGAAAAAACCGAGCTAATGAAGCAAAACCAGGATCTACTTTCGAAGTCGAGCCAGCTGGAGACCAAGATCCAGGGCCTGGAAGCCGATGTGGGCATCCTGAAGAAAAGTGAGGCCGCCCTGATGGAAGAAAACTCCAAATGGGTGAAGGAAAAAGCTGACCTGGAGAAAGCTGCAGAAGAGGCTACAAAGAAGGCTGCTGGGCTGCTTAGCTCGGCTGAGGTTGAGGCAGCACGCCAGACCGAGCTGAAAACTTTTAAGGAAGGGGCCCTGCTGAAGTTGATGAATCGACGTTTCTTGAAGCTAATTCATTGCGGGTATACCCTGTGCTGGGACGAGCTAAAAAGTTCCAGGTTGGCAGAAGATGCTCCTGCAGACTCCATGGCCCAGACTTCTTTGCTTCCGGAGGGACGCGATCCTTTCGATTTAGTAGAGGAAATCAAGCAAGAATGCCGAGACATCGGTGTTCCAATTCCGAAAACGTCGAAGAGGATCCTGTGGTCGACCCCCAGGAGACAGCAGATGAAGCCTCTTCCCAAGCTCCTCCTTCCTGAGATCGGCTTACCCTTAGATCGGGCTTGTCCTTCCTTAGATCGGCTTGCATTTTGAAAATTTTTTTCTGATTCTGGTTCCTTTTGAAGAATTTTTGTTTTGTTCAGATCGTCTTTGTATCCGAGCTCGTTTATTGAATAAAGACATTGTTTTTGTTAACTTTTGTTGCTTCAAATTTTGCCTTTCCCATCTTTAACTCTGACTGCTTTACTGATAATATTTTCTCAAGTGTGCTGCATTCTAAGTTCGCGGAACCAAACGTCCTTGCAGGTCTTCCAAAATATAACTTCCTGTAGGTCGGGCTTCAATTACCCGATAAGGCCCTTCCCAATTAGAAAATAACTTGCCTTGTTTTTGTGGTTTGCTGATAGATCGGTTTCGTAAGACTAAGTCTCCTGGTACAAAGGCTCGATGTTTGACCCGAGCATCATAGTGTTGCCGAACTAAATTTTTGTAATTTAGTTGATGTACATAGGCTGAATCCCGAACTTCTTCTATCAAATCCAAGCTGAGCTCCAGGTTTTTCTGGTTCTGATCCCTTTCGAAGTGCATAACTCGAGAGGCTCCACTTTGTATTTCTGGGGGGATGACAGCGTTGACCCCGAAGGCCAACTCGAAAGGGGTCTTTCCCATAGCCGATTTGGGCGTGGTCCGGTGGCACCAAAGCACATGGGGCAGCTGTTCTACCCAATTTTTACCTTTATCTTCTAGTTTGGATTTCAGCCCGTGCAACAAAGTTCGGTTTGTGAGTTCTACTTGTCCATTTGCTGGAGGATGAGCTACCGATGCGAAACGTTGGGTGATACCAAGTTTTGAACACAAGGCTGTGAACTCCTTAAATTCGAACTGAGTCCCATTGTCCGAGATAACCGATCTGGGCACGCCGAAACGACAGATGACTTGTCTCCAAAGAAATCGAGCTACAGTTCGCCCGGTAATGTTCGTCAATGCCTCGGCTTCTACCCATTTCGTGAAATAGTCTATGGCTACGACAAGATAATGGCAAGAACCGATCTTAGGAAACGGCCCCATGAGATCTATTCCCCATTCTGCGAAAGGCCAAGGGGCAATTATCCCTGTAAAGCTGGAGGCCAGCAACCGGTGAATTGTTGCGTTGTGTTGGCAACTGGGGCACCTTTGAACGAATTCTACTGCTTCCTGGAATAACCGGGGCCAATAAAACCCAGCCCTAATTATTTTCTTAGCCAAATTCTGAGCCCCAATGTGAGACCCGCAATCTCCTTGATGTACTTCCTTCAGCGTGGCTTCTGCTTCTCCCGGACTCAGGCATTTTAGCAAGGGCATTAAGAAACCCTTTTTGTACAGATCTTCCCCGATTATTTGATAATGTTCAGCCTTTCTTCTTATTCGTTGCGCTTCCTTTTGTGAATCTGGTAAAGTACCATTCTTCAAGTATTGCCATAGAGGAAATCTCCAATCCCGACCCTCGCTTATTGACAAGATTGCTGGCTCGGCTGTACTTCTATTCTGTATTTCTTCCACTAGAACGCTTTTAGTCAAATGAGAGAAAATCGAGGAAGCCAATTTGGACAAGGCATCTGCATTTGTGTTTTTGCTCCGTGAAACTCGCTCTATGGTCCATTTTGAAAAAAATTTTAGTTGCTGCTGCGCCAGTGCTAAATATGCCTCCATTTGCCGATTCTTAGCCTTATACTCCCCCAAAATTTGTTTGACTACGAGCTGGGAGTCCGAAAAAATTTTTAGATTTCTGACCCCGAGTTTCTGAGCTAACTTTAGACCGGCTATCATGGCTTCGTATTCTGCTTCATTATTTGTGGCCGTGAAGCAGAATCGCAGAGCATAAGTGTGGACCTCTCCAATAGGGCTGGTAAGGATAATCCCTGCACCCGATTCGGACTGGCTAGAAGCACCATCTACATAGAGTGTCCACGAGTCGTCACCTTTTGCCACGGTTAGAAGAAGATCGGTTTCTTGTGGCGGGCCACGGATGTCTTCCTGGGGGTCGGATACCCCTTCAGCTATGAAATCTGCTAACACTTGCCCTTTGACTGCGGTGCGCGGGGTAAAGGTGATGTCATACTCCCCCAATTCGATAGCCCACTTGGTGAGACGACCAGAAACTCCTGCCTTTTGTAGGACAGCTTTAAAAGGTGCATCGGTATATACGGTTACTCCGTGGGAGTTGAAATAAGGTCGCAGACGCCGTGTGGAGTGGACTAGAGCCAAGACTAGCTTTTCCAGGCTAGAATAGTTTTTTTCTGCTGCCTGCAAAACTTTGCTAACAAAATAGATTGGTCTTTGAACCCGGTTATCTTCTCGAAGCAAAACCGAGCTAACCACTGATTTAGTTGTAGCTATGTACATATATAATTGTTCTCCAGGAATAGGCATAGTTAAGGACGGCAAAGAGGCTAAATACTTCTTTAATTGTTCAAAAGCAATTTGGCATTCTGGGGTCCATACAAATTTATCTGTTTTTTTCAGGATGCTAAAAAATGGTAAGGCTCGTTCTGCCGACCGAGCTAAAAACCTATTTAAGGCCGCTAGTCTACCCGTTAATTGTTGTACTTCACGAATTGACCTAGGTGGGTGCATTTGCAGAACAGCTTCTACTTTTTTTGGATTAACAGAGATACCCCCCTCAGAAACCATATACCCTAAGAATTTTCCTGAAGTATCTCCAAAAACGCATTTTTTCGGATTTAACCTTAATTGATACTGGACAAGGGTTTCAAGTGTTTCACGTAAATCAAGCAAATAAGCATATTCATCCCTACTTTTAACAAGCAAATCATCAATATATGCTTCCATGTTCCGACCTAACTGATTTTTGAAACTTTTGTTTATCAAACGCTGAAAAGTAGCTCCGGCATTCTTCAAATCGAAAGGCATAGTAATAAAGCAATAAGTACCTTTATCCGTGATGAAATATGTTTTTTCCTCATCTTCTTTAGCCATGAAGATCTGGTGGTAGCCCTTGTAAGCGTCCAAAAAGTTAAGGAAACGGAATCCAGCTATAGCATCGACCAAAACATCGATCAATGGTAGGGGGAACCAATCTTTAGGGCAGGCTTTGTTTAGGTCGGTAAAATCTATACACATACGCCACGAGCCATCGGGCTTGGGAACCAATACGGGGTTGGCCAGCCATTCCGGATAATCCACCTCTCGAATGATACGTACTTCTAATAAGGCGTTAATTTCGAGCTCCACGTATCTGCTTCGTTATCCTCCGAGGTTACGTTTTCGTTGACGAACCGGCCTATGGTTGGCATCAATGGATAGCCTGTGTTCAATGATATTTCGAGAAATGCCAGGCATGTCTTCGGGCCCCCAAGCAAAGACTTCCGCGAACTCACGTAAAAGGTTAAGCAAATCATGTTGCAACTGAGGGGGTAAATCAGCCCCAATTTTAATTACCTTGTTTGGATCGGGCGCCAGGGGGATGATTTTTACCTCGGCCCCTGCTTCAATGGACCGATCTGAGCTATCTGGCAGGTCGGTGATGTCAGTGGGACGAGCGGTATGTCCGGGGTGGGCAGGTGGCGAAGTTTGTGGTGTGGAGGTCGGAAGAACCGCAGATGCACCTTATGACCTCCGATCTACAGGTGCTGGCTCCCTTAGGGAAGCCGTGTAACACTGCTTAGCCTGTAAAACATCACAGCGAAGAGCAGCTATCCCACCCATGGTGGGGAATTTCAAAACCATATGCATGGTAGAAGCAATGGCCTGGAACTGATTTAATCCAGGCCGACCTAGATATACATTATATGGTGAAGGTTCATCAATGACCACAAAATCTATGGTTTCTGTACGTTTTAGCTGACCAGCTATTAACGTGACCGGGATGCTCAGTTGTCCTACAGGGATAACATGGTGGTTGCCGAAGCCAATCAAAGGAGTTCGTACTGAACTTAACTGTGCCTTATGTAATTGACATCCCGTCAATGCCTTAGCTGTAATGATATTACTAGAGCTACCCGTGTCTAGTAATGTCCTACGCAATTGATAATTGGAAATATAACAATCGATCACTAGCGGATCGTCACAACTGTAAGATAAAAAGATGTCACTATCATCAAAAGTAATGACTGGTGCCATGGTGTCTGCTTTACGCTTACCTAGAACGTTGCTTCTTTGTCTATATACCTGTTTCCTTTGGCGATTGGAGTCGCCCTGGGTCGGCCCTCCTGCTATGGTGTTTACGACCCCAGCTATGGTTAGGTCGGCTCCAGTCCCGGCGCTTGGGGCTCGGGGGTCGGGTTGAGGACACTCGCGGGCGAAATGGCCGGGTTCCCCGCACCGGTAGCATCCGGTAGGTCGCTCCCGGGCTATCGAAGCTGAAGGTTTGGGCAAAGGAGCTACTTGTGTGTATTGAGGCAGCTTTCCAGTTTGAATTAGCTTAGCTATTTCTGCAGCCAAATCTCGGCAATCATTAGTGTTGTGTCCAATATGCTTATGATAGTTACAATACCTGCCCGGATTGAGTCGATCTGTGGGGCCCGTCATGGGGCGAGCTGGTGGTAACAACCCTTGATGTTGGATGGCTGCATATATGTCGGCTCGGGAAGCAGAGAAAGGCTCAGCCACCTGCACAGCGTTGACATTTACCCCGGTCTTCGGGATAGGGTTAGTAGTATTCACAAAATTTAACTTCTTATTTCCTCCTGGGGGAGGGACCGGGGAAGAAGCTTTCCTCTTACCATACAGGTCGGAACATCCTCTTTCTCGTTCCTGTTTTATGGCTGCTGCATCCTCAATAACAGCAAAATTAACAGCAGTAACCATCATTTCAAAATAGGAGTGGGGGGGTCGGATGGCGAGTTCAGTAGCTAGAGGTCCCGACCTCAACCCGTTAATAAATGATCCCATCATTATTCTATCGTCTTTTTCATGGCATTTCCTAGATTCTACGTTAAATCAATCTATGTAGGCTTGCAATCCTTCCCCTATTCTTTGAGTTATGTTCATTAAGTGTGAAATTGGTTTGAACAATATCTTATTACCCCTAAAATTGGCTAAAAACAGGTCACCGAACTGATCCAATGAATGAATAGAGTTTCGAGGTAGTGTACAATACCAATTAATAGCCTGACCTTTGAGAGTCAAATGGAAAGTCATGCATCGGTTGGCGTCGAATAAGTTAGCGGTATCCATCACACTCATGCATTGCATCCAGTGAGCCGTGGGGTCGGTAGTCCCGTCATACTTATCGACCTTACCTAAGCCTCTGTAACCTGGGGGGAACGGTGCTGTTTGAATTTCCTAGCCGAATGGATGAGACACCCGAGAGGTGGGCACGGTTCGCCCGAGCTGCGCGTATCCGGATCCAGGAAGGGCTGTGTGACCGACCTGGGGGTACCCTGACTGTCCTATGGGTTATCCCCCCATACCGGAGTAAGCAGATAGTGGTGCTCCAGTGGCGAAGTTCCCTGCGCTGGGCCAGGGGTAATAACTCGGGTTAAGTAAAGGAGAGTATCCTGTGGGTGGCTGCATGGCTCGGTTGGTGCCTAAACCGTAATACTGAAACATAGCTTGGTTGGACGGAGCTAGGTGTTCGAGATATCCTAATTGGTTGACTTCAAGACCAAGGTAACTAAATGGGTTTAATGGTTGGACTAGGCCGGGCTAACTTACTTGATTTTGTGGACCCAGGCCGTGTTGACCTAACTGATTCACTTGCTGTCCTATCATGGGAAAAGGCAGACCCGACATAAAAGGGTAATTACTGAGCTGAGTGTTGGGAACTCCGGAGGGAGCTGGAAAAGTAGGAGTGACCTGGGTATGGGCTAAAGTGGTGTACACAGGAGGTGCAGTAGAAAGGGTTGGAAGACCGGCCACGTAACTAGATCCGGAGAAAAGTGAGTCCCCCCAGGATGCGAAGGGCATCCTGAAACAGTGAGTGAATGAGGGGGTAGGCTAGACATTAACATAACGGAGGGGTCAGACATAGGATTGAACAGAGTTCCCGGTGGGGGAATAACGGGGACAACTTGTTAACTAAAGGGGTGTTCTATGGTGGCTGCTTCTAGGGCGGTGGTTGTAGTACTGGAAATGGGGAGTTCCGTATTGAGGGTAGAGGTAACCGGAACGATATGGTTCATTAGGTGAAACAGTTGTGGGAATAAACAATAAAACCTCTCTTTTTCTGCTTGTTCCTGTTGGGGGGTGAGAGGTTCGACAACGACGGCTGTAGTTGGTGGATCATTGGGAGGGATGGAAGTGGTGGTGACGGTAGGAACCATGGCGGTCGTAATGATGATATCCGCGGCTGTGTTAGAAGAAGAAGCACCCGTTCCTGAACAATCTTGAGTTTGCGTCATGGTTTCAACAAATTTCTTTAAAAATGAGGAAGATTTGATGAAATAATTTGATCAATCGTTCCCCACAGACGACGCCAGTTGATGTGACGCAAAAAATACAATATACAGGAAGAGCTTCTTAAGGCCCAGTATGAACTTGAAAAGCAATGGCCCAATCTGAAGGAGACTCGATGGTGAAGAAGAATGGACAGGCTGGAGACCGATCTGGGCAGCTCGGATCAGCAGGGTTGATGATGAATGGTGATTTGCACTGTTCCGGTGATAATTTCAGATGATAAAGAAAGAAAACGGGGCTTTCCCCCCTGTATAAGCTCCGACGGTCAAGTCAGTACAATTGGAGAAGATAAACAGTAAAGATGAATGCTTGAAAATGGTAAAGATTGCGTACCTTAGAAAGTATGAAGACTTAGCATATATACCTCAAGTTGAAATGTGTCCGTTGAACCCTCATGAGTGATTTGTTCACCTGCTCCTTCTGTTTAGCGTGGCGTAGACGCTATTATTTTGACCGGGTCTCATCTTCATCTCTTAGGAAATCTGAACATCTCTGCATGTAATCGAGTAGAGATACCTAATCTATGACAACTTTCACCTACTGTGTCAGTGAAGCAGGGTAGGTCGGTCTATTTATTTTAGATCGGTCGAATTGAATAATATGATAGAAATGTGAGGAAAATGCCAAGACACTCTAAAGTTATAAAGTCCGACCTAAGATTGCCAAGTTGATTTATAACGTTTGCCGACCTAAGCTTTCATGAGTTTTTTACCGATCCAAGCCCTTATGACCGACTTAAATTTGTAACACAGCTGTAGACTTAGTTTATACGATCTTTCCGACCTGAACCTGGATCCGGGCTCTAATCGTGTCTTTATTTTCCACTATTTATCTTTATTTTTATCTATTGGGCTTGGCCCAATAGAGATTCAATTTCATGCACATCAAATGAATTATTCCCTAAAATTAAAAAATACATTATACATATGGAGACCTAAATATGCTCAATTTTATTAACAAAACAGAAAGCTCCTTATAACTCTGTTTTACATCCATTAGTCGTATTCGTATACTTCATCATTTATTCCAACCCGTCAGATTGATATTCCCAGAGTGCAAAATCAATTATTTAATTTATTTGCACCTTTCAAAATCAACTAGAGATTTATAAGGAAATGAGGGGTAATGGGATTAAGTGTACGATTAATGGATATAAAACAAAAACAGTGGCGAAGTCAGGCCCCCCAATGTCTGGTGGTACAAGTTATTGAATCTTTACTTTTTTTTCTCAAATATTATTTTTTTTCAAATTTTGGTGGGACAAAGTTGACTATTTTGTAATTTTTACACAATAGTAGGGGTACTTTTAGAAAACTAATTGCTCCACTAAGCCAAAGCTAAGCTCTCGTCTCATTCTGCCATTTTTATTACTACATTTCTATGGTTGCTCAACCAACAGGATGTTAATTAGTTGTGATGATGAAGGTGGATGTTATGTTGTGATTTTAAAGGTTGCTTTAGGGCCTGTTTGATAACAGTACTTAATACTTAAAATTATTGATTATGTAATAATGGCTTTTACCCTGTTTGATAACGAAAATTCAAATCTCTTAATTGATTAAACACTGCTTATTTTTTTAGAAAAATTTAAGTAGTAAAATTTATGTTATTGCTTATCACTTAATGCTCCACGTAACATTTTCTTAAATAATTCATATTTGATTTCCAAAACTACACTTTTTATTTTATTCATATTTATTTTTGAATAATTTTTTTTTAGCATACCACGTATTTTAAAATTTTTCATCATAATATTGTCAAATAATTTTTTTATTTTTCATTATTGTATTTTGGTATTAAAAATTTATTTAATAAGTTATAACATTTACCTATTTTTATAAATATCATTTGTACAATATGTTTAATATTACTTATATAATTTTATTAATTGTATATGAGTTCTATTGTAAAATTTTTAATTTCTTTTTAAATGCAATAGTTGGCTCGTTTTCATTCTTAGGAATTTTAATAAATTGTAAAAAATTAATATTTTTTGCATTTTAATCATTCAATTTAATGTGTTTTATTTTGTTTCCTTATGTTATTCATTCATCATAATTTATGTTTTATTATAAAATTTGATATTTCACATATATAAATATAATAAATTCAATGTAAGGGTAAAATGGTACATTTTAAAGATTTCAACATTAAGATCAGCATATTTATCAAATAAGATTGAGTGAGTAAACATTCTGATTCAGAGGTTCAGAAAATATATTTCACCATTAAGATGTTAAGTGCTTAATCGATTCAACATTATGGTTTCAGCCTTAAGCATTCAGACATAAGCATTAATTTTTATCACACGAGCCCTTAATCTTTGTATAGAAAAGGATGCTTTCTTTTTTTTTTGTTAATATATCTCAGGGCATTTACGCCTATAAAAGTATTTTATTTGTAATTTTTAAACTAATAATTTACTGTTCTTATTTTTTTTAAATATATATAAATACTTATGTTATTTATATTTATACATATATATATATATAAATATATTTATATTTACACTATCCCTCTCAAAAATTTTCCAATTATTATTAGTTTTTGAGTGAACTGTCAAAAATCTTACTATACTATTTCAAAATCTCTCGTTTGATTACTAAACTTTTTTTCTCCTCAGAAATGTCACCATAGTTTTGAAAAGGAGCCAGAAATGTCATTCCGTTAGATTTTTTTGTTAGAGCTAACGGAATAAGCAACATGTGCATCTCACATGCTTTTTTAGGGGTATTTTTGTCTTTTTACTATATATATATTTTCCTTCTTCCCTATTTTTACAATTTATATTCTTCTCCAAATCTCTCATCCCTTCTCCGCTTTTGTCTGCCTCCCCTCCCACTCCCTCCGCCGCCCTTCCTCCCTCAGGTGTACAACAAGCGAATGCGACTGGAAGTTGCAGCAGCATGAAGAAGACGGTCTGAACGTCGAAGAAAAAGAAAGAAAAAAAAAAAAAGAAAAAAGAAGCTAGTCTAAATAGTCGGAGAAGAAGAAAGAAAAAAAAAACGTAGAAGATGATCTGGACCATCGGAGAAGAAGAAAGAAAGAAAACAGGAAAAAGAAATGAACAATAAAAAGACAAAAGTACCCTTGAAAAGAGCATGTGAGAGGCACACATATTGACTATTAATGGAAAAACTAACAGAATGACATTTCTGACCTCTTTTCGAAAGTATGGTGACATTTTTGGGGAAAAAAAATTTAGTGACCAAACGGGATATTCTAAAAAAGTATAATGATATTTTTGACATTTCACTCTTAATTTTTCCTGTCCCATTTAGTTAGGTGTTGCCTTGAATTCTAGGCAAAAAGGTTAGTTGCATGTTGCTTCAAGTTTAGCCCATTTTATGGGTCAAGGGATCAAACCTTTTAGGTAAACTAATTTGATGTCTTCGAGATAACTTATATTTGTAGTTTGTAATTTTATGCAGGCCCTAAGAAGAAATGAAAAAAAGAAAAGAAAAAAAAGAACAAGTGCATAAAGTTTTAAAGCCGAGTGTTCAACCGTTGTGGCGTGTGTAGGGAAAATCAGATACTCTTGCGCAAACTCTAATCCATAAGAAAAAAAAAGTTGTTTGAAAAAATAAAATTCTTTCTCCGAAGTTTCCTTCCATTAGCATAACCAAAATCAATCCAGAATTAAATTCCTTTTTAAGTGCCATGGGAGGCAATCAAACTCAAAAGAAAGACGTAGCAGCTTCCAGAATCCAATCAGCTTCGAGTTTCAAGATCCGGATCTCATGTGGGATCAATTTGGGTGTAAGATCTTACACTAAATGTGCATGTATAAAATTATAAATAAATTATAAAAACTATTCTTATTTGAATCATTTTAAATGAATTTTTTTTTAGATCAATAGAATCGAAATTAACATCAATTCGGTATTTTGAAATCGTAAAATCCTTTGTTGGGAGTCGGGTTTATACAAACTATGCTCTTCCTTCGGATTAAAATAAATCTTAACCTTGGCTAATATTTGGGTTGTACTCTTAATTAAATCCAACTGGGCTCAATAAAATTTAATTTGATCAACTTTAACCCAATTTCAACAAGTAGTCCCTTCAGCCCAGATTAGAAATCCAGCAACTGCTCAGCTCTTGCCCTTCACGACGTTTTCTTGCTCTTTCCACACATTCAATGGTGGTTCAACGCAATTTTCTCTTTTCTTCTCAAAAGATCAAGTATCTGAATAAATTGATTTCCTGCAATAAATTACATTCATTTAGTGTACATAATTTCTAATAATAGCTAGAACAAATTGCCCCTAATAATGAACAAACATAATACGGAGTAATATGCACTCCTTGGTATGTAGTAAAAAAATAAAAATTATCCGCTACTGTTGGCTGTAATGCACTAGTAGCTTAGGCTAGTAATTTCAGCTTTCTTCAAAATGATCTGAATCTTAGTGCATCTATTTGAATATATATATCACATAAAAATCTGTATTTTTTATGCTAAGAGTTTGAAATCTTTACAGTTTACACTTTTGATATCAAATTTTTATTCAGTTGCAAATATTTGCTTTTTGTTTCTATTTCATGACACTTTTAATCTAAGGCAAGCTGACCCATTTTAAATGGTCAAATCGGTAGTCAATGGTATTTTGAGAGGTTTTTTTTTTTTTTTAATTTTGTTGCAAAATTCATATTCTTGTTTTTCCTCAATCTAAGAGTGAAATGAATAATTGATCAACAAACTTTGCTAAAATTTCAAAAATTAACACAATACTTAAATTTATTTAGAGTGAATTCATTTTTTGGTCACTATACTTTGCAAACATTTAGCTTTTGGTCACTATACTTTAAAAATCATATACGCAGTCATCACACTTTCTTTTTTGCAGTTTTTAGTCACTTCGTTAAATTCGGCCGTTAAGTAACTAAAGGACCATTTTTTGAAGGGTATTTTCGCTAAAAAGTCCAAATTTCTTAAACTCTTTTAATCTTTTTTTCTTAATTACTTTTAACCCCCTGTGTTATAAGATTTTCACACTTTGACCCTCTAAATTGTTTATGATGTTTTAAAATTTGATTTTAAAAACATATTTTTGAAAAATAATTCTTTAGTTTAAAAAGTATTATTGAATAGTAAAAAATTGTATTAAAAATAATTAAAAAATAATTATAATATATTAAATTCACGGTTGAAACAAAAAACAAAACAAAAAAAACATACCCTTACTCTTACTTTTACCTTTGCACTCTCGTTCCTCTTTCCATCCGACCCTCTCCATTCTGTTTTCAAATTTTGTTCTGACTCATTCTTTCCCTCTCTCCTCTGGTTCTGAGAAAGGTCGAATATTGAACGGCCTTCAAATTCTATACAAATCCGATTCTATAAAAATTTTAAAAAATCCTGAAAATATTGTGAAAAAGAAAATACAAAGGAATAATAATAATAATAATAATAGAGAAAATAACACCTAAAAATGATATTTGTATCCAAAGTTATGCCTAAATTAAAAAACGAAAAGATTAAAGAACAAAGGAAATTTCGGTCAACTTTTAAAAGGGAAGACAATTTTAATAAAATACTCAAAAAAACCTAGATTGACCTTTTACAATGAACTACTAGTTACTACGTCATCAATTGCGTCTCCAATTTCCCCACTTGATCAATTTTAATTTTAATCAAAGAAAATCGGGGCTTCATGTCTGGAACGCGTCTCTTAAAGGGCTTCATCGCACAGGAAAAGTAAGCGGTGACTTTACATAAAAGAATTCATCGTCTTCTAGACCTGCGTAGTAAATAAAGTAACCAATGGAAACTTCCCTATAAATCCTGCAAAATGATTAAAAAGACACCTCAAATCGTTCAACATTCACAACACAATAAACAATTATCCCTTTGAATGCCTTTCTTCTGGCGATCTGGATTCAACAGCAAGAAGAAGAAGAACAAAAGATCGATCGAGATGAAGAAAGCAGAGCTGGTTTTGATTGCTTCATCGGGGGTGGGCCACTTGACCTCCGCCATTGAAGTGGCAAAGCTTCTTACTGATCGGAGTGAGCATCTGTCGATCAGAATTCTCATTTTGAAGCATTCCACTACTAATTACAAAAAACCAGTGCCCGAAAGGATGAGCCCCAGCCTGGCTCTGTACGAACTCGTCGGCAACCACAGGGCCCACGTAAGGAAAATTCTCACGGAAATCAGAAGCTCTGAGTCGTCCGATCTGGCCGGAATCGTCGTCGATATGTTCTGCACATCAATGATCGATTTCGCTAACGAATTCGGGATTCCGTCGTATCTTTATTTCACATCCGGGGCAGCGATGCTGGGCCTTGTCTTCCATTTCCAGAGACTCAGAGATGATTTCGGTTTCGATGCCACGAAATACAAGAATCATTTGGATGCGGAGATAGCTATTTCCACCTACATTAATCCCTTTCCGGCAAGAGCTTTGCCTTCCGGGATGTTTAACAAGGAATCATCCGATATGTTTCTGAATATGGCGAGGACGTTTAGAGAGACGAAAGGAATCATCGTCAACACTTTCTCGGATTTGGAAAAACACGCGATTCAAGCTCTGTCCGTTGATAAAACCATCCCACCGGTCTATCCGGTTGGACCGGTACTGAAACTCCAGGGAAGGGATGATGAAAACCCGGAAAATGAGGTCATTATGAAATGGCTTGATCTTCAGCCTGATTCCTCTGTTGTCTTCCTCTGCTTTGGCAGTAGTAATGGAACTTTCGGTGGGACCCAATTGAAGGAAATTGCTTATGCACTCGAGCGAAGCGGGTCCCGGTTCTTATGGTCTCTGAGAATGCCTCATAAAAAAACGGTGGAACAAGTTTTGCCGGAAGGATTCTTGCGGAGAACTGCGGAGGTCGGAAAAGTGATCGGATGGGCACCGCAAGTGGCGGTTCTGTCCCATTCCGCCGTGGGAGGCTTCGTTTCGCACTGCGGTTGGAACTCGACGCTTGAGAGCATTTGGTGCGGCGTCCCCATGGCGGCTTGGCCGCTCTACGCTGAGCAGCAAGCGAATTCGTTCCAGCTGGTTAAGGACTTGGGTTTGGCTGTGGAAATTAAAATGGATTACAGGAGAGAATATGAAATGGATAGCAGTGGGATTGTACGTGCGGATGTGATTGAGAAAGGGATCAAGAATCTGATGGATCCCAAGAATGAGATCAGGAAGAAGATGAAGGAAATGAAGGAGAAGAGTAGGTTGGCACTCATGGATGGAGGATCGTCTTCTGATTTCTTGAAGTTTTTTCTCAGCAGTGTTGTAGATAACTTCCATTCATGACATTTTGGGATGATTCTGGATGTGTTTTGATCAAATGTTTCTGAATCTAATGTACTCTGATCTAACTATTTGTGTTTCTGATTCCAAGAAACTGATCCATTTCAATGGAAATTTTCTTTTAGGGATTAAAGAAAAAAGGAAAAAATATAATAGTGATGCTATTTTTTGAAATAATGTTTAGAGATAATTTTAAATTTCAATGGATGTCCCATATTATCTCTAGTTCATTAATTTATTGATACCTACCTCATTTTTGAAAAAATATGTCTTATTTAAACTGTCAAACAAGTATAGAATATTTCTTTAAAAAATTATTGAGACATTGATAGAATTCATTAAATAATGTAATAATGATGTTTAAGAGAAGGTTTGAATTTACAAGATGGGAACATGTAAGATGATTGAAGATTATTTTTCAAGATTGTTGGAGGAGTGAATTGAAATTGTTAATGTTTGAGGTTTTCAACGTAACGTTTTAACCTCCCTTTTTCTCTCGACTCACACAAACACTCAGCAGAATAATTTTCTTTTCTTTGTTTAATGTTTTTGTTCTGTTGTCTCCCTTGTGAACTTTCTTGGTATCCTCTTGTGGGAGTTTCGGGCATCTCCAATGCATTGCACTATTTTGGCGCAAACTTTTGCACAAAAATAGTGCAAGAATTGCGCCTACTATTCACAATCCAACTCATTCACACTAAATTCCACACTAAAAGAAATATTATCTCAAATCTCTCATATTATTAATTTTTATGGAAAATTTAATGTTTCAACACACACATTTATATTATTACATACTTTATACATGATAATTAAAAGTAACGATATATAATCCGAGCATGAATAGTTAGTTATCAAATACTACAAACAATCAAGTGACCATTTTTTTTTTTTGTTGAGAAAATACACGAATATAATGTGTTTTATTAATTAATAAATTGTACCAATACAAAATTGCAAGAGAATTAAATCCCAAAAACGCAAGCATGTATAGAAAAAACTCAATTTGTCAAAAACTAAATATTATTAATTTACTTAGGATAAAATAAGAAAATTAAAGCTTTAAGGAAAAACAAAACAAAAAGTGAATAGTAGTTGGCGTGATGAATAGTGCACTTACCAAGTTGATGCAACACTATTCATCAACATCAATTGGTGAAAGGATTGGGGTATGGGTTGGATGAATTTGGAGTAATTCTTACACCAAAATGTGGGATGGTGTATGCATTGGAGATGGCATTTGGCTATGTTAGTTTTGTAACTCATATGGAGGGTTTTCTTTTCTGGGGAAAAAACTTTTTGGAGTGAATTTTTTTATGAAAATTTGTGTAGGAAAAAAGATAAAAAGTGTAATGATTATATTATTTATTAAAATGATGTGAGTATAATTGTAGAGGAAATTTTAAATGTTAAATTTTGAATTGAAGATAAATGAACGTGTTTGGTTATGATTTTTGTTCTAATGAAAAAGTGTGACTTTTCTGAGAAAAGTAATAAACGAACAGAGCCTTGGTCTACTCTTGTGGGAGTTTTCTTCCTCCTTTTGATGGAGGTTTCTTTGTTATTATCTTTGTTTTGTATGAATTCTTCCAAACCTGTTATCTGTGATTGTATAAACCTTCACAAAAATAGAAAATGGAGTAAATACTAATTTGATGCCAATTTGATCAAAGAAGTGAACTTTCTACGTTCTTCACCAGTGGCGGACACAAGTCGTCGCCTTGCCTTGGCCCGAGATCAAGAGAAAGAAGATGCAGTCTTTAGTTTTTTTTTTTTTTTTTTCTCTTAATAAAACGACGTCATTCTACTAAGGAGGAAAAACAAAAAGAAAACATGATGGGCTGTTTTTGGAAAATGAAATTTGCAAATCAAACCCTCTCCGATTCTAAACTTAGGTGCTGCCCAAAATTCAATTTTTTCCCCAATTCCCAAACGGACAAACCCTCTTCTCTTCAACTCCTTCATTCATTTCCTTTCCTTGCCCGATAGCCGAACGACTGAACAAATTCCAGCAGCGGCAAGCTGGCAACAACAACCACCTCCAGCTGCAGCCGATGCCCAATCATCGCCGCTGCTGCCTCCCTTTCTTGCTTTGATAGCTAAAAACTCGTAAGTTTATTTGTTTTACTTCTATTTGTATTTTTATATCATTTTTTTTTTGTTGTGAATTTTAATATTTATATATCTTTTTATAGTTAGTAGTTTAATTTTGTAATATATGTAATAAATGATTATAGGCTATAACAATTTGTATAGTGTCACTCTCATTGAAGAGTAACAGGATACTTTTTAAAATTTCAAGAGTAGTCATGATACTCTTTAAGAGTACCATGCTACTCAGTATCAATTTAAAGTTTTCTTTCTTTTTAATTTTCTTTTAAAATAGTATCAGTTTTACTCTCAAGAATAACATGTTACTCTTCAAAAGTAAAACTAATACTCTTAATTTTATGAGAATTCTTGGATGTTGGAAATTTTCCAATAATTGAACATAATTTTGGAGTGTAAACTTGCCATCGAAAAGGTGTCGAAATTGGGAATCGAAACCCGAAGCTGAAAGTCTAAAAATAAGACTTTCATTACCTAAAGAGTTTCGACAGACTCTCAACGTCGAAGGTCAGTGAAGGTTCGACCAGGGTTCGATGTTGAACTGTTGTCGAAAGTTGAAGGCTGGAAAATCTTCAAAGGTAGCTTGAGACTCTCAATGTTTTCGACATAAGCGTTCGACTTCGAAAGTGCCAATTTGATGTTGAAACCGGTCTCAAAATCGGTGTTGAACGAACTGAGACAAGACTCATTATTCTGAATGATTGTATCTCGTCATGAAAAAAGAGATGCAAATGTCTGATCGTATTCAAGATTTTTCCTACCTTTTAGAAGAGTGGTGATATTTGAACTGCACCTATTGAATGTCTATAAATAGACCTTTTGGGGGCTGACTTCATGATATACGAATCACTCAATGCTAGAGGCTTTTTGCTCTTTCTTCTCTTGAATTCGTATTTTCTTATTCTTCTGAAACCTTGAGGTCTAGTTAGTAGTTTTTGAAATATCAGAATCTGCTAAGTAATTTAGACAAATTTCATTTGGTTGTTTTGTAATTTACACTACTATTAAAGTCCAAAAATGCAACACGGCGTTGACATAATTGAACTTTAAAGCCGGCATAACTTTAACGTTAGCAATGACTTCACTCTCATCTTCATCTTCCTTTTTCCAAGATCAATATTCCATTCTGCTTCTTTTACCTATTTGTATTCTTGATTCTAACTCCCAAGTCCACCAGATATATTTGTAAACTCAGCCCTGATTTTCTTCCTCCTATCAACAATGGCAGAAACGAGAAAAGCAGAGCTGGTTTTCATTCCAGCTCCAGGGTTGGTCATTTGGTGTCAACTGTTGAGGTTGCAAATCTCCTCATCGGTCAAAACGATCATCTTTCGGTCACAATTCTGATCATGACACGGCCTATTGATACAAACATCGTCAGCTACAAGAAATCCCTGACCGAATCGTCGGATCCACGAGTCAGATACGTTGATATCCGACCAGAGCCCACCGACCCGTCTCAGGTTGCATCTCAACTGTTTATATTCAATTTTGTAGAAAGTCATAAGGCTCACGTGAGGGAAATCTTCACAGAAATCTCTAATTCTTCGACTTCTAAGCTTGCTGGATTGGTTGTAGATATGTTTTGCACATCCATGTTTGATGTGGCTAATGAATTTGGGGTTCCGCCTTATGTGTTTTATGCATCTGGTGCTTCAATGCTCGGGCTCGTGTTGCATATGCAGTGTTTGAGAGATGTCCTCAATGAAGATGTAACTGATTATAAGGATTTGGACATTGAGATAGCTATTCCAACTTATGTGAATCCTGTTCCGACCAAAGTTTTGCCTTCTATAATCCTTGAGAAAGGAGGCAGCAGGATGTTTCTCGATCAGGTCAAGAGATACAGGGAGGCAAAGGGAATCATAATCAACACGTTCCGCGAGTTAGAATCGCACGCTATTGAGGCGTTGAGTAATGACAGCGCCATCCCACCAGTATATGCCATTGGACCTCTCTTGAACATGAAGGGAGGGAATAATCAGAAGGAAGAAGCTGAGTGTGTTATGAAATGGCTGGATCTTCAACCTCATTCTTCTGTTGTGTTCCTTTGTTTTGGAAGTGGGGGAGCCTTTGATGATGAACAAGTGAAGAAAATCGCCATTGCGCTCGAGCAGAGCGGATACAGGTTCTTATGGTCTCTGAGAAAGCCTCCTCCTCCAGGCAAGTTTGGCTTTCCTGGTGACTATGAAGATCTTGAAGAAGTCCTGCCAGAAGGGTTCTTGCAGCGAACTTCTGGCATCGGAAAGGTCATCGGATGGGCGCCACAGGCAGCAATTTTATCACACCCTTCAGTGGGGGGCTTTGTTTCCCATTGTGGATGGAATTCCATCCTGGAAAGTGTCTGGTGTGGCTTGCCTGTGGCGACTTGGCCGCTTTACGCAGAGCAGCAGGTGAATGCATTCCTGTTGGTGAAGGATTTGGAGATGGCTGTGGAGATAAAAATGGATTACAGAAGGAATATTCGGACCCCTGAATTGAATAGCTCAGATGTAAGTGCAGATGTGATTGAAAAGGGGATCAGGCTAGCCATGGATCCTGAAAGTGAAGTGAGAAAAAAGGTGAAGGAAATGCAAGCAAAGAGCAAGTCAGCCCTCATTGAAGGAGGATCATCCCTTTCTTCCCTCAGAAGTTTCATTGATGATGTAATAAGCAATGTTTTGTGATTTCATTTCACCTTTCTGAAGATACCAAACAGGCTTCAGGGATGCGAAATTTGTTAATGAATTTGTACTACAAAGGTGCCCGGGATGATCACTAGCTTGCATTATACCAATGTTTCGAGCAGTGGCGTGATGATTGTGACTTATGCACCCGTTCAACAGGTTAAAGAATTTCAACTTTGCCCGTTGCAAAATGCAGCAACCCCTTTTCATTTTTCCTTTTCCTTATATATATATATATATATATATATATACTCGCATTACACCTTAAAAATTCTTTCAGACTTTGGTCATATTATGCATTGTAGGGTTACAATCTAAATTTCATTTTCCTATTGGCATGTGAATTTATTTCATGAATCTCCTATGCTTACCCTGTTAGGTAACAAATGTGAAAATAAACCGGAAAGACTTTTCATACAACCATAATGTAGGCAGAGTGGCAGAAAGCTTCATCTCTGACCTTACCGAAAACTATAGCCGATGAGTTCTTTATATCGTGTCTACATTGGCACCGAGAACACTGTTGAGGAAACATTTTAAGAAAGCAGAAGATGAACCTCCATCAGCGAGTGCAACCTGCATTTCTCTTTCATTTCCTTCATTTTCTTCCTGATTTCATTCTCAGGATCCATCAGATTCTTGATCCCTTTTTCAATCACATCCGAACTTACAATTTCACTGGCCTCTACTGTAATCCATTTTAATCTCCCAGCCAAACCCAAGTCCTTAACCAGCTGGAACGAATTCCCCTGCTGCTCAGCGTAGAGTGGCCAAGCCGCCATGGGGATGCTGCAGCAAATACTCTGAAGCATTGAGTTCCAACCGCAGTGCGAAACGAAGCCTCCCACGGCGGGATGGGACAGAATCGCCACTGGCGGCGCCCATCGGATCACTTTTCCGACCTCTGCAGTTCTCTGCAAGAATCCTTCCGGCAACACTTTTTCTGGGTTTTCGTGATCTCCTGAACTTCCCATTATGTTTTCAGGAGGCTTTTTCAGAGAACATAAGAACCTGTATCCACTACGCTCGATTGCATAAGCAATTTCCTTCAATTGGGTCTCACTAAAGAATCCCTTAATGCCAAAACAGAGAAAAACAACAGAGGAATCAGGCTGAAGATCAAGCCATTTCGTAATAATTACCTCGCTTTCTTGCTTTTTTCTTGAAGTTTCAGCAGTGGTCCAATCGGATACACAGGTGGGATGGTTTTATCTTCCGACAAAGCTCGAATCACGTGTTTTTCCAGCTCCAGGAAAGTGTTGACGATGATTCCTTTCGTCTCTGTGTACCTTTTTGCCTGATTCAGAAACATATCACGTCCTTCCTTAAACAAACCCGAAGGCAAAACTCTAGCCTGAAATGGATTAACGTAGGTGGATATAGCTATCTCCGCATCCAAATTATTCTTGTATTCCGTGAAATCAAAACGGAAATCATCTCTCAGACGCTGGAAATGGAAGACAAGGCCAAGCATTGCAGCACTACACGTGTAGAAAACAAAGGACGGAACCACGAATTCGTTAGCCAAATCGATCATGGATGTGCAGAACGTATCTACGACGATTCCGGCCAAATCAGACGACTCGGAGTTCCTGATTTCTTCGAGAATTTCCCTGACGTGGGCCTTGTGATTGTCGATGAATTCGTACAGAGCCAGGCGGGGAGGCGTGTTCCCTTGTGAGGAAGGCTCTTCCTTTCGGAGCTCGACGAATCTTATGCGTGAATCAGAGGATTCGGGCAATGGTTTTTCGTCATTGGGAATCTTCATAATGAGAATTTTTATCGACAAATGCTCGCTTCGAGAAGTAAGAAGCTTTGCCGCTTCAATGGCGGAGGTCAATTGTCCAACCCATGTGGTAGGAATCAAAACCAGCTCTGCTTTCTTCATCCCTATCTTTTGTTCTTCCTCCTGTTGAATTATGCCAGAGAAATAAGGAACTCTAAGAGCTTTGAATGTTGAAAGATGGAGTTTCCTTTTCAGTATTTATGGAGAAAAGGCAGCAACAGGAGGTGGGTTGGGTGCATTAATTCATTCCCTGGGAACATAATGAAGGTGGGGACAGAAACATTGCAAGATAATTTCTGGGTTCTAATAAAAGAGTTTAATAGTACAACTATAAAATAAAATAAAACAGATTCTTCTAGCGTGACGGAGAGAGTATCGAATATGCTCAGGTGATTCCGTGATTGTTGAGAAGTGTGGATGAAAAAAAAGTTCCAAATCAGAAATGATTTTCAGGATATTGTGAGATATCTCAGACAAGGAAAGCAACAAAGGTTGAAGACATCAATGTTGTGAACTACTTATGCAAATTGGCTCGCAGCGCATCATGCATTTGCATATGTATAGGGAAGTCAACTCAGCAGCGGGTGAGCCAAGCCTTGCAAGTCTGGTGAGCCAAAATATTTACACAATATTTTTTAAACTTTTGTTCGGACAATACTCTTACAATTTTTTGTAAATTTTGTAAATATGAAGGCTATTTTATAAAATAAGTATCCAGCCTGGTGGGGCAATATGCTTGAATGTAGTTTCGGCCGTGCAACTCAGTAGCGGATTCGTGGGCTTGGGGTTCCTTATGATCTCCGAGTCTGAACTTCTGAATTTTAGTTTAGCAACAAATTTTAAAGGACCTTGCTGTGTATTTTTCTTGCAAACTACTTATGCAATTTCCTCCATCCAACTTGCTGATTTGTTTATGAAATCGCATCTGTCACAACGGTTTCGCTTCTGACTAGCAAACTCTCCTTTTCCATCGTGATTTTGAGGGAATGTTAGATACATGTATATGTGAATAGTAATAGCTTTAGCTTCTTTGTTGAAAAATGATAGACTAGTCCTTATTTGTATATACTCTCTTTTTCCCTAATTGATGCTTGTATTCTTTATCTGTTCTATCGAAGTCCCAAGTTGACTCTCTTCTCTTTGGCTCTATTCTTTTTCATTCCATTCAAGAAAAATCATTACTTTTTTTTCAAAAATGTTACATAAAGAAACAACATTATTTTTTACTAAAATTCAAATTCAAATTTTAAAATTTCTTCTAAATCCTCACTCAGATAAATTCAAAAAATAACATATTCATTACACTTTTTCTTCTTTTTTCTAAAAAAATTCCTCCAAAAAAAGTTCATTCCCTAAACAAAAAATTTCTCATTTCAGTCATCAAAAAAGAATGGGCAAAGGACATTAACCCCCTCGTGGTTTTCTCTCTGTGACAGTTACCCCGTTTTACAATATTATGTTGCCTCCTCATGGTTTTGTATTAAAGTGTCAACTTAGCGGAAAATTTCTAATTTAACGAAAACTTAACACAAGTTGCAAAATTTTATGACAAAATTATCCCCTCCCCTTTGATCTAAAATTGAAAGTTTTATAGTACCTCCAGGCTCCAACCATGGATGCAATATCAAAGAAAAAATTGACGCAACCATGAAGAATCAAACAAACGCATTCGAGGATAAAAGCTCCGGGGATTTAAGAACTAAACAAAAGTCAAACAAGCTTTGATGAAATTCCACGAAATCATGACAAATTCCGTCGATTCAATAAAATTATTCCAATAGGATAATTGGATAAATATGGCAACAACGAAAAATTCAATGGCGAATCAAGATGGCTTTTTTTTTTTTTTTTTTTTTTGAATATTTTCTTTAGCCTCTTCTTTTAAACCAACGTCTCCCAATATACTTCTCGCGGCTGCCCTCGAATTCCGTCGAGATTTGGCTTTTCACGTATAGATGCTAACAGAGCGGGGTAAAAAAAAATTTTGTGGTCTCCAACTGTGTCTTTTCATTTAACATAGTTTCTATTATTTTTGTAAGGGTATTTTATTTAAGTGAAAGGATATTTTGTTGGATATTTAATCACCTGGAAACAGCAACACAAACTAAAAGTATATTCTGAAGTGTACTAATCTATTGCAAAATGTAAGAAAGGAAATTGTTTTTCAAATCATGCTAAGCATTTTCCTTTAGACTTTATAAGTTTCCTTTGGCGTGCAAAGAGTTCCGAAACTTATATCCTTGTGGGATAAGATGAAAATATCTGTCGTAAGTCTGCACTGACTCAAACAGAACAGAAACAAGAGTGAAAAGTACAAAAAAGACTAAACAAAGAGAATCATTGCTTGTATCCGAATCATTGTCCTAAGGAATCTATTTATAGACCTCCAAAGGATGTCATTCAATAGTCATAACTCTTATGAAGAGATAGGAAGAAACGGAACTGAATTCGGATAAGAATCGAGTTCAGAATCACCATTACAATGAAGAGATGCAACGTTTGAGAAGAAGAAAATGCATAATGGAACACGTCTTAAATGTCGTCCATTGGAGCTCTTCCGAGACGTCATCCACTGGAGCTCGTCCAAGACGTCGTCCACTTGAGCCTGTCCTTGACGTCATCCACTTGAGCTCGTCCTTGAGCTCGTCTAAGACGTCGTCCACTTGAGCTCGTCCTTGAGACGTCTCGTCCACTTGAGCTCGTCCTTTCTTCTTTCAGTTTACAATCCCCTGCCATTTCCAATGATTTGGAAAATTGCCTTCCTCTCAAAGTCAAGAACTTTTCTTGATAACTTATGCTGCAGCCCTGGTGTCTTTCGATTGAACCAACACCTTAGTGAAAATACCTTGCAAACCTATCAAACTAATTTGGTAGACAAGCTTTGAACCAACAGTCCATTGACAAGCCTTAATGTAATCACACACAAGTTCGCTTCTCAGCTACATGCTGTAAACAATACATATTTTCTCAGCTACATGCTGTAAACAATACATATTTTCTATGTGTCTCAATCCCATTCATGAATGCGTCCAAGGTTTCATCCAAGAACCTTTATGGATTTTCACAAAGCATTCGTCTAGGCAAGTTTCAAAATACCCCCGCCATATGAGAATTTCCAGCGTTATTGCATTTATCATATTTGGCATTATTTTGAACTTGTTAAGAACTCAAATTGTTCAACCTTAACTTTCTAGCGAGTAAATAACACTAACAATATTAGTGTTCCAACCATTTATACAATGTACTTTTCGCTACATTGAATTCAGAACTAGTGGTTAACTAGAAATGAATTAAGGTTTCCATTGTAAATTGTCTAGGACAATCCCATCTCGATAGAAGTCTTTTCTATCATGTCTCTTGTGAGTCCTTTCGTTAAAGGATCAGCCAAATTACACTTTGACTTTACATAATCTAAGGTTATGGAGCCATTGGTTATTAACTCTCTAACCATACTATGTCTTACACTAATGTGCCTCCCATTGTACACTTGATTATATGCCTTTGCAATCATAGTAGTGCTGTCACAATGAATAACTATTGGTGAAACTAGCTTTGGCCAAATTGGAATATCATACACAAGATTTCTCAGCCATTCTGCTTCTTTACTAGTCAGGGCTAATGCAATGAACTCAGAAGCCATGGTGGAATCTACTATGCAAGTTTGCTTCTTTGAAACCCAAGAAACTGCACCCCCACCCAAAACAAAGATCCAACCACTTGTTGAACAGTGATCATCTTTGTTAGTAATCCAACTAGCATCAGAATATTCTAAAAAAACCAAAGGATAACCTCTGTAAGTGATGCCACACTCCTTGGTATTTTTGAGATATTTCAACACCCTTGTAATCCCTAGCCAATGTTGTTTGCTAGGATTACTTGTATACCTACTTAGTACACCTACTGCATAGGCAATATTCGGTCATGTACAAGTCACGGCATACATTAAAGAACCTATTACTCTAGCATATTCTTGCTGAGAAATAGGATCGCCTTCATTTTTGACAAAGCTCAAGTCATTATCAATAGGAGTAGCCATAGGTTTAGTATCAAAATTATTAAACCTCTTGAGAACTTTTTCAATGTAATGAGCTTGTAAAAGCCTTATTGAATCTGTCTCTCTCATGATTTTTATACCAAGAATCACATTAGCTTCTCCCATGTCTTTCATGTCAAAATTCTTTGAAAGCATACTTTTGGTTTCACTCACTTTCTCCAAGTCAAAACCAAAAATTAACATGTCATCACATAGAGGCATATGATGACACCTTTGCCATTTTCATACTTGTTGTAGACACATTTGTCTGATTCATGAATTTTATATCCATTAGCAAGTATCACCTCATCTAACTTTTGATGCCACTGTTTTGGTGCTTGTTTAAGCTCATATAGTGACTTCACAAGTTTACATACTTTATACTCTTGGCCTTGAGTAACAAAGCCTTCCGGTTGCTTCATGTATACTTCTTCATCAAGTTTCCCATTGAGGAATGCAGTTTTCACATCCATTTGGTGTATCACCAATTTGTGGATTGAAGCTATAGCAAGAAGCACCCTTATTGTGGCTATTCTTGCCACTGGTGAGTAGGTATCGAAATAGTCAAGGCCTTGCTTCTGTGTGAAGCCTTTGGCTACAAGCCTTGCCTTGTACTTCTCAATTGTTCCATCCACCTTCATTTTCTTTTTGAAGATCCATCTACAGTCAATGGGTTTGGAACCAGGGGAAAGATCAACTAAGATCAAAGTATCATTCCCAAGAATTGAATCCATTTCATCATGAATTGCTTCCCTCCAAAATGCAGCATCATAAGATCTCATTGCCTCATTAAAAGTGTAGGGATCATCATCTGTATTAAAATAATAAGGTACCTCGTTACTTATTTCACTTATTGTTTCTTCTACAAGATAAGTAACAAAATCTGGACCAAAATTTGTGGCCCTTCTTGCTCTTGTGCTCCTTCTCAATTCAGTAGTTGCATTATCACTAATTGTATCATTTGCTGCAGGTTCTTCTTGATTAGAACCACTTGTTATTGCTTTATGAATAGTGAAAAATCTTTGTTCATTAAAGATAGCATCTCTTGATTCTATAATAGTATTAATACTAATAGAATCATTTGGTTCAATGGCCAAAAATCTATAAGCCTTGCTATTATGAGCATAGCCTATGAAGATGCATCTCACTCCTCTTTCCCCTAACTTTCTTTTCTTTGGTTCAGGAAGTTTTACAACAGCCTTGCAGGCCCAAACTCTCAAATGATTGAGATTTGGCTTCCGTTTATGCCAAAGTTCATAAGGGGTAGTAGAACTCATTTTGTTAGGAATTCTACTCAACAAATAACATGCTGTAAATACAGTTTTTTCCCAAAAACCTTGACTAAGGCCAACAGTGGACATCATTGTGTTAACAACTCCCATTAAGACACGATTTTTCCTTTCAGCAACACCATTTTGTTGTGGTGTATAAGGAGCAGTGACCTCATGTTTAATACATGTAGACTGAAAATAATCCAATTCATAGTACTCACCACCTTTATCAGTTCGTAGACATTTTATCACTTCATTGCATGCAAGTTCAACTTCAGATTTATACAATTTAAACATTTGCATGGCTTCATCTTTGAAATGTAACAAATAGACTTGACAATATCTTGAACTGTCATCAATAAATGTGACAAAATATTTATTTTCTCCTATTGAGGGTGTAGCATGCAAGTCATATAAATCACTATGAATTAAATCAAGAATATTTGTTTTCCTTTCAATTGTAGTGAATGGCTTTCTTGTTATCTTGTTAAGTATGCAATTATGGCATTTGTCACTTTCAATCTTTATGTTATTAGGCAAAAGATCTAACTTGATCATATAATTCATCCTTTTATAGTGAACATGTCCTAGCCTATTATGCCATAAAACTAAAAATGACTCACTCCTATACACACAAGAAACAACCATTTTATTGATAGGCATGTCATTTACTTTGAACATGTCATTGCTTAAGTAGCCAATTCCTACAAACATTCCACCCTTAGAAAGAACAAACTTATCTGCCTCAAACACTAACTTGAAGCCAAACTATTTAGAAGGTTTCCCGACACTAGATTCTTCCCAACTTCAGGAATAAATAATACATTTGTCAAAGTTACAACTTTTCCTGAAGTAAATTTGAGATCCATGTCTCGAATTCCTTTTATAGGGCTGTAGCAAAATTTCCCATGTAAACTACCGAATGTTCTTCATTTGCTTCCTTCAATGTCTTGAAGAAAGTTCTGTTTTTGCATATGTGCCAAGTGGCTCCAGAATATACCCACCAAGAGTGATCTTCATCAACAAGAAATACTTCATAAATCATTGCAACCATGGCATCCTCTCCTTTCTCATTGTTGGAGTTGTTGGTGCCTTTGTTCTTAAGGAGTCGACATTCATATCTGTAATGTTCCTCCTTCTTGCAATAAAAGCATTTGCCTTTCTTTTTCTTCTTGTTCTTGCCTTGATCATTATTCTCTTTGTGAGCCCACTTCTTGGATTTGCTGCTCTGTCCTTGTTCAATGACATGCAACTTTGTGGCAGGTTCCTTGGCCTTATCATTGGCCTTTTCTTTCTCCACATCAAAGATATTCCGAGCTCTCAGCTCTTCTTCCACACGAAGATCATGAGCCAATCCTTCAAAAGCGATATCTTCCTTTTTGTGCTTGAGATCCTTTTTTAAATCCTTCCAAGAAGGCGGAAGTTTGTCAATTATTGTCGAAACAATAACTGCATTATCCATTGTCAAGTTGTGCTAATTTTTTTTTTTTGAAGAAAAGGTAAATGATTTATTCTACCAAGGATACCCGGACTAAGCCGGTAAAATCAAATACATCCCGTAACGGTTCCAAAATAATAAAATCAATACTAATACAAACTAAGATCGATAAGGCATACCTCATTTCCAAACTGCTTACAACCAAAGTAACCATCAACATGTAATAGAAAAAATACCTCCTATTACAAGAATTATCTAATATGCAATAATCAGCAGGTCAATTTCTTGCTGTAATACCATCTACAAAGTAATTACAAAGATCTTGGCCACCTCCTTCATTTTGAGGACTTAATTAAGCCCTCATATATTCCAGCAACCGACTCTCATGCCTAGGAAGATGAGGCAGAAGAACCTGCCTCACATCCCTCAGTGTTCTTGTGGCTTCTACCTCGACTTTTACTTCTACTTTTACTTTTTTTCCTCACTCTTTGAATACTCCTTGTACTCCGTTCATCCTCCGAAAATTTAGTTTCTACTTCACCAGCAGATAGTTGAATTTGTGGGGTATTCGGCTTCTCTAAATCCATCTTTCCCTTGTCCTTCACATTTCCATGTTTAGGATGCTGTTTCTGACCCCTAATCAAGCTTTTGGCACTAATCTTTGAAAGGCCGTCAATTAGGAACGACGCATTGGAATGTAGACGGGGCTTTTGGTTGGGTCCACCTTTCTTTGGCTTCGCTCCACCTGGGTGTAGTGCCATCATCTTCGAGAGAGTAGGGTCCTTGGAGACAATTTTATGAGTGACAATCTCCTGCTGGCTGGCCTCTAAGATGATCAAATCCTGTTTGCCCTTCTCTTCACCATCAATTGGCTGCATTAAAAAGTCTCCTTCGATCTGCACTTGCAAATTATGAGCCTTCTTGGAAATGTTTTTTGCCACATTCGGTTCCCTTTCAGTTTGTTTGGCCACATGTGGTGCCATATTCATTGTGCATTTATCCTCATAATGCCCAAACCATTTACAACCAAAACAGTATTTCGACAGCTCCTCATACATGAGTTGTTGATTGAAAGTTGCCCCCTTTGGCAGTTCAATCTTGATGGACTCAGGCGGGGGGTTAGATACATCCAGTTCAACCAAATTCGCGCATAAGTAAGTCGTTCACGACTCAATGTTATTTGGTCAGTGTAGATCGGGTTCCCAATCATCGATCCTATTTTTCCCAAAGCCTTGCTAGTCCAACATTCTAGCGGTAGCTTCGGAAGTTGAACCCAAATCGGCACAGAGGAAAAGGCGAAGATATCAAAAAATAACTCTTCTGGTACACTCTGAAGATGTAACCTACAACCTAGATCGACTGGGGGCCACTAGAGATGACTGAATTTTGATCCTCAACATTTGTGAAGCTGAACATCATCCATCCGTTGTGGCAAGGGATGACTTTGCATTCGACCTCCTACCTTTTCACTAGATCCTTTGCTGCCTTGATACCCAGAAAATGACCTGTGAAACACCCCAGTAAAGATGAACTCCATTCAGACTTGATATCCACTACATCTTCCACATCAAGTTTCAGGGTGCCCTCAGCCGTAGGGTATTGATCTATTTTAACATTCTCAGAGAATCTCCGGTTGTTTTTGAAAAGGCTTACCCAAGGTGCTTTAACCCCACTAACACCTTCTTTATCTGGATGGTTACCCTGTTGTCCCAAATCTAGAATACTCGGCCCTTGACCAGCTGAATTGCTTGCCATCATAAACCCAGAAATCCCAGAATTTGTTTCAGGCTAGCATATTGATAACTAGAAAACCAAGGTTTAGAAGGTTGAGTTACAGAGCTCAGATAAGAAACCAGGAGGGAGAGAAGTTGTAATAACCCGCAATAGTAGTACAAACTAGAGGAAATATACAAGCTAACCCCGCACAGCCAAGGGTAGCAATAATAACCAGAATGCTAACTAGCTCCAGAGGAAAGCAAGACAGCAAAAAAAAAAAACACACACACACACACACACAAGAATTGCAAGTAAAGAGGACTTAGCTAATTCCGAGGTTCCTAGCTGCCTTTGTGCTTTGTTGCTCCGGTGACTATTCAGCTTTTCCCCAGATATAGCCCTAGAAATCGCAGAACTCCCGAAACCTAAGAGAGCCCAGAAATTAGGAGAAGACAATAATTGGGAAGGAGCGACTCCATTGAAGTCTCACCGGCACCGACGCCGGGAGGGCTCTGTCGGAGTGGTGCACTGCTTTAGGCAGCAACAACCGCCGGAGGTTGAAATTCCTGAACCTAAAGCCTTTGAATCGAGAGTCCGTGAAATCCTAGAAAGAAACCCAAAATTTTGTTTTCACTGATAACTCGTTACAGCAATTGCATAATCACAACCTAGTTAAGAAATTTTCCACTCAATTCAGTCATCAAGCTTCTCGTGTGAGGCACTAGAATTTTTCCATTGAGAGAAAAAAAATCCTAGAGAGAGAAACACTCTCTAAACCCCACTTTGTCAAGTTGTGCTGATTAAAAAAATAAAAAAAGGTTCAGCATCCTTTCCAATTCCGTGAACTGTTCCATCACAGGCCTATTATCCTGCATCTTAAAATTCGAACTCGGAGAGACAAGAAATTTCTTACTTGTTGCATCTTCACTCATGTACCTTGCCTCTAGTTTATCCATCAATTCCCTTGCCGTGGGAACTGTGTGGTAGACATCAAATAGGTTGTCTTTCATTGCGTTGAGGATGTGTCCTCGGAAAATCTCATCATCGGTCTCCCACTTGTGGCGCTTTCTCATCTGCACCAACATCTCATTCTCCTCCACAGGTGGCTTTGGTGTATTTAGGACATACATCACCCTCAACGACACAAGTAGGAAATGTACCCTCTTCTTCCACCTTGTGTAGTTGCCTCCTTCAAACCGATCTAGTTTCGCGATCGATGAAGTGAGATCCTTGACTTTGGTTGACATTTGTGCTTTGATAAAACCTAAAGATTGTTGGATATTTAATCACTCGGAAACAGCAACAAACAGCAACACAAACTAAAAGTATATTCTAAAGTGTACTAATCTATTACAAAATGTAAGAAAAGAAATTGCTTCTTCAAATCATGCTAAGCATTTTCCTTTAGGCTTTATACGTTTCCTTTGTTGTGCAAAGAGTTCCAAAACTTATATCCTTGTGGGATAAGATGAAAATATCTGTCGTAAGCCTTCACTGACTCAAACAGAACAAAAACAAGAGTGAAAAGTACAAGAAAGACTAAACAAAGAGAATCATTGCTTGTATCTGAATCATCGTCGTAAGGAGTCTATTTATAGACCTCTAAAGGGTGTCATTCAATAGTTACAACTCTTATGAAGAGATAGGAAGAAACGGAACTAAATTTGGATAAGAATCGAGTTCAGAATCACCATTACAATGAAGAAATGCAACGTTTGAGAAGAAGGAAATGCATACTGGAACACGTCTGAAACGTCGTCCACTGGAGCTCGTCCGAGACGTCGTCCACTGGAGCTCGTCCGAGACGTCGTCAACTGAAGCTCATCCGAGACGTCGTCCACTTGAGCCAGTCCTTGACGTCGTCCACTTGAGCTCGTCCTTTCTTCTTGCAGCTTAATTATTGGAAAATCTCCAACATATTTTAGATATTTCATATCAAAATGGTGAACTTTAACATCTTCCATCATAGTGACACTTTAATCCAAAACCATAAGGAGGTAACATCATATTATAAAACCACGAGGGGGTAACTGTCAACGAAGATAAACCACAAGGGTGTTTATGTCATTTGCCCAAAAAGGACAGAGCCTTTGTTTGATCTTTTTTTTTTTTCTACCAGTCTAATATGACAAATCCTTGCAAATCAATATATGAAATTAACTAAACATTACAATATATGTTAGTGATTGACGAGATAGAACGAACACGAATATTCACGAACAAATTCGGTCTATTAATAAAATAAATGAACACAAATAAGAACAAGATTTTAGACCTCAATAAATAAATGAACAACAAACGAATAATTTAAAGCTTGGATGGGCTCTGCTCGGCTTCATATCTCCTGTAATACTTTATAAAAGATCAAGTGTCACTCTTTAGAAGTAGTATTAAAAAGAAATAAAAATAAAAATAAACGTGCTACTTTAGAAGAGTAGCGTTGATAAACAAATTCTCTTCATGAAATATGAATTATCTCTAATTGCTATTTCGTCAACAATAAATTGATATGTGAGTTTTACCTATAGAATATGAGTCCAATTTAACTGCTATTTCGTCAATTAAACTGATACGCCACTTTGTAGAAAAACAAAAACAAAAAAGGACGAATAATGTCAGCTAGAAATTTGGTGAAATGTGAATATAAAGATATGGTGAAATGCCAACTAGAAATTTGTTTGAAGCAAATGTGTTTAAACCACAATGTACTGTCTATCCCAACTTTGAGTTGGTTTTGTGAGCACAAACTAGTTACTCCTGTGAAAGACAAAAAACCACAATGCACTTTGATGGAGAAATGCCCCAGTTACAACAGCCTTTCGCAACAACTAAGTCTTTGTCCCACTACGTCGGGTTAGACAACAGCCTTCCATAAGTACAAAATCTGTTACCTCCCTTTTCCACTCAAACGGGAAAAGGAAAGGTGCCTATATGAGCAATTACATATTCTAGCTTTTGGTTGATGAATGAAGACAGCAGCGTAAAGATGCAGATCCTTAGCATCAGTCAACTATGCACAACATCAAGAGATACTAAGGGGGCATCAGTCAGCTCCTCCATGGGGAAAATTGGAGGATAACACAGCGCACAACAGGTACATTTTGCTTCGAAAGCAAATTATTGTTCACCTCTGATCGCTCCAACTTTGATTGACTCTTCTGTTCTACCACTCTGCAAAGAACAGAGATTCTATCTACTTCAGACAAGATGAGAGACCCTCAAAGCGAAAGGTTTCGACGAATGCTTCAAGATTTCGAATTAAAAAGGGGAGAGGACATGTCTACTACCTTACCTCTAGGTATCTCTAATTTTGAGCTGCTGGAATGAATCAGGTCCAACAAGGAATACACGTTTCGTAGATTGGTGACGGAAAACAACTACCCCCTTATAAGCTGTCCTTGGGATCCCATCCTTCCACTCTTCGAAAATGCCAAACTGACGAGCAATGACCTCAAAATCCGATTGGCTGTTGTACCGAATGCGCACATCACCATCTATATTTTGTGCTTTTAAGACAGCATCAGCTCCACGTACAGGTTTTGCATTCTTAAGCATTTCCGCAAAATGTTTCGCATAATTTTCCTACAAAATTGAAATTACAATGAACAGCAGATATCCATGTGGATACTACAAGTAATTTTCACCTAATTTCTTTAGTGATCTTTATACTATGACATAAAATCTACAGTTCCACGCTGTAATGTATTATATTACCTCCATAAGATAGCTCAAGTCCATGGACTTCCAATTAACCTATGATCATCAAAAGAATTATAAATCATGTTAACAGATGAAGTATAGTAGCAGCAAAGGAAAAAGTGTGCCGAAGATCAAGCAATGATAACCATTGCATACCTGTACATCATTCAGCTTAATAGTTTCGAGATACTGGCTGAAGAACTGTCCCAAACTAGAACCCTGCAAATAATGACTTACACTCCATAAACTAACTCATATATTAAAAGAAAATAAAAGCATGACATAGCCGGGTTCTGACAATGAACCCAAAAGAAGATAACAATACTGAATCAGGAGATAACAATACTTTCATTCTCATTCTCACCCCCTTCTACGAACAAAGCACACTATAAATACTTTGACATCAGTTAATTTCAGAAAATATTACATTGTACCATTAGAACATCACTATCTACAGTATTAACTGCAAAACCTCAAATCTTAATCACAACATTACCCCTCAATATAGAAAGAATACTACAAAACAGATAACAATAAATCCAGAGACACACTCAATAAACAAAAGGATACCATCATAAAAAACATTCTACCTTACTAATGCAACAGTATTGGATATCGTTTAATAAAACAAATCTAAAAAGTTAGTCTGACAGACATACATGCTCACCAAAATTATATGTTCTACACACTTCTGGTCGAATAAACTGCCTGCCTTGGTGATTCTCCTTTAGTCTCAACCAGTCATCCCAGTAAGTGAACATTTTGTCAAGAAAATTATCAAAAGATGTGCACTGGAAAATAGAAGGATAACAATAATAAAATAGAAGTCTCTTTGTGTAAGTTGGACTTCTGCAGGATTTAAACACAAAGTTCTAGAAGGATATGCTTTCGGCCATTTTGGAGACAACTCATCCCATATAGACTTAGAGAGCATCCACCCAAGACCGGGGAAAAAGTCTGAGCGGTAGAGGGCATCTGAAAAGAGCATATTTAAAACAAGGATAATTAGAAATTACTTCTTGATCTGACCACTATAGTTCATGGTGAGTCATGTCTGAAATGCTGTTATACATGTCAACCACTAAACATAGTGACCAGTATGAAATACCTCACACGGCCCAAAAGACTGTTAGAAAGGTTAACACCTTTGATGCAGTTATATGAACCAGATGAACTTCCAGTTCAAGCTTTTAACATTGGAAATTGAAATGAAGATAAAAAGTAAAAACTCTCACAAGGATCTTGCACAAATTGCTTTTGTCCATTGTCATTCCACGAAGAGATAGCCATAATGGACCTATTGTGAGAAAAACAAAAAGGTTTAGAAAAACGAGAGTATGCTTGAAAGACATTACTCTCTTTAAAGAAACTTACTTGTCACGGTCAAGAAGAAGGGCACCAGCCCCAAAATAGTCAAAAAAATCTGGGGCGATCTCCATGTCATCTGGGGTTCATGAATATGGACTCTTAGTCAAAGGAAAAAGAAGACCACAAAAGTATTCAGAAGGGAGATGCTCGCACCCTCGAGTATAATAACTCGGCTGAAATTGTGTTTGTAAAACAACTGATCCAATGCCCATTTGTAATGACCTAGAAAGGCATTCAAAAGTAAGAAATCGAAAATTTACTGACATTATAAGAGATAGCCGTGCAGCCTTACGTGCAATCTTATAGTATGCAATTAATTCTCCTGGTCTTTCAGTGTAGATGGGACCAAAATCAACATGCTGCCACAGATCAATGTTTAACATTAAAAACAATTTCAAAGAAAAATCTTCTAAATACGTCAGAATTTACTAAAAATATGAAGAACAAATCAAAGGATGTAAACGAAGATGGTAATCTTGTTTTCATAATCTATTTCAAAAATCTCGTTCAGGATTTCTGTTGCACCACCGTTCATGTCTATTTTCATAACAAACAAGTCAACATACCTTAAGGGAAGTACCTCAAATAATAACACCATATTAACTGCATATGTTGACTTAAGGAACCAAGCAACAAATAATTAAGGACAAGAATGTTGGAAACACCTGCATGTAAGTCAGCTGATCATAGCTCAGGGCTTTATTCTTAACATTTGTATCTGATCCATCCTGCTCAGAACAATGAGAAAGACTTGAAAACTGACCTAAATGAGAGTCTATGCCAGCTAAAGAAGAATATAAGAACAGTACCTGGGATACAAAGAGAGGAAACTTTGACGCAATGGATTTCTGATATCTGATTCACATAAACAGCATGCCCACAAAGGTTAGCTATATTACAGACCATCCTACAACCAAGATTCAAAAAATGCTCAAAGGCAAACATACTTCAGGACAGAATTGATAGTCCTTTCCAGGTAATCAGCACGATTACAAGCCATAACTACAACAGCAGCTACTGGGATCTGCTTCATACAGTGAAGAAGATATAAAAATTCTACAATCATGAAGCAATAACAGGGAGAACCAAAAGTAAAACGTTTCGATGTTTAGTGCAAACCTGCACATTGCTAATTAATTTCTTGAGGTCCTTCCCTACCACATGAGAAAACAAGAATAATCAATATGAGTATGAAACTCCAAATGCTAATTGCATCAAATGATATAGGAAAACTTACAGCATTATAATCCTATAAAAAAACTTGGACCTTCATCTACCAATTCCGAATAAAACAAGAGTAGACCGAGTTTTTTAATGTTTGGAAGAAATGCTTTCATATAGGGGAGAGACCATCAGATGTCAAAAGCTTCTGGAGGAAGGAAGGGAGAAATCATCTACTTATTAGATTCTGTATTTTATTTTGATCCATTTCTGGATCAGAGAGAATTTGAATTTTCCAACACTTACAATACAGCAAAGGATTCCTGAAGAGATTTATATAGATATGGAAGCATGGAAATGCAAGAGAATATGCAGGGATGACAATCAACATTGTCAATTACATGCAATGAGTGTGTTGTTTAGCTTCTCCCAAGCACAACACAAAGGTCATTATTAGCATATCTATTATAGATAAATTCATTTAAGAAAGTAAGAAAAACCAGAAACTTCTTTCACAGAGTTTAAATTAAAATTTTAAAATAAAATTTAAAAAAAAACATGAACAACTCCAGAAGACTGAAACAACCATCATTCAGCAGTATGAACATACTCTCAAGATCTTCGACAAGTTCCTTCAGTCGTTGACATTCCTCATCTTTACGCTTCTTCTCTTCTGAAATCATCGTATAACAAAAGTTCAACTGGCCAAATAATAATTTGGTATCACTCAATAACTGAAAAAAGTAACTCCAGAGTATGCACCTCTATATTGTTCGAGATAAAATTAAGAGGATTACATGTAACTCGACTATATTCTCTTAGTAGGAGGTCACAGCATATATATACACACATTCAGCTTTCTGTAAATTCTTTCAAACATTTTAACCAAATTCTGTAAGATGATAAACTCTTGTCTTGAGTATTTGAGTTTCACACATCGCTATCTATAAGATTAAATATCTTCAAGAATCACAGAATGTATAGCAAACAAAATGATTTCTGACAAAGAAGATTAAGTAGACCTTCAAGGGCTACAATCTTTCCCTGTTGAATGCTGATCTGATCAATAAGTAACCGTGTCTGGCTAGTGCAATGGTTTTCTGCTTCTACCTGTTCGCATCAACAAGTAAGCAACTGAAGGGTAATATTTCCGCTATATAGTCACACAATTGGCACTGATGCCGAAGAAAATAAAATTAATGGAAGAACATAGAAATCCCATCTATGGAGCGTCACTTAAGTAATTATAAAAGCAATAAGATAAATGTGAAAACTGGCGGACATGAATTAAATGCATCTAAAAGTTCAGAATATTCAGAATCTAGCATTGAAAAAATGTGGGATTAAGATGTTACATGTACGATTCAAGTAGGCTGAAACAAATGGAAAAATGCATTCTCCATGAATGAAAATTTGTACAACAGCCATAAGACAAGGAGTGCTTTATAGATTGAAGTGTTGGGGGACTAACTATGAATGATAACAAATAACCAGAGTAGCAAAAATGAGAATGTTGAGATGGATGTGCAGATACACTAGACTAAATAGAATAAGTTAAGAAAGGCTTAGGAAAATAATGGGAATAGCCTCAATACATTAAAAATATGAGAGAACCACAATTACGATGGTCCATATCATGTGCTTAGGAGAGGTTTAGATGCCTTAGTACGCTGTAGAAAATAGGAAAACATTAATTCAAATAATAAGGGGAAAAGAAAGACTTAAATAGAGTTGAAAAGTAACTACTAAGAAATAGATGTCATGTATAAATATAAATGAAGGCATGAGTTTCAACCAAGTATAATGACGGAATATGATCCATATAGTTGAACCCTCATAGTGGGACAAGGTATGGTGATGGTTGTAGAGAAAAATCACGTATTAGGGCTCATTTGGTAACCCAGTTTAATGCTTGAAATTAATTGATTAAGAAGTGTCTATCTTGAAGAGAAAGTTTTGAAGTGCTTAAGTCATTGAGAGGTGTTGAAATCCCATAATATTTTATGCCAATCTAACACTGACTCTATGCTTAATAATAAAGTCAAAACTAACACAGCACAAATATCTACATCTAACATTCCATTCTATCGAACAAGCAGACCTCCCGGGACATTAGAGATTACGAAAAGAAGGGGATTCAGATCATGAGCTTGTGTCCAAATAACAAAAAGGATTACATATACAAATTAACAATAGCTAAATCTAAAGATTCTAGAGGTGAAATTTCAGCTTCCAAGTCTCAGTTAATTGAATCCCATGTACTAATTTCCCCAGAACTTGGAGACTAAAGTCCTAACAACATTTGCTACAAATTAAAAGTACAGCGAAATAATATTTACACGAGCTGGAATGCGAACAGTTGAATAAAGTAAGACAGAGGAGAACAGTTGGTAAATGTGATGTACTACTACTCAAAAAAAAAAAAAAAAAAAAAAAAAAAACTTGAAACAGAGAGGAAGAAGCGGCATCGGCCATACATACAGCAGCAGCAAGGCGATCGGTATATTCAGATTGGGAGGTGAAGAGCCTCATCTGGAAAAAGGGATCCGTCAAAATTGAATCTTTCGAGGAGGGCCGAGCTCAAACATTAAAAACATGTAAGTACCTGGATGTAGATAAAAGGGATTACAGTGAGGAGGAGAAGGTATCGGATATCGCAGGAGGAGGAGCACTTGACCATTTTGTATCCCCTTCTTCTGCAACAATATTGGAATAATGCAAAGAAGACTTCCCAAAACTTCTGTTGGAGCAGACCAAAGCAGGACCTTCAAGGTTTTGTTAAGGGTAAATGATCCCTGGCTATAAGTTTGACTTTGTACCTCATTTCAAAATGTTTCGGTTTAGTCATCAACGAGGTAAATGAATCATAATTTGGAGAAAAATTAGGTAAATGAATCATAATTTCATTTGGTCCCTTCATTTCAGGGAAAAATCGTAGTTACTCAATCAATCAGTCAATCTAATTTGGCATATACAATTGTATAATTAATTTATATCATGCCAAAATCAATAGTTGATAAAATTTCTGTCTTTAACTTAGTTATTATTCTTTTAAAAACTTTTATGTCACATAATAATATTTAAAATTTTAGCATGAGATAAAAGACATTTCAAACTCTCCCTGTTTTTTTTTTTTTTGTTTTCCCTCTTTTTTCATGCAATTTCTTCTCTCTTTTTATGGACTAGCAAACTAGAATCTTCATCTGACAACCTCCAATTCGGGTGAGTTCATGTTAGAAATCACACAGTAAGCAAAGAACAACAGGTCAAAAATAATTGTAATCTGAAATTGCAAAGAATCCCAAATTAAAAGCAACCGTGCAATCAACATAAAGTTCCCCCCTTTTAGTCCAAATTTGCGGAGTTTGGAGAAGAATGAGAGCTTAGTAGCCTTAAGATTGGCCTCAAAAGAACACAGAGCAAAGAATTCCAAATGGACGGCAGTGGAGACGTGTCAGGATTAGTAGCCAAAAATGTCATTTGGGATTATTATTATTGGGCATGTTATTTTTGTTCGGTTTTGATTTCAACAGTAAATTTAACATATTTTAATCATATTTCATCATTTCCAATACAACTTTTTATTATTCAACATCTACTTTTTACGTTTTCAATACACTTTTTATATTATAAAACTATTTTCCAAAACTTGTTTTCAAAATCGTTTTCAAAACGATGAAAAAGAACAGGCCCATTATTATTAGTATAAACTATATTACGTTATTAAGGTAATTAGTCGTAGAGATAGTATATAACTCGTGTAAATTTCTCTCCTCTAATTTCTCTCTTCTTCTATCGACTCTTTCTTCCTTTCTAATTCTTCTACCTTCCTAATCTGTTTCAACTTCCTCCACTGGGATTCAAAGTTTCAACCGGAGCTGTTATGATTGTCGGAGTAACTAATTGAGACAAAATTGAAAAACAAATTTGCCATCTTTGTTCAATTTTGTTGTCTAAATAAAAAGGTTACTTGGATACATATTTAAAAGGGCAAATGACACCAGTAGCCACCCAACTATTCGCAATGTTCAGTTTTGGTCACTAATCTTTTTTGTGTGCGTGTTTGGTCACTCATCTTTCTAAAACGTGCATCTGCACTCATTCTGTCAAAAATAAGGGCAAATTTGACGGAATCCTTCCAAACCTAAAACCCACATGAAATCCAAACAAGAATTAATCATCATCATCATTCATCATTCATTCATCATTCTCAATCTCTCTGTTCTTGGTTCATCTGGGCAAGCCACAGATGAAGAAGTTTCAGCCATTGTATTCTGCATAAATTTCTTCAATTTCCATTTCAGAACTGCCTCCAGGTGAGACATCATCCAAACTATGCATCGTCTCCTGCCGTTCATCATCAAAGCAAATACTATCACTCTCAGACTCATCCTCAAACAGGTCTTTATCTTCCATGTCAGATAAAAATTCAAGCCCTGCCATTCCCTGCTTTTTCTTTCTATAATCTATATGGCTGTTGACTTTTTCCCTCCAAATAATTAATGGATGCTTTTCAATCAACTCTGAACCTTCATAAGCTTCATCCAGGAACACACTAAACCTCCTACCCTTCTCTGAGACATAGAAGATACCAAAATGCTTCGGCAGCAGTCTCATCAACTTCTGTGGCATCACAAATTCTCTTCTAAAATGTGTCAAATGATCTGTTACGAACCTCTTCTCAGTGATGAATGATGATGATGATGATTAATTCTTGTTTGGATTTCATGTGGGTTTTAGGTTTGGACGGATTCCGTCAAATTTGCCCTTATTTTTGACAGAATGAGTGCAGATGCACGTTTTAGAAAGATGAGTGACCAAACACGCACACAAAAAAGATTAGTGATCAAAACTGAACATTGCGAATAGTTGGGTGGCTACTGGTGTCATTTGCCCTATTTAAAAAGGCTAAATAACCATGTGCCATATACAAGTGAGATACAACCATACACATTTGCTGCCCTGGTGACAATGGGTACAGATGATCTTAGCTAAAATATTTTAAAACCCTAGAAACATTTTGACCCCCACTTGCACAGCAGCATACAAAAACATTTCTACCTAATTCTTGTCGAGAATTTTAACACAATCTAGTAAAATGTTAGCAGCAATATCCAGCTCTTGCTCAGATATAACCAAGGGAGGCACCAGCCGAACAACATTTCCCTTTCCTGCAGTCAGTACAAGCAGACCAGACTGCCGACATGCATCAACAAGAGCTGAGGCCGAGACATCCAGCTCTATGCCGATGATAAGCCCCAAACCCCTGATTTCTTTCACGTGTGGGTTTTTCCCCAATTCTTTGGTTAGCAGGTCTTTGAAATGTTGGCCTTTTTTTGATACACTGGCAAGAAATCCAATTTCTGAGATCTTATCCAACACGGCAATTGCAGCACTACAGACTAGAGGGCTACCAGCAAAAGTGCTACCATGGTCTCCATAATCAATTGTGCCAGCAACCCTTTCAGATGCAAGGACAGCGCCAATTGGTAGACCACCAGCGAGAGGCTTGGCAAGAGTCATCATATCTGGATATATACCATAGGCCTCATGAGCCCAGAGGTAACCAGTCCTACCTAAGCCGCATTGAACCTAGAAGAGAGAAAAAATTGCTTTATCAAAATATGTCATACTATACAAAGAAATATCAGGATCCACATACACATAGTGGTAAAAATTGAAAAATGAAACTAATAGATTGATTCACCATATTCCTGTCAAGGACATCACAAGTTTAACAAGTGAAAAAATCAATGTATTCATGAACCAGACAATCTCCAATTAAATTAGTAACAAGGAAAAAATAGCGTCAACAATTTTTCCAGTCTATCAAATAACTAACACCTGAACTTAAATTGCACATACATCCCATAAGCATAAGTGCCAACAAACTTCCAAGTATTTTTTAAAAGTGGACTTCAAATGCCTATATGTATACTTTGTAATCAACAGAACCAAAACACAGAAAATCAATTCTATCCCTGAGGTGCCTCAAAGCTCATCCTGTATGAGCAGAGCAATATGTCTTACATTGCTACAATTTTGAAAATATAGTTGCTTACCTCATCATAAACAAGAAGAGCCCCAGCATTATCACAGGCTGTACGCAACGCTTGTAAGAATTCTTTTGTGGCACTGTGTATACCACCTTCACCCTGAATAGGTTCTACAAACACTGCTGCAATCTTTCCACTGTGGATCAGTTCTACTGCTGCTTGAATATTACCATATTCTAAAAAATTGACACCAGGCATCACTGGTTCAAATGGTAATCTGTAATGTTCCTTGCTTGTCAAAGCAAGAGCTCCCATGGTTCTACCATGGAAGCAATTGCTGAAGGCGATAAATTCAATCGGTGGGTCCTTTTCACCAGAATGTGAAGATCTTTGGAATTTCCTAGCAAATTTGATAGCGGCTTCATTTGCTTCTGTTCCAGAGTTTGTAAAAAAAACTCGATCAGCAAAAGAGGAAGCAACAAGACGCTTTGCAAGCTCCACCTGCAAAAGTTTCCTTGTTATATTGAGTAATATGCTCAATAAACATCTCTCAATTACCTTCAGAGGATACCAGTTCAAAGATTGTTTTTCTGAAAGGCACAAATAGAAACCATTCTGAGTTCAGAAACAAAAAACGATCTTTTTCCCATTCATGGGGGCTAAAGAGATAGGCAAATCAGTATCTCTAGACTATTTCTACTCATTACATATGACCTAACAAACGAGAATGACTTCCTGGCAACCAAATTGATGCATACTTTGAACTTAGAAAAAAAATTTCAGAGCCATGCTTGATAAGAGAACGTGAAACTCAAATATCTTTTCACATTAAAATACACTGGTCTGAACAACATATGGATGAAATTCTCATGATTGCAGGAATGAGATTCTATAATCTTTACAAAACGGGTCTGTTCTCTTTACAACCATTAAGGATCAGCAAATGAGATTCTACACTAGACATACATTTTCTAGTTTTATACACCATATCCCCCAATAACTCAACAGCTTCAAGAAATTTATCTCGCACAAGAAGCCACATAGAGAACTCAAAACATTGAGTTGATTTACTTGGATATCATATTCACATGATTCACTCCAACAACCATTTTGTTTGTACACCACAAAATGTCTTCTTCACAATACATGCATTTATTTGAACCAAAATTTCTAATCCACGTTAAAAAAAAAAAAAATTAAAAATCCCTTTTCACTATCATAGCAAATATAACTATTAACCAAATTCTGAATCCTACAAGCCTTCATAATCACCAAAACCCACTTTCCATAATACTTCAAAAAGTTTATAAAAAATCCAACTTTCCACCACCATTCCCCCAGAATAGTGTAGCAGAAAACCTAAATAAGGCATTACTTAAGAAAAACCCTTTACCTGAGGAACAGTATAATAAATGTTGCTGACATGGGTGAGTGTATTAGCCTGCTCAACAACTGCCCGCAGCCAATCAGGATCACCATGGCCAAGGGCATTCACAGCAATGCCAGAGCTCAAGTCCAAATACTCCTTACCCTCAACATCATACAATTTAGAACCTTGGCCCCTAGAGAGTACAACAGGGGCTCTAGCATAAGTCCCCACCAAAAACTTTTTCTCTTCATCGATAATCTCCTTCGTCCTCACAACATTTCCCTTCTGGGCAACCTTCGACGAAATCGTATCAGGGGGCGAAACGTCGACGTTTAGGCATGCAAATGGGGTCGAAAAATGGCCATTTCTGGGAGAATGAAACGAATGGCGGCGATGGAAGTTGGTGGAGGGGGAAATGGGCTTATTGAAGATGAGATTGATTGAGCTGCTCATTGATGATTCAACCTGAACTGGTAGGAGATTAGGGTTTTGAAGATTTGGATGTTCTGCAAAAGTTCGGGACAGAGCCGCCAGGCCAAAAGACTAGAGCGTTTTAATTGGGGTTTAGTGATTCATAATGGCGTCAAGCGTAATCTTAATGCGTTTGGTAGGCGAAAATGAGAATGGAAAGGAAAAATGGCATTTTCAGTCCCTTTTATTTGGGACAGTGGCAATTTTCATCCCTTTCGTTTCACCGTGGCAGAAATAGTCCCTTATGTTTGTCACCGTGGCAGAAATGGTCCCTTATGTTTGCATGGTGTGGCTTTTTTAGTCCATTTTACCTGTGATTACCGGTCTCCCGGTTTTTTGGACTTGTTTGAAATGAAAAAATAAAATTGGGGCTTTATCACAATTTCCTTAATCTCCAATGACCCAAACAATAATTTTTCATTCCACCTCTTTCTCTTTCCTCTCTGCCCCCACCGAGTTCCCAACTCTTCTTCTTCCTCCCCCTTCCTTCTCTCCTTCTTCCTCCCCCTCCATGATCCCCTACAAAATTTGCAAGTGCTAATGCTAAATAATTTACCAAATTTGGTCAGACTGGTGAACTGGAGAGTATCATCAGAAGAAACACATTTAATAGGGACATTTTCTTCCCTAACTGAACTGTACATTTCCAGGTGTTCAAGATTAAGGAAGCTATTCCCGGAGCGATTGCTACAACAAAACCTACAAAATCTTGAGAAGCTCATCGTTGAGGATTGTGATCAACTGGAGGAAATAGCCACAGCCGATCATGATCTTCGATCACGAGAAGGGAACATGTCCCGGATGACTTCAAGCGGGCCACCAACCGGCGAAGTAAGGCTTCCAAAACTACAGGTCTTGTGCCTCGAAAGGCTACCGCTACTTGGGCATTTGGGATTTGCCATTTGTGATTCAATGGTAAGGATTTGGATACATGGTTGCCCAAAGGTAAAGAGACCTTTTCTGCAATTGGATGAAGGGGGAGGAAGAAGGAGAGAAGGAAGGGGGAGGAAGAAGAGTTGGGGACTCGGTGGGGGCTGAGAGGAAAGAGAAAAGGTGGAATGAAAAATTATTGTTTGGGTCATTGGAGATTAAGGAAATTGTGATAAAGCCCCAATTTTATTTTTTCATTTCAAGCAAGTCCAAAAAACCGGGAGACCGGTAATCACAGGTAAAATGGACTAAAAAAGCCACACCATGCAAACATAAGGGACCATTTCTGCCACGGTGACAAACATAAGGGACTATTTCTGCCACGGTAAAACGAAAGGGATGAAAATTGCCACTGCCCTAAAACAAAAGGGACTGAAAATGCCATTTTTCCAGAATGGAAATGGGCATCTTATATTCGAAAATTAGTAAATCTTCATTAAAAGAATCTTAGATTGCCTTTGATAGGATACAATATTTCAAATTATTGAATTCTCGTACTTACCAAACATAGAAATTTTAATCCTACGAATCAGATACCGATTCCCCAGATTCTAATTCTCGCGCGCCAAACACACCCTAAGGTGATTACATTTACTCAAATTTTAAGCCTAATATTATTTAGTGTGAAGTACTTTTAATATATCTTTAATATACCTTTACTTTTTATTTGTGTACGGTTTGATAGATTTTTTTTTTTTTAACCATGAATGTACCTGAACTAATTTTAATGGGTCGAAAATGTACTTTCGCCATTAACCACCGTTAGAGGTGAAGGAATCAGCATCATGTGCATATCACATGCCTTTTTGCAAGAGCATTTTTGTCCATTAATTGTTCATCGTCTTCTTCCTTCTTTTTTTTCAATACCCGTAACTAAAAAAGGAAAAGAAGAAGGGAAACGAAGTGGCATAAGAGGGTGAGAGAGAGTCCCGAAGAAGAGAACATGGACTTAGAAAATGGTTGAGCGAGGTCGTGGTGCGGCAGCTGAGAAATAGCTGCACTGGAAAAAAAAAAAAATCCGCCGGTGCTGTCTAGATCCATTCTTCTCTCGCCGTCGGAGGTTCAAGTCTGATCCAAATCTGCTCCCGATTGATCGGGATCTTCTCGCCGTCAAGATCTCCATTGTCGCGGCAGAAGTTCTTCCAGCAAGAGAAGCAAAGGAGGGTTCTCTGCCACGTCCCCAAGCCTGCGCAAGATTTTCATTGCTCTGTCCAGGGACTGGAACTTCTGGTCCGATGCCGTCCAAGCCTTTTCTGATTATTCATGTGAAGGAGAAGAAGAGGAATTACCTCCTCTAAAAGGAAGGGGAACAAAAAAAAAAAAAAAAGGCCCGTTTAACCGACAAAGAAAAGGAAAAAATAAATTTAAAAAAAAAAGAAGAAAGAAGAAGACAATAAACAGTGAAGGGACAAAAATACCCTTAAAAAAGGCATGTGATATGCACATGATACTGATTCTGTCACCTCTAACGGTGGTTAACGGCGAAAGTACATTTTCGGCCCGTTAAAATTAGTTTAGGTATATTCGTGACTTAAAAAAAAGTAAATGTACCAAAGTGGAGATATTTGAAAAGTAAAGGGATATTAAAGCTAGTTCACTCTATTATTTACAGTTAAAGCATTTTTTTACTGTTCACAGGAACGATTTTATAAGCATCTGGAATAGCCTTACACTGCTCTATTATTTTTTTAAAACTAAATTGGAAATTTTTTGTTTTAAAAAAGGAAATTTTTTTTTTAAGGAAATTATTTTCTGGTAAATAGTGTAAGAGAGATTAAAAAAGTGTAATGGTTATATTATTTTTTAGTTTATGCGAATAGAGATATATAGAAATATTTAAAATTCAAATTTTGAAAGGAAAAAAAAATGAGGGTGTTTGTTGGAACATTTTAATAAAATTCATTAATGAAATTATTTCTTTGATTTATGTTGAAAATTCAATTACAAATTTGATAGGTTACAAAATTGATTTGAACAATAATTAGCGTTAGGGCTTGTTTGATAACAAAACTTAATGCTTAAAATTATTGGATTAAGAGCTATTGACTTTTAGTGTGTTTGATAACAAAAATTCAAACATTAGCTCAAAAAATCAGCTTATTGCTTATCTTTTAATGCTCAGCGTAAATATTATTTAAATAACTCATATTTGATTTCCAAAATTACCTCTTTTATTTTATTTATATTGATTTAACTATAAATATTTATTTTTAAATAAATTATTTATTTATTTTTTCATTAGCATACCACGTGTTTTAAATTTTTTGATCATAATATTGTCAAATAAAATTTGAATTATTTTCTATTATTGTATTTTGATATTAAAAATTTATTTAATAAGTTATATCATTTACATGTTTTTATAAATCTCATTCCTACGATATATTTTATATTACTTATATAATTTTATTAATTATATATGAGTTTTATTGTAAAATTTATAATTTATTTTTATACTACAATAGTGGATTTGTTTTTTTATTTTTAGAAATTTTAACAATTTGTAAGAGATTATTATTATTATTATTATTATTATTATTTCAATCATTCAATTTTGTATTTTATCTTATTTTGTTCCTTGTGCTTTTCATTAATCATTATATATGTTTTATCATAAAATTTGATATTTGGCGTACAAAAATTTCAACGTAAGGGTAAAATAGTACATTTTAAGATTTCAGCATTAAGTGCTTAATCAATTCAGCATTATTGTTTCAGCATTAGGCATTCAAATATACTCTCTCTGTTCTCAAAAGAGTGTCGCTGGAGCTTTAAAAAATTTTTCTTAAAAGAGTGTCACCTCACAATTTCTAATACAAAAAATAAATAAAGTTCCGCTTTTACCCTTCATATAAATTTTTTCAATAGTGATAATTAATGACAATAAAGCTGATAATTAATGACAGTAAAGATAAACACATTTTCCTATTTTCTCTCTCTCTCTCTCCTCTTTCTTTCCGGTAACTGTACTTCTTCTCTTCTACTCCTCTTTCTTCTAATCTTTTCCTATCTTCCTCCTCTTTCTTCTTCTCTTTCTTTCTTTCTTCTCCTATCTAAATTACAGCCGCACTGCCTTCTTTTTCATCTTATTTCCACCGCCGTCTCTTTCCATCATCTTTCTCTACTTATTTATACTATATAAAATTTTATTTATTTACTCTCAAATATCAATGAGGGAAATTAAAAGGTAGCGGCTCTAATGATTAAAGCCTGCAAAGTCTACTTTTTTTTTCTTTTTTTTTTTAAGGGTATTAATATATGGTCCCATAATTTTTTTATTTCTTCATGGTTTACATTCAAAAATTTTGTTGATTATAAGGAAATAACTAATTTTCAACCAAGTTGGAGTCTACGATGATGACTGAATATTTTCATTGAACTTTGTTGAGGAAGACTCATTCTTCCTTTTGTTAATTTTTGTTTGAAAATTTGAAACTTTAAATTTACTTCAGTTTAAAAATAATCACATTTATTTGAGTAGTGATGTTTTGTTTTTTAGACAATGGGTGGATCTGTTATGGTGTATCGGTAGTGAAAAAGAAGACGGTGACATTGAACTGTCAATTGTGTTTATTACTATTTAATAAGGGCAAATATGTAAACTTACTTGTTTTTAATTTGTGAACTTTTTCCCCCAGCGACACTCTTTAGAGAACAGAAGGAGTAAGCATTAATTTTTATCAAATAGGCAAACAGGCCCTTAGTGAGGGTGCTGAATTTTAGTAACCGAACCTCTTAAAATGTAATTGAATTTATTCAAACATTTCATTAAATCAAATTTTATTGAGAGCCATTATTATATATTAATTCATAAGGCTTTTATTATTTTAATTAATTTGAAGGCATCACCATATGAATGCATCCGTTCAATCGGTTTTGAAGGGCGAAGAAATATTATTTTAATGCATTCAAATTTGCATGAGTTTAGATAAGATTTAGGCGGTTTAATTCCAGCATTTGTTAGCATTCTTTTTAAGTGCTAAAATATCGTTTGCAGTATGTTTTTAGCATTGGGGTTTTAGTGATTTGAATTTATGAGGGTTCAAGATCTTTAATCTTTGAACCAATATATGTACTGTATATATGTGGGTGGGTATGCAAAAGAGGTGTGCAACTATTTTACGTTCTTTACAATCTCCTTAAAATATAGCTTTGGCAAGAGAAGAAAATGTGTTAAAAGAGTTGGTAAAATTTCCAGATAATTGTGCAGATTGTTAAGAAATACAGCAAGTGTGCTGAGATGTTGTATCCTGAGGGTGACAAGGTTCGACAATTATGTTGCTAATTCTTTGCAGAAGAGATTGAATCACCTAAAAATAGTGACTAGGCGCCTCAGCCATTCTACATTAGCTTCACTAACGAATTATCTCGTTTTATCTTCTTTGTTTGTATTATTGTTTTGGAGGTCACTTGTGCAAGTTAAAACATATATAAAAGTTTTTTGAGAAAAAAATAATGATTTTTTTTTTTTTTTGGAGGAAAGGTAAATAATTTTATTTCCACCAGAAAATAACGGGCAAACCCGCGAGATCTTACAAGTCGAAACTTGAAATACATAAAAATAGGAGCAATCCCTATATTACAAATTGTAATCTAAGTAGCCACTACTTAGATTGTGTAAAACTTCAAGCTTGTAAACTAACATGCCACTAGTTAGACTACAAACTATCAACTCATAATCTAAGTTGCCGTAGATTATGTAAACAACCATCTTGCTTGTAATCAAACCTGTCACTAGTAGGATTACAAACAGTTTCATTTCAGCCCATGAAAGAGCCAACAATACCAATATGCTCCATTCTTGAAACAAATTTACGCAGCAAAAACAGAGCAAAGCCAATCAATTTCTTGGTCTGACTCAGTGAGTACTGAGTTAACTCGGTGAGTGAACTCGCTGAAGACCCACCACCAATTCCCTTCCCGACGGAGAACCCACCGGTTCAACGGCTTCTAGATCAGACCACCAAGGGAGACCAGTAGATTCCCACATCACCGACGACTCGGTGAAGAAGGCAATCCATCCTTCAGACCCTGGATCACCATTGTTGAGGACGACTCGGTGAAGAAGGCTACAGATCCGAGAGACCTTCACCATCTAAGCTATCCAGCGCCCCTAATTCAATAACCCAATCCTCGTTGGCGCTTCTCAGATTCAGAGATTCGATTTCCATATGAGCCCACAGCTTCGATGATTCATTTTACAGTCCAATTTCAAACCCAGTTGAAAGAGGTCAAATTCCCCAAATAAATTGCCACAGAAATTAACCCGTATTTGAGGATGATATCAAATCGGTAGAACCGAAAAAGAGAGCACAAACCGAAATGGATAGATCCAAATCAGAAATTCCAATTGAATTTGGTTGAAAATGAAAACACTCGAGAACCGAAGTGTTCATTAAAACCAGTTTTTCCAAAGATTCAAAGTGCCCGATCGGGCAATCCATCAACACCCTATGAAAACATGATTAAGTTTCAATTAAGAATCTCAAACATGATTCAAACGGATACTGAGGTAGAAATCAGTCAAGGGCAGAACCCTTGGAAAGAACTCATGCGGGGCGCTAGAGGTTTTCCTTGAGAGAAAACTTCTAGTGAGAGAAAGTCTCAAAACCCCACACTGTCTAGTGATGTTTAATAATGATTTTTTTTGATTTGCCATAAAGAGAATAGAGCCTAAAATGGTGATAAAAGTGTAATTTTATTTTATTTCATTTTTAGTACAGAATCCAACATAAATTGGCTGCCAACACTTTTTTATTCATTCTAATTCATTTTCTGAGGAGTGTGTTTGTTACCAAGTAAATCCTCTTATCCCTGAAGTAAAATTCAAGGGATGCATTTATCGATGTCGGGTCGAAAAATGTGTCGAATACACCCACCAATTAAAGTTTAAGGGGATGTTTGGTTGGTGGGTTTAGGCCTGTTCTTTTTGTTTCGTTTTGAAAACGGTTTTGGTTTCAACAGTAAATTTAATATATTTTAATCATATTTCATCATTTTCAATATAACTTTTTACTATTTAGCATTTACTTTTTACATTTTCAATACACTTTTTACATTATAAAACTATTTTCTAAAATTTATTTTCAAACTTAGTTTGAAACCAAAAATAGAGAACAAGCCCTTAGTAATAGAGTAATGATATTATAAAAAAAATCAGTTGTTTAGTTTGTGGGTTTAGTAATAGAGTAATGAATTCAAATCCAAATAATTGGGTTTGGGTGAAACCCAAAACCCACCCCCTCCCTGGTGGGTTTGGATTCCCATTCCCAGTCCCATTATTTTTCTGCCCACAGACGGACTCTTCTTCTCCATTTCTCCTAAGTCTCATCTCTGTCTCTTCTCCGACGGTGTGTTGCTTCTACGACGCTTCTTTTCCTCTTCTCCTCCCCATTTGTTAGTTAGTTCTCTGTTTTCATCCACCTTTTTTTCCTTCTGTTCATGGTACACTCGTATCTATTTATCATTGCATGTCAAGTGTTTGCTTTTTTGTCTGATAGGGATGGTATATCATTAAAGACATATATCTGACTAATATTTGATAGCTAAACTTCCACTATGCTGCTTTGTTATATGATCTTTTCATTATCAACTATATATTAATACAATGATTGGGTCTGCTTTGTTTTTTGCGGTAAAGAAAAATAGCTACATTAATTTTGTGCTTGAAAAGGAAAACTTTGGCGCAAGACACATTATGGTGCTGATTTTTTCCTTTAGTTGAGTCTAAGGTTTCAGGCTTTTTTCCTTTAGTTGAGTTTAAGGTTTCAGGCAATTTTACAAGCTTTCTTAAACTAATAGGAAAGAACTTTGCAAACCTTATTGAATTGATAGGATCACACAGCTGAGCTGATCCCTTTGGTTAATGATGTCAACGGATACCTGGGCATACTTCTGTAGCTATAAAACTTGATTAGGGATGTTGCAGCAGCTTTTCTGTGATGTTGTTTGGGATGTTATTTTTTTTACAGTTGTCCATTACATGCTCTTAGATGATGTGAATTGCTAGTTACTTGTTAATGCATGGCTAGAATTCTTTTTAGTTGGTTGATGATGATGCTATGAAGAGCTAGTCTAATATTTTTCAGAAATTCAGCAAAGTGATGACATTTCTGCAGTTCTCTCTGCTCTGCACTTGGTTGTTGTATGATGATAACAATATCTCTCTTCTATTCTGTCGTTCTCTCTTCTCTGTTCTATAATGTGGCATTGCAAGTGCCTACATTTTGCTTTTGCTAATTTATTTTTGATTCACATGTAGAAGAATATGACTCGTAATCCTATTGGTACTAGAAGACGCAAATTAATTCGAAATATTCGAATTATAGCTACAATGCTTAGTGTGTTCAATGTGGTATTTGTAATATGGTACCAGATGTTAATGATGCATCTACATTCCATGAGACCTCCTCTATTAAGTAAAGAGGAGAAAAGGATTGCGAGAATTAATTGGATGATTAGACCCACTAAAGAAACTGATACCGCTTGCATTAGTGAGCTTCGTATGGATAGGCGTACTTTTGGATTACCATGTGAGATGCTTAGAGATATTGGAGGTTTAAAAGATACCAGAAACATGTCTCTTGAAGAAGTAGTAGCTTAGCTTCTTTTATATATGTGTTGGCCCACCACAACAAAAACCGGTCTATTGCCGTTGTATTTCACCGAAGTGGGAAACCATTCACTTTAACAATTGCCTTCTACCAATCTTGAAACTGCATAGCATATTGTTAAAAAAACCAATACCTATTGCAGAAGATTGTGAAGATGATCGTTGGAGGCTTTTCCAGGTATTTTTTTTATTTACATTGCTTAATTATTTTAATTGTATTTTATATTTTTACTTCGATTCTTAATATATATTTGGAATGACAGGGCAGTTTAGGTGCTTTAGATGGGACATTAGTCAAAGTCCCCCCCCCCCCCCCCCCCCCTCCAGATAAAAAATCACGATATCGCACATGGAATTTACTTATGTTTTACCGGGGTGGGAAGGTTCTGCACATTATAGCCGTGTACTCCGAGATGCTATAAGTAGGCTTGATGGTTTTAAAATTCCTCAAGGATTGAAATATCTAAATTCATTTTTTAGATTTTATTTCCAGTAAATTATTCGTAACTATTACTGATACAAAAATTGTTTCATCATTTGAAGGATGTTATTATTTGGTTGATTGTGGATATTGCAATGCTGATGGATTTTTAGCCCCCCTTTAGAGGGCAAAGGTATATCTACATGAATTTGACGGTTATCAACCACAAACAGTAGAAAAATATTATAATATGAAACATTCTAAGGCTAGGAATGTTATCAAGCGCTGCTTTGGCATGTGGAAAATATTAGTTTCCCCTTCCTTTTTCCCAATTGACACTCAAATGCGAATTATTTTTGCTAGCTGTCTTCTATACAATTTAATAAGAAAGTACATGAGCTTTGATCCTCAAGAGTTAGAACCATTTGAAGAAGAGGAGGAAGATGGAGGACTAGAAGATGAGGACTATGTGAATAGTATCAATCCAACAGAGGAATGGGCCAATTTTAGAAATAATTTTGCTCATGAAATATTTGATTCTTATAAAGAAAGATTTATTCATTGACCATTGATAGCATAATTTTCGTCTATGATTTTGATCTGGAGTTTGTGTACATATTATGAGATTGGCAACTCCTTTGACTTTATTTTGATATTTTATTATTATTATTATTATCATAATATTGGCAACTCCTTTGACTTTATTTTGATATTTTATTATTATTATTATTATCATAATATTGGCAACTCCTTTGACTTCTTTTTGGGTTTCAAATAAAAAAAAAAAAAAACCATAGATTAAAGAATTTGAAATGTTAAAATAGACGTAGAGTACATAATATACATAAGGTTATCATTCAGGGCAAATTTGGTATTGTAAATCATTCCTAAACCCAAAGATAGAGTAACCAAATAGTATTATTGCATTATTGGTAATGATAAATCTCAACTTCTTAACCAAATAGCATATTTGGAATGACCAAACTCATTCTCATTTCATTCTACTATTAAACCCATTCCCATTCTTGGCAATTAACCAAACACCCCCTAAGTCACTATTTTTATTAGGACTGACAATTTTTGACACAGCGCGAAAATACGATACGACTTGGCATAATATAAATGAATTAAGGTTGAGCCCTGGCGGATTCACGAGTTATATGGGTCGATCCAAATAACTAAATGTGTAAGTTTATGATTGGAGATATCAGTACATGAACCCGCCAACCCAAAACCCGACATAGGTAGTTTGTACTACATCACCGACCCGAAATGTTCACGCATTATATGAGTTGACACAAATAATTAAATCAATAAAATTATGATTAAGATGTCTCAACACGAAAACCCATCAAACAAAATATAATAACTTGTACACAATACGAATCGTGACTCCTTAACTTTTATTGCTTACAAAAAAAAAAAAAAAAAAAAAAAATTGGACACAACTTTGATCCCGTGAGGTGATGAGTCGAAAGTCACAAACTTCATTAACATCCAACCACGGGGCAGTCTTAAAAGTTAAAAGCGTGATATTACACGTTTGACAGTGAAGTTCGGTTCCCGCCAAAGTCGTGCCTGAGACACCAAAAACATCGTAATCTACGTAAGTGCGTTTCTTAAGATGACCAAGATCTCACTAACATATGTGTCCCGTCTCCAACCATCGTTCCCGGGAATCACAGCACTCGTCCACTTTCCCAACTGACACGTGGCGGAACGACCATCACGTGACGCCACGTAGCGTCACCCTGCCTTTCTGTAACAGCCCTGTCTCTGTAGACTCAACCATCCCATGTCTTCTTTTAGACCAGAGTTCAAGAAAGTATAGAAGATCAGGAGTTGCAAATACGAGGAAAAAGACGAGAATGGTTCGAAGAGAAAACAGTCACAGTACTACCATATTTGTTCTCTGGGATTTCGTGTGCAATTTACTCAATTTCCATTGATAGAAGAAGGGGGAGAACTGAGAAGGAAGCCCTTCTTGTTCATTACTATTGTTATCATCATCATCATCAAGAATCAAGATGCAAGTACCAGTGGGATTTCTGGCCACGCTATGGAGCTTTGTTTCATTCTTGCCTTTCTTCTTTTTGCTCTTCGTTCTTGGCTGTCTCAAAGGTTTCCCTTTGCTCTCTTCTCCTTTTCAATCAATTTTTACAACACTTAGTTAGTTTCTCTGTTTTATTCTTTAGGGTTTTCTTTGAGGAGATTGAAAAAAAAAAAAAAAAAAAAACTTGTTCTTGAAGGAGATAGGTTTGGGACATGAATATGGTTTTCCAATTTGTTTGATTTTTGAATTTTTTTTTTCATTAAATGTTGTCCTTTGTTTATTAAGCTCTCCTGTTTTTTGGGAATTTATTTTAGTTTGTTCAGTGGTTCTAAATGAGTATTTAAATAGGCTAGTGATATGTTTACACTCACACTCTTTTTTTCAAAAGAAATGTAATTAGTGATGAAATTGACTCTTGCAATACACATACACAAAAGCGGGATAAAATTGATTACCGTTTTGTTTTCCATATATGCAATGGATGGTCATCAATCTTTACTTAATGCTTCAATTTGGTTTGCTTGAACAGGAATATTCATTGGTGTAATTGCTTTTTCCATTATCGTTGTTGGGAACACATCAGTGGTGATTGGGTTATGGCCAGCACATTCTTTGTGGACTTACTATTGTGTGGCAAAGTAGGTTCCCTTAATTTTCATTTCTATTGTTTTCTAATTCTAATATGCTATTCTAGTGGGAAGTTTTTAAGCTTATGCTATCATACATTCCAACTGATCAGGAGCAAAAGGCTAGGATGGATTTTGAAGATTGTGGCAATGATAGCACTACCTGTGCCTTTGATTCTTTGGCCAATTGTGGCAATCATCGGAAGCGTGCTAGGTGGGATAGGATACGGATTCTTTGCTCCATTGATTGCAACTTTTGAGGCTGTAGGAGAGAATGTCAGAGAGAAGTTCTACCACTGTTTTGCTGTGAGTCCCTGATACTTTGAAGCTTTATGCTTGCCCGAGTATTTTTATTATTTTGTGGCAGACTATTGCACTTCGTTTCTTGTGAATAGCAGAATATTTCTAGTACTAAATAAGGGTAAATTTGGGAAAATTGGGACAATTTATTCTTGATATGTGAGAACGACACTTACTTTGGGACAAATTTTAGAGGCTAAAGCCCCATTTAGACTTTTATTCAACGCCATTAAAGCCTAATATTTACAGTAGTTAGCTGTCGACTCCAATTTTAATATCTAGAGAATTCTTACTAGCATTTTAATCGGTGTGGAACTAGAATTCAACTTCATTCATTGATCATTAGATATGTAGAATTTGGTAAGAGAGAAGAATTCTTTTCTTATGTATTAGAACTCAAAAATATGATCCGTACAAGCTTATTGTCTGTCCTTTAAATAGACAAGATAACAACTGAAATCTCCTAGGATTAGGTAACTAACTAGAAAACAGAATTAAACTAGGATTCAGATTTAGGCAACTCCTTGTTTCCTATTCTAACATTGTTTCATAAAGTCAAATTAGGAACCACTTCTTATGTTACCATAAACCAGATTCTGATTATTTGTTTGATACCTACAGGATTAGGTAACTACCATACAGAGCTAGTTTCCTAATTCTTCAACAAGATATAATTCAATTAAGATATTGTATAAAAGTATGATTTCTTCTGTTCTCTTTTGAGAATTGGAGGATGGATCTTTTATTGTATTGGTTCAGAAGAAGAATTTTTTTGTCTGACCTTAATTTTTACCTTTTTTCCTTATAAAGCGACACTTACTTTGGGACGGAGGAAGTATATTCTGAAGGATTGATTTGGATTACTGGAGTTCAATTATCCTTGTCCCTTTGAGTAGTTGCAGAGCTCCTGTCCTTTTTCTTCACTATTAGCTTTTAAGGTTTCAGCTATTCCAGTGAAGTACGTTGTAACCAATAATAACCATTGTAGTTTGTTAAAGGTGGTTTCTCGTGTCAAGTTCTGTATCATTCAAGTCCACATATGGACACAAAATGACCAGTTATCTTGGAGTATTAGATATCTTGTGAGAAAACTAAGGTCAGTTGAAAGAGCTAGTTTAGTACTTGAGTTCTTCTTGTTGTTTCTGAAAGATAGTCTAGCATGTGATAAATGGTGTCCATTGTAGCCAAATACTAACTGAGCTTAAGATGTACATCGAACTGAAGTGGCAGCATACACTTTTCTGTATTGCTGATACTCGCAATTGGCATAATTATCAGGATGGTAGCGTCTCCACCATTACAGGAAGCAGCACTGCAGTAAGAGATTTTACAGATTTTTGCTTCCATTCATACTTCTCCTACATGGATGAACTGTGTGAGGAAGTAACGGAAGATGAGAAACCTATGGACATAAAGTAAGATATTAGCTGGTCAAACTTCTTTTACTATTGAATGGTTGATCGTTGAGTGAGGTACTTGGATGTAAAACCTTGTCCTATAATGTTTAGGTTGTCAAAACTCCCAGGCTCTCTGTTGGTCTCCATGCTTGCTATTCCTCTGGATGTTCCTGTAATCACCAGCATTGCTATCTGGAAAAGCCCATTCATGTTGTTGATAGGGTGGAAAAGATTGTTTGAAGACTTGATTGGTCGGGAAGGTCCATTTCTTGAGACAGTTTGTGTCCCATTTGCAGGCCTTGCAATTCTACTCTGGCCTCTAGCAGTTATAGGATCTGTTGTAGCTGCTTGCCTGTCCAGCTTCTTTCTTGCCATGTATGGTGGACTTGTTGTACATCAGGTGCATTCTTTGTTCTTTATTTGATGCCATTTCCCTTCTTCACCTCCTCCACTTTACTAAAATAACAAAATTTTATGCAATTTGAGTTTTGTTGTTTCACTTTATTTTCTATATGCTACTAAGTTCTTAACACTTCTACAGGAAGACTCTTTCAAAATGGGACTTGCTTACATTGTGGCTGTTATTTCACTATTTGATGAATACACAAATGATTTACTTTACTTAAGGGAAGGATCATGCTTTCCGAGGTAAAAGCTATGATTTCAACTTCACTTTGTATAAAAACTAGAACCTGGGATATGGATCAAGGATATTGGCAACACTATGCTATTCATCTTGGTAACATTATCGGATTTATGGTGACAATATAGCCTATTGCTGATAAAACAAATCCTTCTGACAGCCAGGCCTCGTTATCGTCATAGCATGAGTCCTAATCCCACTAAGGAAAGAAAGTCAACTGATGGTGTAAATGACAGAGAAGGCTCACTCAATACCAAACTAGTTTCAGAGGGTTCAAGAACACTCAAGGGAACTATCCAACGCTACACGCCTGTGCAGGTTTGTATCATCGTAGCTAATTGCATCTCTCTTTCTTTCGGTTAAATGTTAAAATTGATTTGAGCACTGTTCTAGGTGTGGGATTGGCTCTTCAAAACCTGTGAAGCAAATGGTAGACGATTACTCCAAGAAGGCTTAATAGATGTCAAAGACATTGAGGCATGCATTGTCAAGGGAAAATGCAAGAAGTTGGGCATCAAGCTTCCTGCATGGTGTATATTGCAGTGCCTTCTTGCATCAGCAGAGGCGAGCTCCTCCGGCATATTGATTAGTATGTCATTTGTTGATTAAAATTTGTGCTTCAATGAGCATGTTGACATAATGCAAAGAAAAATTAATTTCCTTTTTCCATGTGAAATTGCTAGGTGATGAGGTGGAGATGACAAAGAGTAATTGGCCCGGAGACAAAATGTTTGACTGGTTTTTTGGGCCTCTTTTTATAATAAAGGAGCAAATAAAGGGACTGCAGCTGCAAAAAGATGAACAAATTTGCCTGAAAAAACTGGTCATGGGAGACAAAAATGATAGACCAGAGGATTGGGATGAAATGGGATTTCCATCAGACAACAGTATCAGGAGAGCACAATTGCAAGCTGTTATCAGAAGGTTAGTTCCATAAGTATTCCACTTGTTAATTGTAAGTTCAAAAGCTTGTGAACCATTGCAAAATGACATGGTTATGATTCAGTGCCTTTTTTTCCTTGTTGAATATAATCATTAGTTTCTTGATTATGATGGTATCTATAGCTGATTACGATGGTATCTATACTTGCTCCGACTAATAGTCGCAAATTCATGCGGAGGAAGGTTGCATTAGTAGAAATGTTCAATTGTCTATAATTTATTTCAAAATGGACAATTTTAAAGCTCTACTGCAATGTTGTTTAGATTTATCTTGAACTCCCTTTTCATCATCTTAAACACGTATCAGAAAGTATTGTATGTATTATGTAAACTTCTTTTTGGTTTGCAATTAATATCTTCAATAGGAAGATCTCATAGTTCACAATAAATTCCTCAGTTAGTCTTGGGTATATTGTTTCTGTGGGCGTGGTATTCGAATTTTCTAGTTTTCACTGTAATTTTTTGTAGTCAATGGCTAATTACAGTATACAGTAAATGCTTCCTCTATTCTGAAACCTTTAAAGAACTCGTCATCATTATAGTTGTTAGAGATGGAAGGTATGCAAGGTCTAGTCACTAGGAAGAGTCTTTGCTTCGAAGAGGTTTCTGTTCGCAATGCAGTCAAGGTTTAGAAAATGGTTGCAGTGGGCCATGAAAGAGGACTAAATTGTCTCCTCTTTCTTTGTTGAGAACAGGAATTACTGAAAAACCACAAGCTGGAGTCCCATGATTTTATTGAGGTTATTTAAAGGATCTTGTTATAGCAATCAGTGCCTGGGAGTATATTTTTCAAACCATTGTCAGTTGTTAAATAGAGCTACAAGAAGTTCACATAAGTTTTGGTGTGAATGTAACTCATAAAGACTACCTTTTTGGTGGTACTTACAGGAGGCTAGTACTGACTTTGAATAACCAGTTTCTCAGTTGTGAATGTATATATGGTACAAGTTATTACTTCGAGCAAAAGCCGGGTATGTAACGGATTCCATTTGAGCTCTATAGTTGTCTTCCTAGCACTATCTGAGCAGTGAGGCCTTTTTTTCAATTTTGATCTTATGCATATCTTGTATTAAACGTGTTCACATTTTCCCTCGAGGCAAGTACAGTAAGTTGCTGGGAAGTCGAGGTTCAATTGCAAGCGGCAATTTCATAGTTCTATCTGTTCATTTCCTTTTTCGGTCTGCTTTTAGTGCTTGTTTTGATTTTTCCAACAGACGTTGTCATGAATTTATTACACGATGGTTAGATATGATCTATATGGCTGACCCTACATAGTTGTGTGAAGGCTTAATTGTTGTTGTGGCGTTTGTCATGAGATCCTCCTTGAGATAGCATTTTGTTTTGGCTTCAGAAAATTCTGAAATGTGAAGTCTTCTATGTCGTATGAGTCTTAAGTAGTCAGTGAACATCATTTCTTGGCCAGGCTGGAGGGAATTGTAGGTTCATTATCGCGGTACCCAACATTCAGGAGGCGGTTCAAAACTCTGGTGAAGATGTTGTATCTGGAGGCTATGCAGACCGGCCTAATGGCGGAGCACGTGATAGGGAAGTCAAATTCTAGACATAGTAAGAATCCCTCCTCCAGAAGGGATGATAAAAGGCGCGAGGATACGTCGCAGTCGCTGCATGATAACACAAACAATGTTTGATGGTAATTCATTTTCTTCACTTGTACTACATGGTGTATCATAGTGTGGCAGAACTTAGCAGTTAACTGTTCTGCCTCGGCCGGGGAGAGGCTACGTTGTACAAATTTTCGGTATCTGGTGTTTTGTGGCTTCTGTCCCCTATCTTAGTAGTTGTAGGGATGTTGTAGAAGAATGTTGTTTGTTGAAGGTTATTTATTAAGCTGAAACAAATGAGTACATTCCTGTATTATTTTCCAAGTTTCAGATGAACTGCAAATAGCATATGATACTAATCAAGTGGCAGTTTCAATTTTTTTTAAAGTCAAACCGATAATGCATTAGATTTGCTGAAAATTGTCCAGCTAGGAGTGAATAATAAGTCGGTGATTGCCTCCCAAGGAGGCTATACAAGTGAAAACCGCGGGTTGGTTTACCTAGGCAACCCGAACCGACCAGGAACTGTCCCAGGGACTTCGGCATGACAGGCGAGTTAATGTGTTAATTTGTTTGGAGTTATACGTGCTACACTAGTTTCAAAACGGCTTACTGAAAACATCCGTCAGTGTACACAACTAAGTTAACCATGTTACTCTACAAATGGTTTGTTTTAATCTTTTGCTCCTTCTCTTTTATTATTAGAAGGTTTTTTCAAAAATATTTTTATTCCATTACAAGAATTCAGTTTGTATTTTTTTTTTATTTTTATTTTATGCATTTACTAATATAATTATATGTGTAGTTCATGATTACTCTAAAGTAAAGATAATAGTAAAAAAAATAATAATAAAAAATAAATAAAAATAATTTTAGATGCTTATTTTGTGGCCCATACAAGATTGTCATTCTTTGTAATAGACTTCTCTAATAGCGCGGGGAGGGTGGGAGTAATACTATTCAAACCATTATGGGTTAGCTTTGTGCCTATGGACGGAGATATGCAGAATTACATTGGACACTGGATTTTCTCTTACTTGCCCTTTGTGGTTCATAGCAAGATGAAAGGATTCTCTGTCCGAGTTTTTATTTATTTATTTATTTAAGAATAACATATTAAGTGGTATGTAGATTTAGCGACCATATTTTTACTAATTAATGATTTTTTATATTCTTCCGAAAAAAGATTGGGACGTAATTTGGGAAAATCGGGTAGGCTATTTGTATGTGTATGTGTGTGTGTGTAAATCCTGTGCCTTGACTAAACTATTTAAAAAGATTATGAGGAAAGTAGTTGAGGAATTCATTGCAATTATTCATTAGTTTGGGGCCTGAGGAAACTATTGTCTTTGACAATCAACTCATGTAATTCAATTGTCATCCTTTGTAATCTAAAGTGAGCTATTTTTTCTTTCTTTCTTTTTTCACATACAATAAAATCCCCATTCCTCACGTAGATTTTTGCAACAAACGAAATTTCGATACCATGGCAACCCGGCAAATCCATTTGGCTACCAAAATACATATGGACGTAACAATCCAGAAATTACATTTTAAAAATTTTGAAAGGGTCCAATATATATATATATATAAATTTTTTTTTGACAGTCAAATATATTGTAAAAAATTCTTTAATACATAAATATACAATACTGATAAGGGTGTACGAGAGGGTTGAAGGGGTTCGGGGACCTCCCTACCCCCCTTGGGAGTTTTTTCTTTCTTATTGGGGACTGTTTTTTTTTTTCCCCCTTTCTTTCTAATATATATATATATATATTTTTAAACGGAACCGTTTAATTGAGAAAGATCGTGTACAAATTAAATTTATTTAGTAAAAAAATTAGACTTTAAATAGCAAACACAAATTAATTAGAAATAATTAAATAGCAAACAATTAATGAATTGAAGTTGGACGGTTGGGGTTTCTATAAACTCTAAGGGCCCGTTTGATAAAAATTAATGTTTATAACTGAATGCTTAATGCTAAAACCATAATGCTGAATTGATTAAGTACTTAACATCTTAATGCTAAAATATATTTTTTAAACCTCTGAATCATAATGCTTAATCAATTGATCTTATTTGATAACTATGCTGATCTTATTGATGAAATTATTAAAATATATCATTTTACCCTTATGTTGAATTTTTTTAATATTTATATATGCAAAATATCAAATTTTATCATAAAACATCAATTATGATTATGAAAAACATAAAGAAATTAAATCAGATAAAACACGTTAAATTGAATGATGAAAAAATACAAAAATAATTATTACAATATATTAAAACCCCTAAAAATAAAAAATAAATCCATTATTGTAGTCGAAAAGAAATTAAAATTTTTACAATAAAATTCATATATGATCAATAAACTATATAAGTAATATAAAACATATTGTATGAATGAGATTTATAAAAGCATGTAAATGATATAAATAAATTTTTAGTACCAAAATATAATAGTAAAAATAAAATAAATTTTATTTGATGATATTTATAATGAAAAATTTTAAAATACGTGGTATGCTAATGAAGAAAAAATTAAAATTATTATTATAGTTAAATCAATATAAATAAAATAAAAAGGGTAGTTTCGAAAATCAAATATGAATTATTTAAAGAATTATTACGTGGAGCATTAAGCGATAAGCAATAAGCTGACTTTTTCTGCTTAATTTTTTGTAAAGGAAATAAGCAGTGCTTAAACGATTAAGAGGTTTGAATTTTCGTTATCAAACACACTAAAAGTCTTAATCAAATAATTTTAAGCATTAAGTTGGATTATCAAACAAGCCCTAAAACTTCAGCCTGGAGACCATGAAATTACTTAGCATCTGGGTAATTGAATTAATGGGGTATTGCATGCATCTGAGACCAGTTGAAAAGACGCTGGCCTCTCTATATATTCATAAAATAAATCCAAAATTACATACTGTAGTATTTTCTTCCATCTCCGATCAATGGGTAAAAGTGGTAAAAAGAGATGGATTCAGCACTACAACCATTCTCAGAAGATATTGTTAGTATACTACGTAGGCGAAGGAGATTTCTCCTTCTCAGCCTGTTTAGCTAACGCCTTTCGTAACGCTCGTCACATGGTGGCCACTTGTCTTCATTCTCAAGGTTGTTATGTCTAATTTGAAATATCCCTCTTTTCCATTTTCAGTATTTAGTCAACTGAAATAAAGGTTTAATTATTGATCGTATACGACATGTAACCCAAATATATATACTCGTTATGTTTTTTATGAAACGTTTCATATATTGAACATGAATATTCTTTATAGAGGACGGATGGAGTAAGTTAGTGTAGTCTTGGTGTAATTAATGGTTAATTTGTGTACCTTATGTTTTAGAGACATTGTCATTGATGCATTGGACGAGCACACAACACATTGAGAACCTGGAAATACGAGGATGCCTGGTTTTGTACGATGTAGATGTGTGTACCATGAACGAGCATCCTGATTTGGAGGGCATGAAATTTGACATCATAGTCTTCAATTTTCCTCATGCCGGCCATTACGCTTGGTTGAATGAAAGAGACCCCGTCCTCATTAAGTAAGTTTTACAAAAAATTACTGAAATCGTGTTTTTATTACTGAAAACTCTTTTACTGAGTCGTTCCTAAGAAAGGTCCTTTACTGTTTGAACTATGAGAACACAGAAAGCACCAAAGGTTGGTTAGTGCATACTTCAAATCTGCAAATGAAATGCTGGAAAAAGGAGGGGAAATTCATTTGACCACAAGGGACGACGAGCCCTACAACCAATGGGAAGTTGAGAAACTCGCCATGCACGAAAGCTTAACTTTGAAGGAGAAAGTCGAATTCTTTCAGAGTAACTATCCAGGGTACCATAACAAGAGAGGAAGCAACAGCAACTGTAACAAGAAATTCCCTCTAAATGACCAATGCTACACTTTCAAATTCGTTCTGAGGAGACTTATGGCGATCGCAGTAGTGATCTGAATAGTATTATTACCACTGTGGAGGATCTTCACATTTGAGTTTCCTTCTTAAATGTCAATTGTTTCGATTCAAAGTTTGTCTTTAAGTCATTCTCGTTCTGGAATTTTTAATGTTTTGAAACTTTGAATGTTTAATTAATTGCTGATTCATAACTCAAAAGTTGACCAATTTTATTTATTTTAATGTGAATTATGTTGATTTCAAATTGACATATTTGTACCTATCTCCAATAATAGTGCCCAAAAGGCAATCAACAATTATCATGTTCGTGTATGATTAACTTGATTGATTTGAATCGAGTCAATTGTAGACGCTTGTTTTTCTGATCAAATACACTGTTGACTACTTGGTCCGTATTACTCGTTTCATTCCCAAATAAGTAGTTATCATAGAAAATTCATATAAAAGGAGATAAATGAATTTATTCTTTTATTTCTATTTTTATTTTATTGTTTAATTATATATTAAATGGAAATGTGTATATGTATGTACATTTAAAATGATAATATTTTTAAATGAGTTCAATTAAATAAAGGGTAATAATGAAAATTTTAAATCTTTTTGTATTGAAACATGTAAAGGGATAATTATTTAAGAACAAAATTTTTTTTACAATGACCACTTATTTGGAGAAAGAGAAAACACTCTAATATTTATAGACTCAAAAGCGAATGAGCTCTTCTTTCTCGGCATCATACTCAATCTAGATTTTCTAACAATAAAAAAAATTTATTGATAAAAAACACAAGTTAGTCAAACAATTATTAAGAGAAAAGGAAAAAAAAAAATACTACATCAATTAATGAATGATAAAGATGACAATTTTACAGTTTTCTTAATCTCTGTATTTTCTTATTTCAGTGCCACTTTTTAACTGAACTTTTTTGTTTGTTTTAGGGACATTTTTTAAGGACGAAGAAAGAATCTTAAGGGACGTGTCTCAAGAATTTGTTAAAAATCTGACGAAACTAAAGAGAAATTCAAATTATTTTCCCAATGCTATCTCCACTTTCAATAAGTGAGATTTTTATAGATCGAATAGTACAATTACAATATACTTTCTCACATCCATAAAATACGTGAGATGACACATGTATCACTTTAAAGAATCTCATATGCTTTTCAAGAGGAACAAATCTCCTATACAAGTTATCAAAACAAAAAAAAAAAAAATCTCCTGTACCAAAAGTAACATGGGCATTGTACAAAAGAGTAAACTCTATATTTGGTCTCTTACATATGGCCTAATAATCTTTTTTATTTTTACATTTCAAAATGATGATTTTGGTCCCTTACTTTTATTTTTTGAACTATTTGGTCTCCTATATTTCAGAACGATCTTTTTGGTCCCTTACTTTTATTTCTTGAACTATTTGGTCCCTTGGCGATGAAAAATGTTAATTTCACCCGCACTTCCGCTCACACGACTCCATTAGCAAAGGGTAAACTTGTAATAACATCATTTTTATCATCCAAATGATTTTCTTAGTATGGAGTCGTGTGGGCTGAAGTACGAGTAATGTTAACGTTTTTCATCACATTAAACAACCAATGCAACAAATGGTTCGAAACATAAAAATAAGGGACCAAAAAACTCGTTCTAAAATGTAGGGGACCAAATAGTTCGAGAAATAAAAATAAAGGATCAAATAGTTTGAGAAATAAAAGTAAAGGGACCAAAAAGATCGTTTTGAAATATAAGGACCAAAAAGATTATTAAGCCATATGTAAGGGACCAAATATGTAGTTTACTCTTGTACAAAATTTGGACAAAATTTTTGTAAATGATATTTTTGGAACAAGGGATTCGGTGCCGTTTGCAAGTGCTTTTTTACTGTTCAGATGTATGACAGTGTCTTAAACGAGTTTCGTTTTAAAACTTCAAGTCCGGAACATTATTACAAAATCAAGAGTTTCTTTAAGAACATCTTGTAGAAATTGTACAAACAAACTGTACATCCAGCCAAAGGAAGATGTGAGAAAACCGATTCTAATGAGGAAAACAACTGCAGAAATTACTGAATAACAAAAGCTTAACATGTAGAGAAGCAAAATGGAAGCTGAGACTAGATTATGAGTGAAGAATTTGACAAGTTTTGCCCCCAAAAAACTTGTATTTAAGTCTCTAGTAATAGTTGAAATCTAACAACAACAAAGCCTTTACGTGATGGCAGAAATCTGATTACATTATCAGTAAATCGACCATAGAACCGGAATTCAGTATTTAATATAACCACCCTATGTAAAGAAGAAAAAAAAAACAAAACATTGGATTTCAACCGTAACAAAGAACTAGATATAAAACAACAGAAGCAAACGTACTCTATACATATATAACTTGTAACATTATTTTCCAGCCAAGTAAACAAAATACAATGATACACTCCCAATGGAAACCAAGAGAACTTAACTACTAAGCAACACGTGGTTGTGAAGAAGCATTTCCATATGTTCTGATATCTACAATGCTGTCGAGGAGATAATATTTGACATGACACAAAAATACGACACAACATGATATAATATAAATGAACAAAGATTGAGTCTTGGCTGGCTCACCAACTATATGAGTCGACCGAATAATTAAATAGGTAAGATTATGATAGAGGATATCAATACGTGAACCCGCCAACCCAAAACTCGACACGAGTAATTTGTACTACAACATGAAAACATAATACGAACCCAAAATATTCTCACATTATATAAGTCGACATGAATAATCAAATGAGTAAAATTTGAGTTGAGACGTGTCGACATAGTTACCCTCCACTGGCTTTTAATGCTTACCGAAAAAGAAAAAAAAACGTTGGCCACAAATTTGATCCCGTACGAGATGAGTCAAAAGTCACGAATTTGATCCCGTACGAGATGAGTCAAAAGTCACAAACTTTATTAGCATCCAACCACGGAGCAGTCTTAAAAGTTAAAAGCGTGATGCTGCACGTTTAAAGTGAAGTCCGGTTCCGCCAAAGTCGTGCGTAAATCAACGCAAGTGCGCTTTTGACTTTTTAAGATGACCAAGATCTCACAAACATATGTGTTATCGTCTCCAACCATCGTTCCCGGGAATCACAGCTCTCGTGCACTTTCCCAACTGACACCTCTCTGTAGACTCAACCATCCCATGTCTTCATAGACCATAGTTCAAGAAGTAGAAAGATCAGGACTTCAGAAGTTGCAGATACGAGGAAAAAGACAAGAATGGTCCGAAGAAAGAACAGTCATAGTACCACTTTCGTTCTCTGAGATTTTGAGTGAAATTTACATCAATTTCCATTGATAGAAGAAGGGGGAGAACTGAGAAGGAAGCCCTTCTTCTTCATCATCATCATCAAGAATCAAGATGCAAGTACGAGTGGGATTTCTGGCCACGCTATGGAGTTTTGTGTCCTTCTTGCCTTTCTTATTCTTGCTCTGTCTCAAAGGTTTCCCTTTGCTCTCTTCTCCTTTTCAATCAATTTTTAGCTCTCCTGTTTTTTGGGAATTTATTTAGTTTGTTCAGCGGTTCTAAATGAGTGTATTTAATACAGGCTAGTGATATGTTGACACTCACACTCTTTTTTCCAAAGGAAAATGTAATCAGTGATGAAATTCACTTTTGCAATACACACACAAAAGCGGGATAAAATTGATGAAACTTTGTACCTTTTTGTTTTCCATATATGCAATGGATGGTCATCAATCTTTACTTAGTGCTTCAATTTGGTTTGCTTGAACAGGAATATTCATTGGTGTAATTGCATTTTTCATTATCGTTGTTGGGAACACATCAGTGGTGATTGGGTTATGGCCAGCACATTCTTTGTGGACTTACTATTGTGCATATATTTTTGGGTGAAATACAGTGGTTTCATGCTTTGGACAGTTTTTCCCCTATGCTTTCAAAACTGACAATTTTCCACTCATGGTTTTGGACTGAAGTGTCCACTTAACAGAAAATGCACTCTCTAACGGCGAGTGAGGCGAACGCGCTCAAAACGAGAGTGGGGGTAAACAAATTGATGATGTCATTAATTTTGTTCCCAAAATAACCCCAACTAAAAAAGTTAAAAAAAAAAAAAAAAAAAACTGCTTGCCGCAACTGAAATGGCTAGAAATGAAACCCATTTGATGGGTTTCATTTCAGTTGCGGGAGGCTCCCGGGTTTAGGGGAAAAAAAGAAAAAAAAAAAAAAAAAAGTAAAGGAAGAAGGAAGAAGACGATGAACAGTGCCCTCGTCTTCTTCCTTCTTTCATTTTTTTTTAAAGCTTTTTTTACCCAGGGGTAATTTAGTCTTTTTTTTAACACCGTTAGAGAGGGCATTTTCTGTTAAGTGGACACTGTAGTCCAAAACCATGAGGGGAAACTGTCAGTTTTGAAAGCATAGAGGAGAAACTGTCAAAATCATGAAACCACAAGGGAAAAATTGTATTTCACCCTATATTTTTTATACTTACACCAGCATTTGGTTTACTTGTAGTCATAAATTGCTTCATTATTATGCTAATATATATAGTCACCGTGACGATAAATATTTTTCAAAATTTCAGAGTGTGTCTAGGGGTGACAATCAGGGGGTTCTTGGTGTCCCTCCCAAGCCTGTAAAACAAAATAAATCAAACAATCCCATTTATGTGAAGGTAAGGAATTCATTTATCTCCATTACATTTCTAATTTCCATTTGTGCATATATTTTTTATACTTACACCAGCATTTCAGTTTAGACTTGTAGTCATAAATTGCCTCATTATTATGCTAATATATATAGTGACTGTGACAATAAATATTTTTCAAAATTTCATAGTGTGTCTAAGGGTGACAATCAGGGGTGCTTGGCTTTCCTTCCAAGCCTGTAAAACAAAATAAATCAAAAAATCCCATTTCTGTGAAGGTAAGGAATTCAGTTATCTCCATTACATTTCTAATTTCCTTTTGTGCATGTATTTTTTATACTCACACCAGCATTTCAGTTTAGACTTGTAGTCATAAATGGCCTCATTATTAGAATTTTTTCCATAAAAAATGTATTTTTATTTCGAAATTCCAAAAATATGGACAATTTTTGGGGAATTCCCGATTTAGTGAAAGCGAAGTTGGGAACTTCGCTTTCTTTGAAAATAGGTTTGGGTTCAAAATTGTGAAGATTTGTACTGAAAGCGAAGTTACCAACTTCGTTTTCTTTGAAAATTTTGTGAAGTGACAAATTTTCAAAGAAAGCGAAGTCTGTAACTTCGCTTTCTTTGAAAATTTGTAACTCGAAGCGAAAATTTGTACTGAAAGCGAAGTTTTAGTACAAATTTTCGCTTCGAGTTTTTTCAAAAAAAGTGAAGTTACAGACTTCGCTTTCTTTGAAAACTTGTACCTCGAAGCAAAGTAACGTTACTTTGCTTGTTATCTCCTAGTTAACAAGCAAAGTAATATTGGGAGATAACAAGCAAAGTAATGTTACTTTGCTTGTTAACTGGGACTTTGTTTGTTATCTCGCAGTTAACATTAACATTATTATCTCCCAGTTAACGATAAGTTCTAATTCTTTTTAGGGCTTATTATTATATATTGCTGCTTTTAAAGGTAAAGTCATTGACAATCACCAATGAATTATGAAAAAATGGTAAATATGGTAAAAAAAATGGTAAATGACAAATGGTAAATTTGATGTGAATTGTTAACAGGAAGTTTGATCATGTTACAGAGGAAACTCTGTCGATTTTTTTTATTACAATTGTACTAGGTCAAACTTTTATTGTTTACAAATATGTTTTCTAAATATATACAAAGTTGGTTTCTAAATTTTCGCTTCGAGTTTTTTCTAAGAATTCTTTGAAAATTTTTCACTTCACAATGCTTCCAGTAATAAGCAAAGTAACGTTACTTTGCTTGTTAACTGGGACTTTGTTTGTCATCTCCCAGTTAACATTAACATTATTATCTCCCAGTTAACGGTAAGTTCTAATTCTTTTTAGGGCTTATTATTATATATTGCTGCTTTTAAAGGTAAAGTCATTGACAATCACCAATGAATTATGAAAAAATAGTAAATATGGTAAAAAAATGGTAAATGACAAATGGTAAATTTGATGTGAATTGTTAACAGGAAGTTTGATCCTGTTACAGAGGAAACTCTGTCCATTTTTTTTATTACAATTGTACTAGGTCAAACTTTTATTGTTTACAAATATGTTTTCTAAATATATACAAAGTTGGTTTCTAAATTTTTGCTTCGAGTTTTTTCTAAGAAAGCGAAGTTATAGACTTCGCTTTCTTTGAAAATTTTTCACTTCACAATGCTTCCAGTAATAAGCAAAGTAACGTTACTTTGCTTTGAGTTACAAATTTTCAAAGAAAGCGAAGTTACCGTACAAATCTTCACAAATTTGAACCCGAACCTATTTTCAAAGAAAGCGAAGTTCCCAACTTCGTTTTCACTAAATTGGGAATTCCCCGAAAATTGCAATGTTGTGCGGCCCGGCCCGGCCACCGACCCGGCGAGGCCCAAGGGTCGCATGACCCGGGTCAACCGGGGGTCAACCCGGATGACGTCATAAATAAATAAATAAATATAAAATATAAATAATATTAGTTAAAATATTTTTTCTTCACAACAGTTATATATATTTTCGAATTTTACAAGTATCTTAAACATTAAAATTCATTACTATAAAACTCAATAAGTAAATAAATGATAAAATATTAGTTATATTCTAAAAATTATATTACTACATTTTCTTAGGAAAAAAGATAAAATTTGATATAAAAGAAATGAAAACGTATTTTAGATTAATACATGACAAAATTAAACAAGCTTTAAATGAAAAGAAAACAACTAATAAAAAATTATAGTCTTAAAATTATAAATAGTAAGGAATTACAATGAGATTAATATTAGTTTAGATGGTTCAATTAATATATTATTATTAAAAAGCCCATGATTCATATTAAAATAGAGTTAAAATACTATTTTGCACAAAAATAATCAAACAAGTCATTGTGGTTTAATGGTAAGTACTCTTATTGTTTATATTGGAGACCAAGGTTCAATCCCTATTAAAGCTAAAATTTTTGAAAAGTCCTTTAATTTAAAAAAAAAAAAAAAAGGCTCTTCGGGTTGACCCGGTTCCCGGTCCGCCCCGGTCTTGACCGGGTTTGACCGGATCACCCCACATCTGGGTTGCCCTTATAATTTGGCCCGGCAAGGCCTGCGGGTCGCGGTCCGACCGGGTCGACCCGTCGGGCCGGGCCGGGCCAAACAACACTGGAAAATTGTCCCTATTTTTGAAATTTTAGAAAAAAAATACATTTTTTATGGAAAATATTCCTCATTATTATGCTAATATATATAGTGACCGTGACGATAAATAATTTTCAAAATTTCAGTGTGTTACTAGTAGTTTAGGTAAACATAATTTACCCAATTTTTGGACCTCTATTATTCTTTTTTGCAGCTTCTCTCTTTCGCAGCATTAAAAAAAGCTATACAGAAGGAGATTTTGGAAACACAAATTAATTAGAAATAATTAAATAGCAAACAGTTAATGAATTGAAGTTGGACGGTTAGGTTTTCTTTAAACTCTAAAGCGTCAGCCTCGAGAGCATGGAATTGAATGGGATATTGCTATTGCATGCATCTTAGACCAGTTGAAAAGACGCTGGCCTCTCTCTCTCTCTCTCTCTCTCTATATTTATATTTATGAATAATCCAAATTTACATTCTGTAGTATTTTCTTCCCTCTCAGGTCATGGCCCGTAAACGTGGTAAAAAGAGATGGATTCAGCACTACAACAGTTCTCAGAAGATATTGTTAGTAGGCGAAGGAGATTTCTCCTTCTCAGCCTGTTTAGCTAACGCCTTTAGTAAAGCTCAGAACATGGTGGCCACTTGTCTTCATTCTAAAGGTTAATTATCATCATTTCTATGTCGCAATGTATGATCTCTGTATTTAACTTGTCATAATGAAATAAATATTTAGTTATTGATCGTGCACGAACATGAAATATTTACCCAAATATTATATTTGTTTCGTTCTATAAAAATTCATATTTTTAATGATTTTTTTAATATAAAACGGATGGCCGTGTTGATTAATATTTTGGCTGGCATGATATGTTTTAGAGACATTGCCAATGATGCATTGGACAAGTACACAACACATTGAGAACCTGGAAATACGAGGGTGTCTGGTTTTGTACGATGTAGATGTGCGTACCATGAACGAGCATCCCGATTTGGAGGACATGAGATTTGACATCATAGTCTTCAATTTCCCTCATGCCGGCCATTACTCTTGGTTGAATGAGAGACACCCCATCCTCATTAAGTAAGTCTAAACAAAAAACTCCATCTCTGTTTAGGATATAAGTAGATTGAATTATGTTTCCCTCAATTTTTTACCCCATTTTTAATAAATGAACAGCTAAAAAAATAAAAATTGATTTTTTAATTTTTGAAAATGGTAGTTTCTTTTTAAGGAAAACATATTTTTCGGGTTGAGCTAACTCTTCACTACCTTTTACAAATGAGATAGAATATATGATTCTTTGTCTTTCTGTATTTGTTGCACAGTAGGGACGGTAAAGGGCCTGTTCTTTTTGAACGTTTTGAAAACGGTTTTGAAAACAGTTTTGGAAAATAGTTTTATAATGTAAAAAGTGTATTGAAAATATAAAAGTAAATGGTGAATAGTAAAAAGTTGTATTGGAAATGATGGAATATGATTAAAATATATTAAATTTACTGTTGAAACCAAAACTTTTTTCAAAACGAAACAAAAAGAACAGGCCCTAGGGTAAATAAAGAATGTCAAGAGTCCATGAAATAAAGTCATTTTATCTTTGATTTTTTATTTCCTTGGTATTTTATTAATTATATCATTTTTTGTTTTTTTGGGCAATTAGAAGTTTAGTATCATATTTGACTGATTTATTTTTCTTTCTTTAATTTTTTTGGTTGAAAAATCCAGTTTTACTAATTTGAAATGTTTCAGTTTCTTAGACTTTGTCTTAAAGTCAATCTTTGTCGAATTAATACTACATCTGTCTCATAAAAAAAATATATAAAAAACTTGTTTTTATTACCGAAAACTCTTTTATTGAGATGATCACTAAGAAACGTCCTATTTGAATGACGAAAAACACAGAAAGCACCAAAGGTTGGTTAGTGCATACTTCAAAACTGCAAAAGAAATGCTGGAAAAAGGAGGAGAAATTCATTTGACCACAAGGGACGACGAGCCCTACAACCAATGGGAAGTTGAGAAACTCGCCATGGACGAAGGCTTAACTTTGAAGGAGAAAGTCCAATTCTTTCAGAGGAACTATCCAGGGTACCATAACAAGAGAGGAGGCAACAGCAATTGTAACAAGAAATTCCCTCTAAAGGACCAATGCTACACTTTCAAATTCGTTCTGGAGGAGACTTATGGCTGGCAGTAGTGATCTGAATAGTATTATTACCACTGTGGAGGATCTTCACATTTGAGTTTCCTATGTCAATTGTTTCGATTCAAAGTTTGTCTTTCTCGTTTTAGAATTTTTAATGTTTTTTGAAACTTTCAATGTTTAATTAATTGCTGATTCATAACTCAAAAGTTGACTAATTTTATTTATGTTAATGTGAATTATGTTGATTTCTAATTGACAGTATTTGTACCTATCTCCAATAATAGTGCCCAAAAGGCAATCAACAAGTATCATTTTCTTGTATGATTAACTTGATTGATTTGAATCGAGTCAATAGTAAAAGGAGATTAATGAATTTATTCTTTTATTGTTTAATTATATGTTAAATGGAAATGCATATAATGTATGTACATTTAAAATAATATTGTAATTAATATTATTAAATAAGTTCAATTAAATAAAGGGTATAACTAATAATGAAAATTTTTAAATCTTTCTGTATTGAAATGTGTAAAAAGGATAATTATTTAAGAACAAAAAAAAAAAAAATTTCTACAATGACCACTTATTTGGTAGGGGTGAGCAAATGTGATACCCGACCCGACCCGACCCGACCCGTAGGTTTCGGGTCGGGTTGGGTCGGATATAGACCAGGCCGGGCCGGTTCGGGTTCTGGGCCGGGTTTTTTTTTTTTTTTTTTGTTCTCTCAATGAAAAAGTTTCAAAATTATATTATTTTTGCTTAAGATGAGATTTGAACATATGACCTAAGTTCAACAATTGCCTTTAAGGTAAGCTGATTAGCCACTTCTACTTTTTGTTTTGTTATATTTTCTTATTATCTTTATTATATTATATGTTTATTTATATATTAATTTTATATATCAATTCTTTATACTACATATATTATAATAAATTTTTTTAAAACAATATACATTATAATACTATATAAACTAATGGTAAAATTTAAATTTTGTGTTATTTTTCTCTTTACTATTTGTACATTTATATTACTATTTTAAAAAAATATTGTAATAAAAAATAATAGAGTATAATTTTACTTATTTAAGATATCAATATTCAATTGATAAGCATAGTATTTAAATTTGAAATAATATATAAATTTATGAAATAAATTTTTTTTATATAAAAATTAATTTTGTTTAGATTGTGAAATACATGTGTGATGTAATTTAAATCATTAATATAATTGAAAAAGATATTAAATAAGTTATAGTTTAATGTTGTATAATATAATAATAAGAAGAAAAAATAACAAAACAAAAAGTTGTTGGAGTGGTTAATTAGTTTTCCTTAAGATTGTTTTGCCAACCTTAGGTTGTGTGTTCGAATCCTGACTTATGCCAATGAGCATTATAATTTGAGCAATGATAGTCTTAGCAACAAATCATAACAATTTTTTGATAGCAATTCATGTGACATGCATTCATTGGTTACATTTTTATTAATATCAAATAATTGGCCAATGAATGCATGCCACATGAGTTGCTATCAAAAAGTTGCTATGATTTATTACTAAAACTATCATTACTCTTATAATTTTACATGTTTTAAGTTTAGAAAACCCAAAATTAGATGGAGAACCGAACCGGACCCGGGAAAAAAACCCGACCCGCAGTTATGGAAAGAAAAAAAAATTTTTTTTGAGAGGGAACCGACCCGACCCGTGGGTTTGACCCGGAACCGACCCCGAAAAAAACCCGACCCGCAGTTATGGAAAGAAAAAAAAAAAAAAATTTTGAGAGGGAACCAACCCGACCAGCGGGTTCGACCTGGAACCGAACCCGAAAAATATCGGACCCACAGATCATGTTTTTTCGGGTCGGTTCCGGGTCAAACCCGCGGGTTTTTGACCACCCCTATTATTTGGAAAAGAGAAAACACTAACATTTATAGACTCAAAACCGAATGAGTTATTCTTTCTCGGCATTATACTCAATCTAGAATTTTCTAACAATAAAAAAATTTTATTAATAAAAAACACAAGTTAGTCTAACAATTACCTAAGAGAAAAGAAAAAAATACTACATCAATTAATGAATGGTAAAGATGACAATTTTACAGTTTTCTTATTCTCTGTATTTTCTTATTTCAGTGACAGTTTTTTAACTGTATTTTTTTTTTGTTTTAGGGACATTTTTTTTAAGGACGAAGAAAGAATATTAAGGGACAAGTGATACCATTTCGCTCCAACAAGCTTGTCTCAAGAATTTGTTAAAAATCTGACAAAACTAAAGAGACATTCAAATTATTTTCCCAATGCTATATCCACTTATCAATGAAGTGAGATTTTTATAGATTAAATAAATAAATTTAATTTTTACTCCTTATGAACGTGAGAGGACACATGTATCACTCTAAAGAATCCCATATGCTTTTCAAGATGAACAAATCTCCTATACCAAAAGAAACAGGGGCATTGTACAAAATTTTTGTAAATGATATTTTTGGAACAAGGAATTCGGTGCCATTTGCAAGTGCTTTTAGTTTTTTCTGTTCAGATGTTTTTGACAGTGTCTTCAACGAGTTTCGTTTCAAAACTTCAAGTCCGGAACATTATTACGAAATCAAGAGTTTCTTTAAGAACATCTTGTAGAAATTGTACAAATGAACTGTACATCCAGCCAGAGGAAGATGTGAGAAAACCGATCCGAATGAGGAAAACAACTGCAGAAATTACTGAATAACAAAAACTTAACATGTAGAGAAGCAAAATGGAAGCTGAGACTAGATTATGAATGAAGAATTTGATAAGTTTTGCCCCCCAAAAAACTTGTATTTAAGTCTATAGTAATGGTTGAAATCTGAATACAACAACAACAACAAAGCCTTTATCCCACTATGGTAGAAATCTGATTACATCATCAGTAAATCGACCATAGAACCCGAATTCAGTATTTAATATAACCACCCTATGTAAAGAAGAAAAAAAACAAAACATCGGATTTCAACTGTAACAAAGAACTAGATATAAAACAACAGAAGCAAACATACTCTATACATATATAACTTGTAACATTATTTTCCAGCCAAGTGAACAAAATACAATGATACACTCCCAATGGAAACCAAGACAACTTAACTACTTAGCAACATGTGGCTGTGAAGAAGCATTTCCATATGCTCTGATATCTGCAACGCTGTCCAGGAGATGGTGCGATGCTTTCTCAAAATTCACGAATCCCATAAACCAGAACTCATGTCTATCAACGGTCACAAGTTGTATGTATTTCTCTGGTGGATTTTCCTTCATTACTACAGGGTTCACATTTGCAATGTTCGCCAAAGGAATCATAACCTGTTGAAATGATTATTTGTATGAGAAACCTAATGTAATCAAAACAAAGATTCCGAAGCATAAACAAATAGAATTCTTCATCCTCACAAGAACCATCAATTTCATGAGTCTTCCTCAATACTACCGATATTCTTGAATCTAGAAACAGGCCTATGTATGCTCAGAATTGATAGTAAGAAATGGTCAAATCCACAAGTTATCAAACTAACATATAATCAGTTCTGCCGAAAGCCAAATTTTGCATCACAGCCTAACCGTATCTAAATAAAGCCAGAGAGCCTATCAGTGATCAAAATTATTTGAAGACTACTTTACTGAAACCAAAGTGAATCATAGCAGTTGAATAGGAAGAAATGAATTTGATAAAGCCAAAGATAAGTCAAATCTAAACAAACTAATCAAGTCAATCTGGAAGAATTCTAATGCTTGACTTAATCCAAACAATGTGATGCAAAAAAGAGGCCATAAGCTTGATTAACTTAAGTATCACAATCTCTCTTAATGTAACCAAAATCCAACCTAACGTTATCGATTCAAAATCCCATCACAAAAAGGAGACTCAAACTATGTAGAACAATGATTAGTCCTCTTAGACTTGAATTCAAATTCAGATACACTTGAATATGTGTTTAATTTGTATTTTACCTTGTAGTAGCCCCAAGTCTCTTGTCCAGATGGAGCTCTAAATGACAAGGGACGATCACTGCAGAAACCAACTCTAGCAGTCGATAAATAAAGAGTTCCAGCAACAGGACCTGTTGCGGTTGAAAGGTAACAAGCAAAGGTCTTCTTCAACCTCTCATTGGGATCTGCTGCAAATATCTGCCTGAAATGAGACTCAAAACCCCCCTCAGTCAAAGCCTTAGCTGTCAAATTCAGTTTTCCCCACGCAGCTCCCGAAACTGATGGTCCTGCATTCACTGCAATACATCCGACGGTTGAGAAAGATAGCTCATTTTTCTTATGATTCTGCTAATGCAGAGCAGTAGATCTAAAACACAACCATCATATGTGCACCCCAATTTTAATAATTTTTTAAACAATCAACTGAATCTACTGAAATGCATAAATCCCTCTTGACATATTAACCAAGGATCTATTTCGATACGAATCGTCAAGTTCCACCTTCAGATAATAATGATAATCAATAAGAAACACTAATATCTCATGCTCGCCCTGCTTTTGCACCAACTTCATATACTATCAACTGGAAGACAGAAATATATTAGTAGTAAAGATTTATGCTTTTCCTTAACATTAACGCTGAGCACCCCATATTTCATGTTCCTCGAATTTTACTAAATATTTTGCTTTAAATATTTATAACCATTCTATACAACAATCCTGAATCCCCACGTCCTCTACACAAATCAGTCTAAACTTTCTTAACATTGAAATCAAACATGCTTGTGTTTCAATACACCCTCACAAAAAGTATACATCGAAAAGCAGAATCTTGCACACCTATCTGACTAATTTTTAATCGAAACCTTACGATTCTCCTAACATCAACCTTTAGTTCAAACCGATGATATGTGATCCCTGTCGATTTTTATTTATTAATTTTTTCACTCAAAATGATCAAGAAATGAAATTATATGGTATGAACATAATTAAGCGATGGAATTAAATGGATCAAGAAAATCAATAAATCAAATTAACTAATCCCAGCAAGAACCAAACAAGAATAGTGTGCTTTAGTTCATGAACTTACAATTGTGCCAGATATTCCTAGCAGCAGTCTCGGCTCTCTGACTCCAGTTATTGAACATATGAGCAACAGATTCAAAAGGGCTTTCACTAGGCTTATCCACCGGTGAAAAAACAACATAAGGGTGGTTCTGATTGAACCTCTGTTGCTGATCTTCAGCACTCCAAGCGGCAGCCTTCTGATTATCGGGATGAGTAGTTGGTGCTGCCGGTTGACCCATTATGTGCGTGCCCCACTTGGCCGGGTCCTCGTCAACCGGAGGAGAACCTTCCGGCGCCGTCGTAGAAGGTGGCGGCGACGGCTGCTGTGGAGGGTGGTTGTTTCCGGTCCCGGGAGAACCTTCCGGCTCCGTCGTAGAAGGTGGCGGCGACGGCTGCTGTGGAGGGTGGTTGTTTCCGGTCCCGGCTGACTCACTCATTGTTTTAGTAGTAGAAGAATCGAAGAACAAAAAAAAGCAGAGGAACTTCAAAGATTCTGTTCTACAAGTGGACGGTTAAAAGGGGAGGGATTTATTCAAAATAGCTCAAAGATTTGGATGACTGGGATTTGGGCGGTTCGGGATTTGGATATATACATATAGAATTGAAGAATTTGGGTAAAATCGATGTCCATTTCATGCCTAGTGTTTCCTTCGGACGTAAGAACATGCTGGACGCTTTGTGATGATTCTACTATTCTGGTTCTAGAAAAGGGAGATTTGTAGCATTTGGATTACTCTATTCTATAACTGAAACGTTTGAAATCTAAACTCTATACTTTTATTTTTATTATTTTATTTTTATTAGAAGAGGTCATTTTAGTAATATTATTTTTATAATATAAAGTAGACTCTTTTAATAAAACGAAAAAAATATATAACGTAATATTTTAGAATTAAACTCAATACATGTATTATTAGACGGTCACGGAAGTTGAAATTCCTCTAAAACTTACTTTCATGAAAACGTCTATATTTGTTTTTGTTATATTTCTTCGATTTAAGCAATACTTTCCATTAACTCTAAATTAGTTTGTGTTCAAGTGAAAGACTCTCGTATATATTTATATTTTTGTATTCCATACTCTTACTAAAATAAATCATAATAACCAACGCGTTAATTAAAATTAACATATATTTAAAATGTAATGATACATATATAACTAGATAAAGTCGTGTTTGATTGAATTGAGAATATTGTATAAGTTTTTTTTTTTTCTAGTAACAAATGTTAGTTATTGCTCCGTAGTGAGATGTCGCTCATCTATTACTCCATATTATTACACCAACTCATCAATTTTAATCACAGTCATTCTAAGTTGTCAAATCATGTTTTCATATGGGTAAAGTTGAACAGTTTTAAAAGAAGGTTGATAACAGTTAAATCCAAATAAATTATTAATGATAGACATTGATAAGAATGTTAATGACAAAAATACACATTTGCCCTTTTAATAATTCACTATTAAATGGAAGCTTCTAATTTAGGTTGAAAACATGACTCAACCGTCAAATCTTATTTAATCTAGTGGCAATCACTATTACCGAAGTAGGCAAGAGTAGGTAAAGAAGCATTAGTTTCACATTGAGGTGTGAACAAAATAATAATAATAATAATAATAAAAACGAGTCAGTATTTCAGTGGTTGTAATGCATAGTGATGAGTGAGCCACCAAGATGTTAGTGATTTTATTACTATTTCGTTCTTTTCCTCCCACAGTCTCTAATTAAAAAAAATAAAAATCTTGAACTAATTACGCCACGCTTTGAACTCCAATGTTCGGTTCAGTTGATTAGTTCGAACTTCGATTCAAGTTTTGAGTTTGAACCCTGCAGATTCAGACTAGTGTCTTTTTTTTCCCCTAACAATATAGTAGAACAAAATTTTGTCCTAAGAAAAAAAATTCAATATTAATATTTAATATATTGGCCAAGATCAAATAATGATGAAAAAAAAATCACCAATTCAAAATATTTTATCTAATCTTGTTCAAATTAATAAAATGGCGTAGTTATATAAAACCAAACATAAAGTACCAAACTAAGATGAAGTGCTTTTGGTGCGCATAAATAGGAATAAATAGAGTGAGTAAATAGTCTATGAAATTATAATTTCTATGTTTGGTGTACATAAATACAAAACATGAATATGATCACATAATTAATGATATATCAATCTAAATTTCTTTAATATGTGACTCATCCAGGCACCGAATATAAAATATTTTTCTCCATTTTCATTCCCTCGCATCAAATGCACCTGAAAGGTCCAATTTTTTCCTTATCCAACCAATTACAAACAGTATATTATTAAGGCTTGATTACAATTTTCCCCATATGTTACTAAACTTTTACTATTACTCACTCTGCATTTCAAAAACTAACACTTAATACATTGTTTCTAAATTTTTATTTCACAAATACCCATTTTTATTTTGCATTGTTTCTTCCTAAACACAAGTACCTTTTTTTGGTTTAAAATTTTAAAATAAAATATTTTTAAAAAGCTAGAAAAAAAAAAAGGAAAATCAATGTTTGTATAAGGGTATTTTGATCATTTTAAAGTTTATTTTGTTGGACTTAAGACATAGTTTTAAAAATATGATTAGTAGTAAAAACTTTATAACACATGGGGCAAACTGTAATTAAGCCTACTATTAAGAACTAAACCGCAGTAAAATCTGACATTGTATTATATATATATATATATATATATATATATATATACATACGTACTCGTCATGCGAAGTTGCGGATAAAATAAAATAAAATTGTTGACACGTAACTATACTCCGCTGTTGACACCTATCTATTTGCATTTGCATGCACACAGCACACTTGTCTCGCAGATGCATCTGTCTACGGTTGAATTTTCTTTTTCATTTAAAGTAATTATTTATACCAGAGGAATATATATGCAAGAGAAAAATTAATTATTGATTAATTTCTGTGTATAATTCATCAGTTTCATCTGTCCATGAGCTACGCACAGCACATTCATCACGGACAAGGTAAGTCCTTTTATTATATCAATTAAGCTCTTAAGATTTTTAAGTAATTTCTTCAATTAATTTGTAAATCTGGAAAAAGAAAAAGAAAGGGAGTTAATAATTAATGCATTTTCGGTTTTTAATTTCAATTTCAAGGAGTTTGATAATTTATGTTTTCAAATTCAGGGTATGCTGCGTCGCCCCCTGACGGTGGCTACCCGTCTGCGGTGCCACCACTGCCGGGGTTCTTCCGTGACGGCCCTGGTCCGCCACCGCCACCACCGGTAGGTGGATTCTTCAGGGATGGCCTCGCTCCACCTCCACCGGCACCGCCTTATAGTTCCGGCTATCAAGGCTATTTCGATGATGGTTACCCTCCACCGCCGCCGGAACATATCCGCCATAATTATAATCAGCCATGGGGAGGGGGTTACCGCGATGATAACATGTGTTCTTCCCTTATTAATACCTGGTAATATTGATATAGCTTCCCTTAATTTATTCCTAATAATAATTAATTTTCTTTATTAATTATTATTATTATTTGTTAATTTTTATACAGCTTGGCAACACTTTGCTGTTGCTGCCTGCTGGATCGATGCTTCTGGTGCTGTTACTGATCAAATCCAATGGGATTTAATTAGAAATATCAGGAAATGAAAAGTGAAGAGAAGAAAATTTGATAATATTAATTGTAGCACTTGGAAGAAATACCGTGCTTTTATTTTAGTTGTATTTTGTGTTGTAAGGACGACATATATGTGTATTGCGCTGCAAACTCTTGTTAGTTAAAAGTCAGTGAAGTTTCTTTTTTATTTCTATTTATTTATTTGTTTTTGGAAATGAAATATGGAGCTTTATTTAAAGTTTATAAAATCGCTGTACGATCCGATGATCTAATTAGTTCACAAAATTGATCTCAAATCGCATAATTAGGCTTGAACATTGATCAGTACCAATGTTAAAGGTATTGTTCATGAGTATTAGTTTCAAGTTTAATTTAGAGTACCAATAAGTATTGTTCTCGAGAACTTTGTTCAAGTATTATCTTACCGATTAAAAATAAATTGATATAAAAAGCTTTATACTTGTGAAGAGTTCAAGTATAAAGAAAAAAAATTGATACTTGTGTACTATCCTCGATGTACTGTTTGTGAGTATCAGTAATATATTTTTTTTTTTGTCAATTATCATGATAAAAAAAAATTAAGTCTTTGTAAGAGTATAGTGTTAGGTAATACTTAGAAATTAGAAGTCTCACGATAAAAACAAGTGATTTGGCTATGTGGAAAGCGCGTAATAGGAGGTTTTTTGAAATTTTTTTTTTCCTTGCCCGTCTTTTTGTCAAATGTGCAGCTGCAAAAAGAAGAAAAAAAATTGACTCCAATTTTCTTGTTGCAGCCGCAAAAAGAAAGAAATGTGTAAGGTTTATTTATTTATTTATTATTTTTTTAATGTATTTTACAATGGGGCGTCAATTTTTATTTTTATTTTTTTTATGAAGTCATCTGTAGGTTTTTTTCTTTCAAATACCTCAAATAATATATATATATATATATATATTCATATTCATATTCATAATCATAATGGGGTGGTCCAATAGGCTCACTACCCCAATATAATATATAATTATCTAAGGTGGAGAGGAGAGTTCGGGGTGGTCCAAGGCCCCCCTACCCCGCCTTCCCTCGCCGCTCTTGACTATGGACGCCAAGCCACTGGAAGGACCGGCAACAATCGAAGGAGTATGGCAGGATACGGGGTCTGCTACCCAAGTTGCAGAATTCGCATTGCATGGAAGCTAAGCTGGTCTCTTGGGTTTTGCTGTGACACTCATTCAAACTAAATGTTGATGGGTCGGCGTTGGGGAATTCGGGACATTTGAGAGGGGGTTTTGTGGTGCGAGATGTCAATGGATTAGTTGTGGTGGCTGGCTCGTTGTATCTGGGATTTGGGACAAACTTCCAGGCAGAGGCAAGGTCCTCGCTGCTTGGTCTGCATGAATGTTGAAATTTGGGACTCACATGGGTTGAGGTGGAGTTGAACTCTTTAGCTTCGGTTAATATGGTTCGTAGGATCTTTAAGGTCCCATGGACATGTACTATACTAGTCAGGCAGATTCAGCAACTTATGCAAGGGCGGGCAGGCTGAATTTTTGTGGGGGTAAAAATCATTCACACATCTCCAGATTTTAAAAAGTAACAACCATACCTCTTGAGGTTTCAAAAAGTGTTATTGAGGCCATTTTTCTAATATTTATGTTAAGTTTTTCATAAAAAATATGTAATTTTACATTATTGCCCTTCTTTTCAAAGTAAAATATAATTAAATTTTATATTATCATCTTGTCTAAAGAAAGAATATTCATAAGTGTATAATTAAATATTTAATTTAATTTAACACTTGGTGTATATTGATCATTTAAAATTTTCTTATCCAACTTTATCAAAAGATAATTATTTTTATTTTTAACCCTTTAAAAAAAAAAGAAAGAAATCTTCACTTTTCTTATTAAAATTTGATATGTGAGAAAAAAAATTACAAAATGATATATATGTCTATATTATTAGCTAATTAAAAAAATTTGAACTATAGTTCTAAAAATAAATATAAAAAAAGTTTGAACTATCTCTAAAAAATATTAAAGAAAACAAATAAAAAAACCTAAATAATGTAATATATATGTGTGTATATATATGTATATTAGAATGAAAAAAAAAATAGAGAAATAATTACACCATCCTAAATGAGTCTAAGAAAATTAGATAAAAAAGATCGAGAATGACTTTTAATCATTTCGAATGTCTTTACTGAAATTGATTACAAGAACATTCAATTTTATTTATATATTAATATGACAATTTTACCCTTTAAATTGAAGGAAAGTTAATGAAAAATTTATAAAAAGGAGGGTGGTTGATACTTATCAATATTTGAGGAGGTGTGATTGTCACATTTTAAAACCTGGAGGGGTGTGAATGATTTTGACCCTTTTTTTGTGAGGCAAACACAATGCCGGATGCTTTGGCTCGCAAGGCTAGTGCTTCACAAGAGTCTTTGGTCTCAGGGGCTTTGGTTTATCTTGTCAGATCAAGGAATAGATAGCTTTAGATAGGCGATTATTTCTGAACATTAAGGGCCTGTTCTTTACGCCGGTCTAAGAATCGGGTTTGAGTTTTTAGGTAGAGACCAAATGGGTTGAGACCCAGAACAAAGAAACGTCGTTCTCAGACCCGGGTCCAGAACACAAATTCCACCACCACCCGGTCCGCCCCGCCGCCGCGTAACCGCCGCCGCCGCGTCGCCGCCACCGCCGGCGGCCCAAAACCTAAATCCCCAAAATCAAATTCTTCTTCTTCTTCTTCTTCTTCTTTTTTCTTCTTCTTTTTTCTGTTTCAATCAAATGGGTTTGAGCTTGAAGTCCATATTTTTCCCAAATTTGGGATTTGGAGATTCAAATTTAAAATTAAAATTCGATTTTTGGGTTTGTGAGTAATTGGGTTTGTGAAGGGAGAGGAAGAAGTGCGCAGAAGAAGAAGAGGAAGAAGAGGAGCAGGAAGAAGAAGAAGAAGAAGAGGAGGAGGAAGGGCCGGCGGCGCGAAGAAGAAGACCGCCGGCGGGAAGAAGTGGAAGAAGAAGAAGAAGAAGAAGAAGAAGAAGAGGAGGAGGAGGAGGAGGAGGAGGAGGAGGAAGGGAAGAAGTGCGAAGAAGAGGAAGACAACACCGGGAACTGGAAGAAGAAGAAGAAGAAGAAGAAGAAGAAGAAGAAGAAGAAGAAGAAGAAGAAGAAGATGATGAGAGAAGGAGAAGAAGAAGAAGAAAAAGCCTGGAACCAAGAAGAAGAACTGGGTGGCAGTGGCGGGAGGAGGAGTGCGGCGGCGGGAGGGCGGCGGCGGAAGTGGGAATTGGGGTTGTGAACTGGGTTTGATTTTTGGGTAAAGAACATGGGGTTTGATTCGATTTTTGGGTTGAGACCCAAAAAAGGGCCAGACCCGGGTCTGAGAACCGGGTAAAGAACAGGTCAAGGCTAGTTAAAACATTATGCTCTAGTTAAAATTTTTGCATTGCAAAGTGGTAAGGCCTTTATGTTTCCCTCGTCTCTTTGTAGCCATTTTTACTAGTAATTTTTAATAAAGGGTTGCTATGGCTTCTAACCACTTAATTTGTTGTTTTAAATTTTTTTTTTTTTTTGTTATTTTGAAGTTTTGAGAGTTTTAATTTATTTATTTAATTTTGGCTTGGCATGTAAACTTTATTAATAAATGTAACAGGGACAATATATTTTGTAAAATTGCAATATGGATGATACAATCTTATAAACCAAATTCACAAAATCGATCCTAAAATGCTAAGGGTTAAACTTTACACTTAAGCTGCTCTATAATTACACAACATCGTGTAGAACTATTTGAATAATCTGATTCCACGACTCTATTCAACTCCAAAAATTTCAATTGTGATGCACTAGCTAACTGTCATGCCCTTGGGAAATAAATAAAATTATGAGGAAAGAATCGTAATAAGAGGGAGATAGGGAAGGTAGAAGAATTCACTAGTACAGAAATGATCAAAGAAGGCGCCCCTTTGGAGGCGGGTGTACAAAAACCCGCCTCCAAAGGGGCCGAAAAAGTCTTTGGAGGCGGGTGCAATATCCACCCGCCTCCAATAAATTATTAGAGGCGGGTGGATATTGGAGGCGGGTGCAACATGCACCCGCATCCAATAAATTATTGGATGCGGGTGCGAGGCGGGTGCAACATGCACCCGCATCCAATAAATTATTGGATGCGGGTGCATGTTGCACCCGCCTCCAAATCTCTTTGGAGGCGGGTGCAATATCCACCCGCCTCCAAATCTTTTCGGATAGCTCAATGGAGGCGGGTGAAGCCAAAACCCGCCTCCAAAGTGTTTTGCAAATTTTCCAATTTCATTATATGAAAAGGAGGCGGGTACATTTTTGCAAAATTTTTAATAGTAGTTCAAAAAATTTTTTTTTATGGATTGTTGAAAATAATTTTAATAATTTTTCGGGATTCTAGAGAGGTGAAAAATTAGTAAGTAATAAAAATTACAATTTTTAGAAGGAAATATAGAAATATATATTTTCTATTTTAATATGAAATACATAAATATATGTAGCCTAATGGTAAATTTAATATGCAAGAGTCAAGTGAATCTGAAGGCACGAGTTCGATTCCTATCAAAGCCATAAAGTGCAAAAAAAGAAATAAAATTTTTTTTTCGGAGGATTACTGGAGGCGGGTCCAGTAATCTTTATTGGAGGCGGGTGCAGTTTTGCACCCGCCTCCAATAACCCCCTAAGGGGTGGCGGGTGCGGGCCCCTCCAAAAGGAGGCGCCCGCAGCGGAGGCGGGTGCTGCACGCCTCCAATGCCCCTTAGGACCCGCCTCCTAAGGGGCATTTTGTGGTAGTGATTAGAAATGGAAGAAAATATAGAGATAGGGAGAAGAGAAGAATTGGGGGAACAAACTCATATTTTCATTCATCAAAAACATGTCTATGTTGTCCTCATACTAGCAATACTTATACAATTTATTAAAAGTGAACTGCCTAAAATGTCACTATACTTTTCAACTATGTTCGATTTGGTAACTAAACTTTTTTTTCCCCATAAATATCACCTTACTTATTAAAACGGGCCGAAAATGTCACTTTCGCATTTTTTCCGTTAATTCTGACGGAAATAGTTTCACGTGATATCCGCATGCCACTTCTAAAGGGTATTTTTGTCAATTTACTATTTAACATTTTCTTTATTATTGTTATTTTTTCTTCTTCCCCAACTTTACTGTTTATCTCCTTCCCCAAAATTCCTCCACCTTCCTCCTCCCCTCCCCCCGTCCCTTCAACTTTATCATCCTTCTTTCAACTTATCATCCTTCCAGTGAAAGAAATAGAATCCAAAAATAAGATTTATTTATACCCAACCCAAAATATACTCTCTTCCTCACATCACTCTCAATTCACATGTATTTCAGTTCCTTTAAATTCTTTCTTCTCTGCAGTTTTTTCCTCCCTTTTTCCATTTGCGCATCTCATCAAACCCAACCACGAGAAGAGCAAAAAAGGGCCAAGTTATCAGTTTCCATTTTTGTGGGTTTTCACAGAGAAAAATTTGCAGAATCAATGGATTTTCAGTCGCCGTTTTATTTTGGTGATTTAGTTCTGTGGATTTTCTTTCTTTTCTGTAGAGATAATAGAAAGAAAGAATATTAAGAAGTTCTTGCTGCAAATGCTTTCAATTGGTGGTTGCTGGGTGTTTATGTGAATTGCAAAAGATGAGTTGGGTTGTTTTTAACTGCTGGATTGTTTACATCCAAGTGAAGAGTTTCCATTGCGTTTGTTTATTATTCTTGTTGTTGGTTCACCGTGGTTGTGGGATGAAGATGGAAGAGGAAAGGTGTTGATAAGAGGAGAGGTGGAGGTGTTGTGGACCTTGTGGTGCTGAAGAGGAAATGTGCTGGAGATGGCAAAAGAGAAAATGAGGGAGGAAGGAGGAGAGAGGAGACGGATAAATAATAAGGAATTGACAAAAATACCTTTAAAAGTGGCATGTGGATGTCACGTGAAGCTATTTCCGTCAGAATTAATGGGAAAAATGCGAAAGTGACATTTTTGCCCCGTTTTAATAAGTAAGGTGACATTTATGAGAAATAAAAAAAATTTAATTACCAAAAATAAAAAATGAAAAAGTATAGTAACATTTTAAACAGTTCACTCATTTATTAATAATAAACTCCTAATTAAAATGACAACGTTTAAGAACTAAATCCTGACACTAACATTGCTTTTAGATTAGGAAAGAATTACAGGGCCAAAAGTTGGTTGTGAGTGGGCTTAGATTAGAAAAGAAAGTGCCAAAAGTTGGTTGTGGTTGGGCCTTTGTTTTCTGCTTTTGCCACAAGTAGGCCTATAGTTTTTATTTTTATTTTTACTTTTGTTGGGAATATAATTATCGTTCCATAAATCAAAGTTTAAACACATTATCCCTCTCTTCCTCTTTCTCTCTCTTTCTCGCGCATAAGAGGTGCATTTTTCCTTATGGGATCTCACAACTCAAACTAGATAGCGTTTTAGACAACTGGCACATAATGTTTTTTAATGGCTAATTCTGAATATAGTCAGATATTTACAATATTACTTTTAACTAATTAAGGCATTGGTTATTGCCAAACTTTAATTAGCTCTTGCATTGGCATGCAAGATGAGCATATGCTACTATCGAAGGACCTTTCGAAAACTTAAAAAGGCTTTTTGCAGTGCCAAAAAAAGAAGATGAAAAGAAATATGGTTTCGGGTGTCTAGAGAGTTTTTTATTATTATTATTTTTTATTTTTAAAAGAAACTTTATATATCAATTTTGTTAATAAATGTAACATTGAAAACATGGTTTGTAAAATCGCAATACAAATGTTAGCATCTCTCTATTCAACATTCCAAATTCACAAAATAGATCCTAAAATGCTTATTATTAATTGGACTTTGCACTTGAGTCACTCTAAAATTGCACAGAATCGTGTCGAATCATTCGAATAATCTGATTCCACGAATAATCTGTTTCTCTACTTAGGAAGTGGGGCACAGGACCTTAGTGGCAATAAAAGCACAAAAAAGATATAGTCCTTCGACCAGAAGTTTGACAAGTCTAATAAAGTATTGTAAGTCAGTTGTCTGAAAGACTATCTAGTTTGACTTCTGAGATTCCATAAGGAAAAAATGCTCTACAATAGAATATCAGACATCGATTAAATTCGTGGAATCAGACTATTCGAAGGATTTAACACGATCCTGTTCGATTTTATAGCGACTTAAGTGCAAAGTTCTATTAATCCTAAGCATTTTGGGATGTATTTTGTGAATTTGGATTGTTGAATCAATAGTCATTCATTATTTGTCACCATTCATTATTTACTTGCCCAAGTTATTATTCATTACAATCACTTTAATTTTACTTGCCCAAGTTATTATTCATCACAATCACTTCACTTTTATTGTTACTTTATACGAAAATATCGATCACACTGTTTCCCGAGGATTCTGTACGCACTCAACACTATTCTATTCAAAAGAGTAGTTTGAGAGAGATTCTTGTAGTGCGCCTCGCAACGGGTGTATTAGTTATGTTCGTAGTTTCGCTCCCGGGGTGGCCCGGTGGGCCAAGGTCTCGGGAGAATCGAATGGACAAGGATCACTCTTAGTCAGAGGAACGGTGTCTCTTATACCATGTTAAGAAACAGGTTTTGGGGAATTTTTTTTTCCTTATTTCTGTACTCCATTTCCTGTACCTTTTATACACAATTATCCTACTCACACTACAATACTAATTCTATATTTATTGTAACCCTTACAATTAGGGATTGGGTTCCACAAATCTCTTCCTCTAAATCTTTCATTTTCTCCAACAATCTATTCTTTCGTTACGACATATAATTATTGTTGATAATCACATTCACAGAACATGTAAACATCTATCATTTTCATAAACACCACATAACGCAACAAATTGAGCACCATAATCATATTGTCCAGCCATTCCAGCAAAGGAGGAAAATGTGCACCTCACTTCTAACATAGTTTGTAGAATCGTAATTCGGACATAAGATCAAAGAACCCAACAATCCAAGTGATGAGCACGGAGATGCTTCACGTTGCATAATCTTAAAATCAGCTAAGTCAGAAATTAGCTTGATTCCCTTAATTTAAATCACCTTCTCAAACTCACAAATGAACTCAGGACTTAATGATTTAATTGAAAACACCCTTCAATCTAAGTTGAACACCTAAATTGGATTGATATATTCAAAAAATTCCTTCTTAAAGTAAAGCTACCCTTAGCTAAATCTAAAAGAAGATAATTCACTAATGAACAATTACAAGTTTCCACGGAACAATGTATCAAACCCTACGATTTAATTAGCTCACAGCTAACACACAAAATTAACCCTTCATTTCTAGAAAAAAAATATCATCTATATTAATCATCATCTATCTATTAAGGTTGTGGAGCACCCCTATTTATAAGGATAGGGTTGTGCGCCTTTTACAAATAGAAACAGGAAAAAAAAAAAGTCGAATCCAACTAGAGTTGGTATTCCTTACAAAGCCAAATCCAAAAGAAGCATGGATTTGGGTTGGTTAATTATTGGCTGCCACTAGGAATAGGGAGCACGAAATTAACCTTAAAAATAAATAAAGTAACCACTTAAAACTATCGCAAAAAGGATTTCAAGAAGTGAAACCTTCGTGAAAACTACGAATGGAGCTAGTCAAGTTGTTAAAAACTTGTAGCAACTTTAACTAATCCAAAACAAACTAAGAAAAGAATTAGAAAATATGAACAAATCCTAATTCAATTCAAGAATTTCAAAACCTAACCCTAACAGTACAAGTATTCGGTTATTGGCGTTATGTGAGCTGGCCGAACTGATGAAGCCAAGGGTGCTGATGGATTCAGCCCGGAATTGCGTAGCATGATTTTGTAGACGTCATAGGAAAACTTCACCAAATAGTTCGGAATGTTTTGAATGCATTGAGAAGCATTCTGAACCTTTCGGAAATGATAAAAATCAAGAAAATCAAGATTTCTTCACCTTTCTTCAAGATCCATAAAAAGTAAATGGTTTGATAAATCGGGAAGTATAAGGCTTCAAGATTTACTAAGAAAAGTCTCAAAAATTCAAAAACCTTGTTCAATCCTTTTCAAGAATTTCAAGAAACAACCTTAATTCCAGGAACCCATTTGTAAACGCCTTTTGGCTTCCTCTTTTCAGGTTCTTTTTGTTGAAATGAATCTTCTTCCTTTTTCTGTGTCCATCCTTTCTGAAAGACTCATTTCCCTTTGTTTTGATCAAAGTTCTTTCCATTTGACTTATAACTCATATAGTGACTTTGGCCCTTCTCAACCACTTGTCGGTTTCTTCTCTTCACGGACTTTGGAAATTGACTTTGGAATTCTGCATCAATCCCTTTTTCTTTGAAAGGATTCATCCTTGAATTCGTTATTTGTTTTGACCTAAGAGATTGACTTTTATTTCCTTCATCATTCCGTTTCCATTCGAAAAGATTCGTCCTAGAATCTGAATGTGGATTAGAGTGAGTCTTGTGGTTTTTCCTATGGCGTTTCTTGTTCTTCGGCTTCGTTGGGGTCTTCATGATATCTTGTAAAACAATTGCAACAAGCAGTTTGCCAGTATCTATTGGTAGATCACTAGTATCAACTTTCGTCTTTAGACTCCACTTTCTCCTTCCCCTTTGTACAAACACTACTACAAAAAGAGCTTTTAATGGCGGTTTTTAAGGGCTTTTAACGGCGGTTCTTGGCCTTTTTGAACCGCCATCTATCTGGCAGCCGTAGTAAGTTAGCGGACTTTCTACGGCGGTTAGAACCGCCGTAGAAAGTGACCACTTTCTACGGCTGTTTGGTTCTGAACCGCCGTAGAAAGTCTACACTTTCTACGGCTGTTTGGTTCTGAACCGCTGTAGAAAGTCTACACTTTCTACGGCTGTTTGGTTCTAAACCGCCGTAGAAAGTGGCCACTTTTTCAGACCCAAACCGCGATAAAAAAGAGAAAATTAATCTGATTTAAAGCAAAACCTGTTGCTAAAAGTTTAAATTTAATACAAATATCACCAAGATACAAATTGAAATCGCTATTATATTACAGGGGCATATCCAAAAATATTTGTACAACTATAATATGAACAAGTTTCATTAGTATCCATCAACTACGGCTAATGCTCCACAATTTGTAGGCCCTCTACCTCTTTTAGCTCTACTATAAGACCCATCTCCATTGCTCTTTCCCTCATCACTATGGTCCTCGTTGCGTTTTCTTTTTCGGGCCATTAGCTTACCTTAAACTTCATGTACATACAAAGAGAATTCAATATAACATATTTGCAATTAAAGAAAAGCTTTAATTTCAAAAACAAGAATGCTTGTAATGTTTAAATATAAAAGGCAATGAACACATTTATGAAAAAAAATCCCCCTCATCAGGAGAATGCCTCACAAAGCATATTTCACGCTTTTTAAACAAATATAAGGGAAAGCAAAGAGAAGATAGTGAAATTTGCAATACACAAGTTCCATTATCCAAATTAAACCAAAGGAGGCCCAAAAAAGTGGACTTATAAAGGGTACCATTGATAAAGTACTTCACATTTCACAACCAACAACTAATGAGAACAATCATTAATTTCTAATAAAGGAAAAAGCCAAAATTTAGTGAGGAAGGTAAAAGCTTCAAGGAGGAGTACTTCACTCCTAAAAAATACTCTCCTTCCCTAAAGCAAGAGAAATACTTTGTGATTTCGCAATAAAGAAGCTTTACATTGATGCAAAGATAGCCTCACTTTCAATGTATTAGTTGCATTCATGACATTAAACCAAGGGAGGAACACACCTTCAACTCAACCACAAAGCATTACCCTCCTTTCCACTAAAGAAGAAACACTAAATCGCAAAAGGTAAAACATTTAAGGAGAAGTGATATTTCAAACTCTACATTTATGAAAAAAAAATCCCCCTCATCAAGGAGAACGACTCACAAAGCATATTTCACGCTTTTCAAACAAAGATAAGGGAAAGCGAAGAGGAGATAGTGATATTTGCAATACACAAGTCCCATTATCCAAATTAAACCAAAGGAGGCCCAAAAAAGTGGACTTATAAAGGGTACCATTGATAAAGTACTTCACATTTCACAACCAACAACTAATGAGAACAATCATTAATTTCTACGAAAGGAAAAAACCAAAATTTAGTGAGGAAGGTAAAAGCTCCAAGGAGGAGTACTTCACTCCTAAAAAATACTCTCCTTCCCTAAAGGTACTTAGTGCTTGTGCAATAAAAAATGCTTCACATTCATGCAAAGATATCTTTACTTTCAACATATAAGGGGCTTTCAAGACATTGAAACAAGGGATCCCCAAAGAAAGAACCCTATAAAGATTAAATTCCACATAGTGGAATCAACAACAAAGCATTTTCCTCATTATCACTAAAGGAGGAACACTAAATCAACTAAGAACCGAAATCAAACACCAATGTTCTAAAATTAATCAAGCAAAACCGAAATCAACATTTGTGTTTCTCATATTAATGAAGGAAACCCGAATTGAAGAAGGGTACTTAATTGAAATCCCAATCAAAAATCTAGGTTCTCAACTTATGTAGGACAAAACACGAAATTCAACAACCAAACCAATGCAACCAACAATCAATAAATCCCAAAGCCTTCCAATCATTCGTCACTAGCATTAAAACCGAAATGAAGATTATATTGTGCACAAAAACCCTAGTGCAATGGGAAGCAATTACAAAATGTAAGGTAACATTGCAAAAGTTTTAAAATGCAAGCATAGAAGGTGGATAAACCTTTTGTGTGCACTCCTACAACCAAGCCCGAACTATTGGAAGGGGGAAATGGAGAAATGTTGGCCGGGGTAGTGAAGCCACACACACCGATCGGCTGCGATGGTCCACGGTGTACGATCGGCCCTTGCTGCAGCCGACGGGAAGAGCGGGAACTTGGCCGAGCTCGCCGGGTTGCGCCGGCGACGGGATAGAAAGCGAAGAACCCGAACCGCCGCGAGAGAAGGGAGAGGGAAACAAGGGAGAAGCAGGGGAGAAGAAGGGGAAAAGAATGATGGAAAGGAAAGGAATTAAGTCTAAGTTCAAATTTTTTGAACTTAGACCGACTGGGTGGTTCAACGGCGGTTCAACCGCGAACCGCCGTTGAACCAACATTCAACGGCGGTTCAACCTTGAACTGCCGTTGAAAGGTTACTTTCAACGGCGGTTCAACCATGAACCGCAGTAGAAAGTTGTTTCAACGGCGGTTCGCGGTTGAACCGCCGTTGAATGGTCTCGGTTTTCTTGATCAGGCTTAGAATAGGGGAAAAAATTGGAGCCAATTCTCGCGCGGGCATATTTTAATATTAAATTTTTTTTTTCCATTTTCAAAAACTAACCCCACAATTTTGTAAATATAATATTACATACCCAATTTACATTATACTTATTAATTATGTACATAAGCTCGACTTTTATGAACCATTTCATAATTAAATTTCAAATTTTCCATTGAACCATTTGCATTTAAATTTCCCGTGCTATTACACAATAATTATAGGTGAAAGATAAAAATTAATAAATTTCGTAAATTTACATGTAAGCGTCGATAAAGTAATAAGCTTCATTATCTTCCCTAAAATTTCTACTTTTTCGACTTGGGCGAACGTGATAAAATAATCAAATCCATAAATGCATTAGGTACGTAGTAATATAAAAATTAATGGTTAAGTGGCCAAAAAAAAAATTAAATACTTACTGGATTTCATTACCTTACATATATATATATATATATATATATATATATAAACATCTTCCTCTTTTCTCCTTTCCCCTCTTGTACATCATCCAACTCTCTCCTCTCTGCTCTCTCTTGTAAATTTCCACTACATATATAAAATGTTTTCATTTTTGAAGAATTGAAGACTTGAAGACAACTTTATAAGTAAGTATTATATATATATCTATTTGCAATTACGATAATATTAATCAAATATGTATAGTGAAAAACATTAAATTTAGTATATATGCTGCAAAATATAATGTATTTTATTTACTTGCACCGGTTGATCATGATTAAATTGCATATACAATATTACAGGGGAATGTTGGGAGAAGCAGGGGAAATGTGGGGAAATTAGATATTATACCAAAATCATAAACCCTAAAACCTAAACCTTAAACCCTAAACCCTAGGCCAACAAATTTGAATTTAGACCGTCGCTTTATTCTACGGCGGTTCAAAAATAAACCGCCGTAGAAAATACTTTCTACGGCGGTTCAAAATTGAACCGCTATAGAAAGCAACCTTTCTACGGCGGGTTCAAAATGAACCGCCGTTGAAAGTTTTTTCTACGGCGGTTCTCTGTTGAACCGCCGTAGAAAAGTAGTTTCACTTGGAGCCAATTCCCGCGTACGCATAAATTTTCTATTTTTATATCATTTTCTGAACCCTAAACCCTAAACCCTAAACCCTACTCCCTATTAAGTTTGTTTTTCCCATTTTCATAAATTAACCCCAAAACTTTGTGAATATAATATTACATACCCAATTTACATTGTATTTATTAATTACAGAAGCTCGCTTTTTATGAAACATTAATAAGTACATTTCAAATTTTCCCGTGCACCAATATTCCACCGAAAAAATTTCATGTACTATTACACAATAATTTTAGGTATAAGTTAAAATTAGTAAATTTCGTAAAATTACATGTAAGCTGTGATAAAGTAATAAGCTTCATTATCAGACCTAAATTTTCCGCATTCTCGACTTGGGCGAACGGAAGAAAACAGTTTCAAATCGATAAATGCATTACGTACGTAGTATAAGAAAAATTAATGCTGAAGGGCCCAATTAAAAAAAAAAAGAAATACTTACTGGATTTCATGACCTTATATATATATATATATATATATATATATATTTGGACTTACGGACGATAACAGTAATCAATTATGTATAGTGAAATACATTAAATTGAGTGTTAATCAAAATATAATGTAGTTTATTTACTTGCATCGGTTGATCGTTAGGAAATTGTATATCCAATATTACAGGGGAATGCAGGGGAGAAGCAGGGGAAATGTTTAGGGACTATGCTTCATAAAATGAAATAAAAATAGAAATTTATGCTCGTGCGGGAATTGGCTGCAATTTCCACTTTTCTACGGCGGTTCATAAACAAACCGCCGTAGAAAGATGACTTTCTACAACGGTTCATAGTTGAACCGTCGTAGAAAGTTATCTTTCTATGGCGGTTCTTCATTGAACCGCCGTAGAAAGTATTTTCTACAGCGGTTCTTCATTGAACCGCCGTCTTCATTGAACCGCCGTAGAAAAGTGGGAACAAATTCAGCCAATTAATTAATTCCCGCGCGCGCATAAATTTCTATTTTTATTTCATTTTATGAAGCATAGACCCTAAACATTTCTAGTTTTTCATGTTCATAAATTAACCCCAAAACTTTGTACATATAATATTACATACCCAATTTACATTATATTTATTAATTATGTTATCAAGACTTGTATGAAAAATGCTTTACTAAATATATTTCCAATTTTCCCATGCAACATTCCACCGAACCATTTCAGGTACTATTACACAATAATTTTAGGTAAACGCGCAAAATTCAGTTTATTTGTTCTTAAATAATTATCTCTATTTTAATAATTAAAGGCAAGCAATAATTACAATTATGTTAAGGTAAAAAAAAATAGGTTGCCGCCGGTATGGAGCGCCCCTCAATATAAAATATATTGAATAATCTTTATAAAATAATAAAGCATTAGTAATCGATAAACGAAAGGACCTTCTACGGCGGTTAATTGTTAAACCGCCGTAGAAAATGGGCTTTCTACGGCGGTTGGGACAAACCGCCGTAGAAAGTGGGCTTTCTACGGCTGTTGGAAGGTAACCGCCGTAGAAAGTGTGCTTTCTACGGCGGTTGGAAGGTAACCGCGGTAGAAAGTGTGCTTTCTACGGCGGTTGGAAGGTAACCGCCGTAGAAAGTATGGACTTTCTACGGCGGTTTGATTTAAACCGCCGTAGAAAGATTTGATTTAAACCACCGTAGAAAGTCCCTTTCTACGGCGGTTTATTTTAAAACCGCCGTAGAAAGTCCGTATTTCTTTTATAACGGCGGTTTTCTATTTTTCGCCGTTAATCCGCAGCCGTTAAAGCTCTGTTTTGTAGTAGTGAAAGACTATCTTCTATACTAGGAGGTTTATCAGATTTTGCCTTGGCACAAGTATTTATCCCCTTTTTTTTGGTTCTCGTGGAGCTTCCGCAGAGCTTGAAGGATTTTCTCAACTGCCTCTGACCTTGGCTGCGGATACTGAACTGGGGATTTTGGAATAGCAACATTCTTGTCTTTAACCCCACTATCCCCCTTCTGTGGTAATGGTGGTCTTGGAATAACAAAAACCTTGTCTTTAATCCGACCATCCTCTTTCTTGTGTACCTATGGCTTCGGACATTGGGAAGTAATATTTCGTTTTTCTTTGCAGTTAAAGCACTTTGTGGTACCTCACCTTCTTTTTACACTTCCCAGGCCACCATATTTGATTCCTTGGCCTCGAGCCTTCTTGTCTGCATACTTACCATATTTGTTGGCTAGACGTACCTCTGCTTCTAAACTTCCAATGCGCCCCATTAACTTTTGTACTGGGGCATAGATAGCGGTCAGTGTTTCGTTGGTTCCCATTGTTGTCATGTGTGAAATGGGTTCCTCAAATTAAGGTTGTTTCTTGAAATTCTTGAAAATGATTGAACAAGGTTCTTGAATTTCTTGAGACTTTTCTTGGTAAATCTTGAAGCCTTATACTTCACGATTTATCAAACCATTTAGTTTTTACGAATTTTGAAGAAAGGTGAAGAAATCTGGATTTTCTTAATTTTTAGCATTTCTGAAAGGTTCAGAAAGCTTTTCAATGCATCCAGAACATTCCGAACTAATTGGTGAAGTTTTCCTACTACGTCTACAAAATCATACTTTGTCATTCTGGGCTGAATCCATCAGCACCCTAGCTTCATCAGTTCAGCCAGTTCACATAAGGCCCATAGCCGAATTCTTAAACTGTTAGGGTTAGGATTTGAGGTTCGTGAATTGAATTAGGATTTGTACATGCTTCCTAATTCTTTTCCTAATTTGTTTTGGATTAGTTAAAGTGTTACAAGTTTGTTACAACTTGACTAGCTCTATTAGTAGTTTCCAAAAATGTGTCACTTATTGAAATCATTTTTATGATAGTTTTAAGTAGTTGCTTTATTTATTTTTAAGGTTAATTTTGTGCTCCCTATTCCTAGTGCCAGCCAATAATTAACCAATCCAAATCCATGCTTCTTTTGGATTTGGCTTTGTAAGGAATACCAACTCTAGTTAGATTCCACTTTTTTTAATTCCTATTTCTATTTGTAAAAGGCGCACAACCCTATCCTTATAAATAGGGGTGCTCCACAACCTTAATATATAGATAGATGATGATTAATATAGATGATATTTTTATCTGAAAATTAAGGGTTAATTTCGTGTGTTAGCTGTGAGCTAATTAAACCGTCGGGTTTGATACATTGTTATGTGGGAACTTGTAATTGTTCATTAGTGAATTATCTTCTTTTAGATTTAGCTAAGAGTAGCTTTACTTTAACAGGGATTTTTTTGAAAATATCAATCCAAGTTAGATGTTCAACTTAGATTGAAGGGTGTTTTCAATTAAATCACTAAGTCTTGAGTTCATTAGTGAGTTCAAGAAGGTGATTTAAATTAAGGGCATCAAGTTAATTTCCAACTTAGCTGATTTTGGGATTTCGCAACATGAAGCATCGCCGTGCTCACATCACTAAGTTAAAAGAAAAAAATGAAACAGTTATGACGAAACTTAGCACTAGTGTCGCACTAGAATCGCAGAGGATCGTATATAATTGTTGGGATTTTCCGATTTCATTACTATATTCGATTCTAAAATTTCATGTCTGAAGTCTAGAACAGTATTGTCCAATAGAAAAGAAGTTCAAAAAGTTAATTGCAGTACGGACTTTCTTTTTTCTTTTCCTTTTTAGACAAGTGGGCGCGTATGGTATTTTATTTGACTAATAACTACATCGCATGAACCAAACGTAAAGCACAATGTTTCTCTTTATATTTTCTAAATTTTAATTTCTGTTTTGATAGATCAGATATCTTAGTTTATTTTAAATAGCTAACAACCCAAAATATATTTATACTTTTCGATTGTGTTAGATTTTGTCACTATATTTTTTTGTAATCACGAATGTGTCTAAAGTAATTAAAATGAGCCAAAAATATACTGGAGTTGTTAGCCTCTATTAGGCTTACATGTGACTTTTTTAAGGATAATTTTGTCTGTTTATTATTCATCTTCTTTCCAATTTTTTTTTCTTTTCCCCACATTTTACTTTTCATATTCTTCCCCAAATTCCTCCACCCTCCCTCCTCCGCGTCCCTTCACCCTCCTTCTCCTCCTTCATCCACCACCGGCCGCCTCCCTCCCCCTTCCTCCTCAAAGCTCATAAAACCACCACCACCCACAATTATAAAATCACCACCACTATTTCAGCTCCGCAAACTTACCACCACCGCCGTCCCAACAAAAAACACCCACCACTACTGCCACCCCTCAAACCCATAACCACCGCTGTCCACATTTCAGCCCCTCAAACCCACCACCACTGCCACCCATCTATCTCCGAAAAAAAAAAAAAAAAAAAAAAAAAAAAAAAAAAGCCCCTTCATTTTTATTTGTGCCATTAGTTGCAGCCCCACTTCATATTTTTTAGCAAATTCTTCTAATTTCAAGCCTTCCACCGGATCCACTAAAAACCGTCATTGAAGAACACACCCACCATCTCCACTTTTTGGATCCACCAAAATCCGGGTCAAAACTTACAAACTGAACCCAATTGCTGTGGTGGTGGCGGAACGAAGGGAGATTCATATGGTTTTATCAAGAATGGTGATGGTGATTTATAATGGGGGGGGGGGGGGGGGGGGGGGGCACCAATTATGGTGGTGGTTTTCTAAGTTTGAAGAAGGAAGGAGGGAGGAGGAGGGGGAAGGGAGGCGAAGGAGGGAAGGGGGAGGAATTTGAGGAAGAAGATGAACAATAACATACAAAATTATACCCCTAGAAAAGCCACATGTAAGGCACATGATGGGAGTTCCATTAAGTCTAACTGAGGCTAACGGCTCCAGTACATTTTTGGCCCATTTTAGTTAATTTAAGGACATTCGTGGCTACAAAAAAAGTGTAATGACGAAACCAAACACAATTGAAAAGTATGAGTATATTTTGAGTTGTTCACTCTATTTTAAAACTTTTGATCATGACCACTCCTTCTACAGTAAGAATAGCAACAAGAATGGAAGATTGCATAGAAAAGCTAAGGGGAAGAAAATTGTCTAGAAAAGAGAGCGAGAATGATACGAAGAAAGGGGTTTTAGAAGAACAAGCAATTCCACGAACAGTATTAATAGAACATAAAAACAACTAACATTTTTAAGAAGTATTAGCCAACACTGTCAAGGAAATTTAAAACAAAAATTTGAGATGAGGTCGTATCATGAAATAGTTGTTGAAAAGTTGATACCAAGTGAAAATAACCAGCGGCACGCTACTGTGGTTCAAAAAAAATCGCCAAAGAGCAAAGGCACTCGAACTAAAGCTGTTGAAGAGTCTTATGGCGTTGTCAGTGAGCAATTCAGGAAAGCCTCGGCGGAGAGCCAACTTCTCAAGTGAATCACCTTGCGCATAATAAAGAGGAGATGGACTTTCAAGAGCACTTTTTCAAGGACCAGCTTGATATTACAGCCACAACTAGTATTCACGGACGCCGGCGGCAAAGGAGGAAAATCGGACTTAGAAATCAGACCTGATTCCATGCCTGGAATCCGCTAGTGAAGAAGATGGGCCATCAAAATTTTCACTTTCCTTTCTTTTTTCGATCATGGAGCCAAAATCGGAGGTATTGGAATTACCATTATTGAGAGCAACAGAGTGAGAAGATGAGGAAGCCCGACGACCAATAGAGGAGATTTGGCCTGTGGAGTTAAAGTTCGTACACTGCAGATGCCTCTGACTTCCCCAGCACAACCCGGGCAAGGTGAAATTGTGCAGAGCTCGCGATGATGATGATGACGAAGATGATTGTTGGGTAGGTAACTCAACACGGGGTTGAAATCCTCTTCAACTCGGCCAACTCCATAGCAACTCGGCCAACTCTACAGCAACCTGGCCAACTCCACAACAACTCTGCCAACTCTACAGCAATCCGGCCAACTTCACAGCAACTCCACCAACTCTATAGAAACTCGGTCAACTTGGCCAACTCTACAACAACCCGACCAACTCAGCTTAAGCTCAAATGGCCACAACCAACTCGACCACAACCAACTCAGCACAGCCAACTCAGCCACCACCATAGCAACTCAGGCACACCTACCAAGAATGCCTATAAATATAAGGGAGTCTCATACATGAAGGGGGATCTTGGACGGAGACAAATAGATTCTCTACTCTAAACTTGTGCTTTTGAACTAGATCTGACTTTATCATCGGAGTTGAATCCTGGAGTTAGTCCCAATCGCAGGTCATCGGAGAAGACGGCAGCCAACGATTCTATAGAGATTCGGAGTCGCAACAATGATCTTTCTGAGCCCATCACCATTAAGAAAATGAATGAAGCCTACAATCCCCTTTCCTTCTCCTCTTAGAGCTCTCACCCCCTCCCATCTCATAGCATATTTCTCCTTTAAGAATCTCACTGATTGTTATAGGTTTTAGGATCTTAGTGGTTTTGGGGTTATGGATGGATGGAAGATAAGAGAAAAGAGGGGGCTGCCGTGCTGGTGTCGGTAAGAAAATAGAGACAACACATGGAAGGATTAATCCGGAACGAAGGGATAAACATGTTTCTTTTAATTTAAAGCTATTTCTTTTCACCTTCGTGGAGGTAGAAACAGTCCAGGTTAGTAAAAATTGCTCATGTGGCAGATGGTTAATAGAGGAGGGCTTATTTGGCCATCTTTTATAATGTTGAGGGCTTTTTGGATCCAAAAATAATGTTATGAGTTTATCTGGACCTTGGTGAAATATTAGAGGTTTATTTAAATCTTTGCTAGCTAGAATGGCACAGGATCGTATATAATCACTGGGATTTTCCTATTTCAGTACTATATTCGATTCAAAATTTCCAGGTTTGGAGCTCTAGAACAGTATTGTTGAATAGAAAAAAAAGTTCAAAAAGTTAACTGTAGGACAGACTTTACCTTTTTCCTTTTCTGAAAAGAGGGAGTATTGTATTTTATTTGACTAATAATTACATCTCATGAACCAAATTTAAAGCACAATCTTTCACTTTCTCTTTTCTAAATTTTATTTGTTATTTTCATAGATTTGATATCCTAGTTTATTTTAAAACTTTTTATCATGACTACTTCTACCGTAGGTCAAAGAATAACAGCGAGAAAGGTTCGCATAGAAAAGCTAAGGGAAAGAAAATTATCTAGAAAAAAGGCAAGAATGATGTGAAGAAAGGGGTTTTTGAAGAACAAGCAATTCCATGAACAATATTAACAGCACATATACAACTAACAGTTTAAGAAGTATTAACCAACACTGTTAGGGAAAGTCAAAACTGAAATTTGAGATGATCAGGTCGTCATATCATGAAATGGTTGTTGAACAGTTTAAACAAATGAATGAAGATAACCAGCAGCTACTGTGGTTCAAAAACAAACTGGCCAAAGAGCAAAGGCACTCCAAAGCTGTTGAAGAGTCTTATGGTGTTGTAAGTGAGCAATTCAGGAAAACTTGGCTGAGAACCAACTTCTCAAGTTAATCACCATGAGCAGAATAAAGAGGAGATGGACTTTCGAGAGCAGTTTTTCAAGGACTCAGACATGCAAAGAAAAATGCTTTGAATTCTGGTACAATTTGTGTTCGACCTGTTTGAATGCAGATGATTGATCTTAATCATATATTAATGTGTTCTTATTGATTATTCTGCCATTTTCTTTAATTATGTGCCATTTGAATCTATTAATTATGCATTTCGATCTTCTTTTTTTTTTTTTGAAATGTGTTGTCCTTACTCTTTGACAACAATAATAAAATTAGTAATAATGATAAAGTAAAAGAAATCAAAACGAAGCCAGCACGGTGAGAACAGGTCACTTATTATGTCTTCTATTCAAACCGTTTGAAATTGGTGCAACAGATATTATCAAGGATTTATTCGGACAAAAGACACAATAATAAGTATGGATTGGTGCAGACGGTTTTGCCCCTCAAGAACAACACATAGCTGACACGCAAATGGCACGCATATAGCCAATCAAGAACAGCACGTAGACGGTACACAGATTAAACTAAGTATAAAAATTTGTTGCCAAAATATATAAAAAGTTTACTTAATTCATCAAATTAATCAAAGAAAGTCGGAGCTCAATCTCGATTGGACATTAATTGTCTAAGTAAACGATGATCCATAAGTAATCATCCAAGAGTACTAAAGGGTGAGCTCAAGATTGATATACTTCTCATCAGATGCTCCTAAAACCTTGGAGCCACCGGTTTCACTTTCTCTCTAGCTTGCAGACATGCAAACACAAATTAATTCATTAATTAGTCAGTATATATATTTCCAATTATTGAATATAGTCTTTAATTATTATATATATGTGTGTGTGAGGAAAAAAATTAATTAATTGCTCTCGAAATAAAACCAAAATATGAAATTTTATATATATATTAAAAATGTACCTCGGCATTGCCACAATCACTAAAGAAGTCCTTATAAAACAAGGAAAAAGAGTTGGATTCCACATTCCCATCTATCTGAAATAAATCATAGTTTTTATGCACAAAACACGCACACATATATAGTTCTTACGCTAGAAATGCAAAGAAGGATAAGTTTGAGAAGATTCAATAAGAGCAGCTTAAATGCCCTCAGACAAATACAAACCCTTCTGCAACAGAGGATCCTCGTACCAGCTGGGGCTGAGGAAATTGCAATTCAAGACAAGGAAATGGAAGAATTTGTTTCCCAAAGGGATATGCTGATCAAATTGCATGAAGAAAGAAAGAAGGCCTTGAAAAGCAAACATCTGGAGGAAGAAATGGCTTTGAAGCACCGTAATTACGAGGAAAAGGTTGCAGTTGAGAGCGAGTTTGATGCTGCGCAGCGCAAGTTGATGGAGAAATACATACATGCCCTTGAGCCTCAAGAGGCATTCTAGTCAGTAGCGCTTCCAAAATGTTTGCTGCTACTTTTTAACTACTAATTCTGAACAGCCAGATATTTAGGATATTACTTTTAACTTAAGGCATTGGTTACTGCCAAACTTTAATTAGCTATTGCATTAGCATGCAGGATGAGCATATGCTGCTATCGAAGGACCTTTGGGAAACTTTTTTTTTTTTTTCTTTTTTTACTTTATCTATCAGTTTTGTTAATAACTGTAACATTGAAAACATGATTTGTAGCAATACAAATGTTAGCATCTAACTATTCAACAATCAAGATTCACAAAATAGATACCGAAATGCTTAGGATTTATTGAAACTTTGCACTTGAGTCGCTCTAAAATCGCACAGGATGGTGTCAAATCCTTCAAATAATCTGATTCCACCAATCTATTGGATGCCCAATATTCTATTGTGGAGCATTTTTCCTTATGGTATCTCAGAAGTCGAACTAGATAGCCTTTCAGACAACTTACTCACAATGCTTTATTTGACTTGTCAAACTTCTGGTCGAAAGACTTTTTTTTTTTGTTGTTGCTTTTATTGCCACTAAGGTCTCGTCCTCCACTTCCTGTGTAGAGAAACAATTCACCATGATCTTCTCCATTTTCATAAACTCCAAATAATGCAACATACTGAACACCATAATCATACTGTCCAACCATTCCAGCAAGACGGGAAAAATGTGCACCCCACTTATGACATAGTTTGTAGAATTGCGATCTGAACGTTGGATTGAAGAAACCAACAATCCAAGTTAAAAAATTAAATCCCAAAACAGTTATGACCAAAACCTAGCACTAGTGTCGCACTAGAATTGCATAGGATCGTTTATAGTTGTTGGGGTTTTCCGATTTCATTAATATATTCGACTCTAAAATTTCAAGTCGGGAGCTCTATAACAGTATTGTTGAATAGAAAAGAAGTTCAAAAAGTTAATTGCAGGGACGGATTCTTTTTTTTCCATTTTCTACAAACGGTCGTATGGTATTTTATTTGACTAATAATTACATCTCATGAACAAAATTTCAAGCACAATCTTTCACTTTCTCTTTTCTAAATATCATTTGCTAATTTGATAGATCTGATATGCTAGTTTATTTTAAAACGTTAGATCATGACCACTCCTTCTGCCGTAGGTCAAAGAATAACAGCGAGAATGGATTTTATAGAAAAGCAGGGAAGAAAATTATCTAGAAAAGAGAGCGAGAATCATATGAAGAAAGGAGCCCCCCTTTCAGAAGAACAAGAAATTCCACGAGCAATATTAATATCCAATAAAAACAACTAAAATTTTTAAGAAGTATTAACCAACACTGTCGAGGAAAGTCAACTAAATTTGAGATGAGGTCGTATCATGAAATGGTTGTTGAACAGTCGAAACAAATGAGTGAATATAACCAGTAACTACTGTGGTTCAAAAACAAACTGGCCAAAGAACCAAGGCACTCGATACCTGTTGAAGAGTCTTATGGCGTTATCGGTGAGCAATTCAGGAAAGCCTCGCCGGAGAACCAACTTCTCAAGTTAAACACCATGAGCGGAATAAAGAGGAGATGGACTTTCAAAGCAGTTTTTCAAGGACTCAGACATGCAAAGAAAAATGCTATGAATGCGTTCTTATTGATTTTTTACCCATTTTCTTTAATTATGTGACATTTGAATCTATTGATTATATATATAGATACATGTCGATCCTTTTTTTTTGGATAATAAAATTTGTAATAATGATAAAATAAAAGAAATCAAAACGAAGCCAGCACGGTGAGAATGGGTCACTTGCGTCTTCTATTCAAAACGTTTGAATTTGGTGCAACTGATATTATCAAGGATTTATTTGCAAAAATTGGGTTAAAAGAAAAAACAATAAGTATTGATTTGGTGCAGAGACGGTTTTGTCCCTCAAGAACAACACACAGATATCACGCAAATTGCACGCATATAGCCAACAAAGAACGGCACATAGATGGTACACAGATTAAACTAAGTATAAAAATTTGTTGCCAAAATATATAAAAAAGTTTACTTAATTCATCAAACAAAGTCAGAGCTCAATCTGGAGTCACATTAATTGTCTAATTAAGTAAATGATGATCCATAATTAATCATCCAAGAGTACTAAAGGGTGAGCTCAAGATTGATATACTTCTCATCCGATGCTCCTAAAACCTTGGAGCCACCTGTTTCACATTCTCTCTAGCTTGCAGACATGCAAACACACATTAATTCCTTAATTAGACAGTATATTTCCAACTAATGAATATATTCTTTAATTATATATGAGGAAAGAAATTATTTAATTCCACTCTAAATTAAACAAAAGTATGAAATTTTATATTATAAAAAAAATTACCTGGGCATTGCTACAATCACTAAAGAAGTCCTTATAAAACAAGTGAAAGTAATCATAGTTTTTACGCACAAAGCACGCACACACATATATAGTTCTTACGCACTAACACACACACATATATAGTTCTTACGCTAGAAATGCAAAGAAGGATAATTTTGAGAAGATTCAATAAGAGCAGCTTGAAATTGCACTCAGACAAATACAAACCCTTCTACAATAGAGGATCCTCGTACTAGCTGGGGCTGAGGAAATTGTAAGTCAGCGCAAGGAAATGGAAGAATTTGTTTCCCAAAGGGCTATGCTGATCAAATTGCATGAAGAAAGAAAGAAGACCTTGAAAAGCAAACATCTGGAGGAAGAAATGGCTTTGAAGCACCGTGATTACTATGAAGAGTTTGCAGTTGAGAACGAGTTTGATGCTGCGCAGTGCAAGTTGATGGAGAAGTACGTACGTACATGCCCTCGAACCTCAAGAGGCAATCTAGTCAGTACCGCCCCCAAGATGTTTACTGCTACTTTTTAACTGCTAATCCTAAACAGCGGGATATTTAGGATATTACTTTTAACTTAAGGCATTAGTTATTGCCAAACGTAAATTAGCTCTTTCATTGGCATGCAGGATGAGCATATTCTGCTATCAAAGGACCTTTGGCTTTGGGAAACTTGAACAGCCTTTTTGGAGTGCCTGGAAAAAGAAGAAAAAAAGAAATGTTGTTGTTGTTTCTTGTGTCTAGAGAGTTTTTTCATTTTTTACTTTATATATCAATTTTGTTATGAACCTGAAAACATGGTTTGTACCAATACAAATGTTAGCATCTCACAATTCAACAATCTAAGGCCTGTTCTTTATGTTAGGTTAGAAATCAAGTTTTTGGAAAATTAATTTTATAATTAGTTTTCATTATTTTTAATATAATTTTTTACTATTCACCAATATTTTTTTATATTTTCAATACACTTTTACATTATAAAATTATTTTTTCAAAACTTAGTTTCAAACCTAACATAAAGAACATGCAAATTCACAAAATAGACCCCAAAATACTTAGGAATAATTGTTCTTTGCACTTAAGTCGCTCTAAAATCGCACAAGATCGTGTCGAATCCTTCGAATAATCTGATTCCGTTCAATGTCCAATTTTCTAATGTGGGGCATTTTTCCATATATATGAGATCACAGAAGTCGAATTATTTAGCCTTTTAGACAACTAACTCACACTGCTTTATTACACTTGTCAAACTTCTTGTCAAAGGACTGTATTTTTTTGTGCTTTAATTTTATTGCCACTAAGGTCTCTGTGAAGAACTCAACAATGGAGGAAAATATTTTCAAATCCTTCAATCGGATATCACAAAACTTAGAGAGAGAATTTGTTGTATTAATTGTTTAATGATTAAGTAAATTATAATAGTGCAGCTTCCTAGCTTTTATACATGAATTAAACTACAGCTCTGATAACTTGCACTTGTGTGCTCTGTACTCATGAGTTTTGATAACTTGCACATGTGTTGTACACATGTGCAAGTTATCAAAACTCATAACTAAGTTGCCCTCCAAATATATATACATATGTGATTAACTTAACCATGCTTTGGTTGCACTAATTAGTGAGTTTATGACTTTAACTTAATCGTGGTTATGCTAGTCTTGTATTCTGGAAGAAAGATGATGGTCATCAGAGAGATCGCCTTTCTGGATCGTCTTGACAATTGGCCTAGAGAGCTGACCGGCCGGATCAATTCTTGGGCTGACTAATTCTACTTATTTATGACGTCGTTTTGGTTACAATATTCCATGGAATTTTTTCCATTAAAAATGTATTTTTAATAATAAATTCCAAAAATAGGGATAATTTTCGGCCCTTTCCCGATTTAGAGAAAGCGAAGTTCCGAACTTCGCTTTCTTTGAAAACGATGAAAGCGAAGTTAACAACTTCGCTTTCTGTAGAAAAAGGGTGAAGCGAAAATTTCCAAAGAAAGCGAAGTTGAGAACTTCGCTTTCTTTGGAAAACATTCGATTTGGCGACTTGGTCAGTTTTCAAAGAAATCGAAGTTAAGAACTTCGATTTCTTTGGAAAAAAAACCCCCTTGGTCAGTTAGAAGAAGACTACCTTTTTTACACCATATGTTAAGGATCATACAAGTATGAATTGAATTTGTACGTCTATTTCACAACATTTCTTATTCAATAAATATGAGACTCTTGCTTTGCTCATAATTTATACTGCTGAATGGGCTATTGCTGTTTTTACTAGCACAGTAATTGATTTTTTATTTTTCATTTCATTTTTCTAGTTCTCATTGATTGTAATTTACAGCTCCATGCCATTGCAGAAACCTGAACTTGATATTCATTCACTTTTAAGGTTGAAGCATCGAGTTATGCAGAAAAATAAAATGCCATTGTGATTTGAAAATAGGAAGTTCACTGCCAGACAGATAAGAGGTTCAAATCAGCTGGAGATTGTACCATTATCATTAAAGAAAAGGCTTGATCTCATGTAAATTCACTCATGCATACTACGGTTTAAACTTTTACATGGTCAAAGTTTTCGTTTCATCATTTAACGTAATTTCGTAGTTTATCTTCAAGACAATAAGTTGATTACCTTGAATTGGTGATGCTGAACTTGTGAGTATTGAGATTACTGATCAAACCGAGAGTCCCCCTTGCTTTCCCTTCTCCCTTCTTTGATTTTTCATTTCTTCTTTTTCTCTCATAGTTTCTCTCTGTTCTAGAAAGCAGAGGAATATGAAACTTCAATTCAATTACAGCTATACTAAACAGAAACATAATTTTATTACAAAGGCCAATATTGGTAGTATGTTAGGTAGATTTTACATGTTAGGTGGATTTTGCTGAGAACAACATTGCCACCATCCCAGATTGACTTGTGTAAGCCATATAAATCATTAACAAACTTTCTCCAAAAATCAAATGTTCATGAACAGACTCTGCAATTCGTGATGGTTGTACTCTACAATTCTATCATTATTACAAAAACTCAACTCCCTCCTAATATCATATACCACAGCATCAATTTTCTGGATGAGGGATTCCACCTGCATAAACTCAGCTGCGGCAGTACTACTGAATATGGTTCTCACAAACATGAGAAAAAAGTGTATGAACTCAAGGAGATAGGTATGACTGTGTAGTGTATAAAAGTTGGCCAAATTAGTAAAGCATCCATATAGAACAAGTGGGGTGAATTATATCTATAGTGTAAGAACTCCATATCCACTACGCCAAAAATTTCCTTCCCTTTCTCACATTCAGTAGCTCGCTTTCTTCAAAAACTTACCAAGGGGGGTTTTTTTTTCTAAAGAAATCGAAGTTGAGAACTTCGATTTCTTTGGAAATTTCAGCTTCACCCTATTTCCAAAGAAATCGAAGTTCTCAACTTCGATTTCTTTGAAAACTGACCAAGTCGCCAAATCGAATGTTTTCCAAAGAACTTCGCTTTCTTTGAAAATTTCCGCTTCACCCTTTTTCTATAGAAAGCGAAGTTGTTAACTTCGCTTTCATCGTTTTCAAAAAAAGCGAAGTTCGGAACTTCGCTTTCTCTAAATCGGGAAATGGCAGAAAATTGTCCATATTTTTGGAATTTATTATTAAAAATACATTTTTAATGAAAAAAATTCATATTCCATGCACTCATCTCATCGATGTCGGTGCCGGTGATGATTATCAGGGGCTCAGCATTTTGAGAGGTGGCTCTGTTCAGAACCCGAGGATACATGCGAGGAGTGGTTGGCGAAGGCGGACGTGATTGCCTACTCTAGGGATTTTCAGAAATAACCAATTTCGGTCTAATGTGTTTTCTTCTTAGATGGAGTGAGATGTTTCATTCCAGCTTGAAGGGTATTTATGTCATTAAAGTTGTACATTTAGGGCATGTTCGTATAGAGGTTTTGTCTGCTAGTTTTGCTGGATTATGAGTTTCATAAACAGTTTTAAAACTGAAACATTGTTTGGCACCGGTTCAAAAGTTTGTTTTCCAAAATCTTATTTCAAAAACAAATTCTTCGTTTGAACACCAAAAGCTATTTTTCTCTAAATCCAAATGTTGAAGAGAAATCTTGTTTGTTGTCTTGTACTTTACCAAACAAGATTTTGAAAAAACTGCTTCTCAAAATTATTTTCTTGAAGACAGTTTTTTCCCACCTGTTGGTTTGCATAATTTTAATATCATAATTTTGAAAACCAGTTTTCCAAAACTTCCTTTAAAACCCTCTAAGGAACATGCACTTATTGGTCAGATGTTTAATTTGTACTTCTTAGAAACTGGCTGTTTATTTTGTACTTACAACAAATTTCAGGGTTGTTTTTGTATAATTTCACCCCAATAAAAGATAAAATAGAATTGAAGAAGTAATCTGAACGGAGCTCCTTATTAATGGCCATGACAAATTATACCGCCTTAAAAGCGGAAAATTAATAATTACACTGCTCCATTAATATTTGAGTTGACAACCATTGTCAAAATTGAGGAAAATAATTTCTAGATGAGAGATGATCATCTTCATGCCATGGTTATGACTTTTCTTTCTTAAAGGACTCAAGCATTTGTTACATATTTCCCTATTCAAGTGCCAACCCTAGCTGCTAAGGTTGATCATGACCAGTGAACAAAAAGCTTCACTAATTAATTACTTAAAAAATACATTAAATATTTTGTATATACTAGAGAGTGAGGGAGATCGATGAGGCTGTTTTGTAGAACCATATTCCTATGTTCTTCTACTAGTTGCTTTAGCGGCTGGCCTTAGCAGTAGCTTTTGTGACAGTCACAAAAAATGGCAACAATGATTTGCCTTCATTTTCTCTTCCATATTCATCATGGACATGGAAATCTTCCTTTGGAGATTCTTCACCATCTTCCTCACCATTTCAAGCTTTCAGTTTTAATCATTCTTTCGCCGATCCCTTTTGTGAAATTAATTATTATAATGTACAATGAATAAATATTTCTGATTTTTTTTTTTTTTCTACTTGATGGTGTAGAATCCAAAAATGCAGAGGGTGGTGGAGGGTTTGATTAGAGATTTGGATGCTGAAAGCTTGAGGAGAAGAGGGAAAAAAAGCGGGATTAAAAGATGGAGAAAATTGAAGCTGGTCTTGCCTAGAGATAGGGCTTTGATAAAAGACTCTTTAATTTAGTGGCGGAGCCAGCCCCTTAACATTTGGTGGGGCGGATATTGAATCTTTACTTTTCCCTCTATTTTCTTAAAATTTTGGTGGGGCAAAATTAACTATTTTATAATTTTTACACAATATCGGGGGTACTTTCAAAAAATTGAAGTGGGGCAAGCCAAATGGTGGCTCCGCTCCTGCTTTAATTAGTGGCAACCTGCAAGAAGAATGTCTTGACTCTTCAAGATGCAGACTACATTCCTCATGGAGAAATTTACAGGAACCCTCCTGTATTTCATAGGTATGAAATTAATCTCTTATTTCGTTCCAGTAGAAGAGTCAACTTTCTAATACTAATTTTAGTATTATAAAGTAGAATCTTCTATTGAAACGGAGGAAGTACTACATTAATTATCATATGTAGTGTGTATCTGAAAGGTTATTGATCGATCTTGGTGAGAAACCGTTTTTTCTAGTGCAAAATTTATAAAATTTTCCATCATAACAAGTGAAAATTTCCTTTTCAAGAAAACTGACCTTTCTAGTCTAATTTTGAATTTTCTAAGGACCAGCTCCAGTTTGGTGATCCTAATATATAAATTTGCTCTTAATTAATTAGAAGTCTAATATATAGTGGTGTCAGAAGAAATATTTTCCTTATCAGATTCCTAGAAAAATCTTATACATGAAGAAGATTTATTCGCTCAGGTTTTCAATCATCAAGAATTGAAAGTTTGCTATATAACAAAACAAAAGCATCAAATCGTTACAGTATAGTGGTGAGTATTCCCACCTGTCACGCAGGTGACCCGGGTTCAATCCCCTGCAACGGTGAATTTTTTTTGTGCTTAGGTCCCGTTAGACCATTTTTTAATAAAAGGTCAATATGCCAAAAAAAAAAAATCAGAAATTATAAAGAATTAATCCCTGGATGAGGGGGAGCCTCCCTTGTCTCATCAGGGACTATTCAATGATATATACTCATTGGAAGGGATGTTGTTGAGTTCAATAGAGAAGAAACATGCAGGATGAGCATATCTGCCATCGAAGAACCTTTGGGAAACTTGAACGGCCTTTTTGGAGTGCAGAAAAAAAAAAGTAGAAAAAAATGTGATTTTTTGTTTCCGTTTTTTACTTTATATATCAATTTGTTATGAACTCTAACAATAAATCATGGTTTGTAGCGATACAAATGTTAGCATCTCACTATTCAACAATCCAAATTCACAAAATAAATCCCAAAATGCTTAGGGATAAGTGAACTTTGCACTTAAGTCATTATAAAATCCCACAAGATCGTGTCGAATACTTAGAATAATATGATTCCACGAACCTAATCGATGCCCAATTTTCTTCTATGGAGCATTTTTTCCTTATGGGGTCTCAGACAACTGACTTACAATGCTTTATTACACTTGTCAAACTTATAGTCAAAGGACTGTATCTTTTTGGTGCTTTTATTGCCACAAAGGTCTCGTCACCCACTTCCTGTGTAGAGAAAAAATTAACCAGGCTTCATCATTTTTTATTTTTATTTATTCTTAGATTCCCAAGATTTAAACTCATGACTAGTTATTTTTATTTATTCTTAGGTTACAAGGCTCTTCCATTATCACCAACCAAATCCTCCCCCCTCATCAGTTTCATAAGCTCCAGATAATGCAACAGATTGAGCCTCATAATCATACTGTCCAGCCATTCTAGTAACGTGAGGAAAATGTGCACCCCAGTTATGATATAGTTTGTAGAATTAATCGCAATCTGAACGTAGGATCGAAGAACCCAACACTCCATGTTAAAAAAATAAATCCCAAAGGACCATTAGTGATATCCTGAATTGGGAATCCTTCTCAATTGCACTTTCAGTTGATGAATTGCCAAAGCTTGAAGAGAATTAGTGTAAATTTCTGAGGATCGATATATATGGAAGAATGCAAGAGGGAGTGAAGCAAGTGCAGAGGCATGTCTTGATTAATGATCCACCAAAAAGATATGATGTTTTCAACATGGTAATACATTCTATTTGGTTACGAAGGTTGCTCTGTTCTCTTTGTGACTACATTGAGAATTTTTGGTTTTGGAAAATGAATTTGCTTTAAGGGAAATTGTGTAAAAGAGAGATAAAAAAAAAAAAAAGTGTAATAATTATATTATTTTTTGAATTTATATGAGTAGAGATTTATAGAGAAATTTAAAATTCAACTTTTGAATTTAGGAGAAAATAAATATTAAATTTTTTTGAGGAAAAGATGATTTTCCTGGATTGAATAGAGGAGAGCCCATGGTTAACTAATCTGTCCAGTACAAATTGATCTCTAGATTAGGCATGCAGTTGTCTTATGTATGGTTAAATCTCAGACATCTAATGTACATTCCCTTCCCTCCATCCTAGCTACTATTGATTTTAATACTAAAAATATGTAGTATTTCTGTGTGTTATTAAAAGAGTCATATTTCTTAATATATATAAAAAAAATTAGTATCCATAAAACAGTCTAACTTCTATATTTTTACATTGTATAACTTACTAATTTGACAAAAGCTATTGATTAAAAATGATTCACGGAAAATTAAAAGTATTCTAAAAGACGGTTGAATCTAAGGTCTATTGCTAGTCAACTAGGCATCAAACAATTGTTAAATCCACGGAAGAGCAAAAAAATTGGAAAAACTATATCAGACTGGACTATCATATTCAACTCAAAAATCTTCCCTTATACAATAGAAGGCACGCCCTTTATATAGAAAGCCTAAGAAACTCCAAACCATAAGGAAATGGAAACTTTGCCAAACAAGGAGAAAAAATCCTGAAACACCATGGAATTGAACTAAAGGGAACCAGAATAATTGAAAGAAAAAAAAAAAAAAAAAAAAACCCAAAATGGACATTCCAATCAAAACACATAACCAAATCAAAAATTACTTAAAACAGCAAAATAGTCCGCTTGTAGTCCTAAACGATGGAATTTAACTAAAAAACGCCGTTGGTCATGGTAAAGCAATGAATATTGCTTGTTGGCCCATTTCCCATCAACCTAAACTCATCTATACTTTCACTTTTGTCGATCCAACTTCTCCATGAACATCAACGCGACATCATCATGCTTTACATCACTTATTTGGGAATATGTGGTGACCGGTGTCAACAATTAACCCCTACCAACAAAATAACGATATAAGTGAAAAAATTTGAATTAAATTACTTATTTTAAATGTTATAACTAAAATTTTTATATGGAAGATAGAGAGAATAATTTCTTAATTGGAACGAAAGGAATATATACTAGTTTTCCTTTTGCCCATGCTACACCGATTTTCTTTTTATTTTTCTTTTTCTCTGCTTGTTTTCATTGAGGAAGTTATAGGAACTATTTGTCAACAATGGAAAGAAGCTCATCGGGGTCCAAATCTGCCAACTTATTAACTTCGCAATAGGAGTTTACAGCATTTCCCAAACTACTCTCTCCATCCCATAAAAAAAGTCATGTCCGTAGAAGAAAAACAATGTATCCCAATAAAAGAATTTGTTTTATTCTTTCACATTTTACACTCTTACTAATATAATTATTTATAATCACAATCAATTCATATTTAAAATATAATGGTATAACTCTCAAAAATGTGTCGAAATATTATACCTTACCATTCATTAAAAAAAAATATATTCTATAAACATGACTCTTTATATAAGACGGAATGAGTAGTTAAAATTTCATACCCTTGTTTCAGGCATTCATTCAATTATAAACAGAGTACCAGAGCAACATATAATCCCAATCCTAAAATGTTTAACAAAATTTTAATTATTAACTGTCCAAGAATATTGATTATCAAACATAGAATATTTGTTGAGAGATGCGTACCTTTAACTAAATTGTTAATATCACGATTCATGTTTCCAATTTTAATATTTTTTCCTTATAGTTTTAAGATTAGACAAACTTATCAACCAAAAACACACACACACAAAAAAAAAAAAAAAAAAACTACTCCCGATTAGTAAATTTAAATATGAAGTATATAACCGTTTCAAAAAAAAAAATTAAGTATATAACAGTAAAAATTACTCCCTCTGTCCCACTCAAAAAGTCCACTTTATATTACTGTTTTTAGTAATAGAAACTGGACTCGGGACGGAGAGAGTATAAAGTAACCTGATGAGTAGGATTAAATATACTTACTTGTGAATGCAAGAACTTCCACACGAACAATTAAGAAAAGTTATAGGTAAAGTCCTCGTTGCCCATTTCCATTTGTACCTCAACAATCCTTTTGGCTTGTCCTTCTAAAGAAGTTCCACACTGGCGAACTTCAATTCTCTGCAAGGTAGCGATCCATCCTAAGCTCGAAGGAACCTCCACAAGCTGCTTGCAATTTCGCAACACTAGCCGCTCGAGGCAGGGCGGCAGTTGTTCATCATCATCACCATACCAGCGGACGAGGTTTAGGGAGTCTAGTTTCAAGTATTTAAGTCTAGGAAATTCGCCGTCTTTCATTTCCCAGGTTGACCCCTCAAAGGCACTTAAAATCAATTTGAGGACCTGTAGGTTTGGTAATGCTCCGATTGCTGAAATCTGATTCCAAGGCAGCCGGAAATTCGAGAGAGTCAACTTCTTTAGATATAAAGGCAAGTTCCATTCAACATTAATGCTACTGTTGAATGGCCTGCCATGGTATGATAACTTGAGTGACTCCAAATTCAGATGACATTCCAATTCAGGAAACTGGAAAACCCGCTTGGAGTTGGAACCACCTCGTGGTTGCAAAACAACGCATTTCAATTTTCGAAGATTGGGAAGCCTCGCTAAGATGTCATTGGTTTCCTCCCCATATGAAAAATATGGCATGGAAAGTGACTCTAGGCTATATAACCTGGAGTTGCTTCCATTTTTGTCATCACACAATATCCTGAAAATACAATGATTCGTTACATGAATATGACGTAGTTTTGTCATGCTCCAAATGGTACCTGGCAAAACAAACTTATTCCCCAAACCCTTCACAACCAAAGTTTCCAGATTTTGTAACTTGGGCAAAGATGACGGAATAGAGTCCATATCACCACCAACTGCCAAATACCTCAAATGAACCGGCAAGTGAGTTCCATCTTCCAATGTATTACCTACATTGACAGATTCCAAATCCAACACCTTAAGAAGTTTGAAGTTGTCGCCAATGAATGACGCGTCACTTGAGCATCCTATATACACTATAGTAGTGGTAAAGAGCAAAAGAGATCGAACATATGGGCCTAGAGGCCTTGATTCAATAAATTGTTCCGGATCTCCATGAATTGAAAGTCGATGCTGCTCAAATTTTTGGCAATCCGAAGGATGAAAATCCTCACGATGAATTTCGTCAGATAAACCATTAGAAGGTTCAGTAGATACCAGCTGCAACAATTTGGCATCTGTAGCTTTTAACAAGCAGAAATCAAGTATGTCATTAGAAACTTGACATGTTTTTACCTTACCATTGGATCTTTTTTTGGAAGCTATAACCAAGTTTCTTGCAATTAGTTCCATCAAGTACTCCTCTGCAAGATCTTCTAAGCTTTTGAACTCAACTGTTGGTATGAATCCTTCCGCAATCCATAACCATAATAACTTCCGAACTGAAATATCCTTGTTCCTTGGACATACTCCAAAGTAAAGGAAGCATTCGTTCAAATGATTCGGCAGCTGCTGGTAGCTTAGATTGAGCATGTCCATATACTTTGTTACCATATCATCAGCAATCTTTGAGCTTCCAATTCTTTTAATTTTCATCCACTCATCCCTAGATGGCCTAACAAGAAGACCAACCACTGTAATAATAGCAATAGGTAGTCCTCTGCAATTTGCAGCAATTTCCATTCCAACTTCAAGCAATTCTTGGGGGCAAATGAATTCACCAAATACCTTTCTCTCTAGCAACATCCAACTTTCTTCATTGCTGAGTCGACAAATAAAATGAGGATTTGGAACCACATCATGGAAGCGACTAGTCATCAAAATTCTACTCCCACATGAATTGTCTGGAAATGACCTACGCAATTCATCCCATACTGCGGTACTCCACACATCATCCATAACAATTAGATACCTTTTTTTTCCACAAGTGTATATGCAATCGATCATGTAAATCTTCATCACTCATTGCAAGCGTGTTGTCCCAAACTTCAGTGAAATGGCTCAAAATACTAAGTAACAGCTCTCTCTTTCTATATATTTGTGAAACCCGGCACCATACAAGAATACCGAAGCGATATGTAATGTTAGGATTGCGGAACACATTCATGGCTAAAGTGGTCTTACCAATGCCTTGCATTCCAACGATCGAGACAATGTCCAGACGCATTGATCCTCTAAGGAGCCGGTTAAGTATAGCTTCTTTTTCATCTTCCAAACCCACTGTAAGTTCCTGTGTGCCTGAGGGCTTCAAAGGCTGATATCTGTCAGAGTAATTTAATAACAATCAAAATTTATTAGAGGTGTTTCAAATCCAAAAGAATTATGACAATCACACTATAAAATATAGTACTCCACAGTAAATAAATGTAAGACTATGATAGGATGGATATATATATGGTTGCTGTTATTGCCAGAGCACTTTTTAGCATACAAAACACTTTTTTACCACTTTTCCCATACTACCCTTACTTGGTCAAACTATCAAATTCTCTATCCTCCCCACGGCTCTCCCGAATATATCTATATCCTAATTTTCCGTTAACTTTACGATCATTCAGCTCTATTTCCCTCCAAAATTTTTATCGATCTCTCGCTCCAAAACTTAAAGCTTGTGTATTGATTGGATTCTTGCCTCTGATTTTCATTATGTACTCTTCTACTCTTCTAAAGCTGGATTCTTATAAGAACACAAATTGAGGTGAGTTAATTTCCGGGTTTTTTTTTTTTTTTTTTTTGCCAATCGAATATGATTAGTTGATCTACTTCGTATCCTTAGGTTTGATATTTCATCCACGAAGTGGTGGCCTAGGAGTTAAATTGGAAAGATGGGTTCAGGTTATAGTGAAAGTCTTTTTATTGAATAGTTGAGATGAGTGTAGGTTGAGTTCAATTTTATCTTGACTGCTCATTTAGGTGAAAAATATTATTTTGATTGCTTTTTCGGTGTCATGAATTTGTGTTGGAAGCAACAAGTTGGAAGCAATTGATTTAAACGAGCCTACATTAATTATATTCTCTTTTGTCAATCATTAATTTTGAATCTGTTTGTGATGGAAGTGTATTTGAACTTTTTATTAGTTTGATCTTCTTGTGTAATAAGCTTCTTATGTGTAGTATTTACTTGTAAATTTAAACAATGATAGATCTTTTATATATATACATTGACCAAGGGATTAGATGAATATATTCTACGAATGCCAGAAAATGATTATTTTTTCCCTTGTAGAATTGGGGAAATAAGTTCGATCAATGAAGGAATTTCAACTTATTTTTAATGATGAAGAATTTGATTTGATGAATCAAGTGATCAATGAATTAGTTCGATGAGTGTAATTGTTGATGTAAACATTTAAAGTTCAATAGTTTTTCATATGTTGTTGCATGAAGTTAAGGAAGCTATGGAACACCCTCATGCTCAAAATTGCGATGGTCTGGGTATGCATTTCGAGTAGTGAATACAACAAAAATGAAGGACATCACATACTAGCTAGGCCGATGGGAGCTAGGTTGATATTGATATAGTCTTGATGGTTACCACTTTGAATAAGATGACTTATAAGTAATAACTCTCTTGTATCTTGAGTGGTTAAAATAGAAAGAAAATACTGCGTAATTTTCAATCGTAAATTTCTATTATTGTGGAAGTATAACTCTTATATGATACATTTGTTTGTACAGGATTGAGCACTATGGAAGAAGATACAATCGAAAAAGATGATATTTCCAACTCTGGCATCGAAGAATTTGGAGATGTGGATATGACTGAAATGCTTGAGGCTGAATACAAGACCCGTGAAGATCTTATAAAGGCAGCAAAGAATTTTTACTCAGTACAAGGGTATACTTTATCAATCAAAAGTTCTAAGCCTCATAGATATGTGATTATTGGGTGTGATAGAGGAGGGGTATATCGAGATAGACAACATATTGCAATTGAAGATAGACAACGCAAAACAACCACTCGCCTCATAAATTGTCAATTTCAAATCTATGGAAAGAGACAAGGAGAAGGTTTCTGGAAGTTGTTTATTAAAAATGAGTTTCATAATCATGAAGCTTCCAAAGATATCTCTGGACATCCATCTCAACGTGTTTTTTTAGAAGAAGAGATATTGACTGTTGACAAGATGAGCAAAGCTGGGATTCCACCTCGCCAAATTCTTTCATCAATCCGCCAAAAAAATCCAAACACTCCAGTCATTGCACGAGACATTTACAATATGAGGAGAAAAATCACAAGGGAAGGTCTCAACGGTCGGTCAATTACTCAAGTTTTATTTGAAGAGTTTGGTAAGGCTGGATTCCTATTTGATTTTAAACTAGATGAACAACGTTGTTTAACTCATATTCTTTTTGCACATCCCAGCTTCATTAAATTGAGTAAGATATTCCTCTGTTTTTGTCATGGATAGCACATACAAGACCAACCGTTATAAGATGCCATTACTTGAGATAGTTGGGATAACAAGTTTTAACACATCTTTCTACTCTTGTTTTGCATTTTTAAGAAAGGAAGGACATGAAGATTATGAATGGGCATTAGGTGTTTTCAGTAAAATGCTTGGTGATGGGATTTCTCCTTCTGTTATTGTGACTGATAGAGAATTAGCATTGATGAAAGCTATTCAAGTGGTTTTCCCTACTACCTCAAATTTGTTATGTGTTTGGCATATTGAGAAAAATATTGTTTCTAACTGTAAATCCCGTTTTGACAAAATAGAAGATTGGGAAGAGTTTTTGTTAGATTGGAACAGGGTTGTGCACTCGTCTACCGAAGTAGCTTTTAGTCAAGCATGGCATGAGATTGAACTGTTATACAAAGAAAAAATAGATGTTTTGAATTATCTACGGAAGACATGGATCCCCTATAAAAAGTACTTCGTTAATGCTTGGACAGAGAAAAAATTGCATCTTGGAACTCATGCTTCTTCAAGAGCGGAAGGTGCACATTCTAAATTGAAAAAGTACTTATTGGTTTCAACTGGAGATATCTTGGTGGTCAAACATAAAATATGTCTTTTACTTGATAATGATTTTAATGAAATTAAGGTAAAGATAGCAAATGAAAGGATTCAAGTTCCTCACAAGTGTAATATTCCATTTTTTAGAGAAGTTGTGACTCGGTTGTCAATTTTTGCCTTGAATGAGTTAGAAAAACAGTTTGAGATGTTAAAAAATAACACAATGCGTCCAACATGTACTGGTAGCTTCATGGCCACTATGGGATTACCTAGTGCCCACTTGATGAATTGTTGGGAAGGGACAGCAATACCTCTTGCAGCTATACATCCACAGTGGCGAATTGATACAAGAGATACGTTTTTTGTTAATAGTAAGATTGGTGATGATGATTCCAACTTTAGTAGGCTGGTTAACAGATTGGAAGAGAAATATCATCAATTGCCTATCACTGAGAGGAAAAATGTTCAGGAAAAACTGAATGAACTTGTTGGTGAAGAGTTGCCTTTGAATTTTGAACCAAATGTACAACGTAGCAGAGGGAGACCACCAGTTGGAAAGAAGAGAAAAGGATTGAGTTCTACAACTAGGGAACCATCACAATTTGAAATTGTAGAAGCAGCACTGAAGCAGAGAACTCACAAAGATAGAGAAGATAGTAGTCAAAACAGCCAAACTACCAAATCTAACTGGAGTGAATATCAAATTTCACCATATATGGAAAGAGAATCAATGGATTTGGCTAATTTTGATACAATATCAAGATGAAATGGTAAGTTTCAATGGAGTTAGAAGTTATATGGAGTTTTTATGCAGCAATTCTTTAAGGTATACACTCTTGTTTACTTAGTTTCATTATTTGCTTTTGCTTAGGAATGAAACTGCTGCTTTTATAAAGAAAAGTTTATCATTCTTATATAATATCAAAGAAAATACTACTTTTAATTTGATGAAATATTTCAGTTTTACAGTTAAACTATTGATGTGGTACTGGCTGTTGACAATTAAAGGGGTGAATCCTGCTAATTTGACTACTCCAATTCATTGAAGATAGCTTCCAGTAGGCTAAATAGGATTTGAAGACTCTTGGTGCCTGTAAAGTTTGCCATGAACTTATCAATGAGACTGGCTGATCTGGATTTCCACGATAGTTGATACTCAGTTGCGTAGTTTATGCTTTGTTTATTTAGGATGTGAGCACGAGCTTGTCCTGATTTTTTGTTCTTCACTATTTTATACATTTGAAACCATTAATTTACTAGTAGGCTGATGTTCTTTTCCAGTTCTATATGGCTCATTTATGGCTAGCTTTTGGCTAGGTTCTACAATGAGATGACGCTACCAAAAATAGTAATAATAATCATATTTTGAGGATTGCTTATTGATGTAGCAGCTTTTATGTATTGCACAGGTTGGCTATGAAGTGGTTTATGGTTCATCAAGTGTTAGGGAAATAGATTAGAATTCCATTTTGTTGAGTATGTGTGCGGTTGATCTTCTTTCAGTAATAATATTGCATCTTACGAGCTTGGCATACTAAGCAGTTTGTGTGTCTGTAATCAGTTTTTTATTTCATTGTTAATAAGGTTTGTACAGCTATGGTAATTGTATTTAGTTTTTGCCAGAATATTTCTATTGACTTTCTGTCTAGTTGCAGTGATTTATCCTGCATCATAAATGGTTATTTGAGATGAGATTGTTTGCAAATTTTTGCAATATTGAACGCAGCACCTTTCGGTCAAATAAAAGGGGGAGAGAGGTGAAGAATCTTTGAATACAAGTGAAGAAAAGCACAAGAAATTACGAAAGGCTGAAGAAGATAGTTGAGCAACTTCAAAAAATCTTTGAACAAGAAGGCATACAACTATATATTCATTTTAATTTAAACTAGTCAAACTACATTACAAAGTGACCTATATGGTTCTACAATGATCTCAAGAGATTGTTCGATGTAAAGAAAAGACCAATAATGAGAATTCAATACATTCACTCTTCACAAATCCTTTCTACTCTTGGATACTATTCACAAATCCTTTCTATCAGTTCAGCTGCATCACTTAGGATAGTTTAACACTTTATCTGCTTCTATTGAGCCTGTAATAGTTGCTGGAGGCATAGACAAACACTCACCCACATCTGATTCACAAAATCTCCATACTATCATTGCAAAACCATGCACACAGTTTTTCCCGCAGGCCACAAACATAAACTCTCAGCCCGCACAATCATTCTTTACCGATAATGCTCCATCAAAGAAGAAAATGCAACCGTCGAGGAGATTAAATGGATAGGATGCAGTTTGCAAAGCCAAAGGCACTCTATCATAATTGTTTCGGCTGACCAAAATGTCTGCAGCAGAGCCTGAATGCCACTGATTATGTTGATTTCTCTGGCTCCATATAGCTTGACCTGCATAGCTAAATTGGAAAAGTAAACATCTCTTAGACTATGAAAGGAAATTTGTGAGTTCCCTTAGACTGAAAGTAAATTTGTGAGTTTACTTCTACCAGTAGAACTAACATTACAAGCACCTAGTAAGCCAAATGCTAGCAAGAAGAACTTATCTAGTTTTCCTTTAACCATGTTGGATATATGCAGTACATGCTATAGTGGAGCCATATATTTAAAAAATGCTTAAATACACTCTACTTATGAAAAACTGATAGATAGCATTCATAACCCTCTAGTACCACCAATTGCTTTACTAGGTGCAGATTGAACAATACTGAATCATTACAACATGTCTTGCTATATTTATTCAGTGCTACTGGACCTAACTATGTTTTATGTATTACAACTTGTTATATTACAATTCCAATTATCCTAATCAATAGCTATATCATCAAAATTCAGTAACTCTAGAGTTACGTACTAATGTAATGTAAGACTCAAAATTTTCATTTCACTACTGCTTTATCAAGAAATTGAATCTTTCTTTTTTCCCCCTTTTTCCTAGCAAGCATTCTTTTTTTCTCACTTGATATATAATCATCCAATCCCAAATTAACCAAAGCACAAACATTTAATCTTCGAGAATACCCACAAATTCAAACATTATAGCATTAACCATGAAGCTTTAAGGTAGTAGCTTGCATTTATTTAGAACATGTTGCTTACCCTAAACAGATATCAAGCTGTTGAAAATGGTAAAGCAACTGCAGCAGCATGCTTAGTAATGGTCTGCAGAAGTTCATCCTTCTTTGCACCAGCAAATTTGTGACTTCCTTACCTTCCTTGAAGAAGATAAATGCTGGCATCGCCTCTACTTCATACTCCTCTGCAACTTCCTTCAATTCATCTGCCAAGATTGGGACGATAACCATCTTCTTGGATTCATTGTCCTCCTGGAACTACTCCTTCCAATAGTCAATAGTGTGGCAGCTAGTCACTGCTCCCATTTCTGAAGCCATTTTTCCTAAAGATTTCACAAGATGGAGTCTTTCTTTTTTGCTTTCTTACAACGCTAATTGTGGTTGATTTTAAAAACTAATTTACTTCAAAACAAACTCAATTCATCTAACTCTTGCTTACTGTGGAGTGGAACCAAACGAACTGACCCCCATAATAGTGAAATCTAAGAACATTAACAATACACCATCAAACTCGCCATTTCAAAGCTAAACATTTATAGGCACTTCAACAAACCCCATTCCAAATACAAACAATGGAGCTTACCGTTACAAATTAAGACTAAGAGGAAGAAAACCAACAAACCTTAAGTGCAGATTCCCACGTATTCCCTTCAATCGAATCAACCAAGGTGTCCAAAATCGCCTTCAATGAGTTGGCTTTCCGATCGATGTTTTCAATAGCAACCTCTCTTCTGAGGATTCTAGAATTCATCATGGGAGTATAAATCCTCTTGGAATGGCTTATAGAAGGGTAGATCTCTTTCTGATGATGATTTAAGAGTGAAACGTCGAAAAACCAAAAAAAGCGAATTCGGGAGAGAGGGACGATGAATTCTGGACAGCCGTGGGGAGGATAGAGAATCTGATAGTTTGACCAGGTAAGGGCAGGATGGGAAAAGTGGTAAAAAAGTGCTCTGTATGCTATAAAGTGCTCTGACAATAACAGCAACCTATATATATATATATATATATATATTTACCCATATGAATCTCTGTGGACTCCAACATCAAAGGTTTTATTCTTGCAACAATGAATCAGCTCCTCTTTAACATGAGTTATCTCTCCTGACAGATGATAAAGCCAGAGTAAATATTGGGAAATTGCGGAATCACTTCCAATTATCATTGAGTCGATCACATCTTCTACCTGCAGAGCAGCATCAACAAGCCGGGCATGAATATCGGTGCATTCTCGATTATCGAAAACATGCCCGTACTCTTCTATTATGAACTTCAAATCGTCATACAAAGCTCTAATTTGATAGGTTGCACATGCTAAGGAATCATGCTGATTTCTGGGCAGCTGTTCTAATCTCTGCAAGAGATATCTAATGGAGCCCAACCCAGGATTTTTTCGGGCACTTGGCCTGGGAATTTTAAAGTAAAGCTCTTTCAGCTTTGACTTCAGAGGGTGAACCTTTTCCAATAAATCAGAAAGCTGAAATCCCATCCTCTCCACTGCTTCTTCTGTGATTCCGTCAGCTGGACTCGAGTTACAGAGAGAAATAACTCTATCCGCCAGTTCTTCAAAACTTGCCAAGATCAGCTTCTCATCCTCAGTATCCTCCTTCATCGTCTCACGAAGAGGGCCAATTTGGCTCTTCTCAGTAATTTCATTATTCAGCAACTCTAATAAGAGCACCTCAGCGTTTAAGAGCAGGGCCTGTACTAAGAGCTTATAAAGTAAGTCCCTTACCTTGTTTCCCACCAAGTGGTGCTCAGATTGAGAGGACCCATAGAGAGATTCCACCTGCCCAGGAACCAGTTTAACCAGCTTCCAGATATGATATTCTGTCTCCCCCTCTAATTGAGAAGAAATTGGGTTTTGCAGGAATCTAGAACCCTTCTGAAGGCATTTGATGAAATCCTCCACGGATGACGTTACAGGGGTGCTGCTCTGGTGGACAAAAATCTCCGATTTAAGAAACCAAACCCTCGCAAATAAAATCAGGAGCTCATACTTATATGCTCTACCATTCTTGTTGGTCCTCAGAAGACTGGCTTCCTTGAGTGTATCTTTGATCTTCGAGGAAAACCCACGGAAATCCATTTCTTCTCAAGTGATTTCAGGATGGAGAGGAAAGCAAGAAAAAATAGCACTACTGGAAGGTCAACTAATGAGCTAAGAAACTTGCACATATAAAATTACAGAACAGGTTTGCCATCACCGGAAAACGTACACCAATGGGGTGGGTTTCTTTTTGGAAAAAGGGGGAAATATTTTTTTAAAGGCGTTGCATAATTTAAAATTCTTTAATAAAGCGTGAATATTTTATAATTCATTAAGGATATAAAATAATATTTTATACTTTTTTCGTTTCACTAAAAAATTATTTTTTTTTATTTAAAAATTTCACTTTGAAATTGTTTAGATCACATACATTTATTTTACTGATTTAATAAGATGCGATTTATAATTATTACTCATAAAGTAAGGATAAATTTGAAAAATATTATGTCAAATTATAGAGACTCTTTGAGTGAGACGGAATAGTGTTTTAATTCTTTTGTTTATTACATTTTACCTTTGTCACATGCCCATGAATCAGAGGCAGGCAGGGAGTGAAATCCTTTTATTTTCCTTGTTGTAAATCAATCACATAATTTTGTTGGCCGCCCCTACAATTAGAGATGGCCACGGTTCCAGTTCGAACCGGAACCGCCGGATTTGAAACCGGTACCAGAACCGTGGCCTCCGGTTTCAGAACCGGAACCGGATTCGCCTCTAGCGGTTAAGGTTCCGATTCCTCTTATCTGAGAACCGGGAACCGGCGGGTTGGAATCGGTTCCAAAGGGTCCAACCTTCCACTTCTAATATGAGAACCATAAAAATAATAATTTTTACATTCCTCTTGAACAGATTCAAACACACGACCCTTTGTTAGAATTGAAAGACTTTAAACAAAGTTGATTAACCACTTCAATATTTATTTTTTTTGAACTTCTTTCTTATAATTATAATTATATTATATATTTAACATATAATATATATAAACTATTTTTAAATATATATTATAATAATATATAAACTAATAGTATACTTTTTATATATTATTAATATAATATAAATAAGCATTAAATTAGATTAAAATTAATTAATTATTAAATTAAATTAGATCCAACCGCAACTTCCGCAAATGATGAAGATGAATTATATTAAATATTCAAAATGTATTTATTTTGTAAAAGTTTCAATGCTTCAAAGTTCAAACTCTGATTTCTCACGATTTATAACAAGATATCAGTCTCTTGATTTTTTTAAAATAATATATTGAGGTATTATTCATCTGTATATATATTTTTTCACAATTTATTTTTGTATCTTTTATTATATAAATTATTTAATTGTTTGAATGTATGTACCGTCGCTACAGATTTTATTTTATTTTTGTAATTTTAATTATTTATAAATAATTGAGTTATTAATTGAGTCAAAATAAAATAACATTTATACGTTAAAATTTTTAAATAAACAAAAAAAAATTGTTAAATAAACGGAAAAGATTGGAATCGGAACGAGAACCGTGTCAGACTAGAACCGGAACCATGACAGAACCGGAATTAGAACAGGAACCGGCACGACCGTCCCCCCAAGGTTCCGGTTCCGGTTCCACTGATTTATGAACCGTAACGGGCGGTTTTGGAACCGTAACCGGCGGTTCCAGAACCGTGGCCATCCCTACCTACAATCACACAAAGTAAAGAAATCTTCAGGAAAGCAAAATTCAAACTATAATTCATCTTCCAATCAATTAATTAACGACCAGCAATTTCTTTTTTTTTTAGGAAAGAATAATGAAGAAGATGAAGATTCAAGAAAAGAAACAACAAAGAGAATTAGATATGGACAAAAATCTCCACCTTGAGAAACCAAATCCTTGCAAATAAAATCACAAGCTCAAATTGGTGTGCTCTGCCATTCCTCAGAAAACTGGCTTGCTTGAGCACATCTTTGATCTTTGAGGAAATCCCACGAAAATCCATTTTCTCACAGGACAGGAAGAAAAATGACAACGAAATCGTCCTTCATTATTTTCACTTAACAACAGAACTTTTTAAGTCTCTACCAAAAAGAAATAAAGAAAGGAAGCAAATCAGCCATATCTTTTGATAAAGTGCAAATTTTTGTGTAAAAAAAAGCCATCACAAACTCCTTATAAGTCGTCTTTCCTTTTTGACCAATTATTTAGAAAAAAAAGTAGGGACATTTTCTTTCCTTTTCAAATCAATAAACACTTTCATTTTCTAATAGATCAAACACGTAAATCTTCATCACCTATATTTATTTGGAATTCCATAATTCCTTATTATGTGGCGTAGGTTGATACAATGATTTGTAAGCCATTGCACTTCACCGTTGCTTCAATCCCCAAATTAAAACAAACAATAAAATGATAAAAATTTTGGAGGAAATTTTTTCTTTTTTTTTAATTAAAAAAATTTTATTTTGGGAGGGGGCAATTAAGAAAGGTCTGTCGGGTTATAATTTATAAATTCAGAAAGACACCTCCACGTGTCAGATTATAAATTCAGAAGAAAAGTGGGAGGAAGAGGAAGATGACTTTTTAAAAAATATATATATTTTCCACCTCACTGCCACGTGTCAGATTTTAATTTGTGGAATCCACATCATCAACACCACATGGGACAACATAACGAGCGTTAAGTGGACATTTGACAGAAGGGCTTTTTTAAGCCACTTTTGAAACCACAGGGGCTAAATTGCCCCTAAACAAACCACAAGGACTTATTTAGACATCCCATAAAACCACAGGGGTCAAATTGCACCTTAACCTTATAATATAACTCGTGTAGGTTTGTATATGACTCTTCTATTTAGAGTCTTATCTACTCGAATTTCAATAGGTATAGGACTTTTCAAAAAAGTACTATTAACAAATTTACGAGACTTTTTGAAAGTGTCGTATTAATTTAAAACTGATAGAACTCTTCATAAAGACTCTAATTACTCAAGTTTCAATAGATATTGCAATAATAGGACTCTTCAAAAAGTTATATTCACGAAGTTAATAGAACATTTCTGTAAGTCCTATTAGTTCTAAGACTAATTAGACTTTTCAAGAGTCTGCCCCGTATGGTATGTCTTTTGAAAGGTGTTTTGGATTTTAAAATTATTAAAGTTATATTGTAAATGTAAAAAAGTGTTTGGAAAATGTAAAAATGTGTTTGAAAAATGTAAAAAGGTGTATTGAAATTGATGAGAAATTATTATAAAATGAAAGTGAGAGTGAAATGAGATGAAAATTTGTGTTGCCATACGGGGCTTTAATTGCTCTATTCCCAATTAGTTTTTAAGGTAATAAGATTCCTGAAAGAGTTCTCTTGAGAAAACATATAAAACTTTTCAAAATATCCTATTAAGCCTTACAAAAATAGGACTATTTTAAAATGTCCTATCTGCAACAATGGAACACTTTAAAATAGTGAAATTTATATTTAATTGGATGATATATTATTATCAAATATAATATAATTGAATGATACGCGTGAATGAAATAACATCAAAACAAATCGGTCAATAGAAATAATATTTCACAAAATTAATAGTAATATTCAATGCACTAAACTTACATCAAGTATAGATTGAAATAGAATACTAATAATACTATTCTAAAGCAGCTTAGCATGATTCATATAACAAAAAGCAAGTGAAAAATAGACTATCTTCACTCTTCATGTATGAAACGGAACGTTCACCGAAAGTAAGTCATTCTTAATCTTCATCATGAATCACCTGCATTAAAAACGATAATAATTAAATTCTAAAAATATCTAAAATAAATTCAGTAAAAATAAATCACAGTGCTGGAAACCTACCTAGTTCATGGATTGGCTTAGAGAGTGGCATAATCTTGCACCAGATAAGGAGGCATTAACGGAGTCAAATTGTATTCTATGGCAAATATGGAAGGCGAGAAACCTGAAAGTTTTGGAAGAAAATTGCATAACCCAATCGTAATAGCAAGAGAAGCGCAAAACCTAGTGATGCACTGCAGCAAGGAAGTGAGTAGTCAAGGTAAATGTTAAGAAAGATTTGGCAGAACCAAAGGAAGAAAGAAGAGCCATTGTCTTAACGAAAGGCATAACGTCATAGGAGGATCTGAGCAGCTACCAACAATAGAGGTTGATATTGTCAAAGATGAAGCTTTTAAAATAAAGGGCAAATGACAATTACCTATTTATATTTTTTAAATACACAATTCACTCCTTATAAGTTGGCCCTAAAGTGTCAATCTAACAGAAAATCCTAACATTAACAATGTTAAATCTAAAAATTATAAAATACCTAAAGTAACCACCGTCTTCTCCAGACATATGATCTCTCCAGCCAAGCTAGAAAGTTGCAGCAGTATCAATTGCAAGAGCATTAGAAACTTTTTGATCTACCCAATAAAAAGAAAAAATAAACTATAGCAATATTATAGAAATTCCAGCAACATCAAGAACGTCCTAAAACAACCCAGAAAACCACTCATATGAAACCTTTGAATTAATGTTCATTCTTACAGCATACAAGTACAAAATTCAAACTTTTTATTTTCTCTAGCCAATAACAGCAAAGATTTCTCGAAAGATAATCGGCAATTCAAGTATCCACTTTGCCTCCAAGAAATTATCAGCTAGATTAATAACCCAGGTACGTAAATCAATCACAGCTAGATTAATAACCCAGGTACGTAAATCAATCAGTAGGAAGTACATTGTAATCAGTGAAACAAAGTTTTCCACTCTGAATTCGTATTGTAATGTGAAGAAGCTTTTCGCAGTCACAAGTTTCTCGCATGAGCAGAAACTTTTCCAAAATTTGCCCCCCCCCCCCCCCCCCCCCCCCCCCCCCCACAACGGGTTTCAACAGATGGAAGCGCATTCGATTCGTACGTCCAGAAAAAAAAAAAAAAAAAAAAAATTCCCCCAAATTAACACATCTGAGTGACCACAAATTGTTTCCCCAGATTTGTTTGCCATATAATGGAACCCATGTCTACTGGGTTTCAACAGCAACTTCACTGTTTTGTATCTGACGCAATCTTCCACAACTTCTTTCCCCATTTAGGGAGCTTGGTAGTTGCTTAGTCAACTAACAGGTTTTGGTTGCTGTTGTCCTAGCTTTCTTTCTTCAATTAATCGACTAATAGAGAGAGAAAGAAGATCAGATTGGCAATGGGAAGGATGATTTTGTGTGGGAAGAGAAAGGAAGAGAAAACCGACTTGGAGGAGGATTCTGTTGAGGGGGTGAGGGTAATTTGAGAAAGAAAATATAAGATATTAGACTTTTTCATTCACACGCGCACAATTCTAGCAAGTGTATTTCAAACCCTGTTACTGAATAACATTTTCATTAGGGTGAAAATTTAGTTCAAAAACACAAGGATGTAACATGATATTTAAAAAATATAAAGGCTAAATTGTTACTGGGTATAAAACATAAGGGGGTTACTGTCATTTATTAGTATTGGAGGCATGGCGTGGATTGCAAAGGACAAAGGAGACAGATGATTAGCAGGAGGAAGTAAGAGAATTTACTCAAGCTCAGCTATTATGTCGGAGGCCTTGGCAATAAGAGAGGCATTGCAGTGGCCAAAGGAAGGAGGAAGAGAACGAGTGGTTATCAGAATAGATAGCCTACAAGCCATCACTTACTTCAGAGATGAGTACCAAGCAGATTTTGAGACTACAGGTTTTTAAAAACATTAGCGGTAGTTTACTGTTTACACAGTATTGATTTATGTGGTATCATGAAAGTAGATAGAGATCAGATTTTTGAAGCCAATAAGTTGGCAAGAAATGTAATCCTGGATTTACAAATAATTTAGAACTGTTCACAATTAAAATGAATGGAAATAGCAATATCTTTAACAGTATAAGCTAACACAGAAAAAATCTATATAGTCGTGGTCTAGGCTAACACATAAAAAAGAGTAATCAGTCGTGGTTTAGGCTAAGAAATAATGGCATCAATATTACATAAAGGGTCTTACAAAAGAAAACGGAAAAAAAAAAACTCAGAGATCAAAATTCATCCAAAAAACAATCAAGATCCTAAAAATTAAGGCAACAATTAATAGAGAACACCATAGTTCTTGAATTTTCACTACCGTCAAAATGTTGTGAATTGTAGCTAGCCAGGAATATAAATTAAAACAATCCAATCATAGGGATATTAAATTTCAACGAGAAGATAAATTACCAAATGACGATCGAGGCCATGCAAATGCGAGCTCCAATTGCTTGTCCTAGAGTAGTTAAAATTGAATATGGTCTCGGAAGATTTTCTTCCCATTTTAAGGAGGCAATAATCTTAACTTCGCACTATTCAGGTCCAAGTAATTGTCCTCCAACACCTTCAATGGCACGATCATAGTATCCCACGGTCTCATAGAGTCCTCTTAAGCTCAACATACCACAAGTTCAAGGATCTTAGAATCTTAATACATAAGAAGAGATAATATCAAAAGTAAAACAGCAAAAATGAAAAGTGCAGCCCAAAGGCCACACCCTCCATATCCTTATTCTCTATTGTTGGATGGGTTAAAAGAGTGAATTAAAAGAAACAAACCAGTTCCAGAGCCTCCACGTCATTCTACAAAGAACCCAGTAACTTCTTCAAGTTGCTTCTACAAAGGCAATTCCATATTTCCGATTAGCCAATGGTCATTTCACATAATCAGTGCGGCTGAACTTGGTGAAACTCCACTTCCTGCTAACAACCACCATCACAGCTCACCGCCTCCACCCCGCCACAATAACCACCATTCCTGTGATGCACGCCTTTTTGCGATGGAGGAACCAACCCCCACCAATTCCAGCCGCATCGCCAATGGAAAGATCAGACGCATCCTTATTTAAGGAACTCGCCGCCACCAAAACCCAATGCGGCTTCCATTACCACCCTACGTAAACCAAACCCGCTGCCATCACTAACAGACTACAATTCAAATCCGCCCTTTCACTCCCACAGACAAAATACTAACCCACCTTCATACTAGCACCGTCGTTCCCAAACTCACCGCTGTTACGCTCCGAACTCAAGCTCGTACACAGACATCGGCACTCTATATCCAGCCATCACCCAAGTATTGAGGGCAAAAATTCTGCAATACATTCATAGCACCTATAAGTCCCCGCAATTTCTGGCCCTAGTTTAACCTTTGTAATTTATATTTTATCATACTGTTAGTTTTTAAACTGAATTAGATATAATTATAAAGATTGTGAGTTATCGTAAGTAATTTGATTATAAAACCTTAAGGGTTTAAACCTTAATGTTTTGCATTTTAATTGTGATGTTTAATTTTGAGTTAAGGTGTTAATTTAAGTGTAGAATTATGTTTAAGGATATATGAAAATAAATATATTAGTTAATTTTGGGAATTTTGGAATGAAAAATAAGAAAAGTATAAAATAAATGACAAATGAAAAAATTTGGAAAATATGTATAGTTATGGACTTGTAGGATTTTCTTTAGAATTTTAATAAATGAAGAGTTATTTTTGAAGCATAAAATTTTAATGTTTAGATTAAGATTAAGATATTAGGAATAAGGTTAAAATTATGTTTAAGTAATATGTGATAAAGTAATTAAGTATTAAAAATAAAAAAATTAGAAAATAAATGAAAAATAGACAAAATAAGGGTCAATCGATTTACCCAGTCCTATAGTGGGTAAAACCGATCTGACCGCTTGACGGAGCAGTTTTACCCGATACTAGAGCGGGAAAAACCGATTCCACCACTTCATGGAGCGGTTTTACCCAGTCTAGAATGGGTAAAACCAATCCGACTGTAAAAAAAAAATCTCACCGCCTGAAGAAGCGGTTTTACCCGATCCTAGAGTTGGTAAAATCGATCCTGGAAAATGACAAAAATCCTTCGAGAGGTTTTACCCGATCTTGGAAAGGGTAAAACTGATTGGAACGGTTTTACCCGATCCCTGAACTAGTAAAACCGATCGTTTGCTGGAAATGAAAAAAAAAAAAAATTCTCAAGATAACTACAAAAGTTTTGGCTTATTAGGCAAATTTTGCCTATAAATAGGACCCTTCCAACCTCATAACTCCATACAATTCAAGAAATTTTAAACCAAAAAGAAGGAGAGAAGAAGAGAAAGGAAAGAAAGGGAAGTAAGGAAGAAGAAGAAGGAAAGCTGGGAAACCAAAGAATTTGGAGCAGGAATTTGGATTCCACTACGTTGATTTTGGGCTATACGTTGATTTCGGGCTAAGGAACCTCAAGAACGTTAAGGTAACATAGTTTTCTCACTTTCACATTAGGATTTATAGGAAAGATGCATGAAAATGGAAAAATGAGGTTTTTAGTTTTCTTAAGGAATTTTAATCCAAATCTTTATGATTTAACGTTGATTAGATGTTATGGATTGATAGAAATGTTATAGGGATATTGTAGGAATGATTTTGAGCAAAAGAAACCAAAGAAAAACAATTTTGGAGCACTTTTGTTTGAAACCCGAAGCAAAAGGTTGAAGAAAACTTTTTTGGGCAGCAATCGATTTTAACCGATTGGAGAACGGGTAAAACCAATTGCTTTTGCTCAAAAAAATTGGGTAAAACCGATCCCCCAATCGGGTAAAATAGATACGATGCTGAAAAATTGATTTTTGAATGATTTTAATTCTTTTGTTTATTTCTTTATAATTTCTTTTATAAATCTTTGCTAAAATTATTTTAACAACCATTTAAAGGGTTCTAAATTCATCATTTGCTTAGTTAATAATTTTTTTTTAATTTTTGGTTATTTCCAAAATAAATTAGAAATAAAGTTTAAATGTTATAAACTCCTTTTAAAAGGAGAAATAATTAAAATAGTTTTACGACATAAAACTTATATTTTCGTTAAAATTGTGATTAATATATTTTCTTATTAATCTACTTGTTTTTAAAATAAAATAGAAGTAACTTTTAAATACCTATTATAGAAACTTAGAATCTAAAGATTTATATAGATTTAGGGATAAAGTCCAAACTATAATATTTATGTAATGCAGATTTACTTACAAAATACAAAATACTAGCGATATATATGCGAGGTGAATGTTCTCACTAAAGGGACAAATTTTTTAATTGAGTAAATAGTGAGTTAGCATGCTTTACTGATATTATTGATATGTTTATTAAAATGCATGCGTTATACATGAGATATATGATTGTGCCTTTTGAGTGTACAAACTGTAATGCTTATAAATATGCTATATGAAATGTAAATGTTCTCAAATATCGATAAGTGAAATATCTATTAAAGTTTATAGTATGACTGAACTTATCGTGTAGTTATAATCATAATTTGTAAAATCGTGATCCTACGTATGAAGATTTGGGTATAGGATCGGTATAGATATGATCGGATCGTAGGAAAAAAAGATCCTATATGAAATATACACGTGTAAAATTACTGATAATTTATAAAAACTACTCTTATTTTGAGTCGTTTTAGCAAATTTTTATAGTATCGGATAGAATCGGAAGTATAATCGATTTGATGTTTTCAGATTGTAGTATCGTACGATACTACAAACTATGGTTATAATTACTGTTCAATGTTCATTGTTCACTATCTACTGTTAACTATGCATGAGAGTCGAGGTCCTCAAATCCTGTTCAATTTATTGAAATTGGGCATGGCAAGGTCTGGCTGGAGTGCCCGACTAAATAATTGGAGAGGCTCTGGGTACTATTCATGGATTTACCACACTGTTATTGTTATTGTTTGGATTGTCGGTATTGGAAGTGGTTCGCATTGTACAGTGTCCACTTTACATTGTTCAGTGTCCAAATTAAGGTAAAGTATAATCAGTAATGTTTTCGAAGGGTCACATAGATCCTTTGGTATAACTTGCTGGTCATACTTTTTCTATCTCTTACGTGGTTCCCCTTATTTGTTTAGGAATTATGTGTTATGTGCCGGTAATTATTTATTCGGTAATATTTTTAACACTGTGACCTCAATGAGTTTATGGAAGCTCACCCCTTAGACGTTTTGCATGTAACAGACCTCGTGAGTAATCGCTACTAGTGGGATCCTGATGAAGGGCCTTTTGCTTAGGTTTTGGAGTGCTAATATTGTACTATTACTTAAGAACTTAGTTCTAGCGTGTTGAAGTATTCTAATATTTTGAATTAGTGTTTGTAACTTTCAGAAATCTAATATAGCTTGAAAGTTTACGACTTACTTTAATAAATGAAGGGGCATGTTATTCGCAGTAACCATTTCGATATTTGCAAAAATATTTTTCTGTGAAAAGTCTATTTTGCCCTTTAGCTAAAAAAAAAATCCATTTATACTACCTATTTACAGTCATTCGTTTTTCACTCACATGTGTATGTATACATTTTTTTACATAAAGTTTCTTTGTTCAAAAAAAAAACCTTGTCTGGCCCGAAATTTTGCCCAAAAAACCACAAAATAAACAAGATTTTTCCAAAATAACCAAATTACTATTTGCAGTAACATTTTGAAAATACCCCCAAAGTGGGTTGGGTCAAAATACCACTGGCGCCCGGTGGTATTTTCTTCTCAAAAATACCGCGAAAGTTGTACTTGGATTAAGTTGTCTTTGATACCACGTTAGAAATGTTAGAATTTGAGAAAAGAAGAAAAGAACATGAATAATGTATAGATTATTTTTTTTCGTTAAAAAATGAATTTTACGTAAAAAAAAAAGTATAGATTGTTTACTTACCGTGTAATATGGATTGTCCTCGTTACTATCAGTCATAATTAGAGTGAAAAGGATTTCTTTTATTTTTTTTAAAACCTAAGGAACAATTCAAACTTTTCACAGGGGAATGTTACTGCAAATATCGAAATGGTTACTGCGAATAACAATTCCATAAATGAATGTATTGTTTATTTAACGATTGCTCTGTATATCGTGAATGAGTCATAGTGCGAACCAGGCAGACATCTCGGTCGCTACTCCCAATGAAACATGGAGGTTGGGGCTGGGGGTGTCACATCACCAAATAATCTTTGAAATAACAAACAAAAATTAAAACAAGGGGAAAGACAGAGAGCAGTGGCGTGGTGGTTCAGCTGTTGCAGATGGTGTTGCGGGTTAGTGGCTGAGGATGACAGACAGTGGAACAGAGGTGGCGGCGACAGAAATTTCAGAATCCTCCGTCAGCACCAAAATGGAACAAATCAGGGGTGGTTCGCAATGGAAGAAGCTTTCAGCGATGGTAGACAACTATAGCGATTTGGAGAAAGAAGAATGGCGGATCTGAAACTCAAAAAGAGAAGAATGTGGGAGAGAAGGGCGGAGGTCGGTGCAGATCCTTACATATTTTTACTTTCCCTAACTGTGTATTGTATGGGTCAATATATAATGTGGGTCAGCATTAATTGTGTGGATGAAAGTGTAAAAAAATTGAAAGATTGAGAGTTTTTTATGCTAATAAAAGCAAAATAAGGGAAATGTAAGACAAAAGAAATAGGGAATTAGACGATTTTGCCCCCAAATTTTTGTTTCCGTTTGTGAGTTAACGGAGGAGATAGACATAATGTCATATTTTGCAACGTTTTCGATGTGTTTGTGATGAAAAAATTAATTTTTAAATGATCGTGTCCATTTTGGTAACATGGCCAAATGTTCGTGATGAACTGAACAATTCACTCTAATAAATATATTATATGTCTATTTGGATGAGAGAGAAGTCAAGAGAAAAAAAGGGAAAGAGAGAGAAAGTGATATGAGAAATAATGGAAGCTAGAGAAAAATGAGAAGAGGGAAAGTGAGATGAAATAGAGTGGGGGGAGAGAGAAATTGGGATGAGAGAGGGTGAAATGCGAGAGAGAGTGGATGAGAAGAAAAAAAGTGAGGCGAGATGGAGAATGCAAGAGAGAATGGATGAGAAAGAAAATAAGGAAATAGAGAGTGGGATGAAAGAACAAAAGTAAACCATGGAACAAATATATAAGGGTACTTTTGTACAAAATATGCAAAATTTATTTAATCTCAATGCATGAAACTGAATAGGAGGAGAAATTATTCCACACATCGGACGTATACATATTTTGTCTATGATGTGGCACAACAATCCAATAAAATTTTGACACATAAGCATAATTTCCACATAAGAAAACTAATAAAAGAAATTAGTAATTAATAATTCAGGATCTTACAAATCAGCCCACGATAATTCTTAACTCATCCAAAATTTATTCTCAGAAACTTTGTATTTCTGCAGAAGAAGAATTAGAAGGGAAAAACATTACAAAAATTTTTTTTAAAAAAATCAAATCATCTTCTCTATATTGTTGTGTGTGTTCTTTTTCCCCTTAAGTATTTCATTTAATTTGTTCATGCAATATTGTATAGTTTTCTCAAAGTTCTCATGAAGAAATTGATATGGAATCTTCACAAAGTGGAGAAGGGAACTTCTAGATACAGACTGATAAGGGGTTCTAATTAATCCATTTTTTTGTAGAAGTAATGAAGCATATGTATCAATTTTGTATATTCAAAATAGTTGCATTACCTAAGGAGGATAAACTCTACTGCAACTGCTGCTTTCATTTTGGAAGATGATTTCCAATATTGGGAAACAGAATAAATTTTGGTGGGGTCAAGGATTATCGTGGGCTGAGGATCCCAAATTATTAAATTAGTAATTTTCTTTCATTAGTTTTCTTATGTGGAAATTATGTTTATATGTCAAAATTTTATTAGATTGTTGTACTACATCATAGAGCTGACGTGTATACATCCTATATGTGGAATCATTTTTCCAATAAGAGGGTTGAGTTTAATTAATATCCAAGTTTTGGATATCATTCCCTAATTTTTGTTCTAATTCTCGTCATCCAAACACCAAGAAATGAAATGAAACCCTTTCAGCGAGGATTATGTGGGGTTCTTTGCTTCTTTTTCGCCACAATGTCAATTATATTCAATGGATGAGGAACTCATAGCGCAGTACTTGTAAAAGAAGGTCAATAATCTTCCACTATCCAAGAACCAAATATGTGAAGTCAATCTTTACGCATATACTCTTAAAGCCATTACAAGGTGATATACAAGCATTGGCGAAAACCTGTGGTACTACTTCACCCAAGGGAAAAGAAGTATCGGAATGGGTCTCAACCAAGTTAGGCTGCCGGCACCGGTTATTGGAAGGCTCCCAAAGCTATTACATGATCCAAACTGAATTCAAGTTGCTCGCGAGTGGCTCGGTCCATAAGCATGATTAAACTCAAGTTGACCAACTTGCTTAACTAGTCGAGTAGTACAAAACTATACTTGAGTACTTGAAAATAGTTATATAATATATTTATAATTTTATAAATAGTATGTAATATCATATTGTCACATAATATAAAATATATTTTTAATTTTGAGTTACTCGAGCTCAAATATGTTGTATGTCAATTTTTTTTAATAAAAATAATATATTTTAGTAATACTCGAGATGCTCAAATACTTGAGTCGAACTTGAGTTGGACTCAAGTATTTGAGCTCAATCTCAAGTTCTAATGTTATAAGCTCGTTGAGCTTGAGCTCGAATTCGAGTTGGAATTTTGAATCGAGTTCTAGTCCGAATTCAAAATTTAAAAATAAAAATAGCATTATTTGGGCTCAAGGATCGACTCTACTCAAATATAGCCTTAATTGGAGCCAATAAGGCCTTGTTTGATTTGAAGGGAGAAAAACAAATTAGATGCAAGAGTCATTGGTTTACAATTTATTATGATGACAGCACTCCAAAGGCAATAATACTAATAGGATTATACATGAGTTCAAGTTACATTCCGAGGAAGATGATGAAGACAAGAACAATAGAAGAAAACTTCGTCTAAGGACAAATACAAATAGTATAAGGGTACATGCATGCATTGGTAAATCACATATATTATTGCTACCTTAACTTGGCCAGTCAATTCTTTTAATTTAGAAAAGTTCAATCTATTAATTAGTTTAGATTAAATTTTTTAGCTGGAATGGATCCTTTATTCAATATTCGTAAGATAAAAAACTCTCAAAACACCAAAACTCATAAAAACTTATTTTAAAACATTATTTTTGTTTCATCTTCTATTACTACTAGTAAAATGGTTGTTTTTCTAACACTATTTGCTTACTTGAACCAATTGTGGGAGTAGAATCTTGTAGCCACTAACAAGCATCATTGGTAAATTACTTATTTTTTGTTGTTAGCACGTTGAAATCCTTAAGTTGTACATTTTCAAAACATGAATCTTCTGATGGAATGAGAGGGAATATTATATTACAACACTAAAAAATATAATTAAAATTTTTTTATTATTTTAATTAAGATATCTAAACTTAATTAACACTCCTTTAAATGGCAGAGACCGCCTTTGACACCCTCAATGTCAACGCTCCCTACGCCGATGCTTTCGCCCTTACGCTTCCACCACCACCACCACGTATTTGGTAGTGTGTGTACGCTGCATGTAACAGAGCCACTTTCCCAAAGAAAAAGGGACTAGAATCCCACAACCGTAGAGTTCACAGGAAATACACCCACGACTACAAGAATTGTGCAAACGTCTTTTTGACGGATGAGGATCTGAAGCAGCACTAGTTCAATAACAGATAGATTTTGGGCGATTTAGGGGTTAGGGTTTTAGTGTTTTAGTATTTTCTGTGTCTAGATCTCAATGATGGAGTATTGTAATTGGACTAATGTTGATTTTTGTAGTTTTAGGGTGTTAGATTTACGTTCATTTTCTGGTGTCAATATCTCATTCTCAACAATGGAGAATCTACTTGCAGTTTGGGAATCACTTATGGTTAGGTTGATATTCTCTGAGGCAAGGGAAATGTTACAGCGTTCATTGGTCCATGTTAGTGGCGAACTTGTCTGATCTATTGCAGCACTGGCAAATTCTGATGAAAACCTTAACTATGATCATAGTTCTTTTGGAGTACTGAGCTTGATGGCAGTTTTGGGAAGAGTGTAACTGGAAGAGTTGCTCCTGTCGACTGTGGATTTTGGTGTATTATCCTGCTTCGAGCATACGCAAAGTCAACATGAGATTCTTCTTTTGAGAGGCCTGAATGTCAAAAGGGTATGCGGCTTATTCTCAGTTTATGCCTTTCAGAGGGGTTAGACACCTTCCCAACTCTTGTTTGTGCTGTTGGATGTAGTATGATTGATCGCATAATGGTTACTAGCATAGAAATCATAATGGCTGCAGATATTGCTGGACACTCCCACAATCTTGTTTCCCTCTACTCTCAGCATCACTCTAGTTCTCATGTTGGTGGACAGGTCGCAGTAGTTGTAGCTCTCTTAGACATGAAATCTCACTTTCCCAACATGGTCTAAGCTTGTGCCAGCAAAAGCTTTAAGACTCTTGGAAAGTAGAAAGTTTAGGAATGCGAATTGGAGAGTTAGGCATGCTTAAAAGTTCCTAATATGCTAAAATAGTTGTATATAGTACATAGTAATCCCTCAATTCCACTCCAAAAGTCCACTTTGAAATGTGTACAATTTATTATGTGTTGTGAGGTACAACAATTAAAATAAGGGTTAATTATCAAGAATCCACCCGTGGTTTCAGAAAGTATTGAAGAACCCCTCTGTGGTTTAAAAACCTATAATGAACCCCCCCGTGGTTTGCCAAAAGCCATAAAGTGGATGGAATTCACATCCACTAACGGCGACGTTAAGTTTCACAAATTAGCCCTGTTCTTATGATCGGTAAATTGTTTAAAAGGTTAAAAAACAAATTAGGGTTCGTCATATGCCTCTGTAATCGCGAAAAGAGCGACGAACTCCACCGGTAAAAGACAACCACGCTTGCATTTCATCCAGAACCTGGATCGACGGACGACAGCAATCAAAATCGGCGGGACGCAGGTAAACCCTTCATAAACTCATATGATTATTACATTTATTGGTTATAGGTAATGGGCAATGAACATCGATTAACACCCTTGTTACTAATACGTAGGAAGGATTATTGCACACTTGACGGGCTTCCTTCTACACGAATCATATCCTAATCGCGAAATGAGCAACCTCGAAAGCAAAGGTAAGAACTCTTGTGGTTAGGATGGATGAATTGTAACTGAAACTTGTACTGACTTGTGTGATAACAATCAATGTAGTATAAGTTTTTAATTTTTGTATCTAAGTGTGTTAGCTACGTACTACATAAACAGGTGTTCATGTAGTCTCAAAGTGGGTGAAGATTAATATTGTAATGCATCATGGGGGAAGACTTGTTTATGAACCAGAAATGGAGTATACTAGCAAGAAAGTTACACTGTTCAAAGATTATGGGCTAGATCTGATTTCAGTGCATGGGCTCCGAAACTTGTATGCAACAGCTATCGAGAGATTACTTAACGGGGATGTAAATTTTTATTATGTTCCTGCAAGATTTACTTTGAGGAGATTGGGCTAATCGAGATTAGGAATGATTTGGATGTAAAGGAAATGTGTGATTCATTTAGAGAGTTAGATGAAATTCATGTGTATGTTGAAGAGGATGAATAGGATATTTTTGTTAAGCCACGTGAGGACTTTGCTCTACAGTCAAGTGAAAATGGAGATATGGAGATACTGTATCCAGATAGACCAGTTGTAGGCTCTGAAGTAACAGTAGAAAATGAGTGTAAAGAATTGTCTAATGGGTTAGTTGAAGAGGAGAATGATGAATTTATTGATCAAGTATCTGATGAGTTTTGGCTGAATGAGGAATTTGAAGGTGAAATTGATGAAAATCCATTCAAGGATACTGAAGGTGAAATTGATGAAAATCCATTCAAGGATACTGAAGGTGATGGGTTGGTATGTCAGACACAGCAAAACTCTGTAACTGCATGTGAAGATGATGGGCAGGAAATTACTGATGAAAATGCTAGAGCTGACATTGAAAATTGGAATGAGCCAGTTGTAGATGATGAAGTGTTATTTGACACTTTCATTGATGATGATGGAGTTCCTGATAGTGGACCAAAATTAGAGTTCAATTCTGAAATGGAGTTTGAAAAAGACAGTTTTGAATTGAAGGTTGGGCATAAGTTTACAGACATACAAGATTTCAGACGAGCTCTTGTTGAGTATCATGTAAGAGAAGGTTGGTGTTTTAAATATCAGCATAATGAGAATAGAAGACTTGTAGTTTTTTGTTCACAAAATTGTGGATTTAAGTTGCATGCTAATATTGTCCAAGGTGAAAACATTTTTCAAATAAAGAAAATTACCAAAGGGCATACATGTGGAAGACTGTACGAACTCTGATTTGCTACATCCACATACTTGAGCAAAAAATTTCAGCACCTCATTAGATCAGATCCTAAAATTAGTTTTACTGGGATTGTTGGGGTTGTTCGAAGAGAGGCTCAACTTAATATAAGCATGACTCAAGCATACCATTTAAAAAGAAAGGCACTTGAAGATATACAAGGTTGTGAGATGGAGCAGTATGAAAAGGTTAGAGAGTATGCCAATGAGCTGATAAAGAAAAACAAATGGAGTAGGGTGACTATACAGGCTGATAGACAATCAATTGATGGAAGAGGTATTTTCAAAAGAATGTTTTGGTCCTTGGGTGCTATGAAAAATGGTTTTCTTGACGGATGTAGGCCAATCATTGGATTGGATGGATGTTTCTTAAAGAGTCCATTCGGAGGACAACTACTTGCTGCGATTTCTAGAGATGCCAATGACAATATGTTTCCAGTGGCTCTTGCAGTTGTTGAAGCTGAGATGACTGAAAGCTGGACATGGTTTTTAGAGGAGCTAAAGGCGCATATAGGTGTTGGAAACCGGGACTGTTTTTGGACTTTTATGTCTGATAGGCAGAAATGTCTTGTTAATGCCTTGGAAGCTGTATTCCAAACTCGCCACACAGGTTTTGTTTGCGGCATATATACGCAAATTTTAAACAGAAATTTAAGGGAAAAGAGTTGGGAAGATTTTTTTGGGCAATAGCATCTCCATCTAACATGAATGACTTCAAGCGCGCTCTATCTAATTTGGAGAAAGCTAACCCAAAGGTTGGTAATAAGACAAATGCTGCTGAATGGATGATGAAGATACCTCCAAGGTCATGGTCTAGGGCTCATTTTGACACAAGCTGTAAATGTGATGTCTTAGTTAACAATCTGAACGAGTCCTTCAATGCCTACATTACTGAGGCTAGAGAAAAACCAATTATAACCATGTTTGAGTTAATTATGAGGAAGTTGATGCAAAGGATACAAGTGAAGAAAGATGGAGCTTCCAAATATAACCATGATATCATGCCCAACATACAGCAAAAATTGGAAAAGAGTAAACAATTGAGTCGCAACTGTAGGGCAATTTACTCTTGCCCAGGGATTTATGAGCTAGATTGGGGCAACAGAACACATGTTGTTAAATTGGAGTCTAGGACTTGTACTTGTGGTGCCTTTCAGCTGAATGGGATACCTTGCCCTCACGCAGTTGCAGCAATACAAAATGCTAAACACTCTCCGGAGAATTATATCCATTTTTTGTTCTCTAAGGACATATACAATGCTACATACAAGTTTACCATTTCTGCAATTCCTTCAAAAGAATATTGGAAAGATGCAGAGGGTGAGGCTCTTAATCCCCCAACTGTTAAAAAACAAATTGGCCGGCCTAAAAGGTTGAGGAGAAGAGAGGCAGATGAGCCTAGACCTGGTTTTTCTACAAGGAGGTCGTTGACAGTGACTTGCAAGAGATGCTTCCAGTTAGGTCACAATGTGAGAACATGTCGATTCCCTATCCACCCAAGTCAAGATTATACAAGGTAAATTTTTTCCTTCTTTGAGTGCATATAACACTTTCATTTTATTGTTTTTTTCGATTATAATAATATACTTTCATGTAGGCACCTGCTCGAGAGGCCCAAGATTGTAGTGCACAAGCATCCATTCCAATAAACACAACAGCCACAAATGATAATACATCCAAACCTTGTGACAAGAGTAGAGGCAAATGTAAAAAAATAGCTGTTATTCGAGCTCAACACCCTAATCCACAAGCTCAAGGAAGAGGCAAGAGGTGTTGGAATCAGAAGTGATAGTGTGATTGTTACTTTCCCAGCTTTCTGTAGACCTTCTACTTTGGCTACTTTGTTTTCCTGCAGAACCTATGACATTTATGTATGTATTACTTATGTTTTGGCTACTTTTTTGTTGAAGAAGAACGTATGAGCTTTCAAGATTAGTTTTTCTTCTATTTATTGTGACTTCTGTCTGCAGCTTTTGAAATGTAATTCTGATTTGAAACCTGTTTTGAAATTGAAGGTTGTTTAATGTTTTAAAACCTGTTTTTATTTTTCTTGGGTTTAGCAGCACTTTAAAAGTCTGATATTGTTTATCTGCATGATTCATTGTATTTTTACTGTATGAAAGATCCTTTTAGTTTGCAAAAAGTTTGAAGTTGTTTGGCAATTTGAGGCCTGTTCAAAGTCCTCTCAGAGACAATACATCAAACACCTTATCAGCATTTTTCCATTTCAATTGCTTCTTATATAACAGTACATTAAAGTTCCTCCAAACTAAACCAAGTTTCTACTAATCATTACCTTACAACAATGGATTCAACTCATTTCATTACCTAAACCAATAGACAACATGACAAATTTTCCTTCAGTAACTACAAACCAAGCAATACATAATGACATTACTCAAATATAGCTCAAAAATTTCACTTAAAGCAGCTAATAATCAATGCTAAACATGAAACCATCATAGCTGCAACCACAATTAGGAACATTAATCTAAGCATTCGCTCTATGTCCCTTAAATCGTTGGAAGGTTGACTTTGGTGTGGTTGAATTGTAGGCGTCGGAGCTTGCATCAGTTCACTATCTGCTTTAAAAGAAAAAAACAAAGTTTCTGCCCACCACAATCTGACCTTTCTCACATCCAATCAGATTGCACCATGAAAAAAATTTGCATTGCCGTTTTTCACACACAAAGTAGAGCATGCCTTTGCTGGATTTTTCTGAAACCACTATCTTCACGACTGCCTTTTTTCCGCACTCACAATGGCAATATGCAAACCTCAAATCAAATCTCCCTTCACCATTGCTTCCACAATATGATGAATTGGATATCTCAGCTTTTTGCAATTCACAGGTATATGTCTTCACTGAAATTGGGGTTTCTCTCTTGTTCGGTTATGGAGGAAAAATCTTTCTACTGCAATTGGAAAAAAAGATATAGCAGAGAACAATTCAGAGTCATTATATGTAAATCAGTAGGGGTACTATAGGAATTTCTCTATTCAGTTACAGCTAATACACAAAACAAACCTCATATTTTGGCGACTGGAATACACGCGCCGTTAGTGGGTGTGAATTCCATCCACTTTATGGCTTTTGGCAAACCACCGGGGGGGGGGGGGGGGGGGGGTTTCATTATAGGTTTTTAAACCACGGGAGGTTCTTCAATACTTTTTGAAACCACGGGTGGGTTCTTGATAATTAACCTTAAAATAAGTAATTTATCATAATATTTTTCACTTATATCCTTACTTTAGAAGTAGGGGTTAATTGTGAACCACACACATTATTATATTAGTAAGGGTAAGTAATGTAAACAAATTCAAAGTGGACTCTTTAAGTAAGACTAAGGGCCTGTTCTTTACCCCGGGTTGAGACACGGGTCTGGCCTTTTTTTGGGTCTCAACCCAAAAATTAACCTAACCCCATGTTCTTTACCCAATTCTCAAACCGGGTCACAAACCCAATTCCCACTTCCGCCGCCGCCCTTCCGCTGCCACTGACCTCCTCCCGCCGCCGCCAGTGCCACCCACTTCTTCTTCTTCTTCCCGGTGCTGTCTTCTTCTTCTTCACTCTCCTCTCCTTCCTCCTCCTTTCTTTCTTCTTCTTCTTCTTTTCTTCTTCTTCTTCTTCTTCTTCTTCTTCTTCTTCTTCCCAGTGCTGTGTTCTTATTCTTCGCAATTCTTCCCTTCCTCCTCCTCCTCTTCTTCTTCTTCTTCTTCTTAATTTAATCGGCGGTCTACTGCTTCTCTGAAAAAGTCGGCCCTTCCTCCTCCTCCTCTTCTTCTTCTTCCTCCTCCTCTTCTTCTTCTTCCTCTTCTTAGAATCGGCGGTCTTGTGCTTCTTCGAAAAAGTCGGCCCTTCCTCCTCTTCTTCTTCTTCTTCTTCCTCCTCCTCTTCTTCTTCTTCTTCTTCCTCCTCCTCTTCTTCCTCTTCTTCTTCTTCAAAATTTGAATCCCCAAATCCATCTGTTTGAGAAAAATTGGGACTTCAATCGAGTCACCCATTTGATTGAAACAGAAAAAATTCGAAAAAACTTAAGAATTTTATTTTGGGGATTTAGGTTTTGGGCCGCCGCTGGCGGCTGTGAGGCGGCGGCGGGGCGGACCCAGGTCTGAGAACGACGTTTCTTTGTAATGGGTCTCAACCTATTCGGTCTCTACCTAAAAACTCAAACCCGGGTCTCAACCCGGGGTAAAGAACAGGCCCTAAGTTTTTTTTGAAAGTTGACTTTTTGAGTGGGACGGAGGGGGTATATAGTAAGTGCACCAAACTTTCCTTGTGTGCTTGGTTAATAGGTTTGGGAATCAATCGAATTGCTTGGAATGGGTTTCGGAATAGTACTCCAAACCCAACTTTTTAGAATTAAAATAATAACAATAATAATGTTAAATTTGAGGTGGTTGATGTTAAATGAAACAGTCAATTTTAATTCTAATTACAAATATATATAAGTTTTAAAATAATTATTGAGTTAATTTGGCTTAGAAAGTTATTTTGTTAGAAAATTATACATGTTATGGTTATAAATATAAAAAAGTGGCGTAACACAATCATTTAGCTATTTGATAATGACATTAGATGTATTACATATGTCATTATAAGGATCATATCATAAGTTATTATTATATGACTGAATAGTTCTCCATAAATATGTATTGTCTCTATTAAAAATTGGAAAAAGAAAAAAACTAGCATTCTTTTTTTTTCTTCTATAATTTCACTTATCGCTGTCTATAACACAATCACTCAGCTCTCCCTTATGTCTTAACTTTTCTTTTATCAATGACCTTTCCCCCTTCTCTTTTACACACTTTGAATTCTAATTATTGTTACCTCCGTTACTTTAGACTAGTCAACTTTTAAAATGATTTTTTTTGTTTTAATAGAAGATTTTATTTTTTCACCCTTTTTTTGTTTTGGTTTTTTTTTTTTTAACTTTTCACACCATTACTAATATAATTATATGTGTTCTACAACTACCTCACACTTAAAAAGGGTAGTGTTATTTGCAGTGCTAATTTACTAAATGCAGGTACCACTTATAAATTTTAAGGAGTAAAAATACCAAAACATCATCACACTCACAAAAAATCTCTCACTTTAATTAATTTTATTTTTTTTATATATAAAAAAACACCATCATTGTCGGCAAAGGTTTTCTTCAACCTTCGCCGATTGCTTTCGTCTGCCTCTTCTTCCTACAATTTCGGCGACGATTTTTCTCTTCTTTATTCTTCTTCTTCTTCTTCCGTTTTTCTCTTCTTCTTATTCTTCGATTTTTCTTTTTCCTGCAATTTCACGATGCCATCGCCGATCGATACCTTCCAACTGCCACCGGCCACCTTCTCTCTTTTTGTATTAGTGCAGGGCTATCATTGTATTTTCACTGTTAAGTGGTACCTACATTTAATAAAATGGTACCTGCAAATAATAATTTCTTTAAAAGGTAAGGATATGAATAGAATAAATGATTTCAAATTAGTTATTTACTTCATATCTATATAAATAAATAAAAAGTTTTACATTTGTGAAATTGAACTCTTATGAAAGGAAGGAGTAACACACTAACACTATTCTTTTGTTGAATGTATCAACAATTTTTTTGTTTTTTTGAATATTCAGCTGTTGATGGTTAACATATTTGTTTTTCTTCCAAAAGTATCATGAATTCGATTTTGGGTTTCTTGATTAATTATTATTTTTGGTTTCTTAAAGTATTTTTTCATAATCATTTTCAATATTTTTTTCATATTTAATTTTAAATATGTATCAATAAATTACTTCTAAAAAGTATTTTAAGAAATGGGAAACTTGTTTGGTATCATATTTAAGTTAAACATAGTTTCAAACCAATTTTACATTTCATAATAAAATTTTATTATCTTTAGACTTTAATATATCTTCTTATATTCTTAATGTACTTATTTACATTTTCAATATTTTTAATATTTTTAAAATTAATATAAATACAGTCTGATCAAGTAATAATTTGTTTTTCTTTGGCGAAAATGAAAATAAATAATAAATAAATAATGATAGTAGTAATAATAGTGTACAAAGGACAGAAAAAAGGCACAAATAGAAGATTCTAGAATTTCTCTATTGCCAGTACTGATCAAGCTGGGACTAAATCTCAACCGTCCAATTTCTCGATCTTAAAATAAAGCCACAAAGGTCCTCACAATTGGAAACCCTCTCTTACCCCCCTTGCAAGCACCGTCCGCTCATTCCCTCGGCGGCCGATTCCAACTTTCCAAGTGAACAAGCAACCGCCGCCGTTCACCGTAACCCTCCCTAGGGTTCTAACTGGTAATCTCTTCCTCTACGTTTATGTTCTGGTAATTTTTATCTAATCTAGTGGTAGATCGTCAATTCTGAGTTTAATCAATGAATGTTTTTTGTGTAGATCAGCGAAGATGTTCGGTAGAGCGCCGAAAAAGAGCGATAACACTAAGTACTATGAGATTCTAGGGGTTTCGAAGAATGCGTCCCAGGATGATCTCAAGAAGGCTTACCGTAAAGCTGCCATTAAGAACCATCCCGATAAGGGCGGTGATCCGGAAAAGGTAAAGCATGCATTTTTAATATATTCTTGATGTTTTCTTGATTTTGTTAATGGGTTGCAGATCGGTTCATTAGCCTTTGAACGCCTCTATGCAAAATTGTCTATATATATATATATATATGTACACATACAGTTTCAGATAGATGTATTTTCTTGTCGATCTGTGCTTTAATTTAGTTGTTTTTTCATGTCCTGAACTACTATCTGTGTAACGATGGAGGGCTTCTTGTGCCTGTATATGTTGGGTGCACTGCTTACTATGCATGTAATTTTCGAGGAGCAGTTGAAAAAGGAAAAATAAATAGAAACAATTTTGTTTGTAGTCCCATCTCTTGTGAATTCGAAAGGAAAGTATTGGATTCTTTTTGTTTTCAGCTGTAGTCCCATCCCTTGTTGGAAGTTGGGGTGTTGCTGTTGCTTTTGTCTGCTACCTCAACCTCTTAAGTTTTAAATGAGTCTAGTAGAAGATACTAATATTGGCACTCTATTGAGCTGAATGATATATTTTTTTCCCTTTATTTGGAAAACGATGTTGAATGTGGATTCTTCTCATTCACCGTGTTTCTATAAAGTAATTGGATTTCTAAGGTGAATTTTGTATAGGTTAGGGGATACGATCTCTCTTGGTTGCTCATTTGTGTTTAATTTTGCAATGCCATCTTGTGCTTTCAGTTCAAAGAGCTCGCCCAGGCCTATGAGGTACTTAGTGATCCAGAGAAGCGTGAAATCTATGATCAGTATGGTGAGGATGCCCTGAAGGAAGGAATGGGTGGTGGAGGTGGTGCTCATGACCCATTTGACATCTTTCAATCATTCTTTGGTGGTAGCCCATTTGGTGGTAAGTCATTTATTGAGTCACTCTTTAACTGTCAAACTACCTCATACAGTTGTATGCTATAATCTAAAACATTCTCTGAATGTTATCCTGGTTAGGCGGAAGCAGCAGAGGTCGGAGGCAAAGAAGGGAGAGGATGTTATTCATCCACTCAAGGTTTCTCTGGAGGACCTCTATAATGGAACCTCAAAGAAATTATCTCTCTCGCGTAATGTTTTGTGCTCCAAATGCAAGGGGTCAGTGCTCTCTGTACAATTGCTCTCTATTATGATATAATGTTAAGTGGTGGTGTGTGCATTTGTTCTAATGAGGCTTGATTGTACTGAACTTCAGGAAAGGATCCAAGTCTGGTGCTTCATTGAAGTGTTCTGGTTGTCAGGGTTCTGGAATGAAAGTTTCTATAAGACAGCTCGGTCCATCCATGATACAGCAAATGCAGCATCCGTGTAATGAGTGTAAAGGAACTGGTGAAACTATTAATGATAAGGATCGCTGCCCACAGTGTAAGGGTGACAAGGTTGTTCAGGAGAAGAAGGTGTTGGAAGTTGTGGTTGAGAAGGGTATGCAAAATGGGCAGAAGATCACATTTCCTGGTGAAGCTGATGAAGCAGTATGTTGATTTCCTCTTTTACTTTAATTTTATGTGTTGGGTTTTTATTCATTATAAACCAATCACTATGTTTGTCTGATCTAACACTGAATGATTGATCTTTGCAGCCTGATACTGTTACAGGGGACATAGTCTTTGTCCTACAACAGAGAGAGCACCCAAAGTTCAAGCGCAAGCATGATGACCTATTCTATGAACACACATTGTCCCTAACTGAGGCTCTTTGTGGCTTCCAATTTGTGTTGACTCATTTAGATGGCAGGCAGCTTCTCATCAAATCTCAGCCTGGAGAAGTGATCAAACCTGGTAAGTCCACAAACGCTAACTAATTTTGTCCGGATTGGGATTCTCGGCCTGTATCATTGTTATTTTTTATTTTAAGGTCTACAGTTTACGTTTCTATTCTCTCTGATACTTGTTATGCTCTGCCTTTCAACATCTTGTTTTACTTCATCCAAAGTTAACACTGTGTGGCAGCCATGCTTGTTAAGATCCATCTGATGTTATCTTTTATGATGATACTGTTTCTTTGTGCTCATCTTTGTTCTGGTAATATTACAGATCAATTCAAAGCAATAAATGATGAAGGAATGGTGGTGTATCAGAGGCCATTCATGAGGGGTAAATTGTACATTCACTTCAATGTGGAATTCCCCGAATCCCTGGACCCGGAGCAGTGCAAGGCTCTGGAAGGTGTGTTGCCTCCTAGGACTACAAAACAGATTACCGACATGGAGTTGGATGAGTGTGAGGAGACTACTCTCCACGATGTTAACATCGAGGATGAGATGCGTAGGAAGCAACAAGCTCAAGAGGCATATGATGAGGACGATGATATGCATGGTGGTGCCCAGAGGGTTCAATGTGCTCAGCAGTAAGTTGAACAAATAAGGTCGGTCGAGAACAGGAAACATTTCCTGGTAGACACTGAATGCTGTTAAGGTTTGATAGAGGGCAGTTGAGGCAGTGACATTCTCTGCAATGTTGCCTCTGTATTAGAGAGTAGATGCTACTATTTGTTAGTTTTAATTCTTGTTGCAAAACTAATACTGTGTACCCAATTGACCCTTTTGAATTGGAAAGTGAGCATAAATGTGTGATTTTTACTTGGTTTTGATCCATTCTACACTATTTGGAGTCAGCATTGGCAAATTACCGCAATAATTGCTTCTTCAAACCCCAAAATAGGTTTTGACTCTTTTGAGTGATATTTTTCTATTGCCTTTTAGAATCTGTTGTTGCGTACAATTTTGGGTGATAATTTCAAAATCACTTGGAAGATTTCTGAATTGTTATTGGGAAAATTTTTATTAAGTGCGTAACAAAAAACAAATAATTATTAGAGGTATTTTACTTATTTATATTTTTATGGATATTGAAATACTTTTGATTTATTTACAATTAAAAAAAGAATACTAGTTTATCAATTTCCACTCAAAAAATATATTTTTCTCCTTATTTGTTGCACGCTTCTTCTTCTCCCTTCGTATTCATCCCCATGAAATAGTGGTGCAAATTAGAAACTAATATGCTTGGAAATTGAGTAGTAGTTAAAAAAAAAATTTAGGCTTGAGAGGTTAGATATAATTTACAAATGAACTCCCATAGTATACTAAAGTACCCAATCTAAAATAAGGAGAAAATTAGAAACCAACATGGTTGGAAATTTAGCAATGGTATACGCTTTAGAAGTTAGGTATATTTTACAAGAGGTTGCAAACTCGAACCCTATCTAAAATAGGAAAAATGTAAAATTTAGATGTGGATAGAGACTAAGATCAGAATAGAAAAAAAAAAATTTACAAAAAAGAAATGAACAGAGTTACAATTAATTTGATAATAAATGAATGCATCATTTGAAAAATGAATTATTATGTTATGCAGTTAATTAATAAAAATGAAAATTCATCATTGATAATGCTAGTTTTGAGAAAAATGACAAGAGGTGTAAAACTCAGCATTTTCTGTATTTATTTCGTAGCCCTTCTTGAGTTCTGTCTCCGCGTGGCTAAGCACTTAGGGCATTGGGCTGGGAGCAAAAAAATTGGGTATTAAACTTCGGTCATCTCGATTTCTCATTGCCCGAAAGTGGCCCATAATTTATCACTGATTCAGGAGACCCAGAGTGAATGATGATCATTAGTCATCACCGTCGTCCCAAGCAAAAGATGAAATCCCAGATTTGAAGTCTCTAAGCAATAGTTGGATTTGCGCCACGGGTGAAGGATCAAATCAAATTGAGGTAAGAACTGTATTTAAGCTGCAGTCTTGTAGTTGAATCTTCCACAGTTTTGCAACACTAGGAGAACCAATTTTAAGCAAGTTACGCAGGAAATAAGACAAAGGTGAAAACCAATGGAATGTGATGTTCGTTTGTGTATAGTTTCACTCTTGTGTACCGTATTGAAGGAAGAATTTTTCTGCCCCGGAAGTTATTTTGTAATTATGCAGAAGATAGAAGGCTAGATTCTGTTTCTGGGTTTATGTTGAGGAGGGCCTTTAACTTTAGTTGATTTTATTGTAGGAACTGGTGTTGGGAGATATGAGAGTTTGCAGCGGGTGGAAGAGACTTCTTTTATGTTTGCCTGTGGTTTTTTTCTTGCCACATTTGCTATCAGGTGATCATCTTCTTTTCTACCATCCAGTTCAAATGTTTTTTTTTTTTTTTTTTGGTTTCTATTGAAAATATGAAGATGAACTGTATGTTTGTTCAGTTTCGAAGCTGCAGCAGGAGTTAACTTCACAAGATTTGGGCACAGGAAAGCTCAAGAAATCTAATCATCTAGTTCTTGGACCCGCAGCTGGTGTGGGTTTGGCTGATCGTCTGCAATGTCAAGGTTTTTGCTAATTCTCTGAGTTGAAGTTGTTACCCACCTCTTGTTTTCCCCTGTGTTTCATTTTGATTCAAAGTTTCCTTTTGTTTCTGAATTCAATTTCTGAATTAGATTGGCATATTCTGTACAGAGATTTTGGGCTTTATGCTTCTAAGTGGTTTTCTTTATTTTCAAGAATGTTCATTCCCGAAGTGTGTTTTTGCAACTAATTTTTTTTGTGTGATTTTAATAGCTTCTGATGATAAACAAGTTATTCCCCTGATAATGTTTCAGAACACAAATAGGCTCATGTTCTAAAGCTTTTGCTATCCAGGCATCAGAGCTCTTAACAAGACACAATTTTCTTCATTCTTGTACAAGTCGAACTACAGAGACCAAATTTCCTTTGTAACTGTTTTCACTACATACAACTCTAGTGTTGATGGACGGGGCAGTGAGAAACGGGACTTGGTTACTGTAGGGGATGTTTCATACGACAAGGTTGGGAGATCACTGGCCATCTTGGATGTCTTCATCAATTTCATTCTGGTAAAACATCTACTTAAGGTGGATTATGAGTTTAAACCACATCAATAGGGATGAACAGTATATTCTTCCAACCACATATGCAAATGAAACTGTGCACAAAACTTGCATGCGACTAACGAAAGCATGTACAAATGTGGATATGCAACAATGGATTAATTTTAATTTTCTTTTTTAACAGTGGGCTACTGTTCATTTTCACTTTATTTAATGGAAGATAAGGACACAATTTGTTTGTTTGTTTCCAATTGGGATTTTTTAAACATTTTTTGTACGTTGATATATTGTTTTATCTTCATTTTCTTTTACCTAGTTTTTTGATAGATGCTAATTTTTTTTTTTGTACAGCTGAGCATGTCTCGGGGCAACATTATCATTCTTACTGATCCATCATCGGAGCTCCCAATACGTAGAGATAGAGTTACAATAAATCCCATTCAAGGTGAATATTCAAGAGACAAGTTGATGCTTCAAAGAATCAGGTCTTACATTGTAAGATAAGAATGCATTATGTGGAATAGCTTGTGATTGTTGGTTATAATGTGTTTCCATATTCTTAGTTCTTTGTTGATGTGTGCATATGTGTCTTGTACGGGGTGATTTGTGGGACATCGAGGCTGATCTTAGTGATTGACCTATATGCTCTGTGATAGCTGAGCTCGATCTCTTTGTTAGTGGGAAGTTTTCTGGGTTACTTTAATGCATGTGGTATCTTGTGAACAGAAAATATCATCAAGTCTCTTGCATTTTTTTTTAGTGAAAGCATAGTACAAATTTATTGAGATTGGCTTTGTGCTGTATAAGACCAATTCGTAATCCTTACTGTCTGTGCTATGCTGGTGGTATTTTGAGTTCATTATTGATTAAATTTTGGATTCTAGGGTGCATAGGGTGGTGTCTGAAATTCATAAACTGCTCATATACAGCAGTCAAGAAGTTTCTTGGAAAATTTGTATTTCTCTATTTTCAGAAACTTTTATACTTGTGATTAGTAGATCATGACTTTGATTTTTGCTACATTTGACCTATATTTTCAGGCCTTTCTGGAAACAAGGCTTGAGGAACACTCTCAGGAGAGAAAACCAGTGAATCACTACATTTTCACTGACTCAGATATGGCGGTGGTTGGTGATCTTGGCCAATTCTTTCAGGACTACCCAGATTTTCATGTGGCTCTCACCTTTCGAAACAACAAAGAACAACCTCTAAATTCTGGATTTATAGCAGTTAGAGGAACGGCAGAGGGAATGAGAAGGTGCATAGATTATGCAATCATTTCCAATGCATTAATTAAATCTTGTTTGACAGAGTGGAATGAAAGGAATTTGTGCATGAGTGTCGGAATGCATTGAGAAAAATTATTAAATAGTCAAATCAAAATTTTCAACTAACAGTTCCTTTTTAAGAGGCTTTTTCCTGGTACAGAATAAGAGTAAAAACTGAATGGTATTTTTAATTCTTGAAGCATGGATCTTTGGTTTGTATTTTTCTCCTGGCTGTCTTGTCTGTCTTCTTCTTTTTCATTATCATCCACAACCAACATGTATTGTGCCCAATGGTGTCATAAGATTTATTATATGACTACCATTTGATCTCTTGGCTGTCCTGTCATATTCAACTGTATGTCCTCTTTTAGGTGTTTTATGGCCTTGAATTCTTAAATTCATTTTCTTGAATTTTTGTTTCGAGATTCATCTCCCTCAATCCTTGGCTTTCTTTGACCACTTCAATGTCAATTATATTCAGGGGAAAGGCTTTCTTGGAGGAGGTACTCAAAGTTTATACTTCTAAATACATGAAGGCTTCCCGAATGCTTGGAGATCAATTAGCTCTTGTTTGGGTTGTGAAGTCCCAACCTTCCTTTGATGCAAGAATGTTCACTAAAAAAGAACCTTTTCTACATGAAGTCAGTGGTGCTTCAGTATTATTTCTACCTTGTGCTGTATACAATTGGACACCTCCAGAGGGTGCTGGTCAATTTCATGGGATGCCCTTGGATGTGAAGGTACTGCTGAAAAAACAGTTTATAAGTAGCAATAGCGTAATGAAGAATTAGAATCTGTTTAGTTTTCTTTGAACCAACTTAGTTTTCGCCATCATGATTATAAGGTTATGTTGGGGGAAAATTTATCTAATGCTGGCTCATGGTTTCATTCACGGAAGCAGGTTGTACATTTCAAGGGATCAAGGAAAAGACTAATGCTTGAGGCTTGGAATTTTTTGAAATCCTCATCCAATACTGACATCTCAGATATGCTGTGCCTTGTTTTGGGGAGTGGAAGGACAAAGTATGACTTCTAATTTCTCACAATTTGGTCTTGTCTTTGGTAATTCAGTAAAGAAATCGATGGCTCTGTTTCTGGGGAATGAGTGAAGTTTCTTGCTATTGAAACTACTAAATTTTGGTTGAGTTCTAGAAGGCGTGCTTATGGTTTCACATTTCTTGGGCTTGATGTACTCCTTTGGAATCAATGGTTGATGATATTTAAGTTAATAGCAAGACTACGTAGTTGGTTGCCTCGGAGTCTGGACTGATAATTCTTTCAGGGTTTGATCCTTCTGCATTTGTGCCACATTTTTTATCCAATGGGGGAGTGGAACTAATTAGAATAGTTCTTCTGTAATCCATTTTACCTTGTTGTTTCTCTTTAGTCTGTTCATGCCCCTCCCTTAGTTAAGAAAATACATGTATAAAAATACCTTATTAGGGGAACTGGATTCTGGGAATGTTATATTTTAGCAGATAGGTACTTTAAATTATAAACAAACCCCATGATATGTGAATGTTAGATTCCTTGAATTTGCACTGTAAGTTTCCAGGAACAGGTCTTTGTTCTCTGCACTTGCCTTGTGATCCTTTGAAGCTTTGTAATTGTAGTGGAAACTTGGCTCATAATGTGGCAAATTCTCTTCTGTTTTTTTTTTTTTTTTTTAATTTTTGTATTTTTATTATAAATTTTTGGAGAGCAATTTGTGTTTATCAAACATTAGAAGGTTTCTGCTTCCTTTTACCCATTAAAATTGGGGAGAAAAAAAGAAACTTGGACATGCCACTTTTATTAGTCTTCAAGAATTACTTGGTAGAGATTTTAGATAGTCTGTAACTCTGTAATTGTCTTCCATGTAACATTCTTGTAACACTTTTTAAATTTGTATATTGTCACTTGTCCTTAGGGCTCACTAATTATCTATTAAGATTTTAGTTTCATTTTTAAAATTACATGGATAATAATTTATAGAAGTCAATAAATATACATATAATATTACTTTCACATTTTTAATACTTTTAAAATGGATTCAAAATATATTTTGAAACCAAAACAAGTTTGCAAACGAGTCAAAATTCTGGTAACTCCTTGCCATTAATTATGTAAACATTTTATCCTTTGGAATAACAGTAAATATTGTTATGGATAAATTATATATTTATATTTACCCCTTTGTGTCTCACTAAAGGAACTACTATTCCTTGAGATTTTGAGAAACTATGAGTAAGTTTGTTATCATGTTTTAAAATATAGTTTTCAAAAAGAATTTTTAACGTAACAAAGTAATAAAAAGTTAACAAAAACGCTTTTAAGTTTGCGTTCATTTTTCTCGACCTGCAGAAGGCAGGATAATTTGACCAAACTAGGAGTTAATTGTTATGCTAATACCTAGTCAAGGAGGGTGACAACAAGTTCCCAAACCTCACGAGCTAATAGTAATTTTGTAAAATTTAAAGAAGTCAATGTTATTTATCATATTGGTATTTATTCCATCTGCACTAGTAAAAAATACATATTTATACCTAGTTTGTGACTATGTGGTAGACCAACCAACCAACCAACCCTGGATTTCAGCCAAATGCTCCTTCATTTACTCTTTACGATATATTATTCGGTGCATCCGCTACACTACGTAGAATTATGCAATCATATACATTTGGGGGAGAGAGTGCTATTTTGAGAAAAAATAGATATATATGTAAGGATTTATGAATGAATAAAAATTAAAATTATCGATTTATGATTGACCAACTGAACTATTTTTAAGAATACATCCGATGCACTCAATAATTTTCCATTCTTTACACAACACACAACTAAGGATGCACGAGATAATCAATTATTCCGATCAGGGATGTTTTTTTATTATCATCAATTATTTAACATGCTTTTAACTCTGTTCTTTGGAGGTTGGCGTTGAGGGATATGTTAAAAAGAAAGGATAGATTTACAAAAATCCCTCTGAAATTTGGTTAAATTATTAAATGAACCTTAAAATTTTAAGAAACAATCAAATGACGTGCTTAAAAAACGAGCACAGAAATTTTAGCTCACTCGAAGGGTTCATTTGATAATTTCTTGAGACTTCAGGGTCCGCATAGTAATGCTATTAGACACCACAACATTCGTTTGGTAATTTTCTAAACTTTAGAATTTATTTGGTAATTTAGGCCTTATTTGGTATGAAGGTTTGGTTCAAACCATGATTTAGATTGTGATTTTTAAATATTAAAATTTTATTAAAAATATAAAAAAATGTATTGAAAATTTAAAAACTTTTATTAAAAATATGAAAAAACTTTATGAGAAATGATAAGAAACTATTATAAAATGTAAAATAGAGTTCAAATCTAGATTTGAACCATGATACCAAACAGGGTCTTAGACAAACATTAGGAAAATTTCTCTTTTTCAATTTATTCAAAAGTATATATATATATATATATATATATCAAGCTTTTTTGAGTCAAACTTGTTATTTTCTAATTAGTTTGGTGGATGGATGATTAATAGGGAACGTCAAGGATGTGACATTGAATTGATTTTAATTGCATGATAATTTAACTACATGGTCAAATCAACACATACACATGTAATCAAAAAAAAAAAACACATACACATACACATGTACATATAGAAATTTTTTTTTTTTTTGGTTTTTTAACGTGCATATAGAAATTTTTAGATCACATGAAGTCTCAACACATAAGAGTTGGGATCTCCTGTATCTAAGTATCATGTACCTTTTAAAAAGTAAAAAATTTAGAATGAAGTGTGCAACTCGAAAAAATAAATGGGGAATTAGTATCGCATTTTAACTCCCAATTTTAGGAATCGATAACAATAGTTTTCTAAGTTTCCACGTAAATGTGAAAGAAGTTACTTTGTTGTCACTAAATTATTTGGATAATATAGTACTTTTACTTATTTGATATTCTCTCTTTTTCATTAGAAAAACTCACTTTGTTATACTATTTTAGTACAATAAAGTGAATTATTCTAATGGAACAGAGGAAGTATTTTTTTTTTTTAACGATTTGACTATTCAATTATTTACAATGATAATTTTTTTGTCATTTTGGGGGATTCCAACTCTTTGAACGAAGGGATGATTATTAATTAGATTTTCAATTTCCATGCATCTAATTGTTAAAATTCATTGAATGCCAAAAACTATCATTTTCAATAATTGATTATTGAATAATCAATTTAATACAAAAAAAGAAAAAGAAAAATTCAAGCTGCCAAAAATATTCTATTGAAATATAATTTACTGGCACTGAGCTCTCATTAAGTTCGCATAGTTTTTATATTAGAAACAGTCACGTTGTAATAGAATAGTTTGATTCAAAAAAAAAAAAAAAAAGTCACGTGTTGCAATAGTTTCTCGGACCTAACTATTAAGAAATTTACCTATTAAACTAGTATAATATTAGACACAGCTTATGTATATATATATATATAAAAGAAGCACATTTCTCTTTGTTATTTCGCAAGAACTTGTATCCGATAGTCGGTCTGATGGCACAAATATTGAGTTTAACATATGCAATATTGTAATTATATGTTATGAAAATACGCGTATTGAGTTTAGCATCTAATGTATCATGCACTGAGTTTAGCTGCAAATGTATCGCGATTATAAGTTTGGTTTCGAAAGTACCTAGTATTAAGTGTAGCCTCTGATATGTGTCGCACATTGAGTTTAGCTTATGATATATTGAGTGTAGCGTCTGATATACTGTATCGCGGTTATGAGTTAAGTTGCTTGAGATATCACATATCTAGTTTAGCCTCTGATATGTGTCTCGTATTGAGTTTAACCTTTGGTATATCGAGTATAGCGTTTAATATGTTGCGATTATGAGTTAAGTTGATCGAAGTATTGCACATCAAGTTTAATATCTAATGAATCGATCGTTGTTATGTCAAAACAACAAGTATAGCTTATAAGACACGCATACCAATTGAAGTATTACATCGAACTTTCAAAGAACTTTCAAACGGTCTGACAAGAGATTTCTTTAATTTTTTTTTCTTTTTTTCTTTTTTCCCCCAAAACTTTGGCTTGGCTTTTAGCACAAGAAATTAAGACCAATATATGCACCGTGTAAAACTCTTATTGGCATGGATCTGAAAGTCAGGAATGCGTGTTATGGTTATTCAATTTCATATATTCATTATTTTCCTTTTAATATTATAAAGTTTTAATTTGATTGATCATCGATGTTAAAATAGAGCTAAATTTCGTCCAGATACAACTAGTCAAAAATTAAGACCAATCAACATGTATACGTACGTGACAAGCATATACAATATACTTTCTCTCCGTCCACTTTGAAAAATGTATAACTTATATTGATTTGCAAAATACAACACCTAAAAGGAAGGCTAGGTTATGACTCGCGGGTCGGGACGGGTAATTGTGTTTTAACTCCTCCCTGCCAGTGGCGGAGCTAGAAATTTATTTTAGAGGGGGCACAATATATATTGTATGACCAAATAAAATTATATTTTAAAATAAGGTTAAAATAGAAAAAAAATAATAAAAGAGAGAAAAAGAAATTTATTTAGTAATTCTTTTACGTTTTTTGCTTTGAATACAATTTTAGTTATAATCAATCTAAACTTACTAATACTCGAAAAAAAATAATCATAACATTAATACAATTTGGCTATGTGTTGTGAATCTTACTAATACTCAAAAAAATAATCATAATTTTAATACAATTGAATTATGTATTGTGTATCATTTATGTTTAAATTTATAATTTAAAAAATAGTGGGGCACATTACATTAATTTAACAAATTAAAAAAATTTATATTAAATATATAAAGGCGTGGCCCCCATGCTAAATACGCCAGTGCTACCCGCCTAGTCCCGAAATTTTGGAGTGTGGAAACGAACCGACCCAAAAAATAGGATCAATTTCGGTTCGGGTCCGGTTCCGACCCCTGGGTCGACCCGGCCTGCGGGTATTTGCTCACCCCTAAGTAAGGGTATATAAGGTAATAAAATTTAAAGTGAACTCTTTTAATAGGACAATATTTTTTATTTTAAAATGGACTATTTGATTGGGACCGATGAAGTGTGTTTTTTCTTACCCAACAAAGTTCAAACCGATAATTTCAAACTTGTAACATATATAAATGAAAATTTTTATTTAAAAATTGCACGTTTAATAATATTTAAGGGAAACATTGAAATGACAGAAACTACGTGTATACTTAAATTGTTCCTTTTTCTGTATTTGTACATAAATACCTTCGGTTTGCAGGCGTATCACTATCACTCTCAACTGTAGTGCATGTGTTTGAATTTTGACTATTTATGTAAGTGAATACAATTAAAAATCATATAACCAGGTAATGAATTAAATAACTTTTTTGCCTTTTGTGAATCAATTATCAAAATAAAAAATATATGATCCTCCAAAGTTGAATAGAAATTGATTAATTTACGTATTCTGTACGAAAATGACACCATTAATTTTAGTGATAAAGAAGTAATAAAAACACAATGCCAAATGAAAAAAAAATACAATAATATCATGGGTGCATAAGGCCAGCACCTAGCGGAGCCAAAATTTTTTTTTATGGAGACGCATATATAATGTAAATAGTGTAGGTAGAAATTAAGGTTGAATGAATATAAAATATTAGATAAACGATGATCTAATTTTTATTGAAATGATATACATCTATTCATTAAATAAATTAAAATTTCCATTCTGGAAAAAGGAATAAAAATTTCTAAAAGTTATTTAATGAGGGCGCAAATGAATTTTTTGTTTAATTTATTGAGACAAAAATATGATTTTTGAAAAGTCAGTGGGGGCCGTGCCTCCGATTCCCCACCCTAACTCTGCCTGGCGGCAACTCTATCTACGACGAGCAAAGTGAAGAAAATCAATCTTATATTCCCTCCATTTCACGTTAACTTTTGAATTTAAAAGGTACGCCTCTTTAATTGACTAGTTTTCATAAATATATAAATTTGTTCTATAAATTTGAAAGAATAACACGTAAAACAATTGGTTACCACAATTCTCTACACATATATCTCATGAAACACACACCTTGACAGCTAACAATGGACTCCGGTTAAAGTTCCTAAGGAATTCGCCAGTACTACCCTCCAAATGTTGAATATACCCTGCAAATATGGGGTGGTAATGATCCCAAAAGCACATCAACGCTCTAATTAGTAAGAGTGTACAAGTTTGCTTAGAGTAAATACGTACGTACATTTTCTTAGACGCCCATCCTTTATATTTATACGTTGTCATTCTCTCCTATCTATTGTCTTCACTCAATACTCATCAAGTCCTTTGTTTTGTAATGTATAATTGTATACCCTTCATCAACCAACTAGTCAGTACAAACTGTTATCAATAATAACAATGTAATCGTTTCTAACCTCTTCCCTCTCACTTAATAGAGATTTGTTTACCCTGCCATCTCCCATCCACTATACTTCATCCGCCTTCCACAAACAATTCCTTTAACCAAACTTCTTTCTCGACGCCCAACCACATGCTCCGTCATCCACATCATTATACCCTCACCCATACTACCTATTTTCTCATTGGGCCTAAAACTTCTTATGCCAAGCCCAAGTTGATGTCGGATCGAGCACATAAATATCCTTAATTTTTAAATGTAAATCAATTACGAACAACATATAATAATTAAAGATATGCAAAACAAAAATATATAAAAATATGGACCTTCCATTGAGACGAATATTTTTTAAAATATAAATTTTTTCGTTAATACGGAAGCAGTATAAGCTTTTTGTACAATATAAGATAACATTTAAAATATGTTTTTAAATTTTCAGTGTATATTGATTTTGTTATATTACTCTCTCTGATCCATTAAAAGAGTTTTTTTTAATGAAATAGAAGAGAGAAGTATATAGTAATTTTATAGAATAGTTAAAAAAAAAACGAAACTCTTCCATTAAATACAATTTTTTTTTTTTAATTATAAAAATAGGATTCCATTTCTTTTGTTGCATGCTGAATCATGTATAGGTGGACTGGATTAATGAGTAAAAATCAAATGAAAAGACACACACACACACACACACACACACATATATATATATATATATATATACTTTTCTTGAAAATGGCATTTTAGTAGGTGGTTGAAGTTAGAATAATTTGACTCCATGGGCTGGGGACCAAACACCCTTTTCTTTTCCCATCCATCAAGTAATTCTACATTTGACCCGATAAAACGGGCAAAGTGATAATATCTTACCATTTTTTTTCTTTGTCATTTCCATGACCAACGTTAAGTCTTAGGTTAGACCAAGAGGATGAAACCTTTCTTCCTTTCATTTTCCCCCATTTGTACTTTAGGAGTGATAGTTAAGCAAGGAAAATACTTGCTATATATGCACGGCTGGAACTGGATGCATAGTTTACAAGATCGAAATTTTACGTGGGATCGATTTGAGTGTAATATTAGAATCGATATGATATTATTCAATAAATATATATACATGAGTAAAATTACAAACAAATTACTCTCTCCGTTCTGTTAAAAGAGTCTTTTGACAAATATTTTTTGTTCTAATAGAAAAGTCTATTTTCAAAATTTTATGCTTTTTACTTTTACTAATATATGTGTAGTCCACAATTAGTCCATTTTTAATAAGTCAGGATATATATGAAGTAAAGGATGTCAAATTAACTATTTTAGATATTGTACCTTGAGCTTCATAATAAGTTGTACATTGGGCAAAACTGACCCTTCTAATGAACGAACAGTGTAAAAACTTCTCTTATTTATTCAATTTTTAGGGAAGCGAAAATCGGGCATGGATCCTTAACATGTGTCTTTTGCGGGTAATTTATTTATATGGAGATTGGAGATCGAGGTGGGCATGCAGATTATTAATTTATTACAATTAAACAAAGTATTTTCTTCCTCATGGTTGATGGTTTGTGGCTCGAAGCACTTGCAATAACTGAAAAAGTCCTTCATTGAGATGATGATTAATTAATAAAGAAATTACTCTTAATCTGTAAGGCAAAAAAAAAAAAACTACTTCATTCGTTTCATTAAAAGCGTTTAGTTTCACAAATGTACTGTTTTATCTGAATATTAAAATACAACACCTAAAATAATTAATTTGACTTTATTAGTTGTATCCATGTTCTTATTTTTTAAGTATAAGTTAATTGTGGACCACACATCATTATATTAGTAATGACAGAAAAAATAAAAATTTTAAAACTAGACGATTCTAGTAAAGTAAAAGATATCTTTAAAAGTTGACTCTTTCTAGGTTGCAATAAATAGAATTGTTGAGTGTACTACAACACATTTAATAAATAAAATCTATTTAATATAAATGAGTCAATAAATATCTATTAATGATAGCACAAAAATAATAAGGCGTGAATGAATCCTTTTACACCTATTATACAGTTTACCGTTTCACTATTAAAAATATATTTTCCCTGTTTCAATTAGGGGTATCAAACGGGCGATATTGGACGGGTATTAAATGAGTATTAAATTAATGGGTAATGAGTACCCATTAAACATTCAATTAATGGTCTTAGTTCAAATGGGTAATGGGCAGCTATGGGTACCCATAATACCCATTGTACAAAAATGTAAGGTTTATTTAATGGTTTATTACTAAATTTTTTTCAAAGTTTTTTAATTTCATTTTAATTCCTTTTTTTTTAAGCGGATTTTAATTTTTTGAATCTATTCTAAAATTTGAAATATTATATATTGTATACTTTTATATTTAATCGTATGTAGTTTTTTTTTGTCCAAACACAATTTTTAATTTTTTAATATTTATATGAACCCGTGCATGCCCGACTCCGACCCGAGGCCCGAAACTAGCCGAAGGCAAAACTGGACCAGGCCAAAAACTGGCCCAGAACCATGGGCCCTAGCTGAACCGGCCTGGCCCGAACCCAAACTCATCTCGAAACCCGAGCCTGAACTCGACTTGAAACCTGAACGAATTTTAAATTAGTATTTATAAGTGGGCAATTTAAAAATATTATAAAAGAATAAATGGAAAAAACGCAAAGTAATTGTAGGATACGAAAAATAAAGAAAAAGAAAAAATAAGTTTGAAAAAAAAAATAAAATGAGTCCACTAAAATAGGTGAGTTGTTGGGTTTTTGTTTATACTTTTAAGGGTAGTTTTGGATGAGTATTTTTGGTACCCATGATGGGTGGGTTTTAGGGTACCCAATGGGTTACCCTAAACCCGTCAATTACATATTTATCCCAAACCCACCCAGCCCATTATTTTTTTATGTGGGTTTTATTGGGTTAAAACCCAATGGGTTTGGACGATTTTTGGGTTAATGAATTTTTTGCCACCCTAGTTTCAATAAAAGAGTCCACTATATAGAGTTTATTATGAGTGTCAAGGTACAATATTTAAAATTGCTAATTTAACACAATTTATTCCATTCATATCCATACTTATTAAGTATGAGTTAATTGTAAACCACATATGATTATATTAGTAAGGATATGAGGAGTAATAAATTTGAAAATAGAATATTCTATTAGAACAAATTGAAAATATTTTTTTGAAATGAACTATACTAATAGATGGTTGGGAGTATTTTTCTAAGTGAATTACGTATCAGTACTTCCAAGTTTAGTCAAATTACATTCTGGTCATTTACGACGTTTAAAAGGCCAGACCAATGGTAAAGGTGCGATTTTTTTTCCCCAAATATTTATTTTGGCCCCATATAAATACCAAAATAAACCAAAAAAATTTGAAATTCCCAAAGTATAGAAAACGAAGTTGGGAGATTCGTTTTCACTGAAAACGAATCTCCCAACTTCGTTTTCTTAAAAAAAAAAAAAAATTTAAATTTATTAAAAAAAATTAATTTTTGATGAAAACGAGAAAATGAATCACCCTGATTTGTTTTCATCAAAAAAATAAAAATTCCCCCATAATGGGATTTTACTAACTGTCGTTAGAAACGAAGTCGTGGATTTCGGTTTCCTCTGAAAACGAATTCCCCGACTGTTTCTCAAGGGAAAATTTAAAAGAAAAATAGAAATGAATTCATTTTTAAAGAGAAACGAGTTCGCAGAAATCATTTTTTAAGAAAAACAAATTCCACGAATTCGTTTCTGAAGGGAAATTTAAACAAAAAAAATTGGGAATTCAGCGAATTCGTTTTCAAGAGGAAACATCAATATCGGTGCAATGTAATTCCTCTTTGGTAGAAACGAATTTTTGAGTTTCGTTTCTAACGGAATTTATTATTTTTCAAACATAAATGTGTGACTAAATTTTCAAAGATAAATGAATTTCCCAAATTCTTTTTCACTGAGATTTTATGTATTTCAAAAATGTCGTAACTTACTTCCTCTAAAAAAATTATCTATTCCAAAATAAATATTTAGTTATTTATTAAATTTGTTTTAAAATAATTATTTAACTAAAATTATTTTAGTTATTTTAAAAACCATTTTATTCAGAAAACGATCTCACCGAATTTGTTTTCAGAAGAAAACGAATTCCGTGAATTCGTTTTCAAAGGAAACCGAATTCGGTAAATTCGTTTTCTGGAGAAAACGAATTCTGTGAATTCAGAATTCGGTTTTCTGAATTCGTTTTCTCGGTGAATTCGTTTTCTGAATAAAATTATTTTTAAAATAACTAAAATTATTTTAGTTAAATAATTATTTTTAAACAAATCTAATAAATAACTAAATAATTGTTTTGGAATAGATAATTTTTTTAGAGGAAGTAAGTTACGACATTTTTGAAATACATAAAATCTCCGTAAAAAAGAATTTGGGAAATTCATTTATCTTTGAAAATTTAGTCACGCATTTATGTTTGAAAAATAATAAATTCCGTTAGAAACGAAACTCAAAAATTCGTTTCTCCCAAAGAGGAATTACATTACACCATTATTGATGTTTCTTTTTGAAAACGAATTCGCTGAATTCCCAATTTTTTTTTTTTGGTTTAAATTTCCTTTCAAAAACAAATTCGTGGAGTTCGTTTTTCCTTAAAAACGATTTCCGCAAACTCTTTTCTCTTTAAAAACGAATTCCATGAATTCGTTTCTATTTTTTTAAAATTTTCCCTTGAGAAACGAAGTGGCGGAATTCGTTTTCAGAGGAAAACGAAATCCGCGACTTCGTTTCTCGCGAAAGTTAGTAAAATCCCATTATGGGAGAATTTTTGTTTTTTTGATGAAAACGAATCAGGTGATTCGTTTTTATTTTTTGGTCTCCATATGAATATTGGGGTAAAAAATCCGTAAAGGTGCACTTTACAATAAAAATACTATTACTCTTTCTATTCTATTACTCCCTCCGATTCATTAGAAGAGTTGAGTTTATAATACTATTTTTAGTAATATAAAATGGACTCTTCTAGCGAAACAGAGGGAGTAAAGAGTTTAGTTTTAATTTTTCTTATAGGAGAGTCTTGTCTTTATTTTTTTTTTATACATTTATTAATATAATTATGTGTGATTCCGAATTAACTAACATTTGAAAATTAAGGATTTAAATGAAAAAGATCATGACATATAATTTATTTAAGTGTTGTACTCTACACCCATAAAAGTTGCATTCTTTTTAATCTTTTCTAATGAAATGGAAAGAATAATATTTATAGGTCAAAGGCACTAAAATCCAGTGGCTTCTAACTATAGTGTTTTTATTTTATTTTTAAACGTGAAAGGTTAAAATATAATTTGACCAAATTTAGAGGATTTTCCCCCCAATATTCATATGGGGACCAAAAATTATCAAAATATACCATTTTTTTTTTCATTTCCATTCTACCAGATTCGTTTTCCCAAAAAACAAATCTGGCATCTTCGTTTTCTTCAAAAATTTTTAAAAAAGAATTTATTAAAAAAATTAATTTTTGATGAAAATGAATCAGGGTTCATCAAAAAAATAAAAATTCTCCCATAATGGGATTTTACTACTTTCGCGAGAAACGACGTCGCGGATTTCGTTTTCCTTTGAAAACGAATTCCGCCACTTAATTTCTCAAGGGAAAAAAAAAAAAAAGAAACGAATTCGTGGAATTCGTTTTTGAAGAGAAAAGAGTTCGCGGAAATCGTTTTTTAAGAAAAACGAACTCCACGAATTCGTTTTTGAAGGGAAATTTCAACCAAAAAAAAATAAAAAATTGGGAATTCAGCGAATTCGTTTTCAAGAGGAAACATCAATATCGGTGTAATGTAATTCCTCTTTGGGAGAAACGAATTTTTGAGTTTCGTTTCTAACGGAATTTATTATTTTTCAAACATAAATGCGTGACTAAATTTTCAAAGATAAATGAATTTCCCAAATTCTTTTTTACGGAGATTTTATGTATTTCAAAAAGGTCGTAACTTACTTCCTCTAAAAAAATTATCTATTCCAAAATAATTATTTAGTTATTTATTAGATTTGTTTAAAGATAATTATTTAACTAAAATTATTTTAGTTATTTTAAAAATAATTTTATTCAGAAAACGAATTCAGTTCTCCAGAAAACGAATTCACCGAATTCGTTTTCAGAATAAAATGATTTTTAAAATAACTAAAATAATTTTAGTTAAATAATTATTTTAAAACAAATTTAATAAATAACTAAATACTTATTTTGGAATAGATAATTTTTTTAGAGGAAGTAAGTTACGACATTTTTGAAATACATAAAATCTCCGTAAAAAGGAATTTGAGAAATTCATTTAACTTTGAAAATTTAGTCACACATTTATGTTTGAAAAATAATAAATTCCGTTAGAAACAAAACTCAAAAATTCGTTTCTTCCAAAGAGGAATTACATTACACCGATATTGATGTTTCCTCTCGAAAACGAATTCGCTGAATTCCCAATTTTTTTTGGTTTAAATTTCCCTTTAGAAACGAATTAGTGGAAGTTGTTTTTCTTAAAAAATGATTTCCGCGAACTCGTTTCTCTTTAAAAATGAATTCATTTCTATTTTTCTTTTAAATTTTCCCTTGAGAAACAAAGTCGGGGAATTCGTTTTCAGAGGAAAACGAAATCCACGACTTCGTTTCTAGCAAAAGTTAGTAAAATCCCATTATGGGAGAATTTTTATTTTTTTGATGAAAACGAATCAGACAGATTCGTTTTCATCAAAAATTAATTTTTTTAATAATTAAATTTTTTTTTTTGAAGAAAACAAAGTTGGGAGATTCGTTTTCAACTGAAAACGAATCTCCCAACTTCGTTTTCTATACTTTGGGAATTTCAAATTTTTTTGGTTTATTTTGGTATTTATATGGGACTAAAATGAATATTTGGGGAAAAAAATAAAATTTAGAAGTTATACCTGGATTTTTTTCCCCAATAATCAAATAGGCTCCCAAAATTACCAAAATAAGCAATTTTTTTTTCTAGGATCTATAGAAAACGAATCTGGCAGATTCGTTTTTCCAAAAAAACAGATTTGGCAGATTCGTTTTCGGTAAGAATAGGGTGGGAAAAAAAAAACAAAAAAAATTCGGGTGAAAACGAATCACGGAAATTCGTTTTCAGTAGAAAACAAATTTCCATGATTCGGTTTTTCTTTGGTTTTTCAAAGAAAACGAATTTCGCATTCCGTAGAAATTGTTTTCAAAGAAAATGAATTCACTGAATTCGTTTTCACTTAATTCCTTTTCTTTGAAAACGAATTCTCTGAATTCGAATTCCGTAGAAAACGAATTTCACGGATTCGTTTTCTACGGAATTAAAAAAAAATAGAAAAGGTATAAATATGCTGCGTGAATTAGAAAAAACGAAAAAATAGAAAGCAGAAGACGCGGCGACCCACAGACCCACGACGCCGACCCACCCGTTCCGGCCGAACCCGAGCCACGTCGCCGGCGCTCGCGACCTTGCCGGACCGACGGCCATTTGACCGGAAAACAAAGGAGGGTTTAGAAGAAACCCTAGATTTTGGGGCTTTCTTGAAGGGGACCCAAATTTCGGCATCATAAGCTCAATTTGGGACAAATCCACTGCGATTTTGCTTGGAATTTGCTTGAGGTGTGTCTTAGGGTTATAAAGTTGTGTATAATTTGTTTTGTATTTGTATTTGTTCACATTTTTAGGATGCTTTAATTTTATGAATAGTAATTTTGGGTTTCCTTCAATTAATTCAGTTTGTGTTTGTTGTCTTATTAATCGTTTAGAAACTAGGGATGTTCTTCTATTGCACAATCTTAAGTGATAGCTCTCCCTTTTGTTTTCATTTATAAAATAGCACCTCCTTTGATGTTGTTTTCTCATGTGATGTGTGGACCGTGTAGATTAACCTTTACCTAGGCCGTTCAAGTTGTTTGTTGTTTCAAATTGCAGTGGAATATTTGCTCATAAATTTGGAATGCAAAGATTTTTTACTTTACTCATGAATCTAGGCTTGAACATTTGATTTGGCTGGGTTACATTTTGCATATGCTTTTTGGTTCATGTTCATTTTCCCCGCTATGAGGGTTCTTGATGTTTGGAAGAGGATATGGGACTCATAAATTTCTTTGTAATTTGTTTCAATCTAGTGTTCCAAAATATGTAATGAGTTAAAAATAAAATTAGAAAAAGATTTTGTGTTCCATTATGTCATGTGTACGAGTTAGGCGATCCCTTGCCCCAGGCGCGTCCATTTGTACTTTGGATTATAGGTAGATTTATTAGAAAATCAGATGAAAGACATATTCCTTTTTAAAAGTGTTTGATTTATTTATGCGATATTTCATTATTTTGGAAGTAGAATCCCAAAAATTACTCCGCCATTTCTGCTCTTACCTCAATATTTTGGTTGTGTTAGAAGAAGGAAAATTGAGATGTGGATTCCGGATTAATGATGAAGTGCGTGTTTTTTTACACAATTGAAAAGCGAATAGGTGAAACCACCGAATTTGCACGTAGTTTGAAATTACATTACGCATTGTTGTCGTTGAAGTTGTTAATGTTGATGGAAAAGGGGTGAATCGCATTTATTATGGTGATTCCTTTTATGAAATTGCGTAGAGTGTTGTATTTTTAATGGAATAGAAGCATTAGTTTTTCTTGCACCATCTTTTAAAATGGAATTGTTTTTGTGATGTTCTTTGTAGTTGGTGGTAGAGGTAGAGGTTGGAAAAAATGCTCCATGTGTTCCTTGTTTGCCTATGAACAAATTGGTTGTGTTTGTAGAAGCAAATTTGAGATGTGGATTCCGGAATAATGATGAATTGCGTGTCTGTTACAAAATTGAAAAGCGAAAAGGTAAAACCATCGTATTTCCACGTAGTTTGAAATTACCTTACGCATTGTTGTAGTTGAAGTGGTTAAAGTTGATGGAAATGTGGTTAATCGCGTTTATTATGGTGCTGCCTTATATGACTGAGCGTAGAGTGTTGTATTTTTAATGGAATAGAAGCATTAGTGTTTCTTGCACCATCTTTTAATATGGAATCGGTTTTGTGATGTCCTTTGTAGTTGGTTTTAGAGGTAGAGGTTCATAAAAATGCTCCGTGTGTATCTTGTTTGGCTACGAACAAATTGTTTGTGTTTGGAGTAGCAAATTTGAGATGTGGATTCCGGATTAATGATGAATTGCGTGTTTTTTTTCAAAATTGAAAAGCGAATAGGTGAAACCATCGTATTTTCATGTAGTTTGAAATTACCTTACGCATTGTTGTAGTTGAAGTGGTTAAAGTTGATGGAAATGTGGTTAATCGCGTTTCTTATGGTTCTGCCTTATATGAAATTGCGTAGAGTGTTGTATTTTTAATGGAATAGAAGCATTAGTTTTTCTTGCACCATCTTTTAATGTGGAATCGGTTTTGTGATGTCCTTTGTAGTTGGTTTTAGAGGTAGAGGTTGATAAAAATGCTCCATGTGTATCTTGTTTCCCTATGAACAAATTGTGTGTGTTTGGAGAAGCAAAATTGAGTTGTGGATTCCAGATTAATGATGAATTGCATGTTTTTTTTCAAAATTGAAAAGCGAATAGGTGAAACCATCGTATTTCCACCTAGGTTTAAATTACCTTACGCATTGTTGTCGTTGAAGTGTTTAATGTTGATGGAAAGGCGGTCATTCTCGTTTATTATGGTGATTCTTTCAATGAAGTTGCGTATATTGTTGTATTTTTAATGGAATCAAAGCATTAGTGTTTCTAGTACACCCGAATAATATGCAATCGGGATTGTGTTGTTATTTGTAGTTGGTTGTAGAGGTAGAGGTTGGAAAAATTGCTCCATGTGTGCCTTGTTTGCCTTTGAACATGTTGGTTCTGGTCGTATAACATGTTGGCTTGTTTCTCTGCGATGTTCTGGACTGTTTTCCTGCATTCTGGACTGCAATTCTATACTATTTTTCATCGTGTCTCTAAAATTGCTGGACTTTTCTCCTACCATTACTGGAGTGTTTTTCTGGACTATTTTTGTAGTTTTTCTGGACTGTTATTATGGGCTGTTTTTCTAGAATGTTTTTGTAAATTTTCTGTAATTTTTTTCTAAAAATTCTACAGTTTTTGGAATGTTATTCATAATAGTGGTGGAATGTTTTTTTGCGATTTTCTGGACTGTTTTCCTGAATTCTGGACTGCAATTCTGGACTGTTTTTCATCGTCTCTCTAAAATTGCTGGACTTTTCTCCTACAATTACTGGATTATTTTTCTGGACTGTTTTTGTAGTTTTTCTAGACTGTTATTATGGACTGTTTTTCTGGATTGTTATTATGGACTGTTATTAGGTAATTTTCTAATCATTCTTATTTATCGAGTTTGACTGATATATTCCGTCCGGTGCTGGATAGTTTATTTGTTGACCTCGTGTCTTATTTATATTGCTCACCGTACACATATGTAATTAAACGCCACTGCATGTGAGTATTTGGGATTTACATGTGGTTACAGTAGGAACCACACTTAATTTGTTCGCACGTAATATATGTAATAGGTTTCATATGTAAGTTTGGACTGTAGTTGTGTTTTGTATGGTCCAAATGAATGTCCCCCCCCCCCCCCCCCTCCCTCCCCTAATGCCGCGTTCTGTGCCCTAAATACTGTAAGCCCTTGTAGAAATGTTGCTGTTGTGATTTATATCGATATTTTCTGTAACTGAAATAGTCCCGTAAACAGTTGAACAAGTGCTTGTGCTGGTTGAGGTATATAGAACTTGGTGGTACAGCTGTGTTGCACTGCAATGACAGGGAAATCAGTTAGAGTTATGGTATATTGGGATGGGAGAATTGAGCGGGGTCCCAATGGTTCAGAGTACAGTTCTCCTCCACGGCGAACTATTTCAGTTGCTGAGACTGTGAATTTCGAACTCATTTCTCGGAGGTTTTACGAAGTCAGCAAAACATCGCCTTTCCACCACAAGCTGCCGATTTATCGTAGAACTCCAGTGCTCGTCCCTGCTAATGCCCCCGAATGGACTGTTTTTGAGCACATTCTCATAGATGAGGATGAAAGCCTCCGTGATATGCTCAATATACCAAAAGACTACCCATTTGTTGCTGCTGTCCAGGTTTATTTAATTAAGGAGCGAATTCCCAATGCAACCCACCATGATGACGGAGATGACTTTGACATTATTGGCTCATCTGTAATGTCATTCACAGAACTATTGAATAGTGGACACGGAGAGGAAATGCGGGGAGATGTTAACTTCAATTCTTTGCCCGAACAAAGCCCCTTCAGCCGTCCTTCCTCACAACCACCCCTCACATCGTTACCTCACCTAGAAGCAGTTCAGGGATTGAAGACTTATGAGTATTTAGTGCAGGATAACCCAACCCCACTTCACACCCATCATGAGGTGGATGTTCTTGATGTCATGTCGGGTGGTAATGCGTTGGAAGGTGGAGTCGGGGAACGCGTCGGGGGACAGTGTGAAGTGGGAGATATGCCGAGGCCGTTGACCAAATCTGCACTTCCTGTAAAGACGCGTGAAGACGTTGGGGCAAGCATAAAATTTTTCAACTCCATTGGGGATGACGGGCAGCACACGATCGATCAGTTCCACGACGGGTCATGCTCAGTATGGAAAGATGATATGTCTGCCAATTTGGAGAAGGGAATGGTTTTTGGGACGAAGGAGATTCTTCATAATGCCGTTAAGTTGTGGTCGGTCCAGGCCAACCGATACTACAGAGTATTGTATTCTACTCCAACTCGTTGGACAGTTATCTGCGCATACAAAGATGAGCAGAAGTGTCCATGGAGCGTCCACGCAACCTGTAAAAGTAGTCGTCACTTTAAGATTACCCATCGTATCTTCGAGCACTCATGCTCTCCGAAGCGTACAGGCCATGATCATCCAAATGTTGATTGCAAAACCATTGGGCGTCTAGTAAGGGGCAATGTGGAGGCAAATGCATCTTACAGCATTCGGGATGTGCAAGAGGATGTTAGGAAGCTTGGGGTGAAAATTTCGTATAAGAAGTTGTGGTTGGGGAAAAAGAAGGCCGTCGAGCTGGTGTATGGAGGGTGGGATGAATCTTATAGTGGGTTGCCTATATTTATGCAAGCTGTGCAACAAACAAATCCAGGCACTATTGTGGATTGGAGACACGCAGATGGTACCACAGAAGAAAGGAGTATATTTCATTCAATTTTTTGGTCTTTTAGGCCAAGCATAGAGGGATTCAAGCACTGTCGGCTAGTTATTACCATAGATGGGACACATATGAGTGGGAAGTACAATGAGAAGCTACTGATTGCATGTGACGTTGATGCAGCGGGGCATATATTTCCATTGGCCTGTGCTTTGTGTGACGAGGAAAACTTAGCTAATTGGTCTTGGTTTCTGGCCAATCTTGTACGACATGTAGTCGAAGGCCGCCGTGACGTTTGTCTAATATCTGATAGGCACAGGGCTATCTTGGCGGCAGTTAAGAACAACCCATTATTGCAGCCCCCCTATGTCCATCACAGGTTCTGCTCCCGACATGTTAAAGCCAATTTCAGTAAGCAGTTCAAGGATGCCGATTTGAATAACCTCGTGGCTAGGGCATCTAGTGCGCGTCAACTTCGGAAGTTCACTGCAATAATGAGGACAATTAGATCGGTTGACGAGTCTGCGTATAAATGGTTGGCTGACATCCCATTTTATCAGTAGACTCTTTGTCACGATGGCGGATACCGTTATGGGATAATGACCACCAATAACAGTGAGTCGTTCAACGGTGTACTGTTGGAGGTCAGACAACTACCGGTAACTATTTGTGTGCGGTTTATTTTCTTCCGCTTGGTTAAGTATTTTGAAAGGTACCTTGAAGAGGGCCTTAAATATTTGAAAGAGAATGATCATTGGCTTACAAAGGTTACGGAGAAGTACTTGAACAATTAGCAGAGTTCAAAGTATCACCGAGTAACACAATTTTATCGGGAGGATGGGTTATACCAAGTTCGCACTGGTATTCATCCAGATGGGAGATGTAACAATTCACACACAGTTAACATACGGGAAAAAAGGTGTAGTTGTGGTAAAATACATATCTACAAGATTCCATGTTCTAATATAATCAAAGTATGTGAGGATTTGAAAAGAGGTGACTTAGATTTGGTTTCAAAATTTTATTCTGCGAAGACAATGGTTGACACATATTCAAGTCATTTCTTCCCTATAATGCATGAAGATTATTGGCCTGCGTCTCCGTTTCTGTTAGTGCCAAATCCATCAAGGGTAAATGATAAAAGAGGAAGGCCCCGCAGAAAGAGAATTACAAATGCTATGGACAGTCAGCCAATGAAGCAGTGCCGAGCTTGTCACCAACACGGGCACAATAGGAAACAATGTCCATGGCTTGCGCAACTACGCGAGAGGGCCAACACACACACTTGATGTTATTTTCCAGTTGAGTTTGCAGTATTTTCTAGTAGTACAATAATTTCCTGTTTAGTATTCATACTCTGCTCTTTGTAGTTGGTTGGAATTTGTTTTGTGTCTATAATGCGTGGTTGTTTTGATTTACTTGGCATTAAAGTATTTTGTTGGACACAAATATTCACCTATAAGTTGCTGAGTTTAATTGTTTGTCCTAATGCACATGGTTTATCATGATGATTTCCATCCGTATGATTACCTAGTTACACATACGGGTGGTGATTGCTGATTTCAATTATTATACTTAATGCTGGATTTGGTTTCATGTTCAGTTTTTCTTTTACCTATTTCAGGCTATCTACAATGGAAATGGGACATGAGAGAACCCGTTGGCATATTTGGACCCAGGCCCTAAAGACCGTAGTGTACTGACATTGCAACCTAATCATCGCTCGGAATTGATTTGGGCGGACTCGGCCACTCCTCTGCTGTCTTTCAAGTCCAGTACTCACTATCTGTGGAATTTTGGTGCTTTGCATCCTTGCGTGATTACTCTCCTGAAAGATTCATGATTTTATGGCGTATTCAGAGGCGGTGATATAAAAGTTGACAAGCATTTAATAAATGCCTTGGCCGAGAGGTGGAGACTCATACATTTCACCTTCCCGTCGGTGAAGAAACGGTGACGTTGCAGGATGTTACGGTTATATGGGGGTTGCCCATAATTGGTTTACCTCTTATTTCTAACGGAGCCACACGTAAAGTTGCTGAGTGGCAGGAATTATGTTTTGAATTGTTGGGTTACCAGCCGAAAGCTACTGAAATTAAGAATGGTCAGTTAAATTTGATCAGTTTAAATACTCACTTGGTTGACGCTCTCGCCGTTAATGATGACTCAACGGATGAGGCTGTTGTGAAGCACACTAGAGGCAGACTTATGTAGTTGATTGCTATGTTATTCAGTGATAAATCGGCATCCGGGGCCAAACTGATGTACTTACCATTTCTGGCCAACGTTCATGCTATAAGGAATTATAGTTGGGGCAGTGCTACATTGGCTTTGCTATATCGGAATTTATGCCGGGCTACTCGTATGGCCACGAAAGAGATAGGTGGACCCCAACTACTGCTACAATTGTGGGTATGGGAAAGAATCCCTAAACTGACTCCGACTGTTCAACCAACAGTCACCGCTCAGGATTTCGAAGATTTAGCCCCCCTCCCTCGTGGTGCCGCGTAAGTTATGTATTGTTATATATGTTTTTTATTCAAACCTACGGTTGATTCTTCTTTGTTTTTCTAACCACTGTCAAATGTTGTGTTTATTATGTAGATGGAACAAGCGACGCAGTTTTGTGAATGTTAGATCACAATTAATTTATCTATTTTGGGACCAATTAGATCATCTCGTTGAAGGAGATGTGAGTATTTCTTTGTTATGCGTACTGCATTAAAATGTATACTTCCTGTATTGTTTACTACTTGCAATGTCATTTTATTCTCGTAGTTTATCTGGAACCCATATGAGGAGGATGAATTGCTGAAATTGCCTGACTATTGCTTAACGGGGAGAGATATTTGGCGCTCACATGTCCCTCTCATTAACTTCTGCGTGGTCGAACTACATGCTCCAGAGCGCGTTATACGCCAATTTGGGTTTGAGCAAGGTATTCCTCCCGACATCGATACAGGTGAACGGCTTCACAGTTTGGATTTCAGAGGCCGAAATACTGAAAAATAGGCGATAAAACACAGAGACCATATAGCTCTTTGGGAACAAGCTGATCGTTCCGTCATTGTAGGGAATATTTGTAATGCATCCATTGATTACTTTTCTCCTTACATGACGTGGTATCGCAACATCACTCGGCTTCTGGTGGGTAATTCGGCTAAACCTCCTGCTAGAGCGATGCGCCCTTACGGAGCTCTGACCGAGTATTATGTAAGTTTCACCCCTTCTACCATGCACATCTTTCTAAATTCAAATTTCAATCGGATAATATATAAGTTACTTAATTAACATACTTTCAGAATCAATCTATGGAGTCGATGTATCATGTAGTGGGAGAGATGCTTGACAACCTGCATTTGGAAGGGTATCCTATGGAGGACAAGCTATTTTATGTGCGTGACCAGATAAATACTACTCTCACTTGTTCTGGCGAAGGTTATCGACTAGTCGATGGGTCATCCTCGTCATCGATGCAAGGCGGATCAATGTGCGGAAGATCTACCCAGGAACACAAATCGGTGTCAACTCAGAGCCGACATAGTTCATCCATGTCCAGATAGCGAGGGGGTGGAGAAGATGTTTCTCAAAACTCCGGCGACGATTGGTCATATCATCAAACTTCGCAGCATGAACATGGAACGCCTGACAGCAATACCTTTGAAGCGTTCGCTAGAAACAGCACTTCTAGCCGTCCTGTCCGCAGGCCACATGAAAAATTGCATAAGCGTCGTAAGCCCCATAACGAGTTTGGTGAAGAAGCCCGGACCCTTTCCATGCGTAGCGAGCCCACTACAGATATGCATGCTCAACTTCCACGGGGCCAGCATCCCACGCATAGACCGCGTAGGCATACGCGTCCTCCTCCGTGTGGAACATAGCGAAGCGTTTATTGCTATCTTTTGATGTTTAGTAGTTAGCTTTCGTATATTCAAAACATTTTGCTTTGTGTTAACATAAAGAATTTGTCATCTACCTACTGCTGAATGAGATGGATGTCGTAGATTTAGCAAAATTGTGGATTATTTCCTTCTGCTCACAGGGAGTTTGGTACATGTACAGGGGGAACTCTGTCAAGTTTTTTTTGTTTTTACATCAAATTTCAACCTCGCCTTTGCAAATTAAGGCAACATGCCATTATCGGCTGGGATGTAGTGCCACGCATGTTCAAATTGTGATGCCTAACCTTGTATGGAAATTCTGTGGTTTCCTTATTCCTTCTGTATTTTAGCAAAGTCAAAACCTTACATGGAGTTTCTAGATTATCACTGACTTAGTTGTATTCCATTTTCATGCTAAATTAACATAAAACCTACACATAATCAAAATTCCTACATTTACGCACGGAACCTTATTGTTAACGTATAAGTGCTTGTTTCATGTCATTCTTTTAACTTACGTAATTTTCGCTACCTTTGCTGTTTTATATGTGCATGCAAATTTAAACTAAAACAGGTATATAAAAAAAAAACATCATTATATGTGTAATGTAATTGTGCTAAACTCGTAAACGACTTTTTTCGTTTAGGTTCATGTGGACCACATAAATTGCGCCGTGCCAAATTGTCATAGAGGAATGAATTTAAAAAATCTTTTCTACGGTGATTTCTTGTGTTACATAATTCGTTTTACTTAGTAAGATAACAAATAATTAATTAGTGTACAGTTAGATAACGAATAGAGTTCATTATGTTCATTTTGTTTAACCTAACATTATTCACTTACTCTGCAATACACCCTTATTTAGTTGTCGAATTTCCCAAATATGTTTTCGCATTTACTTTAATTAATTAATCCCTACAGTGCTTATTTTAAAATTAATTATTCAAAAACGAATTATGTGTTTTCAGCAAGTGAAATTCGAATGCTCAAGAAAACGAATTCGCCGAATTCGTTTCTTGAGAAAACGAAATCCCCGAATTCGGTTTCTTAGAAAACGAATTCAGCGAATTCGTTTTCTAAGAAAACGACTTCGCTGAATTCGTCTTCTCTTTTTCATGAGAAAACGAAATCCCGAAATTCTGTTTCTTAACAAAACTAATTCTCTAAATTCGGTATGAGGGAAAACGATTTCACCGATTCCCTGAAATTCAGGCAAAACACTTCTACGACTACCATGGGCATTACTTTTTTTTTTTTTTTAACCAAACGGAATTTTACTTACTCTACAATACACCCTTATTTAGTTGATGAATTCCCCGAATCCGGTTTCTCATTTACTTTATTTTACTAAACCCTACAGTACTTATTTTTTGAGTAATTTTATTTCTTTGCATTCATTTTCTAATGAAAAAAATAGTTTATTGTCAAACGAAACCTATTTATAGTTAAAACGAAGTCATTGTTTGAACGAATTCGTTTTTCTCTAGAAAACGAATTCCCCAATTTCGTTTTCAGTGCCAACGTATTCCCTGAATACTTTCTTGAGAAAACGAATTCGGGGAATTCGTTTTCTTGAGAACGAATTTCGCCGAATTCGTTTTCTCAAGAAAAACACTTCTACGACATGAATTCATCTTTTCTAACGTTTGAAATTTTGAATTCGATTTTACTTATTACATAACTCGTTTTTCATCTTCTTTCCTTCAAATAAAATCATATTACTTATTTTAATAACGCTATTATACAATGAAATTGTTTTCTCGCTTCATATTATTTAACTAAAAGTATATAACTTATTTTATAAATAAACTTATTTCATTGAATTCGTTTTCTACTAAAATTACGGGTCTATTTCTACAAAATAACATTAATTGTATAAAATTTATTCCCTGATTTCGTTGTTTTATAAAAAATATTTTCCTCGCATTGTTTTTATTTCACTGATTTGGTTTTTTTTCCCATGTATATTGACGCGGCTAGCTAGGGAGCTGCAACTTATGTGTAAATAACCTTGTTTTAATCACTTCTTCGAATTGCAGGGCGTCCAGGCATCGCCGCGGCTTCGGACACTCGTTGGTGTTGTTCCGAAGCATATGCTCTAATTTTGTTCCCTCCCAGCTTTTCAATTTCTTATTTATTATTCGACTGCTTCACCGAATTTTTCGTCTTGTTCTTTTTTTTCCATAAGTAAACATCGCATTCCCCAAATTCGTTTTCCAGGAATAATAATTTTTGTAAAAAAAAAAAAAATACTCTCAAAAAAACAAATTTGGTGGATTCGTTTCTAGGGAAAAACGAATCCACCAACATCGTTTTCCCGGCAACTATATTTTTAAAAAAACAACATAAAAATTGAAAACGAATTTGGTTGATTCGTTTTTCCCTAGAAATGAATCCACCAAATTCGTTTTCCACAGAATATATATATATTTTTTCCTTCCTTCTGTTTTTTCCTCCCCCGAAAATGAAGACGTGAACTTCGTTTTCAGCTGAAAACGAAGTTCCCGTCTTCGTTTTCTACATACTGGGAATGAAACTTTTTTTCTGCTTCTTTTGGTAATTTAAGGCCCCAAACATGAATATTCATGTAAAAAAATCAGTTTTACCTAAATGTAATTTGTCATATTTTTCATGATGAGTCTCTTGTTCGAACGTGGGAATATCCAACTTTTTTTTTTTTGTTTTTGTTTTTTCTTTAGAAACATGCGATATATAACTAAATAACTCAATTAATCAAAATCTATAAGCAATATGCGTATTGCATATCGGACGCTTTACACGATACACAATATGCGATAGTTAATTCAACTCTTAAAATTGATAATTTTTTCATTATATATGCTCAGGAGCTAACCGCAGTACACAATACTTTATAACATTACGCGATACTTCTGAGGGAAGTATAGTTATATTAATAACTTTTAGTTTGTGTGCAAGTGAAAAACTAGTTTTGAAAGGAAAATGAGAGAAGGCATGCATGAACTTGGACTACATAGGTTAGGTGAGGAGACGAAAGTAAATACTACAAACTATTCATGAAGTCATTTAATTCAAGTCTATCCCACAAGAAGTCTACAAACAACAAACTTTGATCTTTGAATTGAATTGAATGGACAGAATTACAAATTGACACGGAACAGAACAGTACAGGAAAAAAAAAACACAAAAACAATACTTATATATTTTTTTTATAAAAAATGTACTGAAATTCGTCCAACACGATATATATATATATATATATATATATGTTTTGAGAGAGGAGAATAACCTTGTGGTAATCACAAAGATGGAAATTAGGATGTTGAGGGTTGCAAATAGTTCTTCATTTGTTAAAATTATGGAAACCTTATAAGAGATTCCTTCATTAGAATTTGGATAGTTAAAGAAAATAACCACGCTAGAGTTTAGCACAACTTACGAATTATCATTCTCAAGATCTTTCCGTCTAATGTGTCATATCTCTCCAAATTTATTTCATTTTAAAATTTTAGTAACTTCTAATGAGCAGGATTCATGAGTCATGACTGCAACTTCCGAGCGAACGACAAAAGATAAAATAATCATCTAAATTTCTTATGCACCAATGGTAAAATTGCAGATAAAATAAGGTACAGACCACAGACCAAAGGTCAAGTAATTAATAGTGTTGGATAACCATTAGAAATTTTTGTGGAGGGTTCTTATTGTATATAGCCAATGGTTTTTCTTTTCTCTTGACTCGGCCAAATATATATATATATATATATATATATATATATACGAATCTTAGAGACGCATAAAATATAATCATCGTACAATTGTTCGACACCTCAAATTTTAGTCATTTGTATCCAGTTTTCTTGTATATTGAAAATTGTGACTTTTTCATCTCTACGATGAGGGTTTTGGTTTAGGAACCGATTGAATGGAAATATAAATAAAACGTTAAAAAGCATGAAAACAAGTAGATGTTACCGGTGATCATGACATTAGGGACAGCCATACGCCATATATGGCTAATAGAAAAATGACAAACAAAAATAGGATGAACCAAAAGTGTCTGAAATTGACAGAAATTGGACATTTCGTTAAGGTTGGGGTAATTGCCAAAATAATTTGATAGTCAAAGGTTCACATTTGGAAAATGAAAGTATAAATACAATACAAATTAGCAATAGGCGGATTGGGGAAATGGATCACCTCTTTAAAATATTCATTTTTATATTTATTTAAATTAATGAAATGACATAATATAATTTTAAACGATACTATTTCACTAATTCTTTTTTATAAAGGTAAATGATATATTTTTGATGATTGAAAAAGACGAAAGAGAATAATTTAGACAGATAATTCCCGTTCCCGAATTCATGTTCCTTTATACTTTTCATATATTTTTGATCACCTTACCATTTATTTCAATTCACACATTTTTAATGAAACGTTTGCATTTTTTAAAAACTAAAATAAAATTGCGATACATATTCTATATTCTTTTAGATATTGGTGTACGTAGAGGAGGTGAATTTATCCAAATAAAACAAAAACCCACACAGATCAAAACAGATTATTCCTTATCATCAGCTATACCATATGGTTAATGAAAATCATCACGTATATTCATCTGATACAATGTCATGTCTATTACCTAAGATGACAGAGAGTTTCGATCAGGAGGGAGGAAAAGGAAAAAGTTGGGACGCTCGCTGTCCAAAAATATAAATATAAAAATTAACAAGAGACTATTACTATGTCATGTTTATTATATTAGATGGTAGAAAGTCCCGAGAGGAAGGAAAATAAAGAAGTTGGGGGCAGTCATGATCTACCCAGAAATATGAATATTAAAACTGGTCAGAATAACAATCAAATTTCCGATCCCTAAATAACTCGTAATTAATGCGTTACAACTAAGCGCTTAGGTACTAACTCATTCTTACTTGCGTACGTAACTAATCAAATTATACATACAATTTTTTCTTCTTCTCTCTCTTATACATGGGGGTCTTGTAATTGCACTTGTATTTTTTTGCTTGACGATGAGATATTGATAATGACTTTAGGAGCCAGGACAAATAATTTCAAAACAAGATTTGCGGCAGAAGCCGTGAGCCTGAGGCAAGAAGAAAAGACAACCAAAAAACCCCAATTACCTCAAACGGAAAAAGAAAGCCGTGAAGACTGTGACCCAGCTAAACTAGAAGTATACCTTTCTATATTTTGGATTGTTCATCTAATTGATGTTTTGCACTCAAATTCAAAATTATTCCAAATTTGTTTATAATTTTTAATAATGGCACCATTAAGTGTAATTAGATTATTTGGTTAAGATTTAAACGAATTATAGCTCAAGCCGCAAAATACTTACAGAAATGAGCATCATAGTCACAATTTTTTTTTTTTTACATTTTTAAACAATTTTTTTTATCATAAATAGTTTTTTTTATTAATAGAATCTAGGTCATTTGAAAAGTAATAACCCGTTTAACTTTTTTCGATCAAAAGTTCAAATAAACCCATAATGTTTTACCAAATAGCCAAATAATAGCCCATAATATTACATTTTTGAATTAAAAAAACCTCCGACATTACAAAAAAAAAAAAAAAAGGGCTAAATTTAGCCCCGCCATTAACCCTCCGCCACATCACTTATTTTTGTTGACATAGATAAAAATTAGCCCCCATCAGCATCCACGCCAGCAAAAATAAGTGATGTAGCAAAGAGTTAATGGAGGGAGGGCTAATTTGTCCCCCTCTTCGTAACGTTTGGGGCTTTTTTGATTCAAAGTAACCTTAAGCGTTTATCTGGAACTTAGGTAAACATTAGGGCTTATTTAAGCATTTTCCAAGCTTTTTTCTCATATCAAATTTTTACAAAATATTGAATTTGCAAAACAATATTCGAATTGAAGATTACGACCAATTTAGACCACTAATAACTCCGAAGACGAAAACGTAACTAAATTATCTTTAACTGTAGTCTTTAGAGAACGACTAGGCTATCTACCCCTAAATTTTTAATAATTAACAAGATAAATATTAAAACTAACTTTATTCCATTTCCAACTATTACAAAAAAAAAAATTCTTAACTTTTGCTACTCACAAACTTCGAAGGTAGCTCACCACCCCAATTCTCCTCCTTAATTACAATAAATTTTAATACGTAAATAATAAAATTAAATCTATAATTATCTCCAAAATTTAAATTAATTAGACTCTACGTATTTGATTTTTATAGTCCACAAGAAAAAAAATAGTAATATATATATATAGGTCCCACCAATCATAAAAGAGAAAAGCTAGCTGGATCTTGTCACAATATTTAAATTTAGTGATAAACCATTAATTCCAATTAATTGGCGGCAACAAACAAATTCGTTTAGAGAAAAGAAAAAGAAAATAAAACACGACAATATTAAACAAGTTAAATGTTGTGGTGGCTCGCCGCTCGTTCAACGAGTACGGTTCGAGCAAAAGATATCCAAAATTTTGGGTATTTTAATAGCTAATACACCCAATAAAAATATTATAATAAATCATTATAGTGACTCATATATAATAAAAGTTTATGAAATAATTTAAATTAAAACTATAAAGTGGTAATTATTATATAATATCACATTAGTCACAAATATTTTCTAGTTCCAAATTATACACAGAAAATTGCAGTTGTATTGGTGAAAAAGCCGTATAAGTTATAACATTTGTAATTCATAAATTTAATTGCAAAGTATCCGCTTAAACTTTAGTCCAATGAGGCATATTCAATGTACCTCTTAATGTGATTCTATTTTATTTTAATGGCGGTAGGGGATTGGTCAAAATCTTTCTTTTAATCGTACGTGGTTGAACCATTGTTAATACTATAATTAATAGAACGTCTTTTCTTGGGTTTTCCCAAAAAATAAAATAAAATAAAATAAAATGCGAAGTATATATGTCTTAAACTTTATAGCAATATCAAAATGCCCAAGTTCAAAATTATTAATCATAGTAATATCTGTCATAGTTTGATTCAGTTATATACCTTTTTGTAATCCTAAAATAACCAGTTATTTTCAGACAGAAATTTAAAAATACATCTAATTATTATTATTGATTGAAAATTTACAATCACTTTCATTCTAACATACTTGAAATAGTTTCTGACAATAACTAACTCAGAAAAGTATACTACCTTTGTCATTTAAGTATCAATTTTAAACAAGCATGTATCATTAATTGAGACTAATAAGTAACTAACAAAATTCTTAATTTAGACTCGTTCTTAAATACTAGTCTAAGATGAAATCTCAACCTCATTTTTAATTCTAACAAATGTTTCATGCATCTCTCTTTGTCATTAAGCTTTGAACCCTTTTTAGGGTCTAATTAGATCCCCTTTCTTCATAGAGTTGGTAGGATATTCAATATATAGCTGCGAATCCAAAAAATACATTTGAAAATTTTATGAAGGTCCAATATATGAATAAAAAAATTTTTGACGATAAAATACATTATAACTTTTTTTAATAATTAGATATGCATTGCTAATAAGAGTGGAGGAGGTGTTGGAGGGAACAGGATACAAACCCACCCCTTAATAATTAGATATGCATTGCTAATATATATATATATATATAGAATATATTATAGTTCTTTCAATAAAAACCATTCCTTCATCGAATAATGGTTGATTATGCGTTATTAGTGTCACTCTAAACACCATTGCACATGTCATTGTTTAGTGAATGAATAGTTTCTTAAATGGATTGTAGTGTTGCCCTATGGGACCGAGGAAGATGGTAGTTAACAGGATGACCTTATAAGTTCGAGATCACATGTTCGAATCTAGTGGATTGTATGCGTAAAAGAATAAGGGGCATACTATTTGTAGGAACAAATATACTATTTATAGGAACATTTTCCTGTGAACAGTCTATATTGCCTAAAAAAAAAAACAAAAAAAAACTCATTTACACTCATTCATTTTTCACTCACACGTGTATCCAAATATGATCGGTAGTCACGAGAACGATCCATATTACAAGGTAAGCAAATAATTTATACATTTTTTTACGTAAAGTTTGTTTGTTAAAAAAAAACCCCTGCCTGGCCCGATATTTGCCAAAAAAAACCCCAAAATATGCGAGGTTTTACAAGAAATCTCGTCATTGTCAAAAAAATATTCCAAAATCCCGCCCACAGGGAGCCGGATTTTAGAAGAAAATCACGCTCCCTGTGGGCGTGATTTTTCTTCTTCAATCTTCAAAATCCTGCCCGGGATGGGGGGGATTTTAAGAAAATTCCACCCGGGATGAGATTTTAAGAAAATCGCCCATTTTCATTGCTTGAATATGAAAAAAAAATTTAAAAATATTTATAACTAAGTATAGACTTTTCACGGGAAAATGTTTCTGTAAATAGTAATTTGGTTCGCAAATAATAATTCCGAAACCTAATTTGTGCAACTTAAGTTTAGGGGGCCATTTTGCTTTCATACGAAATTTGCAGGTTGTTTATACAATTTACGTTTATTTTACATCTCTTTGAAAGCGTGTCAAGACTAAAGAAAAAAGAGCAGGCAGGCAGGCAGAAGAAGGCCGAGTCCAAGTGGAAGAGACACCTAAAAATAAAAAAATAGAAAAAGATAGATTAAAAAATTTGCAGAAAAAGGATATTCAAAGTCATATTCAAACACATTGTGCTCCTCCCCTCAATTTCCACACATGCCACGAATTCCCACATCCATGCTTTCTCGTTTTTTCCCTTTCTTTCCTCCCGATTATCAAAGCCCTGCTTCTCCCGCAATCCTCACCAACAGCAGCCATATAAGTATATAACTTCATTTTCACAGAGAGAATTAGTTCTATAAAGTTTTATTTTTTAGTGGGTTTTGCTCCTTCTTCCCCCTTTTGAGCATAAAATCTTCAAGAATTTAAAGAATAAGAATTTAAAGAATTCTTTCCGTTTGATTCTTCTTTATATTCTGTTTCTGTGCTTGGAATTGAAATTTTTGATATCCCATTTGTGTTTTTTTTCTTTTTTTTTGTGGGATTTTGATTGGGTTTCTTTTTGAGTAAAGAGGGAGGAGTTTGAAGAAAATTTGTTACACATGGTGTTGAAGTTCTTGCTCGGTTTGTTCTTTGTTTACTTGTTCTGTTCTTCTGGGTTTCTGGGCGTCGAAGGAGCTTTTAGTAGGAAGAAGTTGAATTCCAATTACTCTCATCTCGCAGGAATCGAATTACCTGATCATTCGAGCTTCAATGCCGTGGATCCATCGTCGTCGTCCAGTTCAGGCTGCAGATTCGCAACAACGACGAAGAAAACGTCCCTGAATTTATCATCCAAGGGAGAGAGTGTTTTTTACCAAGAAGTTGAGGTTGAAGACGAAGACGATGATGGAAGGTCGTCGGAAAATCGGCAGAAACCCTCGGTCAAACTTCATCTGAAGCACAGATCAGACGGCAAAGAAACAAAGTCAAAGGACTCTGTTTTAGAGTCAACGCTGAGGGACTCCATCAGGATTCAGACTCTGCACACAAGGATCGTCGAGAAGAAAAATCAGAACATTGTTTCCAGGCTATCGCAACAGCGTCAAAGGCCGGCCGTGTTGGCTCCGGAGCCGTCGCCGGAGGCCCATAGCAATGAACTCTCCGGTCAGCTCATGGCCACTTTGCAATCAGGGGTGAGTCTCGGTTCCGGCGAGTATTTCATGGATGTTTTCGTGGGTACACCTCCAAAGCATTATTCATTGATTCTCGACACCGGAAGTGATCTGAATTGGATTCAATGTGTTCCCTGCTACGATTGTTTCGAACAAAATGGTTCATTCTACGATCCAAAAGATTCAAAAACGTTCCAAAACATCAGCTGCCATGATCCCAGATGCCAATTAGTTTCCTCCCCTGATCCTCCTCAGCCCTGCAAATCGGAGAATCAAAGCTGCCCTTATTTCTACTGGTACGGAGATAGCTCAAACACAACCGGCGATTTCGCCCTCGAAACCTTCACCGTCAACCTCACGAACCCCTCCGGCAAGTCCGAATTCAAGACGGTGGAAAACGTTATGTTCGGCTGCGGACATTGGAACCGCGGACTCTTCCACGGCGCCGCAGGACTATTAGGCCTCGGAAGAGGCCCCCTTTCGTTCTCATCCCAGCTCCAATCCTTATACGGCCATTCATTCTCCTACTGCCTCGTGGATCGAAACAGCAACAGCAGCGTCACCAGCAAGCTGATTTTCGGAGAAGATAAGGATCTTTTAGGCCATCCAGAATTGAATTTCACCACTCTGGTTACCACAACAAAGGATCATAACACAAATTCAGTGGACACATTCTACTACGTGCAAATAAAGTCCATTTTGGTTGGGGGAGAAGCTCTGGAAATCCCAGAAGAGACATGGAAACTGAGCCCAGAAGGCGCAGGAGGAACCATTGTTGATTCTGGCACAACCTTAAGCTACTTTGCCGATCCAGCTTACAGGATCATCAAAGAAGCGTTCATCAAGAAAGTGAAGAAGTACAAAATGGTTGAAGATTTCCCAATCTTGGCACCATGTTACAATGTTTCAGGATTGGAGGAGAAGGATTTGGAGCTTCCATCATTTGGGATCCAATTTGAAGATGGTGCTGTTTGGAATTTCCCAGTTGAGAACCATTTCATCAAGCTTGTTCCTGAGGAAGTTGTTTGTTTGGCAATCTTGGGGACTCCAACCTCTGCTTTGTCTATAATTGGAAATTACCAACAGCAGAATTTCCACATTTTGTATGACACAAGACAATCAAGGCTTGGGTATGCACCAACCAAATGTTCAGAGATGTAAGATTAGAATTATTATTATTATTTTTTTTTTTTTGAAAAAATTTAGAATTTTCTTTTGGGTAGGAGGGAATTTGTTGTGGGTGGTAAACTGTAAACAAAATCGGTATAGATTATAGATTTTTTTTTTTTTGGCTTTTATTTTGTGTTGACTTTTCAAAATATACTCCAACTACTTTTATTTTTATTTATTTATTTACTTTATTGAGACTTGACCTTTCCGACCCTCCAAGAGTTGACTTTTTTTTTTTTGGTCAAAAAGAAAGAATTGTTGTAGTGATGAGCCATTCATTCACAAGGATAACCACAACTTATTATGGGTTTATCCTATGTTCTCTTTATAGAATATAAGTCAGTTTTAGAATTTTTTAAACAAATTAAGAAATTTATTTAAATGACAAGAAAATTTTTGATTATTTTAATTTATTATTATTAGGAGTGTTGTATTTCTATTAAAATAGTTTATTATTACTCTTGAGTCATTTATTTTAAATATTGTTACTTTATTTACAACGACTTTTATTCTTGACCGGAAGGAGTATAAATCCTCTAATGTATTTTAAGTTTTTTCTTATTTGTTTCTATGTATTTTCAGTTGGAATGCAGCTGTTGTATTCTTCATTTTTATTGGAAAAGTAGATACAAAGTTTGACTATAAAAAATTTCAAGTTTAAGCCTTGATTATTAGTATAATAATTGCTTTAGCCTGCATGATTATATGTAATAATTGTGGCCTCTGTATTAAATATTACTCTAATCACTCAATTCATCTGTTAGAGTAGGTAATTAAATTAATTAGTATCTAAACTTGGAGTCAGAAGTATAGTGGTGGTCAATATTCCTTAATTTCGGTCACCAACCAGTCTATGTAGTACCCATTTTACATACCGTGTTCAATACGTTCATAGCATAAAATTTGAGGGAGTTTCTATCGGACGGTTCTAACGCGTAAGATTTGGATAGTTAAATTTTATAAGGGTGTGTTATCTTAATAGATAAATTTAATTTATTAGAGCCCAAAATGAATATGAGTATTTTCTTAATATCTTATTGTTCTAACATAATCGCAATTGATCAATAGTTAAACTTGATACATTATAGGCTAAATTTGATTGACGATACTTTAACAGCTTAATTCAATATGTGTATTTTCAATACTTTTTGTGTTAGCATAATTGCTATACTTCAGCCTTTAAACTTGATATGTGAGTCGTTAGACTATCAAACACGTTCGATACAAGTGTATTCCCATTTCTTAAATAATTTTGACAATCAAAGAATCAATGTTTAAACTCTTTGACTGAGACTAGAGATTCTCATTTTCCACAACAGCAATCATTCCTTCAATAGAATTAGGGGTAAAATACAACTTTTGGAAATTTACAGTTATCCCCTTTAGATTTGGCAAAATTACCATCACCCCTTGTAGTTTCAGAAAACTATCATTACTCTTTATGATTTGTTATTACGTAACAATTAACCCCTCTGAATTGGTCAAATTATCGTCGCCTCTTGTCAATAAATAAGAAATTTGAATACAAACCTTAGAGGTGTTTTTGTTATTTGAAAGACATTTAAACATTCAGAAGAGTAATGATAACTTTATAAAATCACAAGAGAGTAATAATAGTCGTCAAACCTCGAGGAAAATAAATGTAATTTAACCTACAGCTTTTCACTACGTCGTGAATACTGAATAGTTTCATTTCGTTACCTTTGTAATTTAATGATGTGTGACTCAATAATTTCAATAATTAATGTGAGTCACACATCATTATTTGAAATCTTAGGAGGTATTTTTGTTACTCACACAGTTTCTTTTGGTTACCTTTTTAATTCAAGATTTAATTGTTTAATTAAAAAAAGCTATTAAATTTGGATGAATTTTGTCAATTAACCTTTTAGTCTTAAATTATAGGAGCTGAAGCGAAGGACGGGAACAAACGGACTCAATGTGTTCCAATTTCTAGCATTGCACATTGGACCATGGTACGAATTTGGCTTAAAGTTTTAAGGCTGACGGAAACTATGTTTTACTCTAAAATTATCTAATGAAATATTAATAGAGTGAATAATATAATATATATATATATATATGTATATATTAAAATATCTCTAAAAATTATATAATGCATTTTTACTTTTCCATCTCTGATTCGATGGGAGTTCAGTCTTCCTCTTTTCTTTTTCTTTTTTATTTTTTCTTTTCAAAGAGTTATGTCTTTTTTTTTAATTTTTTATTATGATACTTTTATTAATATAATTGTGTGACTTAAGAGCATTACTAAATTAAATGATGATGAAATAAAAAAAAAATTCTATTGAAAAGGAGAATAGTATGACATGTTATCCAATTTACAATTTCATTTGACTAAATGATTTTACAAGAAAATTAGGAATGATATATGCTGCATGCCCTACATACATATGATGATGCAGCCATATTTAAGGGGAGAATGAATTAATAAAACAATTCAGACAAAAATTTCAAGTCTTGTAAGCTCAGGTGAAAAGACAAAATTAGACACCTACTCAAGGTGTCTTTTTTGGAACGAAATGGAAATGGAAGTCAACAAACGGCCATTGGTGCTTTTAGTATATTGTGATTGGTGAGCGTGTACATAATAATTATTGTGATTTTAGTAAAGTGTCATTTCTGGTCAAAATTATGCAATGTAATATGACACGTACCACAATTTTCAATTATATAAGCAAAAACCAATGCTTCAAATATAAAAAAAATATTCTCCCTTCATTTCATTGAAGAGTTCACTTTAAAAAATATTTTTTGTTACAACAAAAGAGTTCACTTTTAATTCTTTTACTTCTCCTAATTTTATGAATATAATCATGTGTAATACACAATTAGTTCATATTTAATAAGTTAAGATATAAATGAAATAAAATAAGTTAAATTAACTATTTTAAGTATTGTACATTAATATTTGTATATTCGAAAATTGACTTTTCTAATTAAACGAAGGAAGTAATATTCAAGTCCATGATCAGTACCTAAGTTCTCTAAGCTTAACAGTACTTTTGTCTTTCACTTGACTTAGAATTTTAAGCACATCCATATCAATTCTTATTCTTCTAGTATATTTCATTTTCTTACTAATGCAAACTAGCCCCCTCCGTTCTAAGACAGTTCGAATTAAAAACCTGATCCGAATAGATCAGTTTCAAATTTTAATCCAAAGTTGCGGTTTTGGATCAGATTAGTTTCAAATTTTGAGACGTTGCGATTTTGAATCAGATAGGCTTCAAATTTTGGGGCCGAAACCATAGTTTTGGGTACGGTTTTTGCGTATCTTTTCGTCCTTTATCAATACCCAAACTTAAATGATATACTTTTAATAGATATCTATGTAAAAGCCATCAAACTTTATTACTAATTTTTATATTTGAGCCTCTCCAATTGCATTTATACTAGTCGATTGAACTTAATTAAGACTTGTCCCACATTGATAAGAAATAAGAATAATAGTGAGAAGCCCAATAAAATACGTTAGTTAGCATGAGTTTACATGTTAACTTGTTGGCCCAAACACTCTAATTTGAAGCCCAAAAACTTTACTAAAAAATTTAAATGAGTCAATTGACTCTTAAAATTGATTTTTTCTTGTTTAAAAGGTATAGCAGCAATGAAAAAAAAAAAAAAAAAAAAAACCTGGGGCAGGCTGGTCTTCTCCGGCCCAGGTCCCTTTCGGCAACATCCGAGCTTGGATATGAACTTATTCCAGCTAGGCTATGTCGTGAAATCATGTATTTCACATGAAAGGTATGAGATTTCGAACTAGTTTTTGAGGTGAGTTAATCCTCAAATTTCTGACGGTCTACAAACCTGCAGGTTCATTGAGCTGAGTTTAAACATTAAATAAAATTCAGATTGGCTTAGGAATTTCTTCCTAAAAAGGAAAATCTGAAACTATTTTAACATAATTTGAGCGAAAGTGATCCAAATTTTTGGATTCTATCTATGGTTTGAAAATAATTTTGTATACTCGTAAGTTTATTTTGTTGGAAGAGTCCTATTTAAAATGATACATTTTTTATTCATAAAGAATTGTACTTCATGACGCTTACATTGGGTTTGCAATTACTAGAATAGTTTTGTGTAAAATTATAATTTTATATACTAGATTCGATCAATGCATGAATTTGTTGCTCAAGATTGTTTTGCTTATAATTACTCCATCTACGTTAATTAAAGTAATAGTGTGCACTCCCGTCACCAACTAATGCCAAATTACATCATGATCACATTATAATGTGTGATACATTATCAATACTAAAACCTATTTTGTTAGGTCGACTAGTAAAAGTGTAGGAAATTTTGTCTTTTAAACAGATACATAAGACTAATATTTTAAATATTAAAAAATAACTACCAAGTTATCATTGTTTTGGATAACAATCATCAATTAATATTAGGGTAAATTACAAAAATCTCCTTGATATTTGTCCAAATTACTAGTAGACCATAAAATTTTGAAAATCACCCGGTGGACTTTGAAGTTTCTAAAACCCATCTGAATGCGCACAATTTTTACCATATAGGGTTCCTTGGGGGTAATTTTTGAAATTTTTTAGCATAAACAAAAATAGAGAAATCTTAAACAAAAAGAAAACTTGAAGCTTTCAAAGAGGTAAATCACGGGGAAGAAATACTAATTTCACCTTCGAGACACATTCTACGTTCACGAAGGCTTAAAAATTGGTTAATTCAGTTGTTAATCAAGTAACACATATGGTAATTAACAAATTTCTGGACATGTTTTTTTTAAATTTTAATTCCAGTAACTAGATTGGGGAATGAATCCCTTCATTTAAATGGAGATAAAAGTGCAGGCAGAGGAGGCCGAGGCCACTAATATCCCTAGGAAAAGACGGCCTGCCCTAGAAGAACTAGCTAATGTAGCTAGGGCATTTGCGGCAGATCTCCACGAAGTAGCATTAGAGCATCTCCAATGGTTATACTGTCGAAGGAGGTATTTTATTGTCACATCAGTTGCCACATCATTTAATATTTACATACATATTTCTCTCTAACAATTATACTCAAAAAGTAAATATTTATGGTCCTACTCATTTATCATCTACAACATAAAAGAAGAAAAAAATAAAAATAAAAATAAAAGGACCCAAACATACAATGGCCCACCTTTTTTTTTTTTTTTTTTTTTTGAAGCTGAAAGGTGAGGATTTATTGATTGGAATTAGGTGAGTGAGTTGGGGGGATACAAGCAAGGGGGAGGATGGTCCCAAATAAGAACTCGGACTTAGAGGCCTTGCCGTAAGCGGCAAGGCTATGAGCGAGGTAATTTTGGGCTCTACGGATCCAGGTTACTGTGTCGCAATGGAGGGCATGTAAGAGGTAACGGATCTCTACGCAGATGGCGCCAGTGTCTAAACAGTCCTCTTAGGTGTTGTAAATCCTATGAATAACGGTCTGAGCATCACTTGCCAAGCCATTGAGGAGGATGCCTAAGCGGGAGGCCAGCTGGAGGGCGTCCCGATCGGCCAATGTCTCGGCTATCTCAGCTGATGAGATGCCAGGGAGTTGTCGAACGAAGCCAAAAAGCCATTCATAGTCAGTTAGGCAACAACCTGCCCCATAGCTAGTCCTAGCCACCTCGTCCACCGAAGTGTCGAATATAGAGAACCGTGCCCTGGGGTTTGGGGGGTGGGCCCGGGCCGGTCGTGGTTGGCCAGTACTAATCTGTGCTGATTGGAAGGAGTGGAGCCACTGTAAGGAGTAGCGAGCCAAGCTGTGGGGATCTTGTGGCATCCTGTCCTCAAAGAGGCAGAGATTCCCAGTCCTCTAGAGGTGGTAGAGGACGGTTGACATTGCTGCCGAGTCTGAGCTCGAAAGGGTGAGAAGGAGCTCTTGGATCCACAGGTGGGCATGTGGCTGCGCACAGTCCTGGATGGCGGGGCTGATCCTGGTCGAGGACCAGACTGTCTGAGCATAGGGGCACAGGAAGAGCAAATGGGAAAGGTCGATGGCCCCTTGGTTGAGAAAAGGAAACGTAGAGCCCATTGGGATGTGATGCCAGTTGAGGTTGAGGTTGATTGGCGAGGGGAGGATGTCCTTACATGCACGCCATAGGAAGTGGTGCACTTTGGGGGGAATGTCAAGCTTCCATATACGCTTCCAAACTGGCGAGGGGCCAGCGCTGCTTGAAGCGGCATGACCTACAAGAGGGAAAGGTGCATGTGTTAGTGAAGTGTGGTAACCGGTACGGACGGAGTACAAACCATTAGGGGTCGGGGACCATGTCCATATATCATCTTGCACCGCCGTCGCGAGTGGAATAGAACGGGCTGCTTCCACTTCCGTGGCAGACAGGAGTGACTGCAGCCTTCCAAGGTGCCACTGTCTAGGATTGCCCTGAAGGAGGTGGGATACCGATAGCTCTGCCGCCCCAGGAGGAGGGGTCGAGGTGACCTTGTGAGGTGGCTTAGGCAACCAGGGGTCCTGGAAGATTTGGGTCTCGTGTCCTCTACTGATGCGTCATTTTAAACCAGGCTGGATTGAGTCACGCCCCTCTAAGATGGAGCGCCAGGCATAGGACCGGATGGTTGCCTGTCTTAGCCTGAAGGAAGGTAGTAGTGGGGAAGTAACAGGCTTTGAGGAGCCTGGCTAAAATGGAGCCTGGGGTGGTGAGGAGTCGCCAGGCCTGCTTTCCTAGCATAGCTTTGTTGAAAACCTCCAAATTCTTGAAGCCCAGGCCGCCATCTGCCTTTCGAAGGCAGAGGTGATCCCATGTCTTCCAGTGGATTTTATGCCTGTCTTTGGTGCTGCCCCACCAGAATCTCGCCGCGGTCGCGTGGAGCTCAGCAATCAGGGTTTTGGGTAATTTGAAGCATGACATGGTATAACTGGGGATAGCCTGGATAACGGCCATAATGAGGATCTCCTTGCCGCCGCTGGATAGCTGTTTCGTCCCCCAGTTCTCTAGTTTCTTGCCCACGCGGTCATGGATATTGTTGAATAGATCCTTCTTAGAGCGGCCAAAGATAGTAAGTAGGGAGCCCCAGGTACTTCTCAATCCATAAAGATAGACGAAATAGTAAGGTAAGAGCCTCAGCCTCAGCCTCATAGCTTATATTAATGCCAAGGAAAATACTCGCAACAAAGATTATGTCCACATTAGAATTCCCAAGTGCAATGCCCGCACCTGTGTTTCCTCTCATCAACATTCAACTTGTAGAAATTAGTGGGTGGATGTGTCCACTTCACAACCAAAGGGGCGTTTTGCGCTAACTTTGGGGTCGAGTGCTTGTTTTTCAACTACTATAAGTGCAGAAAATCATGTATATTATACAATATCTCTACAATTTTAGGTAGTCAAAATAGAAAATTTCCTTAACTGATCAACTCGTGATACATAGTCGAAATATAGAATCCTAATTTTATACTTCCACCATCCCACTAAAAAAATCAATTTTCTAGAAAATGTTCTTTAATATCATATTGATATAATATAAATAAATTCAAAGTGAATTCTTTTAATAAGACAATAATTTGTTTGAAAATTAACTTTTTGAATTTGAGACGAATGGAGTACTGCATTATCACAATACCTTGCTCATTATACAGAAGCAGCGATTTCTAGCAAATATCTTGCTCGTCTTAGAGAGGTTTGAAAACATGTATGTTTTCAATTTTTGGTTTCGAAAATATTTTTAAAATGCGTAGTTGAAAAATAAAAGATAGTATTAAAAATAATGAAAATTAATATAAAATTCAAACGTTGAAACGTTTTTGAAAATATGGAAGCAAATGTGAAATTTCAAAAGTTCAATCGTTTCTTTAAGTAAAAGTTTGCAAGAAATTGGCACTAGTTACTGAGTTGGTCGAATAGATGTGAGATATAATCAAAAAATCGAGGGAAGAAAAAAATGCATGAGATTGCAAGATATAATAGTTCAATTTATTTTCTAGAAATTGTTCTTTAATGTAATTGTATCCAATTGGGGAAATCGTATTGAACCACTCACTCATTATATTTGGAGGTTGTATGCTCTGATATTTTATGGACCTAACATAGATCACGTCCCGTCCCTGACGATAAAAGTTTAAAAGATCCAAAGCGAAAACAGACGTGGCCAAAACATATAAAGATCCGCGTAGTACCTCACGGGAACAAGGATATAATAGATAAGTTATTGTAACCAAATTTTATTATTCGAAAACTTATAAACAAGCAATATAATTTATCAAATCACTTTGAATATACGGATATAAAACATGAAATATGATGCACTACATATATTTTTATATCTTTACACTGTCAATAAATGATTGTGTTATTATTATACATAAAGCTAGGAAATCTTTGTTCCTAAGCAGGAAAAGAAGACCAAAAAAAGAAAGGGAAATTAAAAAAAAAAAAAAAACTTGTGGAAACAATCACCATGAAATTGCAAAATATAACTTGTTTTCATTACAAGGCCATCAGGTGGGAAATTGGAGGCCTCTGAGCTTCGGAATCGGTAGCCAATTAATCTTCTTCCTATACCCAAAGAAGAAGGCTCATAAGGAAAAAAGATAAACATATATACATAGATAGATAAAGTAAAGAAGGAATTAATAGAATTGTGTGATTATTACCTAAAGTTGCAGCAATCAAGCGGAGGTTAAAGATACCTAAACAGTCGTCCAGCATCCTGAATCATAAATTTAGGAATGTGACTAATTTTCTTAAAATTTTCACTTTTTTCCTTCCGAGTCTGCAGAAGCTGGTTAATCATATTAACATTCATATCTACACAGTATAGACTCTGGAGCTTGGATAAGTGTTGAATCCCCCAAGGAAAATCCTCCAATAATGTAAGAGAATCCAAACGTAGCTCTTCAAGGTTAGGCATTGCACCTTCCTCCACTCTCAACCATCTCAAATTGCCTAATCTGACAAACAGTAGTTCCTCAAGCTTCAAAAAGCATCCAGCTTTGAAACACAATCTCTCCCCTTCAAAAGCCTCTTCTAGCCAAAGATATCGCAAATTTGGCAAGTGTTGAAGAGATTCAAGTGGATCATCCACTAACCTGCTGTAACAAAATTCTATCCGAGTCAATTCTTGCAAAGAAGGCACTAATTGGGGTATCTTTTCCAAACAACCACATAAAGTTAATAATTGAAGAGTTTGGAGATTTGAACAAGTTGAATTGTTCATATCTTTCAAATCAAGCACCTCATTACTCGTTAGAGTAAAAAGATATAACTGCTTAAGATTGGAGAGCTTACCAAGAGAGGAGCAGAGTTGTATTCCATGTTCTCTTCTTAGCTTGGTAAAGCCAAGCCTCTTTAATTTCTTAAGCTCACCTATCTCTCTAATTAACATTTCATTCGCTTCTATGTCAAATAACCACTCTAGATGAACAAGTTTCGCAATGTGCTCTGGACATTTAAATCCATAGCACAAAGAATTTGGATCTAGCTGGAAATTGAAAATGACCAAATGAACGAGTCTCTCCAACTTTAGTATTTATTCAGGCAACTCAATCACTTCCGTGAACGATATATCCAAATATTCTAACTTCTTCAGAGACCCAATAGACTTTGGAATGACTTTTACTCTTGTGTGTTTAAGACTTAAAGTTCGGAGGTGAAATAACCTAAAAACTTCTTTTGGGATTTCCTCCAACTCTGTACCTTCCAAATCTAGGACCTTCACTAGCTTAGGATCACTACGTAATAGCTCAGACAACAAGGACTTTGACAATGGTTCCTTAGCTTTGAAGATCACCAGAGATTGCAGATACTTGCAATCATTAATCCTTTCCTTCACATCCGCATTGAACTCATAGACTACCAGGCGCCTAACCTTTTTAGGCCACATTTTTTGTTCTGATCCTATGGCTATGGTTGCGAAATTTTGACTGGTACACTTCGAAAGAACAATTTCTCGTAGAAGATCGTGAAGATACACTTTTGATTTCGTGCTAACAGATCCATATTCGACTTGATTAATTAAGCTTCTATTAGTAAGTTCAGCAAGATAAGCAAGAGCTACCTCATATTTTGTCATCCTTCCGTTCTCTGACACAAACCCTTCGGAGATCCAAAGTCGAATTAACCTTTGCTCATCTATTTGATAATCCTCTGGAAAAATACTTGCATACAGCAAACAATTTTTCAAATGGTAAGGGAGTTCCTTATAGCTAAGAGACAATATTTTTGTAATGGGAACCAACTTACCATCAACCTTCATCTCACCACCAAGGCTTTGTTCAACCATCTTCCACTCATCTATTTTACTTTTGTCTTTCAAAGCCAACAATCCACCGATTACAATGATTCCCAGCGGCAATCCCTGACATTTTCTCAGGATTCCTCTAGCAACATTATCTAGGTGAGCAGGACAAGAATTATCTTTGAAAGTCTTCTTGCAGAAAAGAGACCAAGAGTCCTCTAAAGATAATGGTTGCATTTGGTGGACATAGCTTTGAAACTCCACATTCGGGGCATAAGCTACATCTCGAATTCGAGTAGTGAGCATCACCCGATTGCCAGAACTCCCTTCAGGCAATGCCACTTTAATACCATCCCAAAAATTGGTATCCCAAACATCATCAAATACAATCAAATATCTTTTGTTTTGGAGGAAATCTTTGACATGCTCTTTCAATTCATAAGTACTTACAATGGAGGCCACTTCTTGAGGAACAGATTTCTGAATTTCCTGATACAGCTGTCGAATCAAGTCTTTGAGCAGCTCCTTCATGTCAAAGCTTTGGGATAGCGTCACCCAGGCAAGAATCTGGAATTGCCTTTTAACATCTGCATCTTGTTGAACTTTTTTAACCAAAGTTGTTTTCCCCAATCCTCCCATGCCCACAACTGAGACGACTTTGAGGTTGGAATCAGGACCAAGAAGTTGAGTAATGAGCAGCTGCTTAGGGTGATGAATGCCCACCAGCTTTGTTTCTTCAATAAGAAGGGCCTCATCTCGGTAGACAGTCAAAACAGCATCAGAAGCTGAGGCTTGAACAGGGGTACCATATTCAGATCTGTATCTGTTGTGGCTGTCAGAAATGCTTGAGATTCTGGACTTGATGGCTGTAATCTGTTGAGCAATTTGATGGCGTGCTCGCAAATTCTTCATCGAGATCCAAATCTTTCGAGCCTGTCCAGAACACCCATGGCCGTAATGGCGAGTGAAACGCAGCGTAAATTCGTCGACCACAGCTTCAATATCAGCAGCAAGATCTCGCACTTGAGAAATCCAAACTTGAAGCCTGGGATCTTCTTCTTCTCTCCTTTCTGCAAACATTAAGAAGGCTTTCACGTGTTCGAGTTCATCAACTATGAGCTGGATCTCTTCTCTAAGACCTCCTAACAATTTGGCCTCATCAGCAAGCAAAGTTGAGAGCTGATTTACCACAGGGGAGAGGATATTCATGGTTTCCTTAGCAGAGTTTTTTTTTGTTTCTTCTCGAAATTTGAAGACAGAATGGTTTGCTGGGTTGAGTTGAAGAATGCTTGGCTTATGAATGTACCAGCTACAATAAAAGACAGGGACCTCACCACCCATCAATGCATGGTGTTCTTCGACTCATCGTTACTCTAGATGGTTTGAAAGTGAGGATAAGGTAACCTTTTCACTCGGTGTTTGATCATGCAAGTACAGACCCACATTAACCAGGTCAGTTGAAACTTGAATTCTTTAAACTTTAAAATTTAACTAATTCATATATAAATCACCCTTTACCCATCGTAAAGAAATTACTAGTACTTTTCACTAAAATAATCTAATCCCGTTTGAATATTCTGTTATATTAATTATTGTGTCGTATTCCATGTTACATATTTTTAATAATTTATTATAAATATTATTTTCTGTATTAATTTTCTCAACAATGATATTCACTTTCATTCTACCTCATTTTAATAATCAAAATTTTATTTTATCAAATATTTTTATTTTCTATAATTTCGTACGAGTTTTTCAATACCAAAAAATTAAAAGAAATATTCCCTACACCTAAAAAAGGTGAACTACTAGTAAACTTTTTTTTTTTTTTATTATGATAAAAATTAATATCGTTCGTAGAAAAAATTAATACAAAAAATTTTATTAATATTGGCCCCTTCTATTTTGGAATTCAAGTTCTACGATTGGGAGTCCTTTTCAAATCATGACCAGGAAATCTGGCTCAAACAGAAACTTATCCTGAACTTAATTCGCCCAATTGTTGTGTCTAAAAGCTGAGAAATTGTCTCCACTACTAGCGATAGAACCTGCTGTTCTTACCATGCCATAAATCGTTTAGTATATGTTTAAGTCTTCAGCTTGAAAATTTGTCGTGCTACCTAGAAAAATGCTTGCGGTAATCACCTTCCCGTAACAATTCGGAAGAACTATCCGAGCCCCGCGGATCAAGGATTCCCACGTGAAGAACCATCAAAAAATGTGACCATATTTAAATTGTGAAAAAAAAAAATAGCTGCTTTCTCAATTAGAGGAGTTCACTTTACAATTATGAAAATGATATTACAAAGTCAACTTTTATAAGGAACACGGTGGTATAAATCTATTAAATTAGAAACTTAGATTAATTATATGAATATAGAGACTCAATAATATAGACTGCAGCCCTAATAGAGTATCCTTTGTAAAAATAAAATAAATATAAAAAGAAAAAAGGAAGAGTGTCATATGTAATAGATGAATCAAGGATTGGACCATGAATCTCTAATAGGTAATTATTTCAACCAAAGAAAAAAAAAACATAAAGCAATTGATTAATTGAATCGGCCAACCAATTGATTAATGATGATCAAATATTACATGCATGACGCATGAGATTAGAACAATAAGGGCTGGGCCACAATAATTAATTAATTTGATGCAAGTCAAGAGAATGCATGGACGAGGTTGGGCCCATAATTAATTGGGTTTTGAGACTTTGAATTAGTCCGATAAAATGATTAATTGGATCAATGTGGTATAGAAGTTTGATGCGGATCAAATTGAAGTTGCCGAAAGTGATCAAGATTCAGTTGGTTTACGTAAATTAATTATCTTGGAAATTCGGATAGGTACATTCCTAATGTAACTGAATTCTTATCTCCAACTAAACCTAGTTCTTTTAGGTTTCAGTTTGTAAGGAATTGAGTTTAATTTTAATTATTTTGTACTTCTTTGTACTGGAAATTCGAACCTCCTATAACTATAAATAGGGGTTTAATTCTCCATTATTCGATAGTTGATTTAAGTTAAAGAAAGTATTAGTTATACTCTTAAATCACTCTCTTTATTGAGCTACTATAAGTTTAGAAACTATAGCTTTCTAGGTAATTGCTCTACCTAAATTGCATGCTTTTGTTTCGATTCTTTTATTCTTAAACTTGGTTTGATTTGCGTGTTTAAAATTAGCTTAGGTTAATTTTAGTAGTCTGCTGAATCCAAGGTAGAGATTCTAGAGGTTAAGAGATGCGTCTCGTAATTTTCATACTTTTCTTGGGAAGTATTCCGCATCGAGTATTCCGTTCCACATCAATTGGAATTGGAGCACACATCATGAACTCTTAGTGACCAAATTGGATCTTTAGTGACCACGAAGTATGGTGACTCAGTTAGTTAGTGACTATGCAATTTGGTCACCATTATGGCCACTAAGTGCGATCTTTTAGTGCCAAACTTGTATTTTTAGTGACACCAGCAGGGAGCATATATTTGGTCACAAATTGGTGACCAAATTTTTTGTAGTCAACCACCGTCAAAAAGTGGTCGCTAAATATCTTAACATGCGGAGCTTTAGAGACCACGACGTGACCCCCACCATTTTGTCACAACTTTTACTGACATGTTTTGCGTCATCGCTAAGTACCTTTTTCCTTGTATTTCCAATTAGGCCTGTGGGCTCATTTTGCTTGAACGTAAAATCTCAATCAGAATATGGAAAAATATAAAAATGCTAAAACAAAAATGCGACAAAATAGCCGGCCTAAAGGGCAGTGCACCCCGTGCGACCATCCAGGGCCCAAAATTATTATACTATACTAATATGTATTAGTAGGTTTAATTTTTTAAAATTTTAGTTTTAGGCCCAAATTAATTTTTATGTCAAAACTAAAAAGCATAAATATAAAAGTGGGCCTTTTTTCCTTCTTTTTTTTTTCTTTTCCAACTAAGAGCCCAAAATTATTTGGTAAATGTTTACTAAACCTTTTTTTTCCCTTAACTGTAGTTTATTTCATAAAAGTGGCCATTCTCTTCCCGTCTTCTTCCCATCTTTTTCTTGAGAACTAGAGCTTTTCTATTCTACCGTTGAAATTCAGTTTCCCTTATTCAAGTTACAAAACTATTGAAATCAGTCTTTCAATTAGGAGATTTTGCTATTGAAAGGCACAAACAAGGGGTTTTTTTTTTTTATAGGTATGTCTTAATTTTTTCATTCTTTATTTTATTATTGTAAATTTGTAATCGGTTAAAGGAAATGCCCTTAGGGAGGGGTCTGAGGGGAGACGGTTAAAGAAAAGGCCAAAAAAAAGTGCATGTCTTAAATTGCTTTGGGAGCTTTTTTTAAAAAAAATTTGTGGACTGGACTGAACCGAACCACTGGTGACCAAGAGAGAGAGAGAGAGGAGGGAGTGGCTGCTGCATGCACTTCTTTGATTTAGTTAAAGTCTAAACTTTGTAAAGAGAGCTTAGAGAGGCTAGAGAACCAGAGAGGGGAGACTGGGAGTCAGGGGACTGACCGACCGAGGGGTTTTTTTTATTACTTTTTTTAGTTTTTAAATGGAGTTAGAACATATAAGCTTCTATTCCTCTACCTCATCAATTTTTAAGCTAAACTTGTACTGTTGTACAATAAGTTAGTAACTAAAGTCGTCCTTGTTTACTGTTTTTATTTTTTTAATCTTTACTTTCATAATTTTCATTCTAGTTTCTATTGCATAATAATTAATGATTGATGGAATTGAATTATTTCATATTTGGATGTCGACTTGTTTTTCTTGAACATGTGCTTAAAGAACCAATACAAATTGATATTCAAAATTAACATTTATTCCATGTGATATTGTTTCTTTCTTCACAAATTGACTTAAATATCATTTGATCTTCTTGTTATTGTTGTGCTTTTGTGTCGTTGTACATTATAATTGACGTGATTGTGTGCTATTGTGTCATTATAATTGCTATGATTTTGTGTTGTGACATTATGATGCCTAAAAAATATCTTCCTGGAAATGAGAAAAGGAAGGAAAGAAAAAAAGTAGAGGAATATCACAAAGATGTGCTATTAATAAATTTTTTGTTAAGAGAACAAGTTTTCATGAAAATAAAGAAAATTCAAATAAAGAGAATGTGAATGGCTCAAATGAAATTGATCATATTAATATTAGTGAAGAGATAAACAACTTGAGCAACCATGACCATATTCATAATGTGGCAAATAATGAGACCCCCCCAATTACTTAATCGGCTGTTCCCTAAATTTTTTTTGTTTTGTTTAGGGGCATCTTTTTATTGTTTTGCACTGGGGCCTTATAAGTGTTAAAAGTGTAAGGACCGACCCTAAAAGTAATAAATGAAGCTAAAACAAAAGTTTTTGAAAAGGTTTAAGAAAAATTAGATACTAGAGATTATGTGGCGGGTGTTATTCGAATAATCTACGTCAACATCAAGATTAGTTTTAAGCCCTTATCTCTTTGCATTAATAATTGATGAGATTACTAAACATTTGTAAAAACCGATACCTAAATGAATGCTATTTGCATATGTTATAGTTTTAATAGATGAAACAATAGCTACAATAAATGTTAAATGAGAAGCATGGAGAGAATGGTTAGAATCAAAATATTTTACTACAAGTAAAAAACCGAATATCTACACTGCCACTTTAGTAATCATATAGATAACAATACAATAAAAATTAAAATGGGCAAACATGAATTAAATGAATAAAAAAGTTTTAAAAACTTAGGGTTCATAATAGAAGAAAGTGGAGTAATATTGATATGTAATACATAGGATTCAAGCAGGATAGAATAAATGGATAAGTGCGTCATCTATATATTATGACCATAAAGTGCCATAAAACTAAAAGGAATATTTTATAAAAAGTCTATAAGATCGGCGATGCTTTACAGTTCGAAGGGCGACAAAATATGAACATGAACAAAAAATAAGGGTGGCAGAAATGAAAATGTTGAGATGGATGTGTGGCCATAATAGGTTAGCTAAAATAAGTAATGCAAGTATTAGAAATGAAGTAGGAGTGACTCAAATAGAAGAAAAAAAAATGAGAGAAACACGCTTAAGATTGTTTGAACATGTATGTAGGAGACTCAAAGATTCCCCAGTCCAACGGGTAGAAAACATAGAGGCATTAGTCAATATTAAAAGGATAGAGGAAGAGCTAGAAAGAATTAGAAAATAACTTTAAAATATGATATCACATGCTATATTTGAATATAAATGAATCAATGTGTCTCGACCGTACACGATGACGAGATATGATACATATAACTGACCATACGTAGTGGGACAAAGGTTTAGGTGTTGTTGTTGTAAAATCTCAATGAGTCAGAAATTTACTGAACCAAATATTTAAACAGTACTAGAATTGAATTTAAAGACATCTATTAATTAATGACCAAAAAAAAATAGCTATGGAGGCAGAAACAAAGTACTGCAGGAGAAAATTATTGGAGGCAGAGACAAGAAGAGGAATGTACAGTTAGGGCTTCAAATTGGGATCAATAGTTTCACTAAGAGAAGGCCTTGATCCCTCCAAGAGTCCAAATTTGCTCGATAATCTTGTTCCAACCACAAAAGAAGACACAAAATTAATGAACAGTGAAAAGAATTCAAACATAGATGAAATAAAGAAGGAAGAAAGTGGTTGATTATTACTTACGTTTCTCTCTTCCATCATATATTAAAGATGCCAAATCATAAATTTGGGGATCTTACTAATTTTCTTATAATGTTCACTTTCTTCTTCCCAATTCCGCCGCAATTGGTTAACGATATTAACATTCATATCTATCCAATATAAACTATGGAGCTTGGATAAGTGTTGAATCTCCCATGGAAATTCCTTTAGTAATGTAAGAGAAGAAATATTTAGTCCTCCAAGGTAAGGCATTGCACCTTTCTCCACTCTTAACCATCTCAAATTGCCTAATCGAACAAGGCTCAATATGTCAAGCTTTACAAAGCATCCAACTTTGAAACACAAACCCTCCCCTTCGAAAGCGTCTTCTAGCAAAAGATATCGAAAATTTGGCAAGTTTTGAAGAGATTCAAGTGGATCATCCACTAACTTGCTGCAACACAATTGTACCTGGGTCAGTTCTTGCAAAGAAGACACTAACTGAGGTATACCTTCCAAGCAACCCCACAAAACTAATTGTTGAAGATTTTGGAGATTCGGACGCACTAAATTGTTTATATCTTTCAAATCAAGCACCTCATTACTTGTTAGAGCATAAAGATATAATTCTTTAAGGTTGGAGAGGTTACCAAGAGAGGAGCAGAGCTGAATTCCATCTTATTTTCTTAGCTTGCTAATGCCAAGCTTCCTTAATTGTTTAAGCTCTCCTACCTCTCCCATTAAGATTTCACTAGCTTCTATTGTATCTAACCACTCTAGACAGACAAGTTTTGCAATGTTCTTTGGACATTTAAATCCACTATAGAAAGAATATGAACCTGGAGGCATATCGAAAATGACCAGATGAACGAGTCTCTCTAGCTTTAGTATTTCATCAGGTAACTCACTCAATTCCGTGTATAGATCCAAATGTTCTAAAATTTTTAGAGATCCAATAGACTTTGGAATGACTTTTACTCTTGTGAGTTTAAGACTTAAAGTTCTAGGATGAAATAACCTAAAAACTTCTTTTGGGATTTCCTCCAAATCTGTACCTTCCAAATCTAACACTTTCAGTAGCTTAAATCACCACGTAATAGCTCAAACAACAAGGACTTTGACAATGGTTCCTTGGCTTTGAAGATCACCAGAGATTGCAGAAAATTGCAAGCATTAATCTTTTCCTTCATATCCGCATTGAACTCATGGATTGCCTGGCGCCTAACCTTTCTGGGCCAAAGTATTTGTTCTGATCCTATATCTATGGTTGCAAAATTTTGACTGCTACACTTTGAAAGAATAATTTCTCGAAGAAGGTCATGAAGACAAACTCTCTAATTTGTGTCATCATATCCATCTGTGACTTGAATTAAGTTTCTATTGGTAAGTTCAGCAAGATATGCAAGAGCTACCTCATATTTGGTCATCCTAGTGTTCTCTGACACAAATCCTTCTGAGATCCAAAGTCGAATTAACCTTTGTTCATCTATTTTATAATCCTCTGGAAAAATACTTGCATACAACAAACAAGTTTTCAAATGGTAAGGAAGCTCATTATAAGTAAGAGACAATATTTTTGTAATTGAATCCAACTTACCATTAACCTCCAGTTCACCACCAAGGCTTCGTTCAACCATCTTCCACTCATCTATTTTACTATTATCTTTCAAAGCCAACAATCCACCAATTGCGATGATTCCCAGTGGCAATCCCTCACATTTTCCCAGTATTCCTCTTGCAACATTTTCTAGATGAGCAGGACAATAGTTATCTTTGAAAGTCTTCTTGCAAAAAAAAGACCAAAAGTCCTAAAAAGATAATGGTTGCATTTTGTGGATATAGCTTTGGAACTCCACATTCGGACAATTAGCTACATCAACAATTCGAGTCATAAGCATCACTCGATTCCCGCAACTCCCTTCAGGCAATGCCAGTTTTATACCATCCCAAAATTTTGTATCCCAAACATAATCAAACACAATCAAATACCTTTTATCTTGGAGAAACCTTTGACAACCACTTTCAATTCACAAGTCCTTGTGATGGAGGCGACTTCTTGAGGGACAAGTTGCTGAATTTCCTGATACAGCTGTTGAATCATGTCTTTGAGCAGCTCCCTCATATTAAAGGTTTGAGATATTGTCACCCAGACAATGATGTGGAATTGTCTTCTGACATTTGCATCTTGTTGAATTTTTCTAACCAACGTTTTTTTCCCCAATCCTCCCATGCCCAAAATTGAGACAACTTTGAGGTTGGAATCAGGATCAAGAAGTTGGGTAATGAGATGCTGCTTTGGGTGATCAATGCCCACCAGCTTCGTTTCTTCAATAAGAAGGGAATCATCTCTGTAAGAATGCCATGAGTTGTTGACATCCTCAGAAAAAGAAGCTGAGGCTTGAATATAGCTATCATATTCAGATCTGTATCTGTTGCGACAGTCAGAAATGCTTGTAATTCTGTACTTGATTGCTCGTATCTCATGAGCAATTTGACGATGTGCTCGCAAATTCTTCATTGAGTTCCAAATCTTTCGAGCCTGTCCAGAACGCCCATGTTGGTGACCGTGGCGGTGAGTGAAACGAAGCGTAAATTCATCTAGAACAACTTGACTATCACCAGCAACATCTCGCACTTGAGAAATCCATACTTTAAGTGTAGGATCTTCTTCTTCTCTCCTTTCTGCAAACCTTAAGAAAGCATTGATATGTTCAAGTTCATCAACTATGTGCTGGATCTGTTGTCTAAGACCTCCTAACAATTTTGCCTCACCTGCAAGCAAAGTTAAGAGCTGATTTAACACTGGGGAGAGCATATTCATGGCTACCTCAAGAGGTTTTCTTTCTTTCTTTTTATTTTTGCTGGGTGGAGTGACAAAATTCTAGAACAATCAATTGCCTAGTTGGCCTCTTCTAATAATATACCTATGAATTCAATGTTGATTTATTACCAAATACAGCTAAATTAATAAACTTAGATAAAATAATAACGGAATTATTACTTGAAGGACACCATTTACTAAACGTAGGACACTTTTTAAAAATTTTAGACGTGAATTTCCCTTTTTGCCCCTCACTTGTCTTCTACCTTATGCAGTAAAATTGATTCAAATCAATTTTACTGCAACCTTCCATTTCCGCTCCATCTCCATTACGCACTGCCGAAGCCAAAACGTCTCCATCGGCGAGATTCCAGCTCCGTCTCCATCAACGGTCATTCGATCCTCTCCCTCTCGCGATTCCGGTTCCACCTCTATCGCCATCTTCTTCGTCGGTCGCTGGTCTAGCTCCGGAAATAGGTGAGTCCGTAAATTTTTTTTTTTTAGAGGAATTGAAATTTTCAATGTGTTAATTGTTGTAAATTGTTATGGGTACTGTGTTAGGGAATGTTTTCGGGTTTATGTTGTGTTTTCCGGCTGTGTAGTACTAATTTTAGGGTAAATTGAAGGCTTGTTTGCCGGAAAAACTATTTTCCGACGAACTGTTGGGAAAATCGCTTCGGGCAAGCGAATTTACTTAAAAAAATTGCCCATTTTTCAAGGTAAATTCGCTTGCCCGAAGCAATTTTCCTGAGAATAATCGCCGTCCTGTGGCGATTGTTCGCGAAAAATTAGCCTCGGGCTAGCGATTGTAAGGGAACAATCGCCTGGTAACGACGATTGTTTCCCATAAAATCGCTTTCCGGAAGCGATTTTTCCTGGAACAATCGCCACACGACAGCGATTGTTCTCGGAGGCGATTAATCGTGGGAAAATCGCCTGGGCTAGGCGATTCTTAAGAATTATTATTTTTTAATCTATCGTTTGCTTTTGATTTTTTTAAAATATTAATTCCTTTGCAACCTTTTAATTATAGATGAGAGATAGATATAAAAGGATTATGAATACATTCCGTAGGAGGAACACAAAATCCAAATTCGGAGAGAGTAGTATTCCAGATACATCTGGGAACAGTAGTATTCTGGATAAATCCTGGGAGACTAGAATTCTGGATGCAAAAAATGCCCCTCGTGTTCCGCCAACGGAGTCTGAGCGTTCGAGGAGGGTCGTAGCACTATCGCGAACATCTTCCGCGACTGGGAATGTCAATGCTCCCATTATGGAACACTCAGTTGAACCTTCCGTCTCTGAAAATGAGTACATCGTTGCCTCCATTACTAAACAACCTTTCCCACCTCCCTTTTCTAATATTGAAATGTCCCATGACGATGGTGACGGTGAGGGGGCTTGTGGAAGAACTGATGCTGAAGGGGTGAATACAAGCACCCAACCAACTAGAAGAGCAGGGAAAGGATTAATGGGCAGTGAAGCTAGGGCAGTGATTGCAGGGTGGAAGGATTGTAGGGAGTTAGATCATCCGCTCGAAGGTGGCCCTTTAATCCCTGAGTTGCTTTTGAGTTTCAAAGGACACACTGCCTACCACGTATGGCATGGAGAGATAATTCTAGTAAATTGCATACTTGTATTTAGAGTTATTTGAATAATTAATTTTTTCCTAATTATATATGTTTCATTACTTATGATCCAAAATGCAATAATAAAATTTTTTCGCATAGTTTAATTTTTTTTTTTTAAATATGCTTTAGGAATTGTAATCATTTGTTTTAATTCATTTTTTTACATTTCGTAGGAACGGGGCATATTGAAATGTCATAGTGGGGCCGATCGGTTGAAAAATTGGGTAGGCGATGATGACATGAAAAAGCTTGTAGAGGGCTCCGGTTTGGCGCATTTAGTACACTGCTGGATGATGAGTTAGACGCCGCTCTGCTCTGTGCCTTTGTGGAGAGGTGGCATCCAGAGACCAACTCATTCCATCTGCCATTCGGGGAGATGACAATAACACTGCATGATGTTGCCTACATACTACGCATTCCGATTGGGGGTAAGGCCATTTATGGAAAAACAAAGACTGCACAAATAGCGGCGGATGTTGCAATTGTGTTGGAAAAAGATGAAGTAAAACTGGATAAGCCTGGATTTATGAAGTTGACAAGCCTTGAGACAGATTGTGCCGGGAGATTCGATCAAGTTAATGCTGCCTCAGGTTAGTTATTGTGGGTTTTAGGTCTGTCCCTGTTCGTGGACAAGATGAAAACCCACGTCTCTACACAGTTTTTAACTTTCCTTCGCGATATTGAAAAAGTAAGTGAGCACTCATGGGGCGCAGCTTGCTTGGCGTACTTATATCGCCAACTTGGGAAGGCATCTAGGGCTTTTCTGCTTGTTTGATTTTACTGCAGGCACTACTACAAAAAGGGCTTTTAATGGCGGTTTTTAAGGGCTTTTAACGGCGGTTCTTGGCCTTTTTGAACCATCATCTATCTGGTAGCCGTAGTAAGTTAGCGGACTTTCTACGGCGGTCTGAACCGCCGTAGAAAGTGGACATTTTCTACGGCGGTTCAAGGTTGAACCGCCGTAGAAAGGGGACACTTTCTACGGCGGTTCAACCATGGACCGCCGTAGAAAGTGTAGACTTTCTATGGCGGTTCAACCATGGACTGCCGTAGATAGTGTAGACTTTCTACGGCGGTTCAAGGTTGAACCGCTGTAGAAAGTGGACATTTTCTACGGCGGTTCAACCTTGAACCGCCGTAGAAAGTCTACACTTTCTACGGCGGTCCATGGTTGAACCGCCGTAGAAAGTGGCCACTTTTTAGACCCAAACCGCGTTAAAAACCTGCTGCTAAAACCTGTTTTTAAAGCATAACCTTACCCTAAAAGTTGAAATTTAATACAAATATCACCAATATACAAATTGAAATCGCTATTATATTAATGGGCATATCCAACAATATTTGTACAACTATAATATGAACAAGTTTAATTAGTATCCTTCAACTACGGCTAATGCTCCAAAATATATCTAGCGCATATTTTTCGCACTGCATCTATATCCATATTGCTTAATGGAGTGCGGTCGAGCTTGAAGTGCTGCAACAGAGTTTTTGAAATTAAAAAGTAACTGAGTAGCAAAATGAAATACAGTCAATTAAGTAAGTTATGAGAAATGAAATACCTTTTCAAGTGCCAATGTGTCGGATTTCATTGCTATTTGGTACATGTAGTGCATTACATAGTACCCACACTCCCAATTAGACGTTTGCTTTTTATGCTAATGAATATTAATATACGAGTTAGAAGATCATACAATTAATTGTAAACCACACAACGTTGAGTAAAAAATTTAATAAGAACCAATTTTACCTTAACTACTATCCACTCAGGTTGCATATGCACATTTCTGGGCAATTCTAAGAAAGCTTGATAGTTAAACATCACCCTATAAAAATGAAAGCGGAACGAAAATAATTAGCAACATATGTATATATATATATGATTGGCATTAGAAATTATATAGGCATTCTAACAGTTGTTAGTATATATAACTCACTCGTCTATAAGCACCACCGCTTCCTCTTTCTGTGGATTTTGTAAAGAATCAAGCCAGTAGACAACCTTTTCTATCGGTCTAATGGCTATTAGCATCCAATGTTCACTGCAAACGAAAAATTTAATGACGTCAGATCTTTAAATCAGTGTTTCTTAAATATTAGAGAAGCGCTTACAGTGTCACTTACCCCTGAAGATAAGGCACCAGATAAATTTCTTTATTCCGATCCTTCAAGTTTCACGCAATGTAGTGTACCCTATCTTCATATGTATTTCCTAGGGGTGTGACATGATCAGCCGAGAGGAAACCTATCCCCTTTCTCCCATTCCTTTCAAATAACTCATGTAAAGCTCTAAAGAATTTACAAAAGGGCTTCATTGGTTAGTCTAGGCACATGGAATGCATACTATATATAACAATAATCAGAAATAGGTTATAAAATTAAGTGAAAACTCACTTGGTGAACAATTGCATCAAACAGTTGGTGACCATGCTTCCTCTCGATCCATCGCAATAGGAAGCTCCACACCTATGACATCTCTTGTCATTTGAAACAAGAAGCCATTGAAGTCCGAATCTTTCTCCATTCGGAGCTGTAACTCTTGCAGTGGATCAGATGTCGATGAGGATGACATCTCAATCGGAACCGTCGCCGAAGGAGATTTTATATCATCCATATAATTCATCCGGCCTTTTTTCTTTTGGGTATTTTTATCCACCTAACATCATTTGAAATAACATTAAATATACAAAACGGTATTAAGTAATTCACAAATAAATGTAAGAATATATCTGTGTTACCGGATCCGGCTGAATAATTTCAATCAACTGTATAGGCCATTCCACGAAAAAGGATCTGGCCATTCCCACAGTCGCAGCCTCTTCCTCAGGAAATGGTAGCGGGGCAAAGTCATCATAGGAAATTTTAATTGTGACCCTCGCGCAACCTTTCCTAACCTCGCGGCCGTGGTGCTTTCTTTGCTTATAAATATTTCCCTTGGCCACAAGCTTACGCCGCTTTTGCGTATCCTCAGAGATGAACAGATGTCATTCACACCCGTCCTGAGATAATAGGCAAGCGAATGAACATTAATCAACTATTAAGTCTAACTTAACAAAGCAAGTGTAATCATGAAACCAAATTCAAGCGTCTTTAATTAGAAGTGACAATATGAAAGAAATTATACATTCAAATTTATTAATTAAATAAAAACCAAAATATAAATGTAAAATTTCATTATTGTAAAATAAAAATAAAAGAAAGATGTTTAATATATTAAAAAAATCCATAGTTTTTTTTAATTGCAGTATTATATTTTTAAAAGGAAAATATAAACTTCATTTAAAAAAAAATATAAAGTGTTTGAATACTTGAATACATATGCAAAAAAATAAATAATAAAAAGAATTAAAAAAAAAGAAAAATAAAAGTCTACCCAAGAAGAATAGCAGTGATACTCTATAGAAAAATGAAAGACATAAATGTATTTTAAGTACCTTGTATTCGCCTAAAGAACCCCCGTCAGAGGTTTGATCGGGTCCGTAGATGAAACATGTTGCATCTCCAACTCAGGCAAACGTGTAGGGATAAGAGGTGAAACAGGGCTCACAGGGGAAACAGGGGTACCATGAACCTCAAACATCTCTGGGTCCACTCCGGAGGTCTCTAGGGCCATGCTCGGCGCTTTGGCACTGTTGATGACAGTGGCTCTTAATGTATCGTAGTCAGTCCCCATCTTACCACATATAAACCCAACCATCATCTTCAGATGGGTTTGACATTCATCGAGCTAGGCAGTGGTTTTCTGAAGCTGTCGCTTAGTTAAATCTAGTTCATCTTTAAGCGACGGCCTTGTTTTCAGGAAAACCTCCATGATACGTGCCCTGGTAGAATGGCCGCGATAACGACCGGGGTGATCGGTCTTTCCCGTTGCAATGACAAGAATGTCATTCCTACCCTCTGCAACTTTCTCCCCTTGTGACTCACGGGAACATAGATTGTCCTAAACCTTTTGCCAAAAATATGAAATGTAAATAGATCAATTAAATATAGTTTTAAATATTAAAGAACTGAAACATAAGAAAATGTATGGTGCAAAACTTACAATTTCCATCCCAACACGACCAGCCTCTGGCGTGAAGTATTCCCCTTTTTTGTCTGTGTGAGCCTGCCTCCATAGTAGATGCCGGCCTAGCCCTGCATAAGAATCTACCCCTTCTTCTTCGGACTGACCGTCCTCTGAAGGCTTCTTCCCAGATGCAATCACAGCCTCGTCATGCAACTGCTTCTTCAGCAGTCGGTAGCCACCGCGAGATAAATTATTGTAGAAAGAATTTAAAGTGGCATTCTTTTGCACTTTTCCACGAATTGCGTAGAGAAAAATATAATGAAAAATTATTATCCATAAACTGAGCAATTTCAAATATCCACAAAGAAGGAAATCAATTTAAAAAAATATACCTGTCATTCTTCTGTCTCGCGGTTAGCCTTGAACTTAATCTATGTCTCCCTAGGGAGATATTTATATTCCAAGCATGGGTCCTCACCCTTCAAGTCACCATGTACATATCTCCTTAAAAAGGATTTCCAATCTTTCCACCGTTTACCGGCATAAGAAATCCACTTTGTTTCGAGTTCTTCAGTTGACTCAAAAACAAATAATGCCTACAGTAAAAATTAGAAGTAAAAATTTAGGAAAATTTGGGTTCATTTGTATGAAAGAAGAAACAAACAATGCATTATAATTAAAGAAAATACCCGTATTTCCATCCACACTCTCTTCTTGATCTCTTCGGGAACTTTGGGCCATGATGCATATTCCATTATGTCCACTTTGCTCCGGGCCGTGAATGCCACAAAGGTAATCCACTTTGTATGATACTTTTTAGGCTCGAGCTCGGAATCAAAAGAAATGTTAAGAGTTTTCCCCTTCGTACGCATTTCCAATAGATCATTGTAATTTGTAGGCTCTCTACCTCTTTTAGATCTAGTAGAGGAACCATCTCCATTGCCATTTCCCTCATCACTATGCTCCTCATTTCGTTTTCTTTTAGGGGCCATTGAAATTACCTTAAACTTCATGTACATAGAAAAAGAATTTAATATAACATATATGCAATTAAAGAAAAGCTTTAATGTCAAATATAAGAATGCTTGTAATGTGAAAAAAAAAAGGCAATGTACATTCGCAAAGTTCACTCCTAAAAATACACAATTACCATTATCCAAATTAAATCAAAGGAGGGCCAAAAAAGTGGACTTATAAAGGGTACCATTGATAAAGTACTTCACATTTCACAACCAACAACTAATGAGAACAATCATTAATTTCTAATAAAGGAAAAAGCCAAAATTTAGTGAGGAATGTAAAAGATTCAAGGAGGAGTACTTCACTCCTAAAAAATACTCTCCTTCCCTAAAGCAATAGAAATACTTTGTGATTTCGCAATAAAGAAGCTTTACATAGATGCAAAGATAGCCTCACTTTCAATATATTAGTTGCATTCATGACATTAAACCAAGGGAGGAACACACCTTCAACTCAACCACAAAGCATTACCCTCCTTTCCACTAAAGAAGAAACCATACATCGCAAAAGGTAAAACATTTAAGGAGAAGTGATATTTCAAACTCTACATTCATGAAAAAAAATCCCCTTCATCAAGGAGAACCCTCACAAAGCATATTTCACGCTTTTGAAACAAAGATAAGGGAAAGCGAAGAGGAGATAGTGATATTTGCAATACACAATTACCATTATCCAAATTAAACCAAATGAGGGCCAAAAAAGTGGACTTATAAAGGGTAACATTGATAAAGTACTTCACATTTCACAACCAACAACTAATGAGAACAATCATTAATTTCTACTAAAGGAAAAAAACCAAAATTTAGTGAGGAAGGTCAAAGCTTCAAGGAGGAGTACTTCACTCCTAAAAAATACTCTTCTTCCCTAAAGGTACTTAGTGCTTGTGCAATAAAAAATGCTTCACATTCATGCAAAGATTTCTTTACTTTCAACATATAAGGGGCTTTGAAGATATTGAAACAAGGGATCCCTAAAGAAAGAACCCTATAAAGATTAAATTTCACAAAGTGGAATCAACAACAAAGCATTTTCCTCATTATCACTAAAGGAGGAACACTAAATCGAATAAGAACCGAAATCAAACACTAATGTTCTAAAATTAATCAAGCAAAATCGAAATAAACATTTGAGTTTCTCATATTCATACACTAAACCCGAATTGAAAGGGTACCTAATTGAAATCCCAATCAAAACCCTAGGTTCTCAACTTATGTAGGACAAAACACGAAATTCAACAACCAAACCAATGCAACAAACAATCAATAAATCCAAAAGCATTCCAATCATTCATCACAAGGATTAAAACCGAAATCAACATTATATCAACCTAAAAAACCCTAGTGCAATGGGAAGCATTTACAAAATGTAAGGTAACATTGGAAAAGTTTTAAAATGGAAGCATAGAAGGTGGATAACCTTTTGTGTGCACTCCTACAACCAAGCCCGAACTATAGGAGGGGGGAAATGGAGAAATGCAAGCCGAGAAAGTTAACCCACAACCAAGGATCGGCTGCAATGGTCCAGCCGAACAATCGGCCTTGCTGCAGCCGACGGTACGATCGGAAAGTGGCCGAGCTCGCCGGCGACGGGAGAAGACGCGAAGAAGCCGAACAGCCGCGGGAGAAGGGTTCGGGAAACAGGGGAAATGCAGGGGAAAAAAGGGGAGAAGAAGGGGAAGAGAATGAGGGAAAAGGAAAGGAAAAAGTATAAGTTCAAAAAATTTCAACTTTAAGTAATTTGGACCGGCTCGTTGGTTCAACGGCGGTTCAACCGCGAACTGCCGTTGAACCAAGTTTCTATTGCGGTTCACTCGTGAACCGCAGTAGATTCTTCTTTCAACGGCGGTTCCCGGTTGAACCGCCGTTGAATGGTCTCGTTTTTCTCGGTTTAGCATAGGGGAAAAAATTGGAGCCAATTCCCGCGCGGGCATATTTTAATATTAAATTTTTTTTTCCATTTTCAAAAAACTAAGCCCACAATTTTTTAAATAGAATAATACATACCCAGATTGTGTATATTTATTAATTATGTACACAATCTCAACTTTTATGAACCATTTCATAATTAAATTTCAAATTTTCCATTAAACCATATATTTGCATTTAAATTTCCCGTGCTATTACACAATAATTACAGGTCAAATATAAAAATTAATAAATTTTGTAAATTTATGTGTAAGAGTCGATAAAGTAATAAGCTTCATTATGTTCCCTAAAATTTCTACTTTTTCGACTTGGGCGAACGGGATAAAATAATCAAATCCACAAATGCATTAGGTACGTATAGTAATATAAAAACTAATATTGGTTAAGTGGCCGAATAAAAAATTAAATACTTACTGGATTTCATTACCTTACATATATATATATATATATATATATATAAACATCTTCCTATTTTCTCCTTTCCCCTATTGTACCATTTGTATTTAAATTTCCCGTGCTACTACACAATAATTATAGGTCAAAGATAAAAATTAATAAATTTCATAAATGTACATGTAAGAGTCGATAAAGTAATAAGCTTCATTATCTTCCCTAAAATTTCTACTTTTTCGACTTGGGCGAACGGGATAAAATAATCAAATCCACAAATGCATTAGGTACGTATAGTAATATAAAAATTAATATTTGTTAAGTGGCCGAAAAAAAATTAAATAGTTACTGGATTTCATTACCTTACATACATACATATATATATATATATATATATAACGTATTTTGAAAAAAATGGAGGTTTACGTGAAAACTCTGACGGGGAAGACCATCATCCTCGAGGTCGAATTCTGCTACCCAATTGAGAATGTCAAGGCGAAAATCCAGGAAAAGGGTGGCGCTTCACTCTCTATTTCAATCTTAAGCGTCACCGCGGTTAATTTATGAAAATGGGAAAAAAACACTTAATAGGGAGTAGGGTTTAGGGTTTAGGGTTTAGGGAGTAGGGTTTACGGTTTAGGGTTTAGGGTTTAGAAAATGATATAAAAATAAAAAATTCATGCGTAGCGCGGGAATTGGCTCCAAAAACTACTTTTCTACGGCGGTTCAACCGAGAACCGCCGTAGAAAAGTAGTTGTGTGAGCCAATTCCCGCGCTACGCATGAATTTTCTATTTTTATATCATTTTCTAAACCCTAAACCCTACTCCCTATTAAGTTTTTTTTCCCATTTTCATAAATACATTAAATTGAGTGTGAATCAAAATATAATGTATTTTATTACTTGAACAGGTTATCGTTATGAAATTGCATATCCAATATTACAGGGGAATGCAGGGGAGAAGCAGGGGAAATGTTTAGGGACTATCCTTCATAAAATGAAATAAAAATCAAAATTTATGCGCGTGCGGGAATTGGATGCAATTTCCACTTTTCTACGGCGGTTCAATGTAGAACCGCCGTAGAAAGATCACTTTCTACGGCGGTTCATAGTTGAACCGCCGTAGAAAGTATTTTCTACGGCGGTTCAAACATGAACCGCCGTAGAAAGATCAATTTTCTACGGCGGTTCAAACATGAACCGCCGTAGAAAGTGATCTTTCTACGGCGGTGGTTTTAGAACCGCCGTAGAAAAGTGGGAACAAATGCAGCCAATTAATTCCCGCGCGCCCATAAATTTCTATTTTTTTTCATGTTATGAAGCATAGACCCTACATTTCTAGTTTTTTCATGTTCATATAAAATATAGTTTGAATAATCTTTATAAAATAATAAAGCATTATTAATCGATAAACGAATAATTAATTCATTTAGTGGTCAATACCCAACCTCGCTAAATGAATATCTTTTTTCCGAGGCACAGACAAGTAATTTATGAAGAGTTAAATATAAAATCAAAACAAAAATCATTGTATAGCTTCCCCTGTAAATTTTACCAAAAGTACTACTCCTTGAAAAAAAAAAAAAATACATGAAACATTTATTCATAAATGAAAAACAAGGAAATCAATTTGTCGAAAAATTTGACAAAGTCTCCCCTATAAATGTAACATACTCCCTGTCAAGGATATGCGCATACTTAAATACTTCACTAAAATTTCAACTATTTCGAATAATACAGAATTCAGTTTCAAATCAATTCAGACAAAATCTCCCCTGCTTGTTTTTGACCAAAACACAAGTGCATCATAACATCAACACAGAAGCTTCACACAATTTCCAACAATAACATATTCATTTATAAACAGTTCCGAATATGAAGTCCCTGGAAATTTTGTCCCTTGATTGCGCGGCTTCATCCGAATTGTGACCTGTTTCAATCAGACAGTACGAAGGATAAAAATAAATGTTGTTATAAATTTACGTCCACCTCTTTTCATTAAAATCAAAGAAACATATACAAATACACACACACAACATACACACCCACAGAAAAAAAAAATTAATAAAAACAAACAATATACCTGAAAATGATTCTTAACTTATTTTCTTTCTCTTATGGGACACTTGCTCCTCGAACCATAATCCTTCGCTGTGGTCATCACGAAGTATGTATTTATCAAGTTCCCCATCTTCCTCATCTGCTCTCGATTCAGGTAATCCACTAGAGAAAGGGCCAGCCTCATAAAGCCCTTCTTCTGTATCAATCCCTTCCACTCCGTGATGTTGTTTACCATGAAGAACAACAGACCAATGTTCGTCTCAAGGATCGGTGATATAAAAAACTTGTTTCGCCTGCGATGCAAGTATAAATGGTTCCCCCTTGAAACCCTCCCGATTAAGGTTCACCAAGGTAAAACCCAATGGATCATCAGTTCGAACCCCACTATTGTTATCAACCCATTTGCAGCGAAATACAGCTACTCTTAAACAAACATAGTCAAGCTCCCAAATATCTTCGATCACCCCGTAATATGCCATGTTTGCATACAATGGATTTTTATCCTTCCTGCTAGAAACATGTAAAGCCTCTGAGATTAATGTAACGCCACTGTTTTGAGCCGGACTCTTCTCATCTTATCTCTTAGTAGCAAATGAATATCCATTTATGTCATAGCATGAAAATGCTCGTACCGCAGGGCTGGGCCTAAACGCCAACCATTTCAATGTCTCCGAACGTCTTTGCCCAAGACAGCATTACCAAACCAATAGACAAATGTCCGAATATGTTCATTGAGCACACGTTGATCCGTCCAAGCAGGATAAGACGTTCTTATTGAACGGATATGGTCTGTCACATAGGGCGCAACTTCTTCAGAATTGCGCAGTATGTAGAGATGCGCCTTCATCAATTCAACATTAGATGGAAAAAATATTTTTCCTCCCCTTGTGCCCATACCTGTAATCCTCCCATTGTGCCAATTCTTAGATATTCCAATGGATGCGGTATCGGCCAAGTACTCAGTGCAAAACTCAATTACCTCCTCAGCTATATAACCTTCAACAACACTAGCATCAGGACGATAACGATTCTTAACATACCCTTTAAATACTTTCATATATCGCTCGAATGGGTACATCCATCGCAAATGAACAGGCCCGTAGATTTTTATCTCTCTAACCAAATGAATCACCAAATGCACCATAATATCAAAGAAGGCGGGTGGAAAATACATTTCTAATTGACAAAGGACAATAGTTATTTCATCTTGTAACTGATCAAGTCTTTCGCGGGTGATAACCTTGCTACATATAGTATTGAAGAAGAAACAAAGTCTTGTTATACTGGACTTAACATGCTTGGGCAGTATCGAGCGAATAGCTACAGGCAACAATTGTTGCATTAAGGCATGGCAATCATGAGACTTCAAACCAACCAGTTTTAAATCTTTCATGGAAACAAGTCTGCTTACATTTGAAGAATATCCGGATGGAACTTTGATGCTACGCAAACTTGAACACAGTTGTTTTTTCTCTTTTCTGGACAAAGTGTGACAGGCAGGGGGTAGATATGTGCGTTGTCCTCGAGCTACCGGTGCTAAATTTGCTCTTATGTTCATATCAACCATATCAAGTCTCGCGTTATAACCATCCTTAGTTTTACCAGGGATGTTCAAGAGCGTACCTAACAGGCTTTCACAAATATTCTTCTCAATATGCATAACGTCGAGACAATGTCTGACATCCAAGTTCTTCCAGTATGAAAGTTCAAAAAATATGGATTTTTTTTCCAACAACCTGTATCATTATTGCCGGACTCCAAAGTTTTACCAAACTCCACATTAATGTCCGTCACACGAGCTTTCACCTCTGGCCCGCTCAAGGGTTCTGGAGCTTTTCTGAACTCTTGAAATCCATTGAATGCTCTTTTCATACGGCGATACGGATGAGTCTCGGGAAGAAATCTGCGATGCCCAAGGTATACTGTCTTTCTCCCATGTGTAAGCTGACAAAAATCTGTACTCTCCTCACATATTGGACATGTTTTATGCCATTTAACAGAGTACCCAGACAAGTTTCTATAAGCAGGAAAATCATTAATGGTACAGAACAACATGGCACGTAATGTGAACATTTCTTCGCGGTACGCATCAAACACAGGTGCGCCTTCATCCCATAACTTTTTCAAGTCTTCAATAAGAGGAGCAAGATACACATCGATGTCATTTCCTGGTTGCCGCGGACCTGAAATCATTAGAGACATAAGTATGTACTTGCGCTTCATACACAAGTAAGGCGGCAAATTGTAAATAACCAACATCACCGACCATGAGCTATGTGTGCTACTCAGACTGCCAAACGGGTTCATTCCATCAGTACACAAATCAAGCCTCAAATTTCTGGCTTCTCCCCCAAAAGAAGGATACATTGAATCAATTTTTTTTCCACTGATCTGAGTCTGATGTATGCATTATCACCTTGTCATTATCACTGGGAATACACCGATCTGAATGCCATGTCATTAGTTTTGCATCTTTTTCATTAGCGAACAACCGTTTAAATCTCGATATTATAGGAAGATACCACAGAACCTCATCACACAGCGGCTTGTTTTTGTATCATGGAGTTTTACACTTAGGACAAAGCAATAAATCCTTATACTCATTCCTGTAGAGGACGCAATCATTTGGGCAAGTGTGGGTCTTCTTATACTCCATACCCATTGGACACAATATTTTTTTCGCCTCGTAAATTCGATCTGGAAGTTCATTATCTTCTGGGAGCATATCTTTCAATACCCTCAATAAGGCTGTAAAACTAGTATCTGACCACCCATTTGCCGCTTTCAAATTAAACAACTTCAAAACACTAGACAAGCGTGTATATTTAGTGCAACCCTTGTATAGAGGCTTCTCATTGTCACCCAAAATGGAAGCAAGAACTTCCGGTTTATCAGCATAATCCTCGGCCACATCCTCAATCATGTCATCTAATCGATCTCTAGTAATCGCATCATCTCCTTTTGAATGAGATTTTCTTTGCTCAGGTAAACCATCAATACTTTCACCATGCCAAATCCACAGTTTATAAGAAGGATCAAATCCGTGCCGATATGAATGGAATCTTATTGTATCTGAGTTATCAAACCGCGCACCATTTTTACAAGCTTTGTCCGGACAATGGACGTACTTTGTATTCTTATAAGCGAATTCAATGAAATTCTCAACTTCTTTCGCATAAGAATCGGAGGTCCGATCACCATACAACAAGATATTTCGATCCATGTGTAACTAACACCTTCAAATAATTAAAAATACCAAATAAGAATTCAACAAACAATGTATAAAGTATCAAGTTAATTGCATGCTTGTCTTAGCACATGTCATACTAATGTTACTCATATAATCAAAACTACTATAATACCTCAATGAAAAAAATAATGCATAAACAACACATGCGCAATAGACATAATCAAATGAAGAAGAACCCATAAGTTTTTCATTTATGCATTTCGTCAAACACATGAAATGCACAAAAAAATAATACACACTCTAAGTAGTGCAAATTATATGAACATCCTCCATTAATAATCAAACCCTATAAATCAAATCACATCACCAAGAAACTACATAGTATAACTAAATAGGGTTCCACAATACTAAGGTTCACCATATACATGGAATATATGCAACTTTAATTTTCAGCCCTCTACCATAAATAAAAATAAATTCTATAGGATGACATATATAAAGTACAAGCATAAGCAATTACTGAGAAATTTTAGAAGTTTCTAACCTTAAGGTGGTAAATTTTAGCTCCAAATGACGATTCTTTACATCAAACGTGCAAAACCGTAGTAGAAAATGGAGAAGAACACTTTCGGCCGTGATATGGAGATACACATTGTTATTTAGGGTTAAATACGTCAATACAACGGCGGTACAAATTAAACCGCCGTAGAAAGGACCTTCTACGGCGGTTTTAAAATAAACCGCCGTAGAAGGGGGCTTTCTACGGCGGTTGGAAGGCAACCGCCGTAGAAAGTGGACTTTCTACGGCGGTTTGTCCCAACCGCCGTAGAAAGGGACTTTCTACGGCGGTTTATTTTTAAAACCGCCGTAGAAAGTCCTGTTCTACGGTGGTTCATTTTTAGACCGCAGTAGAAAGTCCGTATTTCTTTTATAATTACGGTTTTCTATTTTCCGCCGTTAATCCGCAGCCGTTAAAGCTCTATTTTGTAGTAGTGAGGTTTGTCCTTTTGCATATACCTTTTATAATGAGATGGTTATATATTTTATGCTAACATCTGTTTGAATTATTCTTATATTCTTTCTTATTAGAGCTGGATATATGAATACTTCTCAACATTCAGCCCACCGAAGAAGAGGTCGTGGAATACTAGCCTGCTGTCGGCAATGAAATGGCACGTTGGTATAGGCAAGAAGCGTGTCGCACAAAATGATTTGGATGCATACAGGCGGCGCTAGATGCATTACATCCGAACGAGGTCATATGTTCGTTGTGTGTGATTGAAAAAGTTATTGCTCTTTATTTCCTTTCTTTGTTGAATTGTTTTAATGTCAAACAGGTTAATTGGATACCATTTGAGCTCAATCCGGCATTGGTCCATAAAATTTCATTGTATAGGGGGCTCATCTATTCCGTTAACATTGAAGAGCCCTATATGCCGGATCGGGTGTTAAGACAGTTTGGGTACACCCAAAACATTCCTTTTCAGGTCTTTAAACCCAAGGAGTGCTACAGAGGCCTACATACCAAAAATATGTTTGCAAGTACGTGACTGATATCAGTGGTTGCGAAATATATCATACAAGGCTTCTGCGGGATATGGAAATGGCCTATTCAACTGACGAAGCACGCGAGGGTTACCTTGATTACTTCCAGTCTCGATTGCATCTCCGTGTCAGTAGGGAGCCGATCGAGGAAGACACTCCTAAGCCAACCCAGTTGTCCCTCAATGCGGTGAGTTTAGGATAATTTTTAATTTCTTTTTTACCTATATTTGTATTACAAGTACAATATTGAGTTTATACGTTCAATTGTTGTAGCGAATTCAATACTTAGCATCTCGGACTGTCTTTTTTCATCCAAGAGCTGAACACGCGGTCAACCCTGAGACACGTTGGCGGGCTATTGCAGAAGTGGCTTATCATTTGGCGGACCAGATGCCGGGACTCGAAGAACTTTCGAGAAGACCGCTTTTTGAGCCGTAGTGCATTGTCTTATAAGATGTGGATTGTAACATTTAGTGACTAAAATGTAATGGTAGGCAACTGGATTTTTTCCGTTTTTCATAGATATTTGGATGTTGCTGTTGAATTAGTGACTTAACTGCGTGTTGCTGTTGAATGATTTAGCAATGTTAATTTAGTGATTCGTTTTGTGGTTTGTACAGGGATTGATTAGCCAATTTATAGGGGAGACTATGCCCAAAATTTGCCATGATAAATAAACATTGAATAATACACTTAAACTTTGAAGAAAATAGTACATAATTTTGTTCTTACAACCAAAATTTCTTTTTTCAATACAAACCAAAAGAATACACTAAAACTTTTCAAATCAAAAAACATAATCCCTAATCGATAAATATCGTGGGTTGTGTGTCTATATTACCTATGCTATCGACGTACATCCTTTGATAATTATTTAAGCGAGCTTGTAACCTGTCCTTCACATCATCCATAATGTCTTCCTTATGGTGACGCCACTCACACAAATTGGGGGCAACAAGATTTCACTGTTCGTCTCCAAACAAATGAAATGGTTGCCCCGGATATGAACCATAGAGATATACGTGTTCGGATCATCAGATACGCCGGACTCCCTCAACCGAAGTGGAAGGAAGGTACAACATTCCGCTCCATAGAATACGAATACCCCCTGGTACCTCGTGGCGATAAGTAGGCCAAATAAATAAGTATCAAACCAAAACTCCTTTGTTGCAGGGCTTATATGGTAATCCAACACTGTATGAGCTTCAACGTAGTTTTCTTCACCGAGAACTCCAAACCAAAGTGAGGCATACGTGTCAAGTTCATGTAACAGCTCCCGCCGGACTTGCGACCAAAGTGACTGTTCACCATGTACAAATCTAGCTATTACCCTAAAACCACAATGTCCATCTCCCTGTACATTGTTATAGTCCACAACATAATCGAACACAAACTGTTTTAATAAAGACGGCATGTTGAAAGGCCAGTTGGATTCGTTAGAATTCATTCAATTCTTCCTGGTTGATGACCCAGTTGTCTGGCTACGCCCTGCACATGTTATTCGTATTCATCAAACCATAGATGCAACAAAATAAAAAAGTGAACAACAAAAATTGGGTAACATGGCAAACTATATATACCTCTTCCTCTACCTATACCTGCATCCCTCTCGGTATGCTCGTAGTCCGATAGATCTCGCTGCGTAGAGTTGTTTCTCGGCCTTCCCCTATGTGGCTTGTGTATCGGATTAGCCAGGTCAACAACCTCTGGATGCAAAGTGCTATGCATGACCTCCCGCGACTCTGTAAATGTCAGCAGAAGGAAGTTGCGAGGCCTCAACATACATCTCATGCAATCGCCCTTGTGCTGTTTGCCGCTCCTCATCATTAGGCATTTTTCCCTCATCCAAAGATAGGGTCCTCTAGAAGAGGTCCACATCCAAAGGATCAATAGGCATGTAATTCCTGACCATTTCAACAATTTGATGCGCACACGGCAAGCCAAAGCTGGTTCGCATTCACAATCACACAGCTCACTATTTGCCCCATACAGTGCACCTCTCTTTTTATATTCATGTAACAACAACATTATGGAATCTTGCAAAACTATGCCGTTGATTCTATTATACAACAGGTAATTGGCTTCAAGCAATGTTTTGCTCTGAGATGCCTCCATTTTACTACGGATCTCATCCAAATACTCCTTTATCATCTTATTTATGCCTAAGAAAATTGTAGGAAATGATCATCTGTCAGTTTTAATGGCCTTCTTCAACATTGCGTGTGCACTCTCAGTCCTAAAGAGATAAATAACATACAAAATTAAGGATTTAAATCGGAGAATAATTTATAATAGAGTAATATCTGTAAACTATATGTGATGAAAGTTAATAGATTCTCACATGTTGTTTATGCGCCCTCCATAACGTTTTATTTCTTTAGTCCAGACTGAGACAAACTTGATCTTGTGGGGATCCAACCATTTTTGGTGCATATAATTAACCACTGATATCCACCGGCCTTTATAGTTAGTCTCAATGATTTCCACATCTTTCATGAACTTTTCATACGTTAAAGTACTCATCATTCCTCTCCACCGAGCTTCAAACTCATCTAATATCTTTGTGTCCATATACACATGCAGTGCTTTCTTCCTTACATCATAGCAATATGCTTTTTGCACAATAGTTGTTTAGAAAGGGGGAAAACATTGTGCACAGATTTCAGTAAAACCGACTCTCTGTCAGTCATAATAACATGTGGATATTTCATTGGATCAAAAAAGTTGCCTCAATTTAGTCATAGCTCAGAAATAAGTTGCATATGTCTCATCCCTCAAGAAAGCAAAAGAAACATGAAGGTATTGATCCGTCGGAACAAGAGCGACTATCTGAAGCAGAGGCATGTCATATCGGTTGGCCTTGTATGTCGTATCCATATACAATACATAAGGAAACGTATGAAGTAGACCAGGAACATCCTCATGCGCGAAGAACACATTTTTAAGAGCATTACGCTCATCTTCCACTGTATACCAGTAGTAGTACCTGTAATCCTGCATCAGTTTTAAGAAGTACTGTATAATACTTAAATCTCCCCTCTCGTCTTTTCTAACTTTTGCCGTTTCGTTGTACAGCTGTCTGATATGGGTGATATTATATGCATTATTAGATCGTAGTTTTGCCAACATCGGCTTCGGAGCTAAATTTATCTTCATCATTTCTGAAATTTTCTCCTTTTCCGCTTCATTCAACTTGGAGTGTTTTTGATGCCAGTTTCTAACAAGGGGTAATTCATGATTGTGCTGACATTTTATGGCACTCAACTTCCAATTATCCCCACTAATTTCTTTCCCTACTAGTTCAAAGGGACAACCAGTCAGCTTGCTACTTGTGTTGTTATGGCCTATTTTCCCTTCTCCTAAAGGTGCTTTGCTTCTAAGTTCTCCCGATCTATCACAACCGATATCAACTCTCCCTCTTCTCCCTTTTAGAGGCCCCTTTCACTTTTTAGAAGAAGTTATTTTAGTATCAAAATGATGCTCGGTTGCTCTTGTTTCAACCCAACCAATCAAGTCAGCTCTAGTCCTGAACTCTTCCTCAGTACAAAATACATCTGTGTAATCTGGAAAGATACGATCATCTGCAAAACGCAGAGCCTGGCAAGAAAATAAAATATGATATTAGGTATCACAAAAATCTGTGGCGAAAACTGAGAAACACATAGAATCACCCATGGGGGGCAATTATACTAAAAAAAATCGCCTCCTATAGGCGATTAAATGGAAATTGTTCGCCACAGGACACCAATTTTTTCCCAAAAAATCGCTCAGTGGTGGCGAATTTTTTCTATAAAATCGCCCTAAGTGGGCCATTTTTTCCTATAAAATCGCCCCAACTTGGCGATTTTATCCAGTAAAATCGCCACCTCAAGGCGATTTTTTTTTTATTTACATTCGCCTGGAGGTGGCGATTTTACTGGATAAAATCGCCTTCGTTGGGCGATTTTATCTAGTAAAATCACCCGATTCGGGCGAATCTTGCCTAGTAACAAAAAATCCCAAAAAGGTGCCACCTTTCACCAGAAAAATATGTAATTTGATACGTACTGTTTAATATGGATCGTCATTTGCATTACCGTCCATGATACGCAAGCAAAATTCTAGTATTCTTGATGGAATGGTATGAATGTAGGGTTTTAATGGAGATGATTGAGTGAAAATGAGAGGGAGTATGGATGAGGGGTTGCCTAAATTTGAGTTCTTGAATAATGATTCAAATGGAATGTGTAGGTAAAAAAGTAGGGTAAATTTTTTTTTATGAAATTAGAAACTATCAAGGGTATATTAGTCTTTTCGCCACCTAAAATTTTAAAACGTGTCCTGTGTTTAGTAAAACGGGTCATGCAATTAACATGCCCCAATAATAATCATCACAGTACACATGCATTTCCAAGTTATATGGCCCTCTAAAGTTTCATTAGTTTTTATACTCAAAATTAAATAACGAGTTCTGCTACACTAACAAGTTACTAGTTTATCACGGTTATAAATTTATTTGCTGAATTATTGTATATAGAGCGTAACATCTCATGTATTACGTATTGATTTTAACCTATGATGTATTGAGTTTATTTGCTGATATTCGGCGGTTATATTGAGACAATGAAGAAACATGTGTTTTGAATTTAGTCTATGATATATCGATAAAATAACAAGTATTTATAAATTAAGACAAGTATTGAATTTAGCTGTTGGACTATCGCACGAAGATCAAGATCGAACTTTTTGAATTAAGAGTTCAATAACGAGTGCCAATGTGCCATGACACCAAGTAGCTCCATATCCAACTTATCACAATTAATAATAATAATAATAATAATAATAATAATAATAAATTGCACACATAAAACTCAATTAAATAGAAAATTATTGGACTGAGATACACACCAAATTCAATTATACAATATGAATATAACTTAAACAAGTTAAACACACTGCAAGTAAACTTGATTGGGCATGCGTCCAAACTCCCAAAGCAAAAAAAATAAAAATAAAATGATGTTGACCTGGTCGAACCAAGTTTAACCCGATGTTGATCTTTTAAAAAAAAATTTACAAACTTTTTAAATTATATTTTGACTCGAACTTTTAAACACTGATTTTTATATCCCTTTTCTTAAGTTTGTTTATTATAAACATTAAGTTATAGTGATTATTTAAATATAAGTGTATATATATATATATATATATATATATACTTTTAACTCTTTGTTTAAGTTATAATCTAGGTCTGAAATTATTTATTTTAATTCTTTGACACTAAATACAAAATTACGTGTGTTACTGACTTAGACTAAATATAATCCAAGTCTGAAATGATAAGATTGAAAAGTTTCATTTTAACTCTTTGGTGAATGTTCAATAATATTATTGTGTGATCATATAAAAATTTGTAAAAAAAATTTAAAATTATAGATAATGTCAATTTATTATAAATACAGAGTTGAAAACAAGAACATGTGTTAAATATCACATAAATACTTTAAACTTTTCCCAAATATGAAATTGGCACACCTACTCTATTCACTTCCTTTTCCCTCACCTCTTCACATCGGCTCTTAACTTCTTTAGTCTTCTTCTTCTTCTTATGAAGATTAACCAATTTGTTGAATGAATCCGATGTGTGTTGTATGTAGACATCGATGGGCATGAGAAGCTCCATTGTCAGATGAGGTAAATCTAGAGACATATTTCGTAGCATTGGATAGGGACATTGTTTTTAGTTGGAGTAGAACATATATAAACCTGTCAATTTGAAGAGATTGAAAAAATTCATTAAAAAATTGCATCTTGAAATTTCTCTAAACAAAAATATGTTCGAATTAGACATGCACATAAGGACTCTAAGCAAGAAGAAACTTGTGTGTGATTTTGGTTTCAATGGATTGAACATATATATAGATTTTAAAGTGATAAATAAAGTGCCTCTTCATTTCTTTTGTGAGAATTATAAAGAGTTATCAAATAATTCATCATTTACTAATAGTATGTTAATAGGGAAGTTGATGTGAACAATATAAATATAATCATAATATAAACAATATCTTTTAATGATATTTAAAACTTTTAAGGAAAAGTCACAAAATTAAAAATAAATTAAAATTATATAATAATTATATTTCACTCACCATTACATAAGTATAAGCATGTCTTACCTAACAAAATAAACTTATTTTTCATTATAAAACGTTTAATATTTTACAAATATGCTTAACTTAAGCTCTATATAAGTTATATAAAATATAGAATATGGAAGATATTTTTATATATACGATACTTTTGTACTTTTTTATATATATATATATGCATATAACAATATATAAGTGGAATACAAAGAGTTCAATATAAATACTGTTAAAATTGAAGGTTATTGAATATAGAAATTGAAAAAATAACTTAAGAAGTTAAAGGGGCAAGGAAAAATGTTATCTTTTAAATGAGATAAATATTAATATTATGTGGCATTCATATGAATAGTTAAACTAAATTATATGTTGATGTGGCAGCCATGTGACATTTGGAGGTAATAATGTGATTATGTGGCAGCCTTAACATAATTAAATGTTAAATATATGTGGCAGCCACATGGCATTCTCACATCAAACCTATGTTAGTTTCTATTATATTGGGTAGATATATAAAATATTTATACACTAATAAATAAAGTATATATTAAACGGAGTACGTAAGTCAAAATTTTTTTTAACTGTCACGGTAATGGAGGGTAAATAATTAATTAGTGGTGAAGTTACTACCACAGTAATGGGGAGTAAATGATTGATATTTCTTAACTGCAGATCCAGATTAGGTGTTAAAATTGGTTCCCCTAAATAATAATGCTATTAATACATTTAATTAGGTGTTTGGCAGAGTTCGGCCTAGTCATGTGTTAATTAATTAGGAAAGATATTATCTTATGCAGATTTGTAGTAATATCTGAATAAATAAGGGGAAATCGGGTTGTGTCTTAAGAATATTCTAGGCAATTTATAACTGGTTGATGACATGCTAATTAATATATCTTTGCGTTTATAATTAATGTTATATGTGATTATTGCTGATTTATATGTTGCCGGAGATTTAATATTATTTGATAAAATCTCTATTTTCCTATGCGTTTTCTTAAGTAGCTTCCAAAGTGACCCTTACACACTCTCAAAATCTTAACCTAAAAACGAAAACCAAGTCTTTGGGTTTTTAAAGGAAATTTAGGCTTCATTTGATAAAACTTATGTCTGAAACTTAAGTCTGAATTCTGAAATCTGAATTCATTAGATGACTCTGTTTGATAAAATCTTAAATTTAAGATCTGAAATTAGGACTGAAGTCTGAAATCTGAAGACTGAAGTCTGAATCTGAAAACTGAAGTCTGAATCTGATTAAACTATTAAAAATAAAAAATTTTATTTTTTTAACATTAAATTTATATTTTTAAATAAAGCTATAAAAATAGATGATAATTTATTTTAAATTTTTTTTTATAGTTGTAAAATTAATTTATTTTGATTTTTTTTTGAATTGATCAAATTTAAAAAGTATTAGAAACATAAAAAAGAAATAATTATACAAAAAAGGAGAAAAGTTAAAAGAGAAAAAAAAAATTCGATTCAGATTTAGTCACAAGTGATTCGCTCATCACTTATTTGTTAGGCCGGAATTATACATGTTTTTCAGATCCACTTATTTAATTAAGTTACTCGAGTTTTCGTTATTAAACGCATTTAATCGATTAAGCATTTAACTTCAGAACCACTTAATTCATTAAGACTTATGACTAACAATTATCAAACATACTTAATGCTAATAAGCTCTTAATCATTCATTTTAAGCTCTTAATCATTTGTTTGATAAACATGATTCAGCACTTAAAATAAATGATTAAGAGCTTATTCGCATTAAGTGTGTTTGATAATTGTTAGTCATAAGTTTTAATGAATTTAGTGATTCTGAAGTTAAGTGCTTAATCGATTAAGTACGTTTGATAACGAAAACTCGAGTAACTTAATTAAATAAGTGGGTCTGAAAAACATGTATAATTCCGGCCTAACAAATAAGTGATGAGCGAATCACTTATGACTGAATCTGAATCGAATTTTTTTTTTCTCTTTTAAGTTTTCTCCTTTTTTGTATAATTATTTCTTTTTTATGTTTTTAAATACTTTTTAAATTTGATCAATTCAAAAAAAAAAAATCAAAATAAATTAATTTTACAACTATAAAAAAAATTTTAAAATAAATTATCATCTATTTTTATAGCTTTATTTAAAAAAATATAAGTTTAATGTTAAAAAGAAAATAAACTTTTTTATTTTTAATAGTTTAATCATATTCAGACTTCAGTTTTTAGATTCAGACTTCAGTCTTCAGATTTCAGACTTCAGTCCTAATTTCATATCTTAAATTTAAAATTTTATCAAATAGAGTCATCTAATGAATTCGGATTTCAGACTTCAGACTTAAGTTTTCAGACATAAGTTTTATCAAACGAAACCTTAGTTATTTTTATTCTAACAAAAACGATATATCAATTTGTACTAAGAGAGCCACGAGGCTACTACATTTGGAATTCGTACTAATTAATAAGTTAGTTATTTATGTCGACGGATGGAAACTAATTAAATAATGATCATCGATGATCTACAAAAATTGATGTAGTGTGCCTAATTTTGTTACTTATATTGTGTATCCTGAAGGATCTGTTAAAGGCCTTGGCCTATTTTTGGTACATTAATATATTGTATTGCTCATTATATAGAAGAGCCTCTAACTGATAGTTTCTTTGTTTTATTATAAATATTCACTTTTAAAAATATTTTTTACTTCAATAAAAACAATCAATTTTTAAACTTTTTACTCCTCATCAGTGGATTTAGGGTAACCCCACCCTAAACCCCTTAATACAACTATAAAAAATTTTAAAATACTAATTTATTTAATTTGTAGAATAGATGTGCACCCCCCCCCCCCCCCCCCCCCCCCCAAACAAAAAAACAGCATGCATAAATATTAGTTCAAACTGTATAAAAGAAAGGAAGAAAGAAGAAGTAGAGAGAATACTTGTATGGTATAAAAATGTGTTTTGAAGATTTGTTTTTAGTTTATTTTTTTGAAATTAAAAATATAAAAATGTGATTTTTGTCTACGCGAGAATTAATGCGGGTAAGGAGCAATATGTCACCCTCTTTGCGTGTATTTTTCAACCTCAATTACTAAGAGGGTATCTAATCCAGCCAGCCACTTAATTAGCTGTTTATTATTAAAAAAAAAGTGTATTAAAATTTATTAAATAAATAAAAATTATAATTTTTATTATGTGTCGTAAATATAAATGTGCCCCCACTAAATTATTTTTCTGGCTTCGCCATTGCTCCTTATACTCTTATTAATATAATTATGTGTGATTCACAATTAACTCATACTTAAAAAGTAAGGACATGGATAAATGTCAAATTGGCTATTGTATGTGTTATATCTTGATATCCACAAAAAGTTGTATATTTGTGAAAATTGACTCTTCTACATTACCACAAAACATGTCTTCAGCACCAGAATCGGTTAGGCTAAAACACGGTGTAAGCTAAAGAAATTACGGATAATTGACACCGGGTTTAGATAATCGATTTTAAAGTTAACAGTTTACACCAGGTTTTAGTATATCTTGTGTTAATGGTACTCCTTAACCGGTATCAACAAGTATTGATAAATTCGCTCGAGAACTCGAAAGTTCAGAACTTAGCTTATAATTGTGGTATCGCACCTCATTTTCTATGTACAAATGACCCCTAAATTTTTATTTTGCAATCTCAATAGAACCTTTCTACTTATATTCAGACCCATTGGTCGTTGCCGGCTCCGCTCGAATTGATTCTGGCGTGATACAACCCAACTTCATCAGTCACAAATAGGTAAAAAAAAAATTCAGTATTTTTGGTTTTATGTTTATTTTATGCCTAAAACCCTTGCAATATATTTTGCAAGGATTTAAAGTTTTTGCTGTTTTATTCACAGGTTTCAATGGAGGAATAGAGAAATTAAGATGGCCATTTCTACATCTGTAGGTATTAAACTCAGTCTGTTATGTTTAAGTGTTTATATCGAATCGTACCCCTGCAGTGTGATTCATTCCAAACTCCTTTATTTATTTTTTGGTGTTTTAATATTAGTTTCTAAAAGCAAGTTTTACCATTTTTTATTTTTAACTGTTAATTTCACATTTGGAACACTGGAGTTCGCTTACATCTAAACCTTGTTATTAATTTTTTATTTCTTTTTATTTGTTGCTCTTTCCAGGTTAGGAAATCATGATTTACCAATTTTCTTAAAATGGTTTCGGTCGAGTCTGGACCCTTGTAATCCGATTCGATCTAAACCCCTTTTATTTACTTTGGTACTGTTATATTTCTCTTTTTTTGGGTACTGATATCATCTTTTACTGTTTTTTCCTTGAAACAATTTAGATCGAATCTAGACCTCTACCGTCCGATTCGATCTAAACCTTGTATATTTAGTTATTTTTTTGTGTTGTGATATTTTTCATTTGTTTTAGTGTATTGAATGTATCGTTTACTTTTTTTTTAAACAATGTAGATCGAATCTGGACCCCTGCAGTCTGATTCGATCTAAACCTTCTATTTCATTATTTTTGGTTCTATTCCCCCTTTTTTTGGTTGTTTTATAAGCATTAAAGATTTTTTTTTTAATATAAATTGTGTAGATCAAATCGACAACATTGCAATCTGATTTGATCTAAGCACTTTACTTTGGTTGTGTTTAATTTCTCGTTATTGTTATGGTAATGAGAAAGCATGTTAATTTTTACTGGTTTGTTTTATTTTACAGGTGTTGTTTTCTGCCCCATCACCAATTCTTAGTATATGTGTATTGATTAGTGTTGGTTGAAAATTTGGAAAAGCTTAGAACATTAACTTGTTTTAAACTCTCTCGAGTTTCTTATTATACATTTGCCCAGTAAAATGGAAAGTCGGCGGGTGCAGTGGTTGGGAATGGGACCGGTGTGGATGAAGTTTTCCAGGCAGAATTTTACTGACAATCTTTCGTCATCCTACTAGAGCGAAACACCTCTCCAATTAAGGAAAACACAAAAGTATGACTGAGAAATTAACCTAAGGCCAAACTAGAGAGTGGGGCCTGGAGAGCAACCTTAGACTAGTGGGAGGAAGAGTTGTACCAGAAAAGTCCATGAATGAACTTGCGAAACACCAACGATAAATCTACCTGAAAGCAACCTAAGGCTATTATCCTTGTTGATTTGGCTATTCAAATCAATAAGGACAATTGCACTAGATTGCTTTCATTTGGGTTTTATCTGTTGGATTCTTAGTTTATTTACAGATTTTTCGGGTGCTAATCTTCTTCCCACTATAGCCTTAGTTTGTTGACATGCCTCAATCTCCAAATTGGCCTTAGATTTTTCAATGATGCATTCGAATTTTCCTGAATTTGAGAGGTACTATTTTGCTCCAGTAGAATTATTGAAGAATAGCAGAAAATATGGATTATGATAAAGGTCAAGGTGGTCAATAGCCTTTCGACATCAACCTAAGGCCTTTTGAGAGGATGAGCGTACCTTTCAAACCTAAGGCCTCTAGAGAGGATGAGTGTACCTCCCAAAAAAAAACAGAAGAGAGAAAAGTTGGAGAGCTGCAGCCGAGATACCCAAGCGGACTCTTAATGAAACCCTAATTCTCCTTAGGTTTTTGATTATCGATTAAAACAATGCCGGTTGGAGAAACTGGATGCACCTATGCTGCTTTGATCCTTTATAACGATGGCATTCCCATCACCGCTGAGGAGATTTCCATCTTGTTGAAGGCCGCTAATTTGACTGTGAAGTCATACTGGCCCAGCCTCTTTTCCAAGCTCTGTGAGAAAAGGAGCGTTGAAGATCTCATCTTGAACGTTGGCGCCAGTGGTGGTGCTACCGTCGCTGTTGCCGCCCCTACCGCTAGAGGTGCAGCTCCAGCTGCCAAGGAGAAGAAGGAGGAACCCAAGGAAGAGAGTGATGATGATATGGGATTCCTCTTGTTTGATTAGGTGTAAAGTTCTTTTTTTTTTTAAGTAGTTGATAAAAGAAGGGATGAAATGAAGAAAATTGTCTACCACTATTTTCTCTCTACTCTCTTATCTTATTGTTTTGTTATCTTATATACTACATGCTTCTAATGTTATATTGTAGTAGTAATTTTATAACAGTTAACTAATTTTTTAACTATTTTTTTGGACATTTTATTATTATTCGTGTAATATATTATCGTTATTTTTATTATTTTATATTTGCTGTTAAATTTTTATTTTTCAAAGAAATTTTCTACTTTAACACTGGTTTTACAAATAACCGGTTTTGAAGATCTGGGATCTTTAACACTAGCCGGGTCTCGAATAACCGGTTTTGATTAATCGAGATAATTAACACCGCCTATCATACTCACTGGACAGGAAAAAACGAAAACCCAGTGCTAAAGTGGTCAAATAACCAGTTTTGAAGATCCATTTGTGGAGGTGGGGGGGGGGGGGGGGGGGGGGGGGGGGGGGGGGGGAAGGGGAGGGTTGGGGTGGTGGTAAGGGAGGGTCTTGTAACCCAAGGTCATGTGTTCGATTATTGGGGATTAAGGGGTAAAAATAAAAAAATTAAAAAGATATATTCTGTGTGATAGTGCTGATAAAACGAAAGGGGGTAATTAATTGTTATGTATAGTCATAGTACTTCAATAATCCCTAATGATTATATTTCTCATTGCGTTGGTTTTTGCTTACAAAAATATGTGATTTTCAAAAATTCTATTGTTGCTTAAGTAAAAGTTTGCAAGAAATAGTTAGTAATAGCTGTGTTGGTTGAATAGGTGCATGTTACCCATACATTGAGCGGAAGAAAAGAAACATGAGATTGCAAGATATACTTTTATTCAAAATAAAACTCACTAATTCATTTTTCATAAAATATATATTTATTATTTACAGTCAATAAATGATCATGTACTGTATTCATGAAAGCTAGTATATTTTACATAATCTACATTCTTAATCAAGAAGAGAAAATTTTAAAAAAAAAAGGCGGAAAATAAATTGTCCAAACAATTAATCATCTGAAATTGCAAATTAAACGAAAGGAAGAATGCCATTTTGGTCCCTAATGTTTGGGGGTGTGATACTTTTGGTCCCTAATGTATCAACTTTGACACTTTTGGTCCCTAAAGTTTTGTTCTAGTGACACTTTTGGTCCATTTACCTACTATTACTTGTTTTATAGGTAATTTGGGGTCAAAATATAAATTGTCTAAAATATTGACCTCAATGGAAAATTTGAAAAAATTCACCACTTATTAAAATCGAAAAATAGCGAGTACTTTCTAGAATGAAACTATTGTTGTCTTTGGATAATAGAATTTAGCATACTAGTATTGTGGCTATAGCTATAAAATTTCGTTGATATTATGTGGGAATATGGAAACCAGTACCAAAGTTCTGGCGAAATTTTTTACTTATCAAAGTTGGCATAATTTTTTTGTGTGCTTGTGAATGCAATGATAATCAATCTGATTCTGTTGGGAATTTTTTTTTTATTCTAACAGTATAATTTTTGAAGTGTTTGCAATTTTTATTTGCTAAAAAGAGATTCTAGTTAATATGACACTTTTTTTTTCTAGCACCTCACAGAACTCATGTGTCATGGACGTTTCTCTCAAGACTCCAAAGTTATTCACCAACCAATTATGCCAACTTTGATAAAATAAAAATAAAAAAAAAATTCGGCAGAATTTTGGTACTGTTTTCCTTATTTACACATAACATCAAAGCATTTATAACTATAGCTACAATACTAGTATGCTAAATTCCATTATTCAGAGACAACAACAGTTTCTTTCTAGAAAATACTCACTATTTTTTTTGTTTTAATAAGTGGTGATTTTTTCAAAATTTTTGATTGAACCCAATATTTCAGACAATTTACATTTTTCCCAAATTACCTATAAAACATGTAATAGCAGGTAAATGGACTAAAATTGTCATTGAAACAAAACTTTAGGGACCAAAAATATCAAAATTGATACATTAGGGATGAAAAGTGTCATACCCCCAAATATTAGGGACCTAAAGTGTCATTCTTCCTTAAACGAAATATAACTTTCTTATTACAAGGCCATCAAGTGGGAAATTAGAGATCTCTATGAGCTTCCATATCGGTAGGTAACTCTGCTCAATAATCTGGTTCCTACACCAAAAGAAGGCACAAAATTAATGAATAAGGGAAAATGATTAACATATATAGATAAAGTGCTGTTCATGCTCGAACAAAAATCAAATATTAGTAGAAAGAATAATATAAAATAAATTAAAGTAAATAACAATAATTTAGATAAAACTAGTGCGGTATGGGCTGAGACGCGTAATCGCTATTCTTAGGTGATTCAAGCGCCTCTGCTGAAGAATCCGGTGCAGCAGATTACTATCATTTTAGCTTGTCACCCCAGGATTCAACAACCCAGTACACTAGTTGTACACCACTCATTAACCTGCACCGCTAATAGAGGGTAACTCGGATATACACCATGTCGTCTTTGCCATATCTCTATAATACCGTAGATTAACTCTTATGAACATATTTCAAATATGTAAAGGAAATTTCACATCTCTCAAAGAATATATTTTGTTTAGCCTACTCTCTTAAAGTATTAGACTAAAACATTTTTCTACTATCTCCAAAACACACACGTATGTATCTATTTATATATTTCAAGAGAAAACTATCCGTCAGGATGATCCTGACAAAGGCCTTGTCAGGCAGCCAAAGACATTGTGCCACATATGCTTTTTAAAATCATTCCTATATTTATGGACTCTATTTTGTCATGATTATTATGGACTCTATTTTATCTAAATTAATTCCTATATTTAGTAAATTGTAATGAAACATTTTAACCATGAAATTTCTTCTATCCTTCGCGTATTTCTTTTTGTATTATTGTATATATAAAAATAATATTTACTGTTGTCATCCTTAATTTTTTATTTTAAATATAATTTCATAGTAGTTGTGTGAATAAAATTTTTTAAAATTAAAATAAATTTACCCTACGCATGAAAAAAAGTGAAATTCTTAGTTATAAAATAAATATATCCAATATCTAAGGGTTTACTATTTTGGTGTAGGGTATATGTATTTTAATTTTTTTTGAATTTAATATCAAAAATTAAATTAAATATATATCCTACATTAAAAAAAGTGAATCCTTAGTCAAAAAATAAATATACCCAGTACTTAAGGGTTCATTTTTGTGGGTAGAGTACATATATTAAAAATTTTAAAGATACTATTTATCATTTTAAGTTATAAGATTACTAAAAAATAAAAATTTAATTAGATATAATAATGAAAATAAATATAAAATATTAACGGTAGAAAGAAATAAACCATGCCTTCAAGTAATTAGGCTTAAGAAAAAAAAAAAAAAGAAGAAAAATAAAGACGACTACGTGGGAAGATAGAGGGGGAATTTTACTAGAATTAGGACTTGATTTGGTTAATAAAGTCCATAATAATCATGCTATGAATATTTTAAAAAGTATACGTGGCACAATTTCATTGGGTTCTTGACAAGGCCTTTGTCAGGATCATTCTGACCGATAGTTTTCTCATATTTCAAATGACCATTGTTCATGCTAAAAATTAAATGCCTCTTTTACTCACAAACCGTTTTTCCATCATATATGTCTAAACGGTTCTAGCATAAAATATGCAAAGTTTATGGAGGAATCTTAATGCACATAAAAGCTCACATATATGTGATAGGCCGTTTATTAGTAATTATCAGTACTACATAATGGACTTTTAATGGCGGAAAGACAAAAACCGCCATTAAAAAGGAAGTACGGACTGTTCTAGAAAGACATTATCTACGGCATTTATTTGATAACCGCCGTAGAACCCTTTCTATGGCGGTTTTCAAATAACCGCCGTAGAAAGTCCCCTACTTTCTACGACGATTTTCTTACAACTACTGTAGAAAGTCCCTTTCTATTGCGGTTTTCGAATAACCGCCGTAGAAAGTCTTTCCTACGGCGGTTTTATTTCTAACCGCCATAGAAAGTATGTTTCTACGGCAGTTTTCTAATGTGTTTCAAAAATCTTATTAGTAATTCAATGAAAATTGCTATTTTTGAAGTTTTCTTATAATTATTATGTAACAATACTTCAAAAATTTTTGAGGGCCTAAAATAATGGATTGGTCAACTAAAAATTTGAAATTTATTTATTGTTTATCATAACATAAAGGCAGAAGTTTGTATATAATTAATAAATATGATGAATTTTACTATAAAAATTGATAAATAGTAAATTACATATTTATTATTAAATTTAAAAAAATTTGGGGGTTAATTTACAAAAAAAGAAAAACTAGAAATTAATAGGAGTAGAGGAACGGGCAGGAATTCACAATTACGGGCTTTCTACGGCGGTTGTAATTAAAACCGCCTTCTATGGCAGTTTCTTAATAACCGCCATAGAAAGTAACTTTCTATGGCGGTTTATTCATAACCGCCATAGAAATCAAGTTTCTATGGCGGTTTTAATACAACCACCTTGATTTCTATGGCGGTTTTAATTACAACCGCCGTAGAAAGTTTCTGTGGCGGTTTCTTCATAAGCGCCATAGAAATCAAGTTTCTATGGCGGTTTTAATTACAACCGCTGTAGAAAGTCCATTTCTTAAAACCGCCATAGAAACTTGATTTTGTTTGAATTTGAAGGGTTTCCCTTTGTTTCCATCTCCAGCCAACCCCGACTTCCCCCTGTTTCCATCTCTAGCAAACCGAAGCCGTTCTCTCGTCGCCGGCGCCTATCCTCTTGCCGCTGGTTTTTTCTCTTGTCTTCCCCTGAAACCGTTCTTCCCGCGGCGTTGATAACAAGATCCGCCGTCACCCAACTCCGGAGATGGTTTCTTAATCGGCCATCACCCACCGCTTGGAGTTAATCCCCCATCGTAATTTCACCACAATCGGTCCTTGTTGTGGGCTTCAAATCATAAAAAAGGTTATATCGAATAGTTTCAACTTTATTTAAGCTTTACAAATTTTATTGTTACTTGATTATTGCGATTGGCCTAGGGTTTATTATTAGTGTTAAATTTGGGTTTGGTGAGATGATGAATGATTAAATTCAGGTTTGATTAGTGTTAAATCGGTGGTTTATTGTATGTTCCATTTTATAATTTTTCCTACTGATTTTGGTTTGATTTATTCTCAAAATTGATTAGGTTGAGCTTGGATTTTTGTATATATATATTGGTTGTTTACTTCAGGATTATGTTGTTATTGTATTATTCTTGTTGTTAATGATTAAATTAATTAGAACTTGATGGATGCACGCAAAAATTTTGTGAAGTTTGGTGGTTGTTCGGTTTATTAGCATGGAAGTTTTTGATATATATATTTGAATAAAGTTGAAATATATATATCAAAAACTTTCTACGACTATTCTTGCTGTTTTTGATATATATATTTTGAATGTAGAGATAAAAAAATGAAATATTAAATTTTTTTTTTTTTACAAATTTGGTACTTTCTACGGCGGTTTTAAAAAAAGTCTAACTTTCTACGGCGGTTTTTTAAAAAAAAGGCCATAGAAAGCCTAACTTTCTAAGCGAATCGCCGTAGAAAGTCGGACTTTCTACGGCGGTTCCTAAGCGAACCGCCGTAGAAAGTCCAAACTTTCTATGGCGGTTCCCAACCGCTGTAGAAAGTCCATAAACTTTCTATGGCTGCCGGATAGATGGCGGTTCAAAATAGACGAAAACGGCCGTTAAATGTGCTAAATAACAGCCATTAAAGCCCCTTTTTGTAGTAGTGTATATTACAACAGTATTTGTAACTTATATATTAATATAATATAATAACTCAGAATATATTTATTGCATAAATAATTAATTTGTAACTGAAAACTTTCTCCACAAAATTAGCAAATAAATAATTATTTTATTAAAATACTCCAACATAAAGTAAAGAATGGATAGAGTTGTGTGATTATTACGGCCGCGGAGGTCAGGCTTTGCTGATACAGCTCTGCATCCCAAATCATAAATTTAGGGATGTTGCTAATTTTCTTATAATTTTCACTTTCTTCTTCCTGATTCTGCCGCAACTGGTTCATGATGTTAAAAATCATATCTATTCATATTCCATAGACTATGGAGGTTGATAAGTTTTGAATTCCCCAAGGAAAATCCTCTAGTAATGTAAGAGAATCCAAAAGTAGCCCTCCACGGTTAGGCATTGCACCTTCCTCCACTCTCAACCATCTCAAATTGCCTAATCTAACAAGGTTCAGTTTCTCAAGCTTCAAAAAGCATCCAGTTTTGAAACACAAACTCTCCCCTTCGAAAGCCTCTTCTAGTGTAAGAGATTGCAAATTTGGCAAGTGTTGAAGAGATTCAAGCGGATCATCCACTAACCTGCTGCAACTCAATTGTATCAGGGACAATTCTTGCAAAGAAGGTAGTAATTCGGGTAATTTTTCCAAGCGACCCCACAAAGTTAATACTTGAAGATTTTGGAGATTTGAACATATTAAATTGTTCATATCTTTCTAATCAAGCACCTCACTGCTCGTAAGAGGATTAAGATACAAGTCTAAGACTGGAGAGCTTTCCATGAGAGGAGCAGAGTTGTATCCCATATTCTCTTCTTAGCTTGGTAACGCGAAGCCTCTTTAATTTCTTAAGCTCTCCTATCTCTCTAATTAAGATTTCATTCGCTTCTATGTCATATAACCACTCTAGACAAACAAGTTTCACAATGTTCTTTGGACATTTGATTCCACCGTAGGAAGAATATGAATCTGGGAGCGCATGGAAAATGACCAAATGAACAAGTCTCTCTAACTTTGGTATCTATTCAGGTAGCTCAATCACTTTCGTGAAAGTTAGATCCAAAAATTCTAAATTCTTAAGACAGCCAATGTACTTTGGAATGATTTTCACTCTTGTGCCTCTAAGACTTAAAGTTCTGAGATGAATTAATCTAAAAACTTCTTTTGGGATTTTTTCCAACTCTGTACGGTCCAAATGTAGCACCTTCAGTAGCTTAGGATCACTACGTAATAGCTTAGACAACAAACACTTTGACAATGGTTCCCTAGCTGTAAAGATCACCAGATATTGCACATAATTGCAATCATTAACCCTTTCCTTCAGATCCGCATTGAACTCATGGATTGCTAGGCGCCTAACCTTTTTCAGCCACATTTTTTGTTCTGATCCCGTCCCTATGGTTGCGAAATTTATACTGCTACCCTTTGTAAGAACAATTTTCGTAGATACAATGTTGAGTTCGTGTTATCATATTCATATGTGACTTGACTAATTAAGCTTCTATTAGTAAATTCAGCTAGATATGCTAGAGCTGCCTCCTATTTGGTCATCCTTGTGTTCTCTGATACAAATCCTTCTGAAATCCAGAGTCGAATTAACCTTTGCTCATCTATTTCATAATCTTCAGGAAAAATACTTGCATCCAACAGACAAGTTTTCAAATAGTAAGGAAGATCATTATAACTAATTAGAGACAATATTTCTGTAATTAAAGACAACTTACCATCAACCTCCAGTTCACCACCAAGGCTCCGTTCAACCAGCTTACCATATTTCTCTACAAAGACTTGAAGAATTATGAAGAAATGATTCCAAATTATTTCCGAGATGATTCTATAAGGTTCCGGAGGTTTCCAGGATGGTCTAAGAACATTCCAGCACTTTTCAGTTCAGTTTGAGGCCAAAACTTGGCGTCTGCTGTCGCACAGCCCGTCGAACCTTTGGCAGTCAGCAATTCTTCGCCTGTGCGCAGCAGCCTCACCAACGCGCCAGCTTGCCGCGCGCATTCTTCAAGCAACGCGCGCCACATTCAGCGCAGTTTCCTTCATTGCGTGCCTTGCGCCTTGCGGGCACAGCACCAGCCTGCGCCTCAAAACGCGTTCACCTACATCCGCTCACGCAATTTACCACCGCCATCACTTGTTGCCAGTTTTGACTAATCCCTTTTTCTTTTATTTGGTAGTATTTATTTTTGGAAGCATTAAGAATTTGATCATGTTTCCTTAAATCTTCTTATTTACTATTCGTTTGTTTTTATAGTTTAGTTTCCAAAAAAAATTCACTCCTTGTTGGAACATTTTAATAAAATTCATTTTTATTGATCAAATTGTAGCTTTAACTTTTGTGTTAAAAATTAAGTTACAAATTTGATGAGTTACAAAAATGATATGGGCAATGATTTTCAGCATTTGTGCGAATGCTTAATTTTTGGTAACAGAAAGGTTAAGAATGCAATTGAATTGATTCAAACATTAAATCAAATTATTTTGGCTAAAAAGTTGCTAACATTGTATTTAATGGTTTTCTGATTAATAATCAATTTGTGTTTAAATGTTAAACGGTTTTTAGCACTATATTTATGCTTTAGAAATGCAGCCGTTTTCCGATTTCATTTAATCAATTAATCATCCGTTTCTCTCATTCATTTAGCATTTATATGCCTAATGAAATTCATGGTACAAACGGTTTATAGTGCAACATTCTTTTAGGGCCTGTTCTTCACACAGTTCTCAAAACTGGTTTTGCAATTCTTTTGGGTTGAGACCCAAAATCAAGACCAACCCAATGTTTCTTACCCATTTCTTAACCCAAAACTAAGACCCATTTCACCTCAAAACCCACTGTCGACGCCGCCTCCCTCCTCCACCTACAACCGCCACCGGACTCCTCCTCTTCGACCAATTTCTCAGCATTCCTCTTCCTCCTCTTCTTCTTCTTCTTCTTCTTCTTCTTCTTCTTCTTCTTCTTCTTCTTCTTCTTCTTCTTCTTCTTCTTCCCTCCGGCGAAGCCGGCCCTCTTCTTCTTCTTCGCGCTGGTGGCGGCTAGGCCTGTAACGTAGTCATCTTCTTCTTCCTCCTCATCCTCTTCTTCTTCTACTACCTCTTCCTCTTCTTCCTCCTCCTCTTGTTCCTCTTCTTCCTCCTCTTCTTCTTATTCGTGTTCCTCCTCCGCACTCAATCTCTCTTAATTTGTAATTGAAATTTAAAATTGAATCTTTAGTTGACATCCCATTTTGGGAATTTGTGGAAATATGGAATTCAATCTTAATTTTTTTTGTTTTGAAACAGAAGAAGAAGAAGAAGAAGAAGAAGAATTGGATTTTGGAGGTTTAGGATTTTGGCCAGCGGCGGCGGCGGCGGTGAGACGGCGGCGAGGCGGCGGAGGGGCAGACGGGGGGTGGTGGTGGAATATGTGTTTACGTTTTGGGCCTGTTCTTTTTGGGCGTTTTGAAAACGATTTTGAAAACAAGTTTTGAAAATGTAAAAAGTAGATGTTGAATAGTAAAAAGTTGTATTGAAAATGATGAAATATGATTAAAATATATTAAATTTACTGTTAAAACTAAAACCGTTTTCAAAACGAAACAAAAAGAACAGGCCCTTTGGGTTGAGAACATTGTTTCTTTGTTTTGGGCACAAACTCATTTAGACTCAGCCTAGTTCTCAAACTGGTCCATTCACAATCATTTAAGTGTGATTTTTAACCATTTTCTACAGCTATATATATGCTCTTTGAGTATGTGATGCAGAATTGTTATAAATCTTTCTATGTTCTTTTACAACTCCTCTAAAATATAGCTTTGGCAAGGAAGAAAAAGGTGTGAGAAGAGTTGGTTTAGTTTCCTAGCAATTGTACAGGTTGTTAGGAAAACACAGCGAGTGTGCTAGGCTGGTGTATTCCGGGGGTGACAAGTTTCGACAATTTTGTTGCACCAAAGATAATTCTTTGCAGAAGGGGTTGAATCACCTAAAGATAGCGACTACGCGCCTCAGTCCTTCCACATTAGCTTCGCTAACGAATTATCTGTTTTATTTTCTTTGTTTGTTTTATGGTTTTGCAGGTCACTTGTGCGAGTTGGAACAACACTCCTTGAATTCCTTTTTGGTTAATAATTCTATTCCTTATTTTGGAAGATGAATATTCGATTTTTGCTTCCTCTCCAAACAGGTAAAAATTGCTTATTATTTTGTGTCTAAATTCATGCTTCTTTTGAATTTGGAAATAGTAGGAATTACCAAGTTTAACTGATTTTCACTTTTAATTTATTTTTCCTATTTTCTTCTCCATATTTTCGAACAAAGCAATGGCTCCTATAATCTATAAATAGGCGCCATATATAGCTCCCTCAATAAAGTAGAGAACTTTGATTGCATAATAGTGAAGTTAATTCCTTTGTTTAAAAATTTTTCATTGACATTGATATTTTTGCAGGTTGTAAAACGAACCAGAGGTCCGAAACTTAATTAGTTAATTAGGTTCTTGCTCACCTAATTTTTCTACGACGTTTCACCTTCTATTAGATTGCTAGGTTAAGTTAATTGTTTCAATTTTTTGAATTTTTAATGTTTTATTGAAGGAAAGAGTTATTATTTTTATGATCTCGTTTGAACATCTTTATTGGCAACCGTGGAGTATTTCACATCAGACAAGAGCATTTACTGACTCGTCTCTGATGAATCTCCATGGTTGCGGCCATCTATTTGAACTATAACATAATTTATATATATATCCTCTAAGAATAAAATTTGGACCTATTTCCATATTCTAGGCAAATGGCACATAATTATATGAATAACAAAGTGTTTATATAGCTGGAATTTGCAACCATCCACGTTACATCAGTTAAGAATAATCTGAAATTTCTTAATTATTTTTATTTTTATACAGTTTTATTTTCCTTTCAATACTAGAAATTTAATTTCATTTAGATTAGAAAACACACGGTAATATGGCAACCCAATGAAAAAAAAAATAAGCAAAATAATTGATGGATGAAAACACCATGATGAAAATAAGCCAAAAATTTGAGGACAGATCAACTGAAAAAGAAATTGGTTAACTGAATATTAAAGCTACGAACGTACTTAACAGTACAATAAATAAAGAGTGGTGTTAAATGCAGACACAATTTTACCAAACGCAGAAAACCCATACATGAGGAAGGAAAAATAAATAAATAAATAACATACATTAAGGCGGGAAGAAACAAACATGAGATTGCAAGCTATAATTAGTTCTATCTAATTTTCAGAAATAGTATATGATACAAGTATACGGATTCACTTATACATATCTTAATATATATATATATATATATGAGCTTTGTTATTTGGACCATTTCCTGCCAAACTAGAGGGACTCACTTTTGAAGGATATAAATTTGTACACAAATACCCTTAATGAAAGTAAACATCTTTTCACCTATATAAAAATTTGGAAAATTTTTGATTAGGGACTTTCAATATTAATAAAGAGGGCGTAAGTTTTATATAATCTCAATAAGGGCAGTAAATTTAATAAATTATTTAAATAGTCATAAATATCCCCCACGTATTTTTCCTCTCTTTCTTCCCCAAACTTTTCCCCAACCACCGGATTTCTGCTACGCCGTATCTCCGTCTAAGGGCCGGCTTAGCCGCCTGGTTTGTGAAGATAATGACTTCGATGAGTTTTTCTTTGGCTTTGTTTGGATGTTTGTGATTCTGATCCTACTTTAATTTTTTATGATATTTTTGTTTATAATTATATATAATATTCCACCATTAATATTGGAACAGAAGCGAATCACTTATTTGTTTGCAACCCAAAATAAAAAAGGAAAAACATCTGGTAACCAACAAAACCTGCAATCCCTCGCATCAAAATATTTGATTCAGTTTTTGACTACTTTCCCATCTACCTTTCCGTTTAGTGGGCATCTGTTCATTGAATAGTTTAGCTCCTCTGTAGTCGGAGCAGATCATAAGAATAGCCGACTAACTGTAAACAATAATTTAGTACTCCAACATTAAACAAGGATACGCCGATACGATATCACAAAAATCAGGCGGCTGAGAGTAAGGTTTGAGGAAGAAAGAGAGGAAAAAATAGGTGAGGGATATTTAAGTCTATTTAAATAATATATTAATTTTTTATTTTTAACCAAATAATTAAGGAAAATGTTATTCATAGGAACAATTTTATTATTTGCATGAACATTTTTTAAAAATTTTGTAATGAAAATACTGAAATACCCTTCAGTAATTGTTTTGTGTTTTTTACCCATTTTTTTAACTTCTAACCGATTGAAGCTTCGGTAGCCATTGACGCACAATCGACGGCGAAGCCGAACTTTTGGAGACCCTCGCCTCACGCTGGCGTCATACGAAAAACTAAAAAAATCAAAAAAAAGAAAAGAAAAATAGGAAAATGATCCGACAAAGCTCTGCAATCGAATTGCTCTGATTGCACAGCTTTGTCCGCAATCGGAAATTGCAGAGAAGCTCTGCAATTTCTGATCTGCAATCGGAAGCCAAAAAAGGAAAAAAAATTTAAAAAATAAACATACCTTCGCTGTCCTGTGGCGGTATTTTCAGAAAATCCCGCCAGGAATAGGCGAGATTTTGAGAAAATGTTGGTGTCCTGTGGCGAGATTTTTTAAAAATATCGCTTACGCCGAGCAGGATTGTATATCAGGCTACATTTTCAAGAAAATTCCAACTTTAAGCAAAAAAAAAAAAGTGTAATATTGATCAGGCTATGATTAAATATGGATCGTTCACGTGTAGAGAGTGAAAATAGATAGTGATAGTTTTTCTCCAAAATATAAGTAAGGATATTTTTGTCTTTTTAATATTAAAAATTTTAAAAAGTGTCCTGTGAATAGTAAAACGGGTCCTGTAAATAACATGCCTCATAATTAACTGCACTTATTAGAAATTAGGTAAAAATTACACCCTCTTTTATAATATTGAAAATTAATCCCCCTAATTAAAATTTTCCCCAAAAAGTTTTTTTCCTACACCACTACAAAATTGTTAAAAGCCATCGGGTCCATACGCACAAAGCCACCGCATGTTCAATTTCTCTCCGGTAGCAATACGAGGGGTGGCTTTTTGAGGGCTTAAAAAATCGGTGACTTTTACCAAAAGACAGGAAACAAAGACACCGGGTGGAGGTATACCTGGTGGCTTTGTCGCGGAAAAATATAAAACATAGCCACCGGTTGGAGGTATGACCGGTGGCTTTGTTTCAGAAAGTTAAAAACAAAGACAACGGGTTGGAGGTATATATACCCAGTGGCTTTGTTTCGGTGATGGCCTTTAGACCAACAAAAAATGGAATAGTCACCTACTTTTGAACCGCGGTGGCCATAGTTATTAAACTCGTAGACTCGGCACCTCCCGAAATGAGTCTCCAGCAGATGTGGGATTTGTCAATTCCGCCAAGAAAGCAAAATTTTATTTTCATCTACTATGTTTCGAACCTGAGTACATAACACTTCTTTGCTTTTGCATAGCATAGGATGTGAGGACCCAGAATTTTGGACTAGGACCCGAGACATTTTAAGGGGTCAAATAGACTTTTTTGCTTGCCTCAATTTTAAGCATGAATTTCGTCACTGATTGATCGATTGATTCTTGAATTAATTGCTTTATTTATTGATTAAGTGAATGGTTAAATTGATTACTTGATTGAGTAATTGATTAATTGATTGATTACCTGATTGATTGCATAAATTGATTGATTGAGAGTTAAACTGGGTATAAAAGATATCCTAAAATAACTTAAGGAAAGTAGGAAAAACGAAAAGGAAAGAATATGGAAAATCGCAGCGTGCGAGTTATCGTCTTAGTCCGACGTGAACTCGGACAGCACAAATCAGGAAACATAATCCGTAACTATGGAATTGGAAATTAAGTTCAATCCGATAGAAGGAAACTACCGAATTTACGTCTAGCTTAATTAAGGATGATTATGCATTACCCTAAACCTAAAGGTTGCTTATAAATACAACCTTAAATCATGAATTAAAAGTTTGAACTTCTAAAAAGCAAAAGCTAGAAAAGAGAGAGAGGTTCATGGGGCAAAGGTTCAAATAAGCCCCTAATGTTTCACCCAAGGTCCAGATAAACCCCTAACGTTAGTTTTGGTTCAAAAAAGCCCCTAACGTTACAAAAAAGGGTCAAATTAGCCCCTTTCCGTTAACTCTCCATCACATCACTTATTTTTGCTGACTTGGCTCCGCCACTTAACCCAACAGTCCGGCATATCGTTGGGGCAAATTCTCTGGCAATTGAGAGCCTATAGAATTGAGCTCAATTTTGTTCTTCGCCGCTGCTTGATTTCTTCAAAAGTGTAGAGATGGTTACCAGACCATTATAGAGGAGGCAATTGCTCAAAAAAGGAAGAAAATGGATATGACTTTAGATGATATCATCAAAATTTCCAAGAACAAGACAGACAAACTGAAGAAACAAAGAACTTTAAATAGAAGCAATAATTTTGGATACAAGTTCTACTCTGAGACAGGGTGCACTTGCTCAGAGATGGTCTAATTTTCAAAGATCAGTTTCCTTTTGCTTTTGAGGCAGCAAGAAAAGCTGCAGCTATTCAGATTCATAATAAACCTTTCAATAGAATCAGAGCAGTAAATGAGAATATAATGAGGGCTGGAGGGATGGTTTCTCAGGAGAGAGCTGTGAAGAATATGGGTGGCTTTTAATGTGAATAGGTTTGTTCCTTATGGTGTTTAGCAATTCAAGCAGCATTTGAATGTGGTTCCCAAGCAGAAGCCATGAACTCTAGACTCATTGTTTGCAAACATGAAAGAGGAAAGGATGAGAGTCATGTCAAAACAGAAAATTGTCGGAAGAAGATATAGAGGTGGCCACAGAAGTTCTTGGAGGCACTAGGGTTTTGGAAGAAGTTTGAATCTGGAGGCAATTTCTCTGTGGAAAGTGGTCCGAAGAATTGTCCAGAGAAGTTGCCCCGATGACATGCCGGATGATTGGGTTGGGTGGCGGAGCCAAGCCAGCAAAAACAAGTGATGTGGAGGAGCCAAGTCAGCAAAAATAAGTGATGTGATGGAGAGTTAACGGAAAGGGGCTAATTTGACCCTTTTTTGTAACGTTAGGGGCTTTTTTGAACCAAAACTAATGTTAGGGGCTTATCTGGACCTTGGGTGAAACATTAGGGCATTATTTGAACATTTGCCCAAGGTTCGTGAGAAGAACTTAAAGAGCCGACGCTGCCACTCCATCACCTCCATTGAAGTTTTGTGAATTTGTGGTAATTTTAGGACCACACTGTAAGTCTTAATTCATGAGTTAGATTGTGATTAGAATTTAGAAAGGATGAATCTTTATAAAACTTGAGGAACAAGTAATTCACTTTGTATGTACTAAATCCATAGAAAACATGTTCTTAGAATGTTATTACTTTCTTGAATGTTAAACAATCTAGGATTGCATGCATCTAGAGTTTAAACGATCAGTAGTGAGTAAGTTGAAAAGTCGGAATCAAAATTTATGCATGTGTAGAAACAGTGGTTCGAGCCGATTTCGGAGCAAGATTTAAATACATTGGAGTACTCCGTTATGCGAAGTAAAAGCTCCTAGGTATTGCCTGTATGCTAGACTTTAAATTTATGCCTTTAGTTTGTTTAAAAATGATCTGGAACTATATTGAAAATAGCCCTGAAAGTAGCATCTAGAACTAGACGTTTCTAAAAAATTTACCCAGTAATGCTAGTTGATGCCTGAGTCGGACAGTAACTCATACAGCCTCTAAAAATGATTTTCTGAACTTTTAAAACCTGAAACCTGAAGAACACGCAGAACATGAAAACCCAAGTGTGAGTTCCCATGCGAGTCGGACAGGAACTTGGACACCCTCCAGAACCAAATTTTGTCTTATTTCTGAAATTGCTCTTTATCCCTAAAGTTTACCTTAATCCAGAATTGACCCAAAAAGTAGTTATTAATACTAGCCTTAGGGAACTTGACCTTAATCTTAACCATTGACCGTTGACCTTTGACCTTTCAACCATAGTTGACCAAAATTGAAAGTCAACCCTAGTTGACCAAAAGTCAAAGTCAACCCTAGTTGACCAAAAAGTCAAACCTCAAAGTAAGAATGTAGTTGACTTATACTTGAACGCTCGTATTGCAGGAGTTAACCATTGATTGAGAAGAAAACCCGTCAACCATTGACCACTCACGCCTTAAGAAATGTGAGGGATTTACTCGATATTTTTATATAGGTTTAATTGAACTATATATAGTATAAGTGAACTATAAACTTGATTAACCGGCTTAACTAAGAGGTTGCCTACACCTCATTTGCATGTAAATGGAATTGAATTGCTACATATAAGATGTATGCCATGATTGATTGCTTGCCTTGAATTGCTATATATGAGATTTATGCTTGAATTGCCTACTTGCTTACAAGCATGTATACCTATTGATTTATTATCGACCGCATGAATTGTTATTGATTGAAAGTATGATTGATTGTACACTATAGAGAAGCATGATGTACTTCTAGGTGTACATAGAATATGCCTAATATCTATGCCATGAATAGGTTATCGCATTGTATATTGAAATGTTTAAGATTCATGAAAGCATGCTAGAGATGCCATGTTTGCATCATAAGAGAGCAGGTATGACACCAACCAGAGAAAAGACTGTGCGCGTCTAATCTTAATTGATTGATTGTAATCACCCATACGTATTGACATATGTGGTGAGGTCGTGTTGCAGTTAGTAGACACATCCCTAATAGGGGAAACTAATGGTTGCATGTATACAACCGGGATCCAAAACCCCTTGCCGACAGGCACTCTGGCTACTGCTGGTACTATCGCCACTTGGGTATGAGGTATTTGCAAACTACCTAAAATCGTTATTGTCTAGAATGTCTAGAATTGATTGTCGCCTTAGCTTTAGATGAGAAAGCTATAAAGAAATCAAATTGATTGAATACCTATGGGAGAATTGATAGAATGAATATAGTTAAGAGCCTTCCACATTGCCATTATATCTCTGCTACATGATTATAGAGATGATTGATTGATTGATTGATTCTTCTGAATTGACGCATGATTTGTAAATATTATGAATACTATGAACATTGATGCATAAACTGTAATGCCATGTCTACATCATCGTACCACGGTGGGAATTTTATATAGAAACCGAGGTCTCTCACTGAGCTTAGTGAAGTTCACCCCTTTTATAAACCTATTTTTGCAGGTGCTTAATTAGGTATGCTTTATTATTCGTTAGATGTGAGGCCGACGTTTGCTGCAGTAGTGCTAAGTGTTTATTTTGTAATAAGTAGGCCTAGACGATGGTTTATTTTGGTTAAGGGATAATTTGGTCGTTGACCGTCCCGAATAATGTTTTAAGCTTCCACATTGGACAAGTTTGCTTTAGGAACTATTGATTGAATTGTTTTCAGATAAAGGAACATTATGTTTTTACTAAGTATCTGTATCGACTTGTTAGGCGCGAGCCCTGAATGACGCTACCCCCTGAACCAGTCTGAACTCCTTCGCAGGATGGCCCTCGGGAGATGGGGTCGGGGCAGGGGCATCACATGGGATACCACCAAGCTAAGCATGCTTATTTATGCAAAAAAAAAAAAAGGATTTGACAGTATATATATATAGTGTGTGTGTGTATATATATATATATATATATATATATATTTTTTTTTGTTGCCTTTTGAAACTTGTGAGTTTAATTACTCGATTTTCTCTTTGAGTTTTATCTAAAAGTTGTGATTTTCTACTAAGCAAACCTGCAACAGCAGCAACAAGATTGAGCTGATCATTTTCATGTCTCAGTGCTTTGCACAAGCACTACTCGAACATTACAAGACAAGATCTCTCGCCTGCGAAAACTCAAGACGCAACACCGGAAACAGCAGCGTGGATTTTATGATTTTTTTGTCTTTTTCTCTATGGTTTCGATGGCAATTAAGACATGTATTTATAGGCTAAACTATTCCTGAATCCTACACTGAGTCAGATTGTAACTATTTCCTAAAACAATTAGGTTTCATAAAACAAATAATAAACCAAACAGGAAACAAACAAATAGAAAACTGAATAAGAAATAGAAACAAAAAAAAATACAGCGCGATTAAAATTTTACAAATTCATCAAACTGCTAGATTTATTATACTAGTGCTGTGGTTGATATTTGCAATATCATTTAATTATTCTAAAAGCTACTGACAAACGAGATTAACAACAAAGTCGAAGAAAAATAAGATGATGGTATTCATCCATTGAGACCAAATGGATGATCGCTTTTCAGAATGATACCCTTGCGTTATCAAAGAACTACATGATTAATCACATGTAAAATGGATGATCGTGTTCTCAAATATTATAAGAGTGACAAAGCCACCGGTATTTTGGCTTTGCTGAAAAAGCGTTCAGTAAAGCCACCAGTTCATCAAAAATTTGGTGGCTTTGTCTATACTTAAGCAACATTGTCATCGAGCCTTCTTAAGCCGATGACTATATCCAATAAAGCCCTCGGTTTAAGGATAACTGGTGGCTTTTTTACTCATTTTCGCGAAAAGCCACAGATTTATAATAAACCAATGGCTATATATGCGGGGTTTTGTGAAAGCCACCGGTTAATATGCACCCAGTGGCTAAAGTTGGGTTGCTTTGTGGCATTTTGTAGTAGTCTTACATGTAATGTTTATGACCTTGTTGGATTTCTTCCTCCTCTCTCTGATGTGAGTTGTTCCAAAATGCCCCACATTGCAGAAGTCGACTGCCAAGGAAGGGTTGAACTTGAAAGGTCACAGACTTATTCTCTGATATTAACTCGACAATCCCTATTTAGACTAGGTGAGACTAGCTCTTTTTCAATTCTAACTAGATAGAAGAATGAAGAGGTGAACCAACTAAGAATCTAGGATGAGCAAGTAACCTAGATGCCCTAAGTTCTGGAGCTTTTCCGAGTTATCAATACGTAATAAACACACAAGCTCAAAATAATAAAGTTGAGAACCCAAAGTAAAGGATAAACCTCACAATTATACTATGAATTCTGAAGTGTTATGTTTCGGCTGCCTCCTATTTATAGGGATAGGAGTAGTCGAAAATTACAAGGAAAGAAACTAGAAAAGGAAACAAATCAAAAGTGGAAACCAACGAGAGTTGGAATCGGATTACAAACCAAATTTGAAAAGGAAACTCGAATAAGGTAGGGTGAAAATTCGGTTGTCTCCTTTAAAGAGGAAACCCAAAAATTCGCTGGAAATAAATATAGGAAAAGGAAAGGTTGAATTTGGTATCTTGAAGAGAAAATCCAAATTCAAGTTGGAAAGAAAATCTAATTTAAAAAGGAAATAATAATTAAGTCAAGTTGTAACCAATTAAGGTAACTAAACTTAATTATAATTATTATTGGAAAAGGAAAGGAACAGGAAACCATGCAATTTCCAAATCTTCTTAGGATTCTAGAAGCAGGGCAACTTGCGAAAATTCGCAAGAAGCCTGAAGGCTCTGTTGCGCGCGCGGATCCGTGAAGGCTTGGGCATGTGGTCTGTGATTGTGGGTTGTGATCGTGGGTTGGAGGCCTGCGGTTGTGGGTCTTGCGTCGAGGGCCTCGTGCGACAAAGGGTTTGGGTCGACTTTGTGATGCTTATATGCATAATGGGTCGGCCCAGTGTTAATGGAGCATGAGTTGTGGATTGTAGAAGGTCCCCACAAAAGTCTTAACACACTTTTGGGGATATTTCACTAGTTGAACCGTCGTTGTGGGCTAAAAGGATAGCTGCACGCCGGCTTCTAGTTAGAATAGTCTCTGCATCAGTGGAGAAGGAGTTATCTCTCGGATTCCGATGATTTCGAGATCCTCATCAATGATTTGGATGACCGCATCACTCTCCTTTAATTCCAATGATGTTTTCCCAATTTGTTCATCATCTTCCACTGCTCACCGGCACTGCCCCCTGCACCACTCCTGATGTTTTCGTTATCATAGGGTCAACATAACTCAAAGCAACAGTGAAATTTTTATTTCTTTTAACGTTAGTTTGTTGGTGAGTGTCAAAATACTTTTGCGTCGTTAAATGTCGATTCCATTAGTGAATTTTTTTAATTGAATGAAATTTTCACATTTACACTATACTGTACGTTCAAAGAAATTCATTGTTGAAACCTGAAGAAACCTTATACCCCCTTCGTCCCACTCAAAGAGTCCACTTTCAAATGTGTGCAACTTATATGGGTTGTGAGGTACAACAACTAAAATAAGTAATTTTTCACCATATTTTTCGCTTATATCCTTATTTTAGAAGTAAGGGTTAATTGTAAACCACACATTGTTATATTAGTAAGGGTAGAGATGGCCACGGTTCTGGTTCGAACCAGAACCGACCCGGAATCGGACCGTCGATTTTGGAACCGGAACCAAAACCGTGGCCCCCGGTTCTAGAACCGGAACTAGACCCGCCTTTGGCGGTTAAGGTTCCGATTCCTCTGGTAGAACCGGGAACCGGTGGGTCGGAACCGCCGGTTCCAAAGGGTCCAACCCTCCGGTTCTAATGTAAAAACCATAAAAATAATAATTTTTACATTCCTTTTGCACAGATTCGAACACACAACCCTTTGTTAAAATTGAAAGGCTTTAAGCAAAGTTGATTAACCACTTCAACTATTTGCATTTTTTGAACTTCTTTCTTATAATTATAATTATATTATATGTTTAACATATAATGTATAAAAACTATTTAAAATATATATTATAATAATATATAAACTAATAGTATACTTTTTATATATATTATTAATATAATATAAATAAGCATTAAATTAAATTAAAATTAATTAATTATTAAATTAAATTAGATCCAACCTCAACTTCTGGAAATGATGAAGATGAATTATATTAAATATTCAAGATGTATTTATTTTGTAAAAGTTTCAATGCTTCAAAGTTCAAACTCTGATTTCTCACGATATATAACAATGCATCACTCTCTTGATTTTTTTAAAATAATATATTGAGGTATTATTCATCTATATATATATTTCTATCTTTTATTATATAAATCATTTAATTGTTTAAATGTATGTACCGTCGCTACATATTTTATTTTATTTTTGTAATTTTAATTATTTATAAATAATTGAGTTATTAATTGAGTCAAAATAAAATAACATTTATAAGTTAAAATTTTTAAATAAGCGAAAAAAATTGTTAAACAAACAGAAGAGATTGGAATCGGAACGGGAACCTTGATAGAACCGGAACTGTGACAGATTATAACTGGAATTGGAACCGGAACTGGCGGTTCTAGAACCGGCACGGAACCGTCCCCCCAAGGTTCTGATTCTGGTTCCACTGATTTATGAACCGTAACCGGCGGTTTTGGAACCATAACTGGCGGTTCCGGAACCGTGGCCATCCCTAAGTAAGGGTATGTAATGTAAATAAATTCAAAGTGGACTTTTTAAATAGCACAAGGTTTTTTTTTTTTTTTTTTGTGAAAGTGAACTTTTTGAATGGGATGGAGAGAGTACTAACTTTCATTTGAAAATATTACATTATATGATAATAAATAGTAACATGAAGGTGGTTTGTTAAAAGAAGTAAAGAAAGGCACTAATATGTTGAACTGAAGATACGATTCTTACATTGACAGAAAACACAATGAGAGAATAATCAACGCCCAAAAATTATCTATTAGAGCTGTAGAATACATTATGGAGATGCATCCACATATAATTTTCGGTAGCTGAATTTGAAGCTACATAGGTGCACCAATTATTGCAATATGTTAGCACTTAATAGTCAATAGCAGTGACTCTAATCTTTGGTCATCCGTCCTAGGAATCAGTCGGCTAAATAAGCATTTTTTTTGTTTTGTTAGATTTCTCTAAAAATGCAGAAAAGTCATTGTCGTTGTCCAGTACTGAAAACCTGCCCCTTTCTAATTGGTTAAAAGCTATACGTGCAACAAACAAGTCACAATCAAATGATCATGTGTATCGTGAATTTTGGACTGACTCGTGGTAAAAATAAAAAAATAAAAAAAAGTCTATTCTTAGTCACTTTCACATGTTAACACAGTCATACAAATTTATCAAATAGTCCATAACTCTTTACTAATGTAACGTAGATACCCTATGAGTAATTCTTACTCCCTAACTTTATAGTAATGATAATAAGACACCCTATACAATTTATGTTGTCTATATATTGTTCATTGCAAATTATATTTTGAAACAAAATTAAGCTGCAGTTTGAAATTAATATTTGATAATTTTGTATTTGGCACGCTTAATATACCTAGGTTACTATAATTTCACTATTAACATTCATATTATCTCTGTGCCCTATTCAAATCATATATCTATTTCTAATAACATTCATACTTTATCTATTCCTTTTTGTAATAGTTTGATGGACTTCTACAAAAATAGTATTGTGTATTGAATACATCTATTTGGGAAACCAATTTTTCACCCAAAAAAAAAAAAAAAAAACAGTGGAGAGAAAATAAATTAACGGATTAATCGTAAATTAAAATTAAGAAAGGTAATTTTTTTAATTTTTAAAAAGAAAATTTAAATTTTGCCAACAAGTGTATTACAAAAAGAGAAGAAAATATTAATTAAAAATATTATAATTTAAAACACAAATATTCTTATCAAAATTAAATATATCATAATATTAATAATTATTATCATTTTAGTCTATTCTCTTATCTTTGAAAATTCCTTGCATTTTGTTGTAAGGTTTCAAGGGCTTTTAGGTATGCATCTACCATAGAACATTATTTTTTTTCTTCCACTAAAATCATTCAAATTACTTTTAGTAACATTAATGAAATATAAACATACCTCCATGACATAATATTAGCACCACGAATTACTTTTTATCATATTCGACATTAATGTTATATATAAAAGTTGTAGATATGGTATTGTTTTTGAAATTATACCTAAACTAATTAGCATGTCATGATAGTGAGAAAAAAGTCTTCTATGCTGAGTTGGAATTCCACTGCAAATGATTTTTTGGGAATGCTTCATAAAATGATATCATGATCCCCACCATTAATCCCTTAGTGAGAGAGAGTAATTCTACAACTTTATGAATTAAAACAAACTAAACAAAAGATATAATCATATCAAATCACTTTAGATACGTGTAAAATATGAGATATGATGTAGTATAAGTATATATTTACTCACTAATTCAATTCTGGGAAAATTTGGATTAAAGGCAGTAGAAATTTCATAATTAAGAATACGGGTACAATTTTGACATAAGTTTTATTAAGAGCAGTAAATTATTACTTAAAATCAATTTATATAGACACAAATACCCTCCATTAATTTAAAATCATCTCATCCTTCCTAAACCTTTTAATCGCTGTAAAATCAAGGGAAAAAATTCCATACTCATCGTATAGCTTTAATCACCCATTCTAAACCAATTCTAAAGCTTCCAAATTCCTCAATCATTGTTTTCTCTCATGTAAAGAGCAACTCCCACTGAAAAACAATAATGTGGTGCAGGTGACGAACGGTGAGGACGACGCCATTGACAGTGTTCGCTGTAAGTTTCCTTTATTTCTCTTCTTCGATTAATTCTTGTTTCAATTGTTCTTTCTTCTTTTTGGAAGAACCATACACCTTTTGGTCTGATTGTATAGGTAATTTAGTTCGGGAAAGGTTTTTAATTGCGAGTTTGATGTTGTAGACATGGGGTTTACATGAGCAACTCGTTCTGTTAAGATGAACTGATGGTGAGAATGCATTTTGTAAAGTTAGGCCAGTGAATGAACTGTTATGAGATGAATTGTGATAGTTTGTTCAGATGTTGAATTATGGATTTTGGAGCATTTCGGTTTATGAATGTTGGTAAAAACCTTTTTAGGCTTCTTTCCATGTGCATCATGTGTTTGTGAATTTTCTTCTATAAAAATTCTGGTTCACATATGCCCATATGAGTTTGTGAATGAATTGGGTCGTTCTACTGTTCTTATAGAATTGCTTCCCTTTAACTTTATTTGATATACATGATTCAGATTTCAGAGTGAATATTTGGCCTCCCCATTAAGAATCTTCTCTTGCCTTCAAACAATTTGGCATAAATAAGATCAGAAAATATAAAAGTGTACATGTAGCCAGCCCACTGAAACATATAGGACTATGGAAATTCTTTTTCCCAAAGTTTTTGCTTAGGCCAATAAAACTTCATTTTGTAGGAATTGTTGGTGTTCGAGGCTTAATCTGTTGAGTCTATCTTCAGTAGAAATTCCTAATAGACACCATAAGTTGAAGCATCAACATTGATTGGGTCTTTCTTTACTAACTCAAATGGAAACATTTTTCTATTTTTAATACTATTATTAATTAACAACTGCACGTAATTGTGAAGTTATATGAGAATAATAGTTTCCTAGCATGATAATGGGATATCAGCACCTATCTTCAACTACTTTCTTAATAGACCAAGTATCTACCTCATAACAAGTCTTTAATGTCCTTTGTTGAATATGTAGACTACTATTGACTATTACATATGATGTACTTGTCATCTCCAATTTATGGCAAGCTGTATAAGCTTCCTTTAAATTTTAGTCTGCAGAGCTAAAACTTCTATTTAGAAGCTCTATTTTTTCATTTCAGTTTTATATACTTACTAGCTTGTTGCCTCATTTTTATCATATTGAAATTTCTTTTTAGTGTATTTCATCTAAAAAGAATAAATGTGATAATTTGGCCTACAAAGCTAAAGCTTCTATCTTGAAATCTTGTTTTTCCTTTATAGTCTTATATAATTAGTTATTGGCTCATTTTCATTATATGATAATTTCTTTCTAGTGTATTTCATCTTAAGGTGACGAGTGTTTTAATTTTGGCCTACAGAGTTAAATTAAAGCTTCTATATTGAAGTTCTGTTTTTTCTTTTTTAGTTTTATATAATTAGTTGTTGGCTCGATTGTATTATAGAAAATTTCTTTTAGTATATTTCATCAAAAAGTGATGTTGGTGTGAATCTCTATGTAGGTTTTTATAAATTTTTGTGATGGAAAAGAACATTTTTTGTTATTGTCATTGGGGAGGTGAAAATGTTGTTTCTTCTGATGGTTCCATAACATACGAAGGAGGGCTGACTAAATCTATGAATTTACACAATGCAATGACCTTTGAGGAATTTGTAACTGGTGTTTATGAAAAATTAGCTCTTGATCCCATTGGTAAAGTGATACATTTCACTGTGAAGTATGACTACAAGCAACTTATTTCGATGAAAGATGACATGGATTTTCAAGCACTGATAAGCTTGAATGATGGTTTTACCCATGTATACGTGACACATGCAGAAAGAGAAGTTGCACCCTCATCTCAAATTCACAATAGTATGTAAGTATCGCAAGCTTTATATTTTTTTTAAATATTAAATATTTATTTCCAAATTCTGATATCTTAGTTGGGAAATAAGTGATTTTAATTTTTCATTGTAGGTTATTAAATGATCCAACATCAACTTCTCGTGGCAATTTTTGCAATACATCATCTGACATCTTGCGGTCTCATGAACAAATGACTCAAAGTGTTTCAAGTATATGGAATGATATTATTATTGATCGTGGGCGAGTTTTTGAAGATGCCAACTCCTTGCGTGTTGCTCTATACAAGTATTCAATTGCCATAGATTTTCGTACAAGTTCACGCACAACAAGCCAGGTTACTTGAAAATTAAATGTGCAGTTGATGGTTGTCCTTGAGAAATATCAGCACTGAGGGATGGAGACACAGACAATGTTTCTATTGGAAAAGTTGATAAAAATCATACCCATTCAGCTGAAGATTTAGCGAAGTTTAAACCAAAGTATGATTCTAAATTCATGGATGACATATTTGTGGGCAAAATATCTAGTACTCCATCTTATTTACCTCGACAAATCTGCAAAGATTGAATGACTATCACATGGTAGGCAAAAGAGAAGGGAAAGTTATTCTTGGATGGTAACGTTGAAGACTCTTATAAGATAATTCCATGGTATTGCAATAGATTGAAAGAAGTGATGCCACACTTTGACTTCTTGGTCATGTTATGATGATGGAAAATTTAAGCAACTTTTTGTCTCTTATGGTTGTTCAATTCGTGGATTTCATGTTGGATGCAGGCCCGTAGTTTTTATTGATGGGTGTTATCTGAGCGGACCATACAAAGGAACTCTACTATCTGCATCATCCATAGATGCCAATAATGGTATGTATCCATTAGCTTATGCTGTTGTTACTTCAGAAAATGAAGAAGATTGGTTTTGGTTTTTAAAGCATGTTAAAAGTGTACTGCATGATCGGGAAGTGGTAATCATATCTGATAGAAATCCTGCTATACTGAGACTAGTGTAGATACATTATTTGGAGAAGTAAACCATGCACATTGCTATAGGCATTTGCAAGAAAATTTCAGCCCATTCATCAACAGGAATACAAATTTTAAGTTGGCTAGCGCAGTAAAAATAATGTGCACATAAGTTACTTGATGAGATAGCATATGCAAGAATCACAAATGGCTATGAAAAGGCTTCAAGCAAGTTGTTTGATTTTCAACCATTATTGCATCAATGGAACTCCGCCTGCTTAGGGGTAATTCATTTGTCTTTAAATAGCCTGTTCCAAACCAGGGTAAAGGAGGAGGGTTGTGTTAGGTTGACAGCCAGCGTAAAACCCATTTGTCAAATCTCATGATATTAATAATATAAGAAATCGTGTAAATGCTAGGAGACTCCCCGGCTTTATGGAGCACGTCCCAGAGTCCGACTGTGGCGTACCGGCAAGGACCGCTGCACCTCCATGTGGACTTGGGTGTAGTGAAAAATGAGCAAGAGTTCACGCATACAATTAGGAGGAAAAATAAGGGAAATTATAAGAAGACTAAAACTCATAGAATTGGTAGTTGGAATATAGGAACCTTAACAGGTAAAATGATAGAATTAATAGAAACTATGAGGAGGAGACGCATAAATATTATGTGTCTTCCAGAAACTAAATGGGTAGGTGAAAAAGCTAAAGTTTTAGATACCACAGGATATAAACTTTGGTATACGGGTAAAGATAAGAATAGGAATGGAGTAGGTATCATTGTAGATTCATTGTTGGTAGAACAAGTAGTGGGAGTAGTTAGGAAAGGGGATAGAATCATAGCTATAAAAGTTATTATAGGCAACGAACCTATAAATATACTTAGTGTATATGCACCACAAATAGGACTAGATGAATCAACTAAACTTAAATTTTGGGAAGATTTAGAAACTTTACTTCAAACAATCCCACATAATGAAAAAGTTATCATAGGAGGGATTTAAATATGCATGTAGGGGAGGGTAACGAAGACTATGATAGGGTCCATGGGGGTATGGTTTTGGGTTACGAAACAATGAGGGAAAAACTATTTTAGATTTTGCATTAGCATATGATTTAGTTATAGGTAATACTTTGTTTAGAAAGAGAGAAGAACACTTAATTACATTTAAAAGTGGTTCTAATAAAACACAAATTGATTATTTTCTAACTAGAAAAAGTGATAGGAAATTGTGTAAAAATTGTAAAATAATATCAGGAGAAAGTCTCGCAATACAACATAAGCTACTAGTTTTTGATATAAAACTTAATAACAAACGAAAGAGGAATAAGTCACCCACCATACCTAGGGTTAAGTGGTGGACTCTTAGAGATAAAGACGTAAAAGATACTTTTGTAAAAACCATATTAGAGAATAGTAATGGGAAAGTAGAAAATGATTCCGAAAGCACATGGGAAAATGTAACTAAACAAATGAAAAGAATTGCAAAAAGAGTCTTAGGAGAGTCGAAAAGTAATAAATGGAATAAGGAGTCGTGGTGGTGGAATAAAGATATTCAAGAAAAAATAAAAGCAAAAAGAGCAAGTTACAAAATGTTATATACTTGTAGAAATGATGAAAATATTGAAAAATATAAAAATGCTAAGAAAGATGTGAAAAAGGTAATAAATGAAGCAAAAACAAAAGCTTTTGAAGAATTCTATAAAAAAAAATTAGACACTACAGAGGGTGAAAAAGATATTTATAAGATAGCTAAAATGAGGGAAAAGAAAACGAGATTTGACACAAATTAGATGTATAAAAGATGAAAATGAAACAATTTTAGTTGAGGACGAAGTAATAAAAGAGCGTTGGAAAAATTATTTTTATAAATTGTTTAATGAAGTTAATAATAATGAAATTACATTAGGAGAATTAGCCCATTCAGAAAATAATAAGAATTTTACATATTTTCGTAAAATCCAACCCTTAGAAGTAGAAAAAGCACTAAGAAAATGAAAAATGGTAAGGCAGTGGGTCCCAATGATATTCCAATTGAGGCATGGAAGTGCCTTGGAAAAGTTGGGATTACATGGCTTACAAACTTATTTAATATAATTATGAACACTAAAAAGATGCCTAATGAATGTAGAAAAAGTGTATTAATTCCATTGTATAAGAATAAAGGGATATACAAAATTGTTCAAACTATAGAGGTATTAAAATAATGAGTCATACTATGAAATTATGGGAAAGAGTCATGGAAACAAGATTGAGAAATGAGACTAATATAAAGATAATCAGTTTGGTTTTATGCCAAGTAAATCATCGATGGAAGTTATACATTTAATAAGAAGACTGTGTGAACAATATAGTGAGAAAAAACAAGACTTACATATGGTATTTATAGATTTAGAAAAAGCATATGATAGAGTAAATAGAGATATAATGTGGCGGGTATTAGAAAAGAAAGGGTTAAGAATAGCGTATATAGAAACTATAAAAGATATGCATAAAGATATAACAACATGTGTAAGGACACTTGTAGGAATTTTTGGTGACTTCTCAAATAACATAGGCCTACATCAAGGATCAGCTTTGAGCCCATATCTCTTTGCTTTAGTAATCGATGAGATTTCTAAACATTTGCAGAATGTGATCCCTGAATGTATGTTATTTGCAGATGATATAGTTTTAATAGATGAAACAAAAGAAGGGGTAAATGCTAAATTAGAATCATGGAGAGAAGCTTTAGAATCAAAATGTTTTACACTAAGTAGAGTTAAAACTGAATATATGCACTGTCACTTTAGTAATCGTATAGATAACAATACTATAAAAGTTAAAATTGGAGAATATGAATTAAATGAATCGAAAAGTTTTAAATACTTAGGATCTATAATAGAAGAAAACGGAGCAATTGATAAAGATGTATCACATAGGATTCAAGCCAGGTGGACTAAATGGAGAAGTGCGTCATTTATACTTTGTGACAGTAAAGTACCGCAAAAACTAAAAGGAAAATTTTATAGAACGGCTATAAGACCGGCGATGCTTTACGGTTCAGAGTGTTGGGCCACTAAATATGAACATGAACAAAAAATGAGGGTAACAGAAATGAGAATGTTGAGATGGATGTGTGGGCATACGAGGTTAGAAACACGCCTAAGATGGTTTGGACATGTGCATAGGAGACCTCTAGACGCCCCAGTAAGACGAGTAGAAAACAGAGAAGCAATTAATATAAAAAGGGATAGAGGAAGACCTAAAAAGAATTAGAAAACAATTTTAAAATATGATATGTCATATTTGGTTATAAATGAATCGATGTGCCATGACCGTACACGATGGCGAGATGTGATCCATATAGCCGACCCCACATAGTGGGACAAAGGCTTAGTTGTTGTTGTTGTTGTTATTGCATCAATGGGTTGTAGAAAACAAATCTGAACATTGGACTAATGCCTTATTTAGTAAACCACGTTGGGATTGGTTAAATAGTAATATTGCTGAAAGTTTTAATGCTTGGATGGGTGAAGCAAGGTTGTTGCCTATTGGAAAGTTGATGCAGGCTCATGCTGCAAAATATTCTCAACTATTGATTAACAAAGTGAATGATCTTCATACTTGGAAGCAATGCATTGGGCGAAGGATTGAGGACAAACTTAATGAAAATATTAAGTTGGGAGAGGGATTACAGGCATCACTGAGGCCTCCTCTTGAGTTTGAAGTTTCTCAGAGGCGTAAAGGTACATTTGTGGTTAACTTTGGGATCAATAGATGTACATGTTTAGACTGGCAAATGACTGGAATTCCTTGTCGACATGCTTGTTGCGCAATTGAGCATCAGAGTCTAAATCTTCATACTTTATGATTATGTTGAAGGTTGGTACAAGAAAGAGTTGCAGGAAAAAATATATTCTAAATTGATGACAGGTATTCCAACTATTGACATGCCCATACTAGACACTTGCCTATTGCAATTGAGCATGAAGGTTGTATCGAAAGTTCTTGTTCCAAATGTGGCTTGCTTCCGCCAAAGACTAGGAGGCCTCCTATAAGACCACGGAAGAAACGAATTGAGTCTCAGCATTTAGAAAAAAGAGTATTCCGTTGTTCACGTTGTCACAATGTTGGTCAAAATCGTTCCACATGTAAAGAAGCAATAGGACTTGGTTAATTTTTTTCATTGTTTTGTTTTCATTACGTAGGATTATAGGATTTAAAGCCATACTATTTTTATTAGTTGGACATTATAGTTAATAAATATGATATCGTTTTGTTCATGTTATATTATATTGGCATGTATCTAGTAAATGATGAAATTTGTAGGGATTTTAGACGTTGTATTGTTAAAGTTGATTTTTTTTAATTTTACTTTTGTGTGCAATTGAAAGTGAAAAAGCAGTACTAACATTTGTATACTGCTTCGTAATGCTCCAATGGCAGGTGTAATAGGTCCAGTTAGCTTATTCGAATGGTAGCAATCAAAGAATTCCGACGCAAAATTCTAGGAATGAAAAACATATGCACCAGACAGACACTTTGACAAGTAAATAGCCAAAGATAGCTTTATTTCCTTAGACCATAAAATGCAGAATCCACACTTGAAAAAAACATTAAAAAAAAAATACTACATCAGTAGATGAACAATGTCACTTATGATAGTTACACAATTAAGATTGTAGTCAACTACCACTATTAACCTCACAAGATCTCTGAAGATAATAACCAACTCATACCCTACATTGACCTCAGCAGAACCATCAACCCCACATTACAATGAAGTTCAATGTAAGTGATATCCAAGATCTAAGAACAGGGGAGACGAAGTGGGGCGCCAATTCATAGCTTCATTTTGTGGAAATGCCCAAGGAGGTTCACAGCCTCCTCGACATCATTTATCGCACAAAGCGTTCAAAAGGACTCTATACAATGCAACATCTCCACCACTCTTTTGAGAAATCCTCCAGAACATTGAATAATAAATTGTGTGGCTTCATTGAGCCTACCATCTTCACAGAGCCTCCTCATCTGAATCTTATAGGATTCCCTATTATGATAGCAGCATTGGTAATATATTTCCTGGTAGACACGCAAAGCAAGATCAGAATGGTTTAACCGAGAAAACGCATCCATTAGCAAATTCAGAGATTTGGTCTGCGACTTCACTTGCCAACTAGAACCGTTATCTAGGAACAGCAAATGAGCAATTTCAGACTTAGATTCTTTCACCATTATTCCAAAAGAGTATTATAAGATTCTGTCTAGTTCACATAGTTGAACTGAGGAAGGCTTCTGAAAACACAAATAGCTTAGTCTAGAACACCAGCATTTGCATAAGTTTTTATGGCACCGATGAATCTCGACATTCACAAGAATCATCCCTTATTTGACCAATTACTTCTTTCATCTCAGATATCCAACCCAACTTGTCAAGGATGCTAATAACTGCAGAATAGACAGGACCGTTGTGATGATAATTATCAAGATTTTGCTTCCCTAAAAGTTTCAAGCGCCTGTAAAGGGTTTCTCTGGCTCCTTATAATCTGTGAGAGTTGTGAGGGAGTTAAAAGCCTTAGCCAACTTATACCCATGATTAGTGAATTTGCTTGACCTGAATAAGGAACAAGGCACGTTTATACAATGCTCTGAAAAGTAGCAAACTTTGGTAAAAAAATATTTTGTAGAAGTAGAAACAGATGTTGAAAAGTACAAAGATATGCACCCAAACTAAAAGAGGCTTGATATTCTTCCAGAGTTTTAATAAAGTCAATTCATAAAGAAAATAGACAGAATAAGCTTCTTACTGTTGAAGTCATTTAGAAATATTTTGCAAGTGTATCTGCATCAATTAAAGTTAAAGGGAAGCAATTCTATAAGAACAGTAGAACGAAGAGCTATCAAAGTCCAATTCATTGACAAACTCATATGGGCATATGTGAACCAGAATTTTCATAGAAGAAAATTCACAAACACATGATGCACATGGAAAGAAGCCTAAAAAGGTTTTTACCAACATTTCATAAACCGAAACGCTCCAAAATCCATAATTCAACACCTGAACAAACAAACTATCACAATTCATCCTATAACAGTTCATATACTGGCCAAACTTTACAAAATGCATTCTCACCATCAGTTCATCCTAACAGACGAGTTGCTCTTGTAAGCCCCCTATGTCTACAACATCAAACTCGCAATTAAAAACCTTTCCCGAACTAAATTACCTATACAAATCAGACCAAAAGGTGTATGGTTCTTTCAAAAAGAAGAAAGAACAATTGAAACAAGAATTAATCGAAGAAGCGAAATAAAGGAAACTTACTGCGAACACTGTCAACGGCGTCGTCTCACCGTTCGTCACCTGCACCACAGTATTGTTTTTCAGTAGGAGTTGCTCTTTACATGAGAGAAAACAATGATTGAGGAATTTGGAAGCTGTTAGAATTGGAGCAGCAAATAGAAATGGTTTAGAATGGGTGATTAAAGCTAGGGGTGATAACCAGCCAAGCCGATTTATTGTTCATTTATTTATCGAGTTTAAAATCTTGTTCATGTTCGTTTATTTATTAATCGAGCCGAGCCGAGCCTTGACGTGTTTGTGTTCGTTTATTTATTAATCGAGCCGAGCCGAGCTTGTTCATGTTCGTTCTCAGCCCTAAGTGTCATGCTCATCTATTGGGTGAAATTCACCTCAAAATTGTTCATTTCCGATTCGAACCCTAGTTCCCTTATTTCTTCTTTTGATGTCTTACCACTGCACCAAATTTATTTTCATGTTATATGTATGAATGATAAATTATATATGTATTTTATCCTTCTTAAAAATTATTTTTTCTTATCGAGCTGTTTACGAACGTAATCGAGCCGAGCTCCCTTTTGTTCATTTATTGTTCGTTTATTAATCGAGCCTTAAATTTTGTTCGTGTTCGTTTATTAATAAATAAACGATCTCGAACCGAGCTTTTAACAAGTCGATCCCGAGCTTGTTCGTGAACGTTCGTGTTCGTTCTCAGCCCTAATTAAAGCTACGATTAGTATGGAATTTTTTCCCTCTGTTTTCCAAGGATTAAAAGGTTTGGGAAGGATGAGATGGTTTTGAATTAATGGAGAGTATTTGTGTCTACATAAGTTGATTTTTATTTTCTGTTTTTTAAGTAATAATTTACGCTCTTTAATAAAAAATTATGTCAAAATTGTACCCCTATTCTTAATTATGAAATTTCTACAACCCTTAATCCAAATTTTCCCTTTAATTTTCCTAAAATAATTATTATTTACCATCAATAAATAATTATGTATTATTATTCATAAAAACTAGTGGAATATTCTACGAAGACTTCATTCATTCTTAATCGGAAAAGAAAACAATAAAGAAGGGGGAAAAGAACATGCGCTAACAATCACACCATGAAACTGCAAATTAAACAAAATATAACTTTTTTTTATTACAAGGCCTCTGAGCTTCTGAATCGGTAGCGAATTCTGCTCCAGAATCTTGTTCCTATAGCAAAAGAAGGCACAAAATTAATGAGTAATTAGGGAAAAAGGATAAATATATATAGATAACGTAAAGAAGGAATAGAGTTGTGTGATTATTACCTATAGTTGCAGCCATTCTTTGCTTTTATCTCTTCCATTGATATTATTAAAGATACCTAATCCATCCAAGCTCTGCATCCTGGATCATAAATTTAGGGATGTGACTAATTTTCTTATAATTTTCACTTTCTTCTTCCCGATTCTGTTGCAGTTGTGCAATCACCTTGTGATTCACATCCTTCAAAGATAGACTACTGAGCTTGGATAAATGTTGAATCCCCCAAGGAAATTCCTCCAGTATTGTAAGAGAATCCATAAGCAACTCCCAAAGGTTCGGCATTGCACCTTCCTCCACTTTCAACCATCTCAATTTGCTTAATCTGACAAGGTTCAAAATCTCAAGCTTCAAAAAGCATCCAGCTGCGAAGCACAAACCCTCCCCTTCGAAAGCCTCTTCTAGAAAAAGAACTTGCAAATTTGGCAAGTTTTTAAGAGATTCAAGTGGATCATCCACTAACCTGCTGCAACTCAAATGTATCGAGGTCAATTCATGCAAATAAGGCACCAATTGGGGTATCCTTTCCAAACAACCCCACAAAATTAATGATTGAAGATTTTGGAGATTCGAACACGTTGAAATGTTCATATCTTTCAAATCAAGCACCTCATAACCCGATACACCATAAAGATATAATTCTTTAAGATTTGAGAGCTTACCAAGAGAGGAGCAGAGTTGTTTTCCTTCTTCTCTTCTTAGCTTCGCAACGCCAAGCCTCTTTAATTTCTTAAGCTCTCCTACCTCTCTAATTACTATTTCATTTGCTTCTATGTCATATAACCACTCTAAATAACCGAGTTTCGCTATGTTCTTTGGACATTTAAATCCAAAGCTCAAAGAATATGTATCTGGATAGAAATTGAAAACCATTAGATGAACGAGTCTCTCTAACTTTAGAATTTCTTCAGGCAACTCAATCACTTCCGTGTACGACAGTTCCAAATACTCTAAATTCTTCAGAAACCCAATTGACTTTGGAATGACTTTTACTCTTGTGCGTTTAAGACTTAAAGTTCGGAGTTGAAATAACCTAAAAACTTCTTTCGGAATTTCCTCCAACCCTGTACCTTCCAAATCTAAGACCTTCAGCAGCCTAGGATCACACCTTAATACCTCAGACAACAAAGACTTTGACAATGGTTCCTTAGCTTTGAAGATCACCAGAGATTGCATATACTTGCAATCATTAATCCTTGCCTTCACATCCGCATTGAACTCATAGACTGCCAGGCGCCTAACCTTTTTAGGCCACATTTTTTGTCCGGACCCTGTGGCTATGGTTGCAAAATTTTGACTGCTACACTTTGAAAGAACAATTTCTCGTAGAAGGTCATGAAGATAAAATTTGGAATTCGTGTCCCAATATCCATGTGTGACTTGATTAAGTAAGCTTCTATTAGTAAGTTCAGCAAGATAGGCAAGAGCTACCTCATATTTCGTCATCCATGTGTTCTCTGATACAAATCCTTCTGAAATCCAAAGTCGAATTAACCTTTGCTCAACTATTAGATAATCTTCAGGAAAAATACATGTAGACAACAAACAAGTTTTCAAATGGTAAGGAAGATCATTATAACTGAGAGACAATATTTCTGTAATTGAAGCCAACTTACCATCAACCTCTAGTTCACCACCAAGGCTCCGTTCAACCATCTTCCACTCATCTATTTTACTTTTCTCTTTCAAAGCCAACAATCCACCAATTACAATGATTCCCAGCGGCAATCCCTGACATTTTCTCAGGATTCCTCTAGCAACATTATCTAGGTGAGCAGGACAAGAATTATCTTTGAAAGTCTTCTTGCAGAAAAGAGACCAAGAGTCCTCTAAAGATAATGGTTGCATTTGGTGGACATAGCTTTGAAACTCCACATTCGGGGCATGAGCTACATCTCGAATTCGAGTAGTGAGCATCACCCGATTGCCAGAACTCCCTTCAGGCAATGCCACTTTAATACCATCCCAAAAATTGGTATCCCAAACATCATCAAATACAATCAAATATCTTTTGTTTTGGAGGAAATCTTTGACATGCTCTTTCAATTCATAAGTACTTACAATGGAGGCCACTTCTTGAGGAACAGGTTTCTGAATTTCTCGATACAGTTGTCGAATCAAGTCTTTGAGCAACTCCTTCACGTCAAAGCTTTGGGATATTGTCACCCAAGAAAGGATCTGGAATTTCCTCTTAACATCTGCATCTTGTTGAACTTTTTTAACCAACGTTGTTTTACCCAATCCTCCCATGCCCCAAACTGAGACAACTTTGAGGTTTGAATCAGCATCAAGAAGTTGAGTAATGAGCAGTTGCTTTGGTTGATCAATTCCCACCAGCTTTGTTTCTTCAATAAGAAGGGCTTCATCTCTGTAGCGATGCCATGAGTTGTTGTTGTTGACGGCCTCAGAAGAGGAAGAAGCTAAGGCTTGAACACAGGTACCATATTCAGATCTGTATCTGTTGTGGCTGTCAGAAATGCTTGAGATTCTGGACTTGATGGCTTGAATCTCTTGAGCAATTTGATGGCGTGCTCGCAAATTCTTCATTGAGATCCAAATCTTTCGAGCTTGTCCAGAACACCCGTGTCCGTAACGTCCAGTGAAACGCAGAGTAAAATCATCGACAACAGCTTGAATATCAGCAGCAACATCTCGCACTTGGGAAATCCAAACTCGAAGCCTGGGATCTTCTTGGTCTCTCCCTTCCGCAAAAGTTAAGAAAGCATTCACATGTTCAAGTTCATCAACTATGTGTTGGATCTCTTGTCTAAGCCCTCCTAACAGTTTTGCCTCATCTGCAACCAAAGTTGAGAGCTGATTTATCACAGGGGACAGGAAATTCATGCCTTCTTCAATTTAGAGAGTTTTTTTCTCTACTTTTTTCTTTTTCAATCAAAGACAGAATGGTTTGGGTTGTTAATGAAGGGCTGTTCTTTTTGTTTCGTTTTGAAAATGGTTTTGGTTTCAACAGTAAATTTAATATATTTTAATCATATTTCATCATTTCCAATACAACTTTTTACTATTCAGCATCTACTTTTTACATTTTCAATACACTTTTTACATTATAAAACTATTTTCCAAAACTTGTTTTCAAAATCGTTTTCAAAACGTTCAAAAAGAACAGGCCGAAGTTTGCTCGGTTGATTTGCAGAATGATTGTCTTGGAGAGTGAGGAAGAAAGGTTATTCAGAAAATTTGTTATATGAATTGGACAATAGAGGCTGGCCGCCCAACCAAATCCTATTTGAAAAGAATTTCATTAAAAGTGGATTAATGAAGTAAAACACTCGACTATGAAACAAACCTTTTTGACCCATAGTAACCAACCAACCAATCAATACCTTTTCTCGGTCTTTGATAACGCCAGGGGTTACGAAACCAACCCTGGGACAAAATTAGTATTAAATTTTTAATTACTTACGTACACAACCCGGTCTTAAAATAAGTTTAAGGTTTTTTCTTTTTTTTATATTATTTGAGGTAATAAATTAAGTTAAAGCAAGATGGCTACCCTTGAATTATCATTAGTTTTGCAACTTGTCCGTTAGGTTTGAAAAATATAATATTAATATGTTTTGAACAATTGTGCTCCTAATTTTACAAACTCTTACTGATGTTAATTATAAAACTGTCCAAAAGAGGGGAAAATAATATATATATATATATATATATGCTTGAAATAGAGAATCGTACAAGTGATAGTAATGATAATTCAGGAAAATAAATAGTAATTACACTTATTATTTATTAAGGGTAGAATTTTATTGGATAAAATTGATCAATGGAGGAGGGGAAATATGTATTTTGAAATAGAGATATGCAAAAGCGATGATAATTCAGAGGATATATTGTAATTAAACTTATTAATTATTAAGAGTAAATGAAAATTAATCTCTTACATTTGCATGCATTTTTTATTTTATTTTTTTCTCACTTTTTCGTCTCTCACATTTTATCTTTTTTTTTCCCTTACTCTTCTTAATGTATTTTTAGTCCCTTACATTTCATAGAATGGTCTTTAATTTAGTCCATTAACTGGCTATAACCCCTTTCTTAATTAGGATCATTTTGGACTAGTATGAAACCAGTGGAAATGATCCAAACTATTTTTTTAAAACACTACTACAAAAAGGGCTTTTAATGGCGGTTTTTAAGGGTTTTTAACGGCGGTTCTTGGCCTTTTTGAACCGCCATCTATCTGGCAGCCGTAGAAAGTTAGCGGACTTTCTAAAAGTTGCAACTTTCTACGGCGGTAGGGCTTGAACCGCCGTAGAAAGTGGCCACTTTCTACGGCGGGTTAGACTAAAACGCCGTAGAAAGTGATCACTTTCTACGGCGGTTCAAGTTAGAACCGCCGTAGAAAGTGGTCACTTTCTACGGCTGTTTAGTTCTAAACCGCCGTAGAAAGTGGCCGCTTTTTCAGACCCAAACCGCGATAAAAAGTGAAAATTAATCTGGTTTAAAGCAAAACCTGTTGCTAAAAATTTAAATTTAATACAAATATCACCAAGATACAAATTGAAATCGCTATTATATTACAGGAGCATATCCAAAAATATTTGTACAACTATAATATGAACAAGTTTCATTAGTATCCATCAACTACGGCTAATGCTCCACAATATAACTAGCGCATATTTTTCTCATAGCATCTATATCCACATTGCTTAATGGAGTGCGGTCGAGCTTGAAGTACTGCAACAGAGTATAAATTCAAAAGTAATTGAGTAGCAAAATGAAATACAGTCAAGTAAGTTATGAGAAATCAAATACCTTTTCGAGTGCCAATGTGTCGGATTTTATTGCGATTTGGTACATGTAGTGCATGACATAGTAGCCACACTCCCAGTTAGACGTTTGCTTTTTATGCTAATGAATATTAGTGTACGAGTTAGAAGATCATACAATTTTATACAACACATCGTTGAATAAAAAATTCAATAAGAACCAATTTTACTTTAACTACTATCCATTCAGGTTGCATATGCACATTTCTGGGCAATCCTAAGAAAGCTTGATAATTAAACATCACCCTATAAAAATGAAAGCGGAATGAAAATAATTAGCAACATATGTATATATGATTGGCATTAGAAATTATATATGCATTCTAACATTAGTTTATATATATAACTCACTCGTCTATAAGTATTACTGCCTCCTCTTTTTGTGGGTTTTGTAAAGAATCAAACCAGTAGACAACCTTTTCAATCGGTCTAATGGCTATAAGCATCCAATGTTCACTGCAAACCAAAAATTTAATGACTTCAGATCTTTAAATCAGTGTTTTCTTAAAAATTAGAGAAACACTTACAGTGTTTACCCCTGAAGATACGGCACCAGATAAATTTCTTTATTCCGATCCTTCAAGTTTCGTGCAATGTAGTGTACCCTATCTTCATATGTGTTTCCTAGGGCCGTGACATGATCAGCTGAGAGAAACCCTATCCCCTTCCGGTCATTCCTTTAAACCAAATCATGTAAAGCTCTAGAGAATTTACATTATCATGCATTATTGGTTGGTCTAGGCACATGGAATCCATATTATATATAACAATAATCTGATATAGGTTATAAAATTAAGTGGAAACTCACTTGGTGAACAATTGCATCAAACAGTTTGTGACCATGCTTTCTCTTGAAAATAATTCACCGACATCCATTCGATCCATCGAAATAGGATGATCCACACCTATGATATCTCTTGTCATTTGAAACAAGAAGCCATTGAAGTTCGAATCTTTCTCCATTCGGAGCTATAACTCGTGCAGTGGATCAGATGTCGAAGAGGATGACATTTCATTTGGAACCGTCGAAGGAGATTTTATATCATCCATAGAATTCAAACGGCCTTTTTTCTTTTTTAAACATTTATCCACCTAACAACATTTGAAATAACATTAAATATACAAAACGGTATTAAGTAATTCACAAATAAATGTAAGAATATACCTGTGTTACTGGATCCGGAATAATTTCAATCAAATGTATAGGTCATTCCACGAAAAATGATCGGGACATTCCCACAGTTGAAGCCTCTTCCTCAGGAAATGGTAGCGGGGCAAAGTCATCATATGAAATTTTAATTGTAACCCTCGCGCAACCTTTCCTTACCTCGCGGCCATGGTGCTTTCTTTGCTTATAAACATTTCCCTTGGCCACAAGCTTACGTCTCTTACATGTATCCTCAGAGATGAACAGATGACATTCACACCCGTACTGAGATAATAGGCAAGCGAATGAACATTACTCAACTATTTCCGCTAACTTCAAAAACCAAGTGTAATCATGAAAAGCAATATCAAGTGTCTTTAGAAGTGACAATATGAAAGAAATTATACAAACAAATATGAAAGACATAAATGTACTTTAAGTACCTTGTATTCGCCTAAAGAACTCACATCTTCCAAGTTTGTTGCAATAGGGCTATTCTGAACCTCAGAGGCTTTGATCGGGTCCATAGATGAAACAGGTATCATATGTAACTCAGGCAAACTTGTAGGGATAAGAGGAGAAAAATTTTGCCTACGAGTTTCTTTAGGGTGTAGCGTCGGACTCACAAGGGAAACATTGCTACCATGGACCTCAAACATCTCTGGGGTCATTCCGGAGGTTTCTGGGTTCAAGCTCTGAGCTTTCGCACTATTGAGGATAGTGGCTCTTACTGTATCATAGTCAGTCCCCATCTTACCACATATAAACCCAACCATCATCTTAAGATGTGTTTGACATTCATCAAGCTGGGCAGTGGTTTTCTGAAGCTTTATTTTAGTTAAATCTAGTTCATCTTTAAGCGACGGCCTTGTTTTCGGGAAAACCTCTGTGATACGTGCCCTGGTAGAATGGCCGCGAACACGACCGGGGTGATCGGTCTTTCCCGTTGCCTTGACAAGAATGTCATTCCTACCCTCTACAACTTTCTCCCCTTGGGACTCACGAAAACATAGATTTTCCTAAACGTTTTGCCAAAAATATGAAATGTAAATAGATCAATTATATATAGTTTTAAATATATGCGTAGCTTAAAGAACTGAAACATAAGAAAATGTATGGTGCAAACTTACAATTTCAATCCCAACACGACCAGCCTCTGGCGTGAAGTATTCCCCTTTTTTGTTTGTGTGAACCTGTCTCCAAAGTAGATACCCGCCTGGCCCTGCATAAGATTCTTCCCCTTCTTCTTCGGACTGACCGTCCTCTAAAGGCTTCTTCCCAGTTGCAATCAAAGCCTCTTCATGCAAATGCTTCTTTAGCAGTCGGTAGCCACCGCGAGATAAATTATGGTAAAAAGAATTTAAAGTGGCATTCTTTTGCGCTTTTTCACGAATTACCTAGAGAAAAATACAATGAAAAGTGATTATCCATAAACTGAGCAATTTCAAATATCCAAAAACAAGAAGGAAATGAATTTCAAAAACCCACCTGCCATTCTTCTATTTCGCGGCTAGCCTTGAACTTAATCCATGTCTTGCTAGGGAGATATTTATATTCAAGGCATGGGTCATCACCCTTCAAGTCACCATTTACATATCTACCTAAAAAGGATTTCCAATCTTTCCAACGTTTACCGGCATAAGAAATCCACTTAGTTTCGAGTTCTTCAGTTGATTCAAAAACAAATAATGCCTACAGTAAACAATAGAACTAAAAATTTAGGTAAATTTGGGTTCATTTGTATGAATGGGTAAACAAACAATGCATTATAATTTTGTAGAGTACCTGTATTTCCATCCACACTCTTTTCTTGATCTCGTTGGGAACTTTGGGCCATGATGCATATTCCATAATGTCCACTTTGCTCCGGGCCGTGAATGCTAAGAATGTAATCCACTTTGTATGATAATTTTTAGGCTCATTTTTTGAATCAAACGAAATCTTAAGAGTTTTCCCCTTCATACGCTGATAGGTGTCCTTTAGCTGCTGAATTTTAGAGCATAATTGTGGCAAATCTCACGGGTATGTGCAAGTTTTGTAAGATAAATGCAGGTTTTAGGAAGCAGAATAATTAGAGACAGCAGATGCAAAAGAGGAAGAAAATAGCAGCCCAGCCCAAAGAAGCAATAAAGGAAGGCATTGTGAATGTCATGCATAAGGAACAAATGGGCCAAAGAAGAGAAAGCCCAATGAAGAGAAAAAAAGAAGTCCAGCCCACAAAGAGAAATTGGAAGGAAATCCAGATTCTTTAATTATCAAAGGATGCGCAGAAGCAATAAAATTGGAAGCTTTAATTCTCAGCATGGGTGCTGCGCATGGGCTGTTTCCTAATATATTTATCCTTCTTTGTTTTGGAGATTAATTTTAGTAGTATCCTACATGGACAAGAGTTTTAGTAGTTTACTGTTTTTAAATTAGTTTCTACTCTCCATTCTACACCTATATATAGGGATAGAAGGGAGAGGAGAAAAAAACATTCTGGACAGTAGCATATTATTCCATATTTTCATAGATAGTACAAGGAAATAGCTGTAGGTTTCGTTTTTCGCGGTTTGAGAAGTTCTGCCCAGAGGAAGGTCCCGTTTGCCCTAACGGGAGGTTGCATACTCTGAGACTATTTTTCAGATCTTAAATCAAGTATTTCTTTCTTATTTATTTTATTCTTTTCAACTATTTTCAGTATGAATCATATAATAATTATGTGCGTAGTTAGTGTGATTATGAGTAGCTAAACTATTTATTCCGGCATAATGTAATAGCAATCAATCCGGGCATGTTATGAAACCGAATTGTCCTTAAATTAAATTGCATGTGTTCCTTCTTATTCTCTGCTCAGAACGTTGATTACTGATATTTAATTAAGCTTGATCACCTTAGTTGAATTAGGTAGAGCCAATTAATTCCCAGTTAAATAACATAACATTTATTGGGCAAGATTAATTAGTGGTAAAGTTACCTTCAGGTAATAGAGAATAAGGGGTTAGTAATTCTTAGATGTTAATTCAATAAGAATAACTAAAATCGGGTTTCCCTAGATCTTAAGGCTGTTAACTTGGTTAATAGGTGTCGATGCCTTACGGCCTGTTCCTTGTTAATTAGAGTAGCAATTATGTCTGTGCGGATTCACGGTAATTGTCGATAAAGTAAGGGGAGATTGGGTTATGTCTGTGCGGATTCACGGTAATCTATAACTGATTGATGACATGCTATTTAATATATTATTGAGTTGATGATTAACATGCACGTGATTATTGTGATTTACATATTGCTGGAATACTTTATTACATTGATTAAACTTTCTTTCTTGCTTTAAGTTTGTTATTTATTTTCATTAATCTTTTGAAAAGTCTCTCTGAGCAAACTAAGGTGGTTGCAAACCAAAATAGTTTGGAGTTAATAGGTTTTGTGATTTCAAGCAGTCCGTTCCCTGTGGGATCGACCATGTTATCATTGTGCTACTTATAGCTATTTGTTGCAGGTTTATACAGTACTTTTACTGTATTTGATAGGGCTAACGACGGTCCTACCAAATTGGCGCCGTTGCCGGGGAACGATTTTACGTTTTAAATCACCTTTTCCTATTAATTTGTGCTTTTGTGTGTTTTATGAGCAGATCTCGCAACCTGAATTGCAGTACGATCCGGAGATTGAAAAAACTGCAAGAAGACTCGCAAAAGAAGCACGTCAAAGGCGAGAAGCTACTTTTTCAGATTCAGACAAGGTCCCGTTTGCCCAAACGGAAGGTAGAACAGAAGCTGAGTCTGAACAGAATTTTGTTCCCAAGCCTGATTCTAAGATGGGAGACAGACAGGAAGAAAGAAGGGCAGAGCGACAAGTGGAAGCTCCTGCGGCTGAACCAACTCTGAAGGAACTAAGCAATCACGACGCTGAGGATGAGCCTTCAGCAATTGTAATGCCTAAAGTCACGGGTCACTTCCAACTCAAATCTAGTTGGTTGAATATACTACCAAGGTACCGTGGAAAGCCAGGAGAGGATCCCCATAGCTTTTTGCGTGAGTACATCAAAGGGTGCAAGGTGGGCAAGGTACCAGCAGGAGCCACTGTGGAGCAGCTCCGACTCGTGGCATTCCCTTTTGTCCTAACCGGCGAAGCCAATATGTGGTTCTCTTCCCTAGAGCCAAACTCCATCACTACATGGGGGGAGATGAAGGAGGCTTTCCTCAAAAATTACTTCCCAGCCACGAAGACTAATGCAGTAAAGAAGGAGATAAGTGGGATCCGACAAGATTATGATGAGTCCCTCCGCACCTATTGGCTCAGATTTAAGCGATTGTGCGATAGTTGCCCAAACCATAGGTACTCGGATGGTGAGTTGCTGCAGTTCTTCTACCATGGAATGACGGAAGCCGAGAGGATGCATATGGATTCCGCCAATGGTGGTGCATTTCTGAATAATACTGTCACATTTGCTCATAAAATAATAAAGGCGACACTGGAAGCACGCAATGACTTTGCTGAACCCAGCATCCGTCTGGCCAAGCGGACCGCCGAAGTGCGCATTATTGATGATGTGGGACCCCGTGAGCAGGATGACATAACACAGAACAACTCCCAGCTGGTAGCCGAAATGAGAAAGATGACTGAGATGATGACTAAAATGGTGGCTGGAACAAATAAGGTGCAGACAGAGGAAGTGTGTGGAATCTGCGGAAATATGGGACATTTTACCCATAAGTGTAACCTTGCACCCACTGACCCCCTGGCCCAAGCAAATGCGGCTGGAAACTGGAATGGCGCACATCAAAAAAGGGACCCTTACTCCAACACGTATAATCAAGGGTGGAAAGATCATCCTAGTTTCAGATGGACTGAACCAGGTAGCCAGGATCAATGTCAGCAGCCCCAGTATCAGGGTAACCAGAACCAATACCAGAATCAGTATCAGAATCAGGCATACCGACCACCACAGCAGAGAGGGTTCCAGCAAGGCCAGAATTCATACCAACCACAGCGAAATGGTAAAGATTCTAATGATATAATTGCATCTCTAATGGATCAACAAAAAGAGCAGAAAGCCAGTATTGATAGTCTGGCAAATATGGTGTCCCAATTGGCTGCTTCACTCAAAGAATTCATGGGTGACCAGGGAAGACTGCCCTCACAGGTCCAAATACAGCAAAAATAGAATGTTAGTGCGATAACTCTGAGATGTGGGAAGGTTCTGCAGCCAGAAGTGCAAAAGAATTCTACTCCGAGGTCCCGTTTGCCCAAACGGGACATCGACCCTGAACCTGAATTCGCAGGAACCGAAAAAGCAAGAGAGCATGAGACCCTGAACCTGAAATCTAGAGAATATGTCAAGTTTCCGCATTCAGAAGAGCAAGAGAGTTCTACTCCGAGGTCCTATTTGCCCAAACGGGACCCTGAATCTGAAACTGCAGAAACAGAACCAGCGGTCCCTCTACACACAGGGATAAGAGAGAGACCTGAACCTTTTCTAAGCCTAAAAGGTGGAAACCCCTATGAAGACCCACCTTTTCTAAACCGACTGATCGGGAAGGCGAAAAAACCAAAAGAGGATCCTGTGGATTATTTGGCAGCTTTTGAGAAGATGGAGATTAACATTCCTTTCCTCAAGGCAATAAAGATCCCTCCTATTGGTAAATTTTTGAAGGAGTTCATGGCCGGAAAACCTAGGGGCGCAAGCAAGGTGATCCTCGGTGAGACTGTATCAGCGGTCATTCAGAAAAAGCTACCGCCAAAATGTAAGGACCCAGGTATGTTCTCTCTTCCTTGCATCATTGGTGATAAACAAATTGAACATGCCATGTGTGACTTAGGAGCCTCAATTAATGTAATGCCCCTATCTGTTTATTTGACCCTGACTGGTGTTAAATTAGTAGAAACTGGAGTAATTATTCAATTGGCTGATAGATCATATGTACATCCTGTGGGTCTTTTGGAAAATGTGTTAGTAAGAGTTCATTCTTTGTATGCCCTGCTGATTTTTATGTGGTTGAGATGAGTAGTGATCCGTCAAAAGAGTCAGCCGGAGTCTTGTTGGGCCGACCTTTCTTGAAAACATCTAGAGCCCTAATTGATGTGTACAATGGATCTATTTGTTTGGACTACTGTGGTGAAAAGGTCACATTTAGTATGGATGATGCCATAAAAAGTTCAATGCCTATGGAAAATGTTTATAGTGTTGATATGATTGACCCTTGTGTCCAAGAGCATCTTGAGACTGATTTTTTGCAGGAAGTGAGTCAAAGTTCTAGGGCGACCGCCCATTTGCCCAAACGGGACCCAGAAAACAAAATGCTTCTATCATTAGTTCCAGCTTCAGAGCCAGAGTTCAAACCACTTCCATGCTATGGTACGAAGAATAACCTGAAATCTGCCAAAGGGTATAGCAAAGCCATGGTGAAAACAAGAAATAATGAACAAACATGGTTTCAAATTCCCCCACAACGTGATACTGGCCAGCAGATCAGTCAAGGAAAAAGAGGTGAGTTTGTGAATTTTGAGATCAAGGGTCTACCTGGTGAGAAGAAGAAGAAGGTAAGACCACTGGATGTAGTGTCCGCCTGTTCAAGTGGAGCTGTGCAAGTTCAAAATCCCAAGATTGGAAAGAAATTCACAGTCAACAGGAACCATCTTAAACTTTTCTGTGGTGCTACCCAGGTCCAAACAGTGGAAGAAATTCCATTGTTATGTTGTCCGAATCATTGATGGAGACATACTGCGTCTGGCTAAAGACGTAAAAGAAAGGCGCTAGTGGGAGGCAACCCACGTTTTATTATTTTTTTTTTATCTTTATTTGTTTTCCATTATTTCTATTTTTCTGTAAAAAAAAAAAAAATTCAGCATTTAATTTATGTTGTAGGTTGGCGTTCCAGTAGCCAACCTAAGAAGCTTAGTGGCCAACAATGAGCAGGGATCCAAGCTGCCAAGTCAGCATTTAGGGGGAGCAATGCCACATTTCCTAAAAGGGAGGACCCTTTTGCAAAAGTCAAAGAAAGTAAGTGTGGGGGTCAACCTCGCAGTTTCCGAAAGAAGAAGGGCCACCAATTCAGGAAAAATTTCCCGAAGAACATCTGTACCAGGCGACGTCCCATTTACCCAAACAGGAGGTAGAACAGTCACTGAATCTGCGAACTTCGGAGAGGAAGATCTGTGATCCATGGTATGTAGATATGGTTAATTACCTCACCTCTAATGCTTTTTCATGTGTTGTTTCCTGTTTTTTGTTTTGTGCTGTTTTGTTTTATTTTCCATAGTTGTGTTGTCTATGTATGCTTGAGGGCAAGCATCCTTTTAAGTGTGGGGATGTCTGTGTGATTTTCTCCTATGTCTTGTTTGTCTTTGGAGTCTTAAATGTGTATGTGAAGTCCAGGATTCTGCCGAAAATCTGAATGTTAATCTGAAATAAGCAACATAGGTATCCTATTAATCACTTACTATGCTTATTCTTGTGGATGTGGTTTGGGAAAGATCAGTAATTTTAATACAAGTTATGCATGAATTCTCTCTTCTAAAGCCTACTAAATAATTCTGAGCCGCACTGGATGTTTTGCATGAGAATCTCTTTGGTTTGCCTGCTTGACTGTCAAAATGGTTTAGTGAGTAATGCATGGTTGGATGATGGGGGATCTTTTCTAGGATAAACCCTTTTGGCTTGAATTTCTGAACCGTTCTATACAGAATATCCCTTAGTCAGCAAGTTGAAGCCTTGACCTTTCAGTTCTGAGTCAGTAAAAGTTAGCCAAAGCCTGTTTTGAGTAAATCCTTTCTTACCCTTGGTGTGCATGCTGCATGGTATTATGTGTTAATGCTGCGATAGAGAAGAGGAAGTCATGAGGCACAATTGTGGAGTCCAGTTCTGTTTCTTTTTGTAGCTGCTAAGATTATATGAAAATCAGTTCTGTTGTGGAAAAAAAATGAGTCCACATTTGAGAAAGAAAAAAAAAAAAAAAGATAAAAGAGATGATGAAATAAAGAACAAGAGCTGGTTATGTTTTGAATACGTTTGCAGAATAAGTTAAAGGACTGGATTTTGGAGATTATGTGCTGAATTTTTAATCATGTGCTGAATGAGTTTTTGGTAATTGACACTGCTTGAATAATTAAAGAAAGAGCTGAATGTTGTGGCTCTAGATCAGGAAAAGCAGGCAGTGGAGTTGATGTCCAAATTAAAGGAGCAGCAGGTTCTATATGCATGCACACTATTTGTTGAATTTTGCAGGTGACTTAGAACCCCATAGGGCCCGACCAAATAAATAAAAATCCCTTGGCCCCATTGCGTCCCTATGAATAAAAGGTTGTTCTTAACATCTGTGCATTACTCAATCTTTACTGTGGAGATGGTCAGTTATCAAGCTTTTGAGTTCTGACTAGACTAGGGATAAATCACTTGTCCTAATTTTCTGAATTGTGAGTTGTGTGATTTACTACCCATAAGAGTGCATGCTTGGGAATTTATGCATAAACTGTGTTGAACTGACTTGGTATGGTTTGTTTGGTGGAATGGTAGAGTTTGCATAGTTTGTGATTAAAAGGTTAATCTCGTGGTGCAAGTACAATTGACATGAGGAATTTGGGCAGAGTAATCCTGTGTTTATGTGGTGTCATGTGAGTCATGTCTTGTTTCTTTTGGGTCTGTTCAAGTTTTGTGTCTTTTCTGTTCTTAAATCAAGTATTTCTTTCTTATTTATTTTATTCTTTTCAACTATTTTCAGTATGAATCATATAATAATTATGTGCGTAGTTAGTGTGATTATGAGTAGCTAAACTATTTATTCCGGCATAATGTAATAGCAATCAATCCGGGCATGTTATGAAACCGAATTGTCCTTAAATTAAATTGCATGTGTTCCTTCTTATTCTCTGCTCAGAACGTTGATTACTGATATTTAATTAAGCTTGATCACCTTAGTTGAATTAGGTAGAGCCAATTAATTCCCAGTTAAATAACATAACATTTATTGGGAAAGATTAATTAGTGGTAAAGTTACCTTCAGGTAATAGAGAATAAGGGGTTAGTAATTCTTAGATGTTAATTCAATAAGAATAACTAAAATCGGGTTTCCTTAGATCTTAAGGCTGTTAACTTGGTTAATAGGTGTCGATGCCTTACGGCCTGTTCCTTGTTAATTAGAGTAGCAATTATGTCTGTGCGGATTCACGGTAATTGTCGATAAAGTAAGGGGAGATTGGGTTATGTCTGTGCGGATTCACGGTAATCTATAACTGATTGATGACATGCTATTTAATATATTATTGAGTTGATGATTAACATGCACGTGATTATTGTGATTTACATATTGCTGGAATACTTTATTACATTGATTAAACTTTCTTTCTTGCTTTAAGTTTGTTATTTATTTTTCATTAATCTTTTGAAAAGTCTCTCTGAGCAAACTAAGGTGGTTGCAAACCAAAATAGTTTGGAGTTAATAGGTTTTGTGATTTCAAGCAATCCGTTCCCTGTGGGATCGACCCTGTTATCATTGTGCTACTTATAGCTATTTGTTGCAGGTTTATACAGTACTTTTACTGTATTTGATAGGGCTAACGACGGTCCTACTTAGGCTCATTTTTTGAATCAAACGAAATCTCAAGATTTTTCCCCTTCATACGCATTTCCAAAAGATCGTTGCAATTTGTAGGCCCTCTACCTCTTTTAGCTCTAGTATAAGACCCATCTCCATTGCTCTTTCCCTCATCACTATGGTCCTCATTGCGTTTTCTTTTTCGGGCCATTAGCTTACCTTAAACTTCATGTACATACAAAGAGAATTCAAGATAACATATTTGCATTTAAAGAAAAGATTTAATTTCAAAACCCACGCGCCATTGAACACTTAAAAGCAAAGGAGACAAAAAACAAGAATGCTTGTAATGTTTGAATTTAAAAGGCAATGTACATTTCGCAAACTTCACTCTTAAAAATACTCTCCTTCCCTAAAACAAGGGAAATACTTTGTGCTTTTGCAATAAAGAAACTTTACAATATTGATGCAAAGATAGCCTCACTTTCAATATATTAGTGGCATTCATGACATTAAACCAAGGAAGGAATACACCTTCAACTCAACCACAAAGCATTACCCTCCTTCCACTAAAGAAGAAACACTAAATCGCAAAAGGTAAAAGATTTAAGGAGAAGTGATATTTCAAACTCTACATTTATGAAAAAAAATCCCCCTCATCAAGGAGAACAACTCACAAAGCATATTTCACGCATTTCAAACAAAGATAAGGGAAAGCGAAGAGGAGATAGTGATATTTGCAATACACAAGTCCCATTATCCAAATTAAACCAAAGGAGCCCCAAAAAAAGTTTACTTATAAAGGGTACCATTGATAAAGTACTTCACATTTCAAAACCACAACTAATGAGAACAATCATTAATTTTTACTAAAGGAAAAAACCAAAATTTAGTGAGGAAGGTAAAAGCTTAAAGTAGTAGTACATCACTCCTAAAAAAATACTCTCCTTCCCTAAAACAAGAGAAATACTTTGTGATTTTGCAATAAAGAAGCTTTACATTGATGCAAAGATAGCCTCACTTTCAATATATTAGTGGCATTCATGACATTAAACCAAGGGAGGAACACACCTTCAACTCAACCACAAAGCATTACCCTCCTTTCCACTAAAGAAGAAACACTAAATCGCAAAAGGTAAAAGATTTAAGGAGAAGTGATATTTCAAACTCTACAGTTATGAAAAAAATCCCCCTCATCAAAGAGAACGACTCACAAAGCATATTTCACGCATTTCAAACAAAGATAAGGGAAAGCGAAGAGGAGATAGTGATATTTGCAATACACAAGTCCCATTATCCAAATTAAACCAAAGGAGGCCCAAAAAAGTGGACTTATAAAGGGTACCATTGATAAAGTACTTCACATTTCACAACCAACAACTAATGAGAACAATCATTAATTTCTACTAAAGGAAAAAACCAAAATTTACTGAGGAAGGTAAAAGCTTAAAGGAGGAGTACTTCACTCCTAAAAAATACTCTATTTCCCTAAAGCAAGAGAAGCAACACTCAAAAGGTACTTTGTGCTTGTCCAATAAAAATGCTTCACATTGATGCAAAGATAGCTTTACTTTCAATATATAAGGGGCATTCAAGACATTGAAACAAGGGATCCCCAAAGAAAGAACCCTATAAAGCTTAAATTCCACATAGTGGACTCAACAACAAAGCATTTTCCTCATTATCACTAAAGGAGGAACGCTAAATCGACTAAGAACTGAAATCAAACACCAATGTTTTCAAATTAATCAAGCAAAACCGAAATCAACATTTGTGTTTCTCATATTAGTGAAGGAAGCCCGAATTGAAAGGGTACTTAATTGAAATCCCAATCAAAAACCTAGGTTCTCAACTTATGTAGGACAAAACACGAAATTCAACAACCAAACCAATGCAACCAACAATCAATAAATCCCAAAGCATTCCAATCATTCATCACTAGCATCAAACCCGAAATGAACATTATATTGTGCACAAAAACCCTAGTGCAATCGGAAGCAATTACAAAATGGAAGGTAACATTGCAAAAGTTTTAAAATGCAAGCATAGAAGGTGGATAAACCTTTTGTGTGCACTCCTACATCCAACGCCGAAAATATTGGAGGGGGGAAATGGAAGAAATGTTGGCCGGGTAGTGAAGCCACACACAACGATCGGCTAGTTGGTCCACGGCGTACGATCAACACTTACTGCAGCCGACGGGAAGTGCGGGAAATGGGCGGAGCTCGCCGGGTTGCACCGGCGACGGGATAAGGGCACGAAGAAACCGAACCGCCGCTTGAGAAGGGAGAGGGAAACAGGGGAGAAGCAGGGGAGAAGAAGGGGAAAAGAATGAGGGAAAGGAAATATGTCTAAGTTCAAATATTTTGAACTTAGACCGGCTGGTTAGTCCAATGGCGGTTCAACCGCGAATCGCCATTGAACCAACTTTCTACGGCGGTTCAACCGTGAACCGCCATAGAAAGTTGGTTCAACGGCGGTTCGCGGTTGAACCGCCTTTGAATGTTCTCTTCTATTGCGGTTTTTCGTGAACCGGCGTAGAAGAGGGGAAAAAATTGGAGCCAATTCCCGCACGGGCATATTTTGATATTAAATTGTTTTTTTTTTCCATTTTCATAAACTAACCCCACAATTATGTAAATATAATATTACATACCCAATTTACATTATATTTATTAATTATGTACAGAAGCTCAACTTTTATGAACGATTTCATAATTAAATTTCAAATTTTCCATTGAACCATTTGCATTTAAATTTCGCGTGCTATTACACAATAATTATAGGTGAAAGATAAAAATTAATAAATTTCGTAAATTTACATGTAAGCGTCGATAAAGTAATAAGCCTCATTATCTTCCCTAAATTTTCTACATTTTCGACTTGGGCGAACGGGATAAAATAATCAAATCGATAAATGCATTAGGTACGTAGTATAAGAAAACTTAATGGTTAAGTGGCCGAAAAAAAATTAAATACTTACTGGATTTCATTAGCTTACATACATATATATATATATATATATTTGCAATTACGATAATATTAATCAAATATGTATAGTGAAATACATTAAATTTAGTATGCTGCAAAATATAATGTATTTTATTTACTTGCACCGGTTGATCATTATTAAATTGCATATACAATATTACAGGGGAATGTTGGGAGAAGTAGGGGAACTGTGGGGAAATTAGAGATATTATACCAAAACCGTAAACCCTAAAACCTAAACCCTAACACCTAGGCCAACAAATTTGAATTTAGACCGTTGGTTAATTCTACGGCGGTAAAATACTTTCTACGGCGGTTCAAAAATAAACCGCCGTAGAAAATACTTTCTATGGCGGTTCAATAATAAACCGCTGTAGAAAGCAACCTTTCTACGGCGGTTTCACAATGAACCGCCGTTGAAAGTTGATTCTACGGCGGTTTTCGGTTGAACCGCCGTAGAAAAGTAGTTTCAATTGGAGCCAATTCCCGCGCGCGCATAAATTTTCTATTTTTATATCATTTTATGAACCCTAAACCCTAAACCCTACTCCATATTAATTTTTTTTCCATTTTCATAAATTAACCCCAAAACTTTGTAAATATAATATTACATACCCAATTTATACTATATTTATTAATTACAGAAGCTCGCCTTTTATGAAACATTTAATAAGTACATTTCAAATTTTCCCGTGCATCAATATTCCACCGAAAACTTTCATATACTATTACACAATAATTTTAGGTATAAGCTCAAAATTAGTAAATTTCGTAAAATTACATGTAAGCTGTGATAAAGTAATAAGCTTCATTATCAGTCCTAAATTTTCTGCATTCTCGACTTGGGCGAACGGAATAGAATAATCAAATCGATAAAAGCATTACGTACGTAGTATAAGAAAAATTAATGCTTAAGGGCCCAATTAAAAAAAAAGAAATACTTACTGGATTTCATGACCTTATATATATATATATATATATATTTGGACTTACGGACGATAACAGTAATCAATTATGTATAGTGAAATACATTAAATTGAGTGTGTTGCAAAATATAATGTATTTTATTTACTTGCACCGGTTGATCATTATGAAATTGCATATCCAATATTACAGGGGAATGCAGGGGAGAAGCAGGGGAAATGTTTAGGGTCTATGCTTCATAAAATGAAATAAAAATAGAAATTTATGCGCGTACGGGAATTGGCTGCAATTTCCACTTTTCTACGGCGGTTTCAATTTGAACCGCCGTAGAAAGTATTTTCTACGGCGGTTCAACGGTTCAATGAAGAACCGCCATAGAAAGTGTTTTCTACGGCGGTTGTTTTTGAACCGCCGTAGAAAAGTGGAAACAAATTCAGCCAATTAATTCCCACGCGCGCATAAATTTCTATTTTTATTTTATTTTATGAAGCATAGACCATAAACATTTCTAGTTTTTTCATGTTCATAAATTAACCCCAAAACTTTGTAAATATAATATTGCATACCCAATTTACATTATATTTATTAATTATGTTAGCAAGCCTTGTATGAAAAATGTTTTACTAAATAAATTTCAAATTTTCCCATGCAACATTCCACCAAACCATTTCAGGTACTATTACACAATAATTTTAGGTAAACGCGCAAAATTCAGTTTATTTGTTCTTAAATAATTATCTCTATTTTAATAATTAAAGGCAAGCAATAATTATAATTATGTTAAGGTAAAATAAAAATAGCTTGAAAGAATTAATACTCTTTGCAATTGGATACAAGTACTCAATGTCGCATCCATGTATAGTCTTAAAAATTTTGTAGCGCTGCTGTATATCTCGTACACATGCATGCTAGTTAAGAGGCAAAATATAGAAATAGGTTGCCGCCGGTACGGAGCGCGCCGCAATATAAAATATATTGAATAATCTCTATAAAATAATAAAGATTTATTAATCGATAAACGAATAATTAATTCATTTAGCGGTCAATAACCAACCTCGCTAAATGAATATCTTTTTTCCGAGGCACAGAAAAGTAATTTATGACTAGTTAAATATAAAATCAAAACAAAAATCATTGTATAGCTTCCCCTGTAAATTTTACCAAAAGTACTACTCCTTGAAAAAAAAATAAAAAATACATGAGACATTTATTCATAAATGAAAAACAAGGAAATCAATTTGCCAGAAAATTCGACAAAGTCTCCCCTATAAATGTAACATACTCCCTGTCAAGGATATGCACATACTTAAATATTTCATTAAGATTCCAACTACTTCAAATAATACGGAATTCAGTTTCAAATCAATTCAGACAAAATCTCCCCTGTAAATTTAACCAAAATACTCTGGCATCCTAACATCAACACAAAAGCTTCACACAATTTCCAACAATAACATATTCATTTATAAACATTTCGCTATATGAAGTTCCCTGGAAATTTTATCCCTTGCTTGCGCGGCTTCATCCAAGTTGTGACCTGTTTCAATCAGACAGTACGAAGGATAAAAATAAATGTTGTTATAAAATTATGTCCACCTCGTTTCATTAAAATCAAATAAACATATACGAATACACACAGACACACACACACATACACACCCACAGAAAAAAAAATTTAATAAAAACAAACAATATACCTGAAAATGATTCTTAACTTATTATCTTTCTCTTATGGGACACTTGATCCTCGAACCATAATCCTTCATTGTGGCCATCACGAAGTATGTATTTATCAAGTTCCCTATCTTCTTCATTTGCTCTCAATTCAGGTAACCCATTAGAGAAAGGGCCCGCCTCATAAAGCCCTTTTTCTGTATCAATCCCTTCCACTCCGTGATGTTGTTTACCATGAAGAACAACAGACCAATGTTCATCACAAGGATCGGTGATATAAAAAACTTGTTTCACCTGCGATGCAAGTATAAATGGTTCCCCCTTGAAACCCTCTCAATTAAGGTCCACCAAGGTAAAACCTAATGGATCATCAGTTCGAACCCCATTATTGTTATCAACCGATTTGCATCGAAATACAGCTACTTTGAAACAAACATAATCAAACTCCCAAATATCTTCGATCACCCTGTAATATGCCATGCTTGCATACATTGGATTTTTATCCTTCCTGCTAGAAACATGTAAAGCCTCCGAGATTAATGTAACACCACTGTTTTGTGCCGTACTCTTCTCATATTGTTTCTTAGTAGCAAATGAATATCCATTTATGTCATAGCATGAAAATGCTCGTACCGCATGGTTGGGCTTAAACGCCAACCATTTCAATGTCTCCGAAACGTCTTTGCCCATGACAGCATTACCAAACCAATAGACAAATGTCCGAATATGTTCATTGAGCACATTTTGATCCGTCCAAGCAGGATAAGATATTCTTATTGAACGCATATGGTCTCTCACATAGGACTCAACTTTTTCAGAATTGCGCAGTATGTAGAGATGCGCCTTCATCAATTCAACATTAGAAGGCGTAAACATTTTTCCTCCCCTTGTGCCCATACCTGTAATCCTCCCATCGTACCGATTCTTAGATATTCCAATTGATGCTGTATCGGCCAAGTACTCAGTGCAAAACTCAATTACCTCCTCAGCTATATAACCTTCAACAATACTAGCATCAGGACGATAACGATTCTTAACATACCCCTTAAATACTTTCATATATCGCTCGAATGGGTACATCCATCGCAAATGAACAGGCCCGCAGATTTTTATCTCTCTAACCAAATGAATCACCAAATGTACCATAATATCAAAGAAGGAGGGTGGAAAATACATTTCTAATTGACAAAGGACAACAATTATTTCATCTTGTAACTGATCAAGTCTTTCGCGCGCGATAACCTTGCTACATATAGCATTGAAGAAGAAACAAAGTCTTGTTATACTGGACTTAACATGCTTGGGCAATATCGAGCGAATAGCTACAGGCAACAATTGTTGCATTAAGGCATGCCAATCATGAGACTTCAAACCAACCAGTTTTAAATCTTTCAAGGAAACAAGTCTACTTACATTTGAAGAATATCCGGATGGAACTTTGATGCTACGCAAACTTGAACACAGTTGTTTTTTCTCTTTTTTGGACAAAGTGTGACAGGCAGGGGGTAGATATGTACGTTTTCCTCGAGCTACTGGTGCTAAATTTGATCTTATGTTCATATCAACCATATCAAGTCTCGCGTTATAACCATCCTTAGTTTTACCAGGGATGTTCAAGAGCGTACCTAACAGGCTTTCACAAATATTTTTCTCAATATGCATAACGTCGAGACAATGTCTGACATCCAAGTTCTCCCAGTATGAAAGTTCAAAAAAGATGGATTTTTTCTTCCAACAACATGTATCATTATTGCTGGACTCCGAAGGTTTACCAAACTCCACATTAATGTCCGTCACACGAGCTTTCACCTCTGGCCCGCTCAAGGGTCTGGAGCTTTTCTGAACTCTTGAAATCCATTGAATGCTCTTTTCATACGGCGATACGGATGAGTCTCGGGAAGAAATCTGCGATGACCAAGGTATACTGTCTTCCTCCCATGTGCAAGCTGACAAAAATCTGTACTCTGCTCACATATTGGGCATGCTTTATGCCCTTTAACAGACAAGTTTCCATATGCAGGAAAATCATTAATGGTACAGAACAACATGGCACGTAATGTGAACATTTCTTCACGGTATGCATCAAACACAAGTGCGCCTTCATCCCATAACTTTTTCAAATCTTCAATAAGAGGAGCAAGATACACATCGATGTCATTTCCTAGTTGCCGTGGGCCTGAAATCATTAGAGACATAAGTATGTACTTGCGCTTCATACACAAGTAAGGCGGCAAATTGTAAATAACCAACATCACCGGCCATGAGCTATGTGTGCTACTCAGACTGCCAAACGGGTTCATTCCATCAGTACACAAACCAAGCCTCAAATTTTTGGCTTCTCCCCCAAAAGAAGGATACATTGAATCAATTTTTTTCCACTGATCTGAGTCTGATGTATGCATTATCACCTTGTCATCATCACTGGGAATACACCGATCTGAATGCCATGTCATGAGTTTTGCATCTTTTGCATTAGCGAACAACCGTTTAAATCTCGGTATTATAGGAAGATACCATAGAACCTTAGCCGGCGACCCCTTCTTTTGCGCATCAGAACTGTCTTCAACCTCATCACACAGCTGCTTGTTTTTGTATCGTGAAGTTTTACACTTAGGACAAAGCAATAAATCCTTATACTCGTTCCTGTAGAGGACGCAATCGTTTGGGCAAGCGTGGATCTTCTTATACTCCATACCCATTGGACACTATTTTTTTCGCCTCATAAATTCAATCTGGAAGTTCATTATCTTATGGAAGCATATCTTTCAATACCCTCAATAAGGCTGTAAAACTAGTATCTGACCACCCATTTGCCGCTTTCAAATTAAACAACTTCAAAACACTAGACAAGCGTGTATATAGTGCAACCGTTGTATAGAGGCTTCTTATTGTCACCCAAAATGAAAGCAAGAACTTCCGGTTTATCAGCAAAATCCTCGGCCACATCCTCAATCATGTCATCTTATCGATCTCTAGTAATCCCATCATCTCCTTTTGCATGAGATTTTCTTTGCTCATGTAAACTATCAATACTTTCACCATGCCAAATCCACAATTTATAAGAAGGATCAAATCCGTTCCGATATAAATGGAATCTTATTGTATCTGAGTTATCCAACCACACACCATTTTTTCAAGCTTTACATGGACGATGGACGTACTTTGTATTCTTATAAGCCAATTCAATGAAATTCTCAACTTTTTTCGCATAAAAATCGGAGGTCCGATCACCATACAACAAGATATTTCGATCCATGCGTAACTAACTCTTTCAAATAATTAAAAAACCCAAATAATAATTCAACAAACAATGTAGAAAGTATCAAGTTGCATGCTTGTCTTAGCACATGTCATACTAATGTTACTCATATAATCAAAACTAATATAATACCTCAATGAAAAAAATAATGCATAACCAACACATGCGTAATAGACATAATCAAATGAAGAAGAACCCATAAGTTTTTCATTTATGCATTTCATCAAACACATGCAATGCATAAAAAAATAATACACACTCTAAGTAGTGCTAATTATATGAACATCATCCATTAAAAATCAAACACTATAAATCAAATCACATCACCAAGAAACTACATAGTATAACTAAATAGGGTTCCATAATACTAAGGTTCACCATATACAAGGATTGCAACTTTAATTTTCAGCACTCTACCATAAATAAAAATATACACATATCTAAAGTACAAGAATAAGCAATTACTGAGAAATTTTAGAAGTTTCTAACCTTAAGTGGTAAATTTTAGCTTCAAATAACGATTCTTTACATCAAACGTGCAAAACCGTAGTAGAAATTTGGAGAAGAACACTTTCGGCCGCGATATGGAGATACACGCTGTTATTTAGGGTTAAATACGTCAATACAATGGCGGTTATAATCAAACCGCCGTAGAAAGGACCTTCTACGGCGGTTAATTGTTAAACCGCCGTAGAAAGTGGGCTTTCTACGGCGGTTGGGACAAACCGCCGTAGAAAGCCCACTTTCTACGGCGGTTGGGATAAACCGCCGTAGAAAGTATGGACTTTCTACGGCGGTTTGCTTTAAACCGCCGTAGAAAGCCCACTTTCTACGGCAGTTTAACAATTAACCGCCGTAGAAGGTCCCTTTCTACGGCGGTTTATCCCAACCGCCGTAGAAGGTCCCTTTCTACGGCGATTTATTTTAAAACCGCCATAGAAAGTCCGTATTTCTTTGATAAAGGCGGTTTTCTATTTTCCGCTGTTAATCCGCAGCCGTTAAAGCTCTATTTTGTAGTAGTGAAAACTTTTTTCGCAAGAAAAAAGAAGGGTGCTAAAATGGGGTTTTGCTCCGGTTTTTTAAAAAACCGGTTCTGGAAGCTTAAAAATAATAATTATATATATATTTTTTTGTTCATATTTCGATGTTTATATATATATATATATATTTACCGCAATTGTAGTAGTGTGAGTCTCCAAATCCAAAATGTGTTATTAATAATACCAAATTACATCTTATTATAAGGATTGGATCCAAATATCATCATCTTATTATAAAACTCACCTTTTGTATATTGGAAGCGAGCAATGTTTAAGGGCAGTCATCATCAAGGGGTAAGACTAGTTAATTGAACAAAAACTTTATCAATACTAAACAAACATTGATTTATTGGGAATAATAAAAAAATGTATGGTTATTTTGTCTTCTGATGAACATTACATATGCTAAAAGGTCATGTTTCAAATATTTAAAAAATAATATCAAGTTATCATTGTATTGGGTAAATCACCCAATTGATATTAGGGTGAATTATCAATACCTCATTAGATTTGCACAAATTATGAAGTAGACTATTAAGATTTCAAAATTACCCTCTGGATCTTGAGGTATCTAAAATAACATCACCAAACATCCCTGAATGTGCATAAAAGATTGACCACAACAGGTCCGGTGGGTAATTTTGGAAACCGCAAGATCAACCCGTTGGATCATTTGAACAAACCTCAAGCAGTATTATAAAAGAGATGGAGGGAGGTAGGAATATATATATATATATATATAGGATGGAAAGAGGCCGTTGGGGAATTAGCGTGAGAACTTAGAAGTCGACCATGACTAATGACAAATTAGAAGTCGATTATTTTTCTCAATCATTTGATCCTAGAAGACCAGTCTAATTTTCTATAACCAAACAGAAGTAGAGATTTTATTGCGGTTAGAAATGACTGGAAGTAGAGATGGACACGGTTCCGGTTCGAACCGGAACTGACCCAGAACCGGATCGCCGGTTTTGGAACCGTAGCCCCCGCGGTTCCAGAACCGGAACCGGACCCTCCTCTGGCGGTTAAGGTTCTGGTTCCTCTTGTCTGAGAACCGGGACCCGGCGGGTTGGAACCGGTTCCAAAGGGTCCAACCCTCCGGTTCTAATGTGAGAACCATAAAAATAATAATTTTTACATTCCTCTTGCACAGATTCGAACACACAACCCTTTGTGAAAATTGAAAGGCTTTAAGCAAAGTTGATTAACCACTTCAACTATTTACTTTTTTTGAACTTCTTTCTTATAATTATAACTATATTACATGTTTAACATATAATATATAAAAACTATTTTTAAATATATATTATAATAATATATAAACTAATAGTATATTTTTATATATATTATTAATATAATATAAATAAGCATTAAATTAAATTAAAATTAGTATACCTTTCATATATATTATAAATATAATATAAATAAGCATTAAATTAAATTAAAATTAGTTAATTATTAAATTAAATTAGATCCAACCGTAACTTCCGCAAATGATGAAGATGAATTATATTAAATATTCAAGATATATTTATTTTGTAAAAGTTTCAATGCTTCAAAGTTCAAACTCTGATTTCTCACGATTTATAACAAGGCATAACTCTCTTGATTTTTTTTAAATAATATATTGCGGTATTATTCATCTATATATATATATATTTTTTCACAATTTATTATTATATAAATCATTTAATTGTTTAAATGTATGTACCGTCGCTACAGATTTTATTTTATTTTTGTAATTTTAATTATTTATAAATAATTGAGTTATTAATTGAGTCAAAATAACATAACATTTATAAGTTAAAATTTTTAAATAAACGAAAAAATTGTTAAATAAACAGAAGAGATTGGAATCGAAACGGGAACCTTGACAGAACCGGAACCGTGACAGATTAGAACCGGAACCGTGACAGAACCGGAATTGGAACCGGCGGTTCTAGAACCGGCAAGGTTCCGGTTCCAGTTCTACTAATTTATGAACCGTAACCGGCGGTTCCGGAACCGTGGCCATCCCTAACTGGAAGTTCAAGACTTTCTATGATTATACGTTTAGAAACAAGCATAAGTGGTCAATAAAAGTCTCACAATCGTCGGCATCCGTGATGTTTAGAGCCACACGCTATTGCCCTACATTCTTTCTTCATAATTGTTGCAATTTTTTTCTTATGTCCTGCATTAGTAAAATGGGTATCCAATCCCACTTTTAATTAATAAAGAGAAAGAGATATATTTTAGTGTAGAATACTTAGAAAACACTATACAAAACTATCTAGCCGACCGACTTAGTCGAAAATGTGTGCTTGGTTGGGGATTTTAGTGCTTTCAAAGTCGAATGAGAAGCAAAAATGAATAAAAAGAAATTTGAAACAAGAATTCAAAAAAGAAAGAATTGTTTAATTACTGAGCTATTATCAATTTTCTAGATATGGTGTGGTTCCATCGTATCAATCCAATTAAAGCTTAGTTTATTATTTGGTGTCATCTCTATGACTCCACAATACCGAAGTTATATTTTTAACAAAATTGTTTTAAAGTTAATGCTCTAGAAAAGAAACAGAAAAAAATAAAAAAAATAAAAAATAAGAGTCCTCAACACACATTGTTCATGAAGGCTTAAAACTTGGGTTATTATTCAGTTGTTAATCAACATTCGTATGATAACAAATTTCTGAACTTGCTTGTTTTCCAAAAACAAAAATAAAATAAAATAAATCTTAACTTAAATAAATTTAAATTAATTGCACTCCCTTAATTTGTTTCAATATGAATTTGATTACTCATTTTATTCAACCAAATAAATGTGATAGTTAATACATAAGAGAGAGCTCTGTCACAATATGGTTTATAGAGAGGCAAATACAACAGCAGATGCACTGTCGAAGAAGGCTACAGAGACAAGAAGGATGGTTCTTTACACAAACGTCACCATTCCACCAAAGATTAGAGGCTAAGCTAGGATTTCGATCCCTCCCTAGTGAAGGTATTACTCTCATTAGTTGCATTTGCATTGCTATTAGATGTAATCCAATGTAAGACTCATTACGTCTCCCTTGGTCATTTTTTCAAATTTATTTATTAAGAAAGGGACATTCATTGTACCCTCAACCACTTAATCGATTATTCCAAAACAAAAACAAACAAACAAATTGTAGAGAATTATTAGATTGATTGAAACATAAAATATATATTTCTACAAGGTCTTTTTCATACCAAAAGAAAACTCAACCGCAGAATAGTTTACATGTCTTGTTCAATTTGTTTGAATTAGATATGATTCAACCAAACAAATCGTTCCGCAGAATTAATCTAAATCTAATTAGATATGATTCAACCAAACAAATTGTTCCGCAGAATCTAAATCTAATTAGATATGATTCAAGTTGGACAAAGGGCTTGTTTTAAAAATATATCAAAATGAGGATTTCAGCTCCTCATTGGTAAGCTTAGCGCGTACGTGTATTTTAAATTAGACCAAAAGATTCAAAACCACACAAATTTTCATTCCAAACAGATTAATAGTGAAAGCATGTACACTTATTGAGTAATCCTCTGTTTCGTTATAAGAGTCCACTTTTACCAATGTATAACTTATTATGAATGTAAACGTACAATACTTAAATTAGATAATATGATATATTTTATTCCACTTATATCCTTACTTAATAAGTATGGACTTGGACTAATTGTGAACTACGCAAGACTATGTTAATAAGCGTAAGAGAAGTAAAAAATTTGAAAGTAGATTATTCTGCTAGAACAAAAAAAAAAAAATTTCAAAATGGACTATTTTAATAGAACAGAAGGAGTAGTATTTATTATTTTATGCATAGGTTTTGTTTATTGTATTGTATGTGCTCTATTTGTGCACGCGCTCGCACACATGCATACTCACAACACTATTTGTGAATAATTTGTTTTTGTTTATATATATATATATATATATATATCGATTGTTTATGTGAGTCTTAATTATCTACTATATCTTGAAATTCCAATGTTTCACACAATAGAAACATAAATTAGCAAATAACAGGATTTATTTCTACTAGATTATTTCTTCCTTACCATTAAAATTACTATTCTCCATAAGTTAAAAAAAAAATGAGAAAAAAGATTTAACACATGCATATATAATGTATTCTAATTGTTAATTTTCTTTCATTTTTTCCTTTAACTTCAACAATCCCTTCCCTATTCTTAGCACTTGAAAGTGGAAATTCAGACTTCTTTTGAATCCGGGGAAGTTCATAATCAAGAATGATAAAAATATTGCCAAAACCTTAGTCATAGTTTGCAATGAAAACCCGCCAAAAAATTTAAGAATATTGCAGAGAAGCAAGGGATCACCTACTGTTAATCATGCAAATTTACCATAATAGTCTCTACAAGAAAATACTTACACATTCACAAACAAAATAGCTAAGTATATGAGCAATTGACAAACATAAAGAGCCACTAATTATATATATATATATCAGTTCAATTTTCTATTTTCATTAATTAATTAACTCACAATTCTAAGGGATCGATTAAGCATGCACCAACCCTATTTGGGGCGATAAAATAAATACAATTAAAAGGTTTTATATTTCAAAATAGAAAAGATAGAGAAAAGGTGCAAAACCTTCTGGACTAGAAGAACAAAAGAAGAAAACATTCCAGTATGTATGACACAAACCTTAAATATTACATTTATACTAGTCTATTTAAATCTTAAAGACTTAATATCCCACATTGATAAGAAATAAGAATGATAATGATGAGAAACCCTATAAAATAAGAATAATTAGCATGAGTTTACATGTTAACTTGTTGGCTCAAACGCTCTAATTTGAAGCCCAAAAACTTTAGTGAAAATTTTAAATGAATCAAATTGACTCTTAAAATTGATTTATTCTTAGGAATATCAGTAAATGCCTAAAAAAATAAATAAATAAATAAAAGAATGGGGCGGGCTGGTCTTCTCAGTCCCAGGTCCCCTTGGGTGTTGACCAGGTATTAGATATGAACTCATTTGTCATGTGTATGAGAGGGTTCAATTGCAAAAAAGGAAAAAGAATAGGGATAAAAGGGTAAATAGATAAATAGTTGGTCGAGACGGTTTTTAAATAGGAGAAAGACGGGAACAAAGGGTAGTTTTGGGAAATGTTGCGTCTGTTGAGACTTTATCCCCTCTGTAATTTTCTTTCCCTCTTAATAAATCTTCTTTCTTAATTCTTGTCTAAATTCTCTTATTATTTCTTCAATTCCGATCAAATCCTGAGGAATTAGGGCTAATTACCCAAATTCCTGAGGCAGCTAGGCTGCTGGGCATATGGGCTGAGTTTGAACATTAAATAAAAGTCATTGGCTAAGGAATTTTTCCTAAAAAAGAAAATCTGAAACTATTTTTACATAATTCGATCGAAAATTATCCAAATTTTCAGATTGGATATGTGGTTCGAAATTAATTTTCAGATTGGATATGTGGTTCGAAATTAATTTTTTACGCCCCTGAGTCTATTTCATTGGAAGAATCTATTTGAAATGATACATTTTGACTCATAAATAATTATATTTCATGACACTTTGAGTTTGTAATTATGAGAGTAGTTTTGTGTAAAGTTATAATCCGATCAATGCATGAACTTGTTGCTTAAGAATGTTTTGCTTAATTACTTACGACGTTAATTACAGTAATAGTGTATCAATTACGTCACTAACTAATGCCAAATTACATTGTAATAAAAGGAGTGAGTGGATACATCACCATGAGTGAATTCCACTGATACTAAAACATATTTTGTTTGGTTGACTACTAAAAAAGTGTCGGAACTTTTTCTCTTAAACAAATATGGAGTACATAAGTTAATAGTAATATTTTACACAAATCAATCATGGTTGGATGAATTCTGATATATTTAAATAATAATAATAATAATAATAATAATAATAATAATAAACAACGAAGTACATAAGTTAAGAGTAATATTTTAAATATTAGAAAATAATTCCAAATATTTATTTATCACTCATTTTTCAAATTTATCAACTAATTTTGATAAACTAAATGGTTCTGAAATCTTTGGAGTAATCTCATTATCTAAGACTAAAGATTTTAATTTTTTCAAATATTCTGACTTTACTTCACTATCTTCAATTTTTTCAATTATATCAAATAAAAAATCTTTATTATTTGATTTCTTTGGAGTAGTCATCATATTGATAGTTTTTTGTTTACATTCACAAAAATCTTTTTCGTCTTCCGTAAAGGACGAATCAGAAGAAAATTGAATATTTTCATCATCCGAGCTATTAATCATTAAAGACATTAATTTATTTCTTAACTCTTGTTCTTCAGAAAATAAAGAATTAATTTTCTTTTCTGTTTTACAATTTGGACTAATATGACCTATTTTGCCACATTTCTGTTTTATAATTTTGAAGAAAGGTTTGTATCATGGATTCTTGTTCAATCTTGATAAGAGTTGAATGTACACCAGACTACTCAATTTGTCTATTTGATCCAAAAATAATAAAATCATTAATTTTAGATATTCATTTAGATAGAAGAAAGATTGAACAAGAATCAATGAATTTTACACTTGTTTATCGAATTTACTTCAAGTTAATGAAATCCATGATATTTCTTCATGAATATCATGAGTTTTTCCAATTTTTTGAAATTTACTTGTTTTTTCAAATTTATCAACTAATTTTGATAAACTAAATGGTTCTGAAATCTTTGGAGCATTATCTAAGACTAAAGATTTTAATTTTTTCAAATATTCTGACTTTACTTCACTATCTTCAATTTTTTCAATTATATCAAATAAAAAATCTTTATTATTTGATTTCTTTGGAGTAGTCATCATGTTCATCCAGGACTAGAAATAGTATAGTACTCCAAAGTCATGAAGTCCAACAATTAGATATTCCAATTAATCAAATAATTCCATCACACTCATTTAGATCTATTTATCATATTGGTATTTTAGAATTTTCAAAAGCATACTCACAACACTATTTATAGCCATTCTCGAAAGAAGTGGAATAGTTGCTTTTCTTTCGTGTAATGGAAGAACTTCTTCATGAACTTTAATTGTCAAGCTCCATTAGAACTCAACAAGATCTATAGGAAATCAAAAAGATATAACACAAATAATGATAAAAAATGGCAATCCGGCCCAACTAGGAATTACTACTCTCGTCCAAGTCCTCCAGATATCCTTTTTGAATAAAGATCTCAATTTATAGCAAAAAATTATGATGGTAGTTCTTTATATGAATGAAATATAGACGGAAAGTCCGAATATGAAATCCTTAATACACTCCAAGAAATGGGCATGGCAAGGTTAGCCTATAAAGCAAATATGAAAATTCGATAAACAAGTGTAAAATACATTGATTCTTGTTCAATCTTTCTTCTATATCTAAATGAATATCTAAAATTAATGATTTTATTATTTTTGGATCAAATAGACAAATTGAGTAGTCTAGTGTACATTTAACTCTTATCGTCCCATTGCATGCAAAGGGAATACAAAGGAAATGAGTGAAATACAACTGAAGTATGGAAGAAGGAAAATGTTTACAAGTAGATGAAAGATTTTCAAGACTAAGGTTTTTCGCTCGATGAATTCCTTATTGACAGACCAGAACCAAAACAAAAACCTTCTTACACTATTCGCCATTTTTAAAACTTACTTGATTAATGCAGATGCATAACGCAGGATGAATGCAGACAACTACAGGGACTAATTTTTAAAGGTTGTTTTGATTAAGGAGGGTTCATACTGCATCACGATTACATTCAACTCTTATCATCCCATTGCATGCATTAGTTTGAATCATAGCAAGTAGTGATAGCAAGGAGTACCATTACACGAAAGAAAAGCAACTATTCCACTTCTTTCGAGAATGGCTATAACTAATTATTTAAATCAAGGTTTTAATTATTTACATTTTGGTTTAATACAAGTAGCAATTCATCCACTTCAATGAAAAGGAATTGATGTTCCAGTTTTTCTTGCTTTAAGAGATGATAGAATGATAACTTATGATGATTCACTACTTGCTATGATTCCAACTAATGCATGCAATGGGACGATAAGAGTTGAATGTACACCAGACTACTCAATTTGTCTATTTGATCCAAAAATAATAAAATCATTAATTTTAGATATTCATTTAGATAGAAGAAAGATTGAACAAGAATCAATGAATTTTACACTTGTTTATCGAATTTACTTCAAGTTAATGAAATCCATGATACAAACAGCCTTGAGATTACCGACTTCAGATCGAAATCAATTAGTCTTTGTGACTACAAACTCGGACAATACTTTGACAAGGACTCAAACTCCTCATCTTTTACCATGGGATCAAATAACAATCCCACAGGAATTCCTTATTGACAGACCAGAACCAAAACAAGAACTAGTCGAACAAACAAGGGAATCCGGACCAGTAATAATTGAAGAATACTCAGATACTCAACTTTTATTTCGTTTTCCTAACACTATTCCTGTCTATCCTTCTTCTTCAAGTTTTTACAGGTCAGCATCTTCCAGGTTTCCTCAAGATGAAGATGTTCCTTCTTCATCTAGAGCTCCTCCTCCTAGGTACTCCTTCTCAGGACGGTCAAGGTACTCCTTTTCTGATCCTTCTACTAGTTCACAGGATCCTATTTCTAGTCGTCAGGATACTCAACTTAAATTCAAAGCTCCTATGCCAGATATAGTACCCCCACCTCGTAGGCCTTCTTCACCAGAATCTCCAACTCAATCCCAAATGAAAATGTCAGAAATTTTGGTTTTAAATAAAGAATTTAAAATAAATTTTGATTTATTAAAAGAAGATTTTCAAAATGAAAATTATAAAAGTGAAAAACTATGGTTTCAAAATTTAGATCAAAGATGTCAAGATAAATTAATTTCAGAGTGGGTAAAAGAAGTTGAAAAATTAAGATTCAATTTTTCTTTCTTTAAGTGGTTAGATTATTTTTTGCAAAAAGAAAAATTGAAAAAATTTAATGAAACTCCAACTATTGAAGTTCAAACAAATCTATATAAAAAATGGAATTTAATTTCAGGACAAGTAGTTACTTCAATACATCCTCCATTTTCAGGTTTTACTATCTCAACTACAGAAGGCAATGTTCCTGCTTATCCATTTAAACAAGGAAAAGAAAGAACTGAAAAAATTGATTCAGATGATTTTAAAAAGGTTTACCAGTAAAACAATTATACAAATCATATTTTACATACGATAGCAAACCAGGTTGATTTGATTTCTACAAAACTAGAAACAATAAAACCAAAAGAAAAATTTCCAGTAGAAACGGCAAAACCATTTTTTCAAGTTTCCAATTTATCACGAGAATTTGAAAAAAAGCTTTCTTTAGCTCCTAAGTATTCTGATCCAAGTTCTTCAAAATGAATTTCGACTATAGAGCAAACTACTCCATATTTAGATTCTCAGTCCGATGATTCAAGTTCTTTATCATCTTCTGATGAAGAACTAGAAAACCAAATAAATCTGTTAAAAACACAGTTCGATAGTCAAGCTCCATTAGAACTCAACAAGATCTATAGGAAATCAAAAAGATATAACACAAATAATGATAAAAAAAATGGCAATCCGGCCCAACTAGGAATTACTACTCTCGTCCAAGTCCTCCAGATATCCTTTTTGAAGAAAGGTCTCAATTTATAGAAAAAAATTATGATGGTAGTTCTTTATATGAATGGAATATAGACTGAAAGTCCGAATATGAAATCCTTAATACACTCCAAGAAATGGGCATGGCAAGGTTAGCCTATAAAGCAAAAATAATGCTGACACTACTACAAAATGGAGCTTTAACGGCTGCGATTAACGGCGGAAAATAGAAAATCGCAGTAATAAAAGGAATGCGGACTTTCTACTGTGGTCTAAAAATGAACCGCCGTAGAACGGGACTTTCTACGGCGGTTTAAAAATGAACCGCCGTAGAAACGGACTTTCTACGGCGGTTTCTACGGCGGTTGGAAGGAAACCGCCGTAGAAAGTCCACTTTCTACTGCGGTTGGAAGGTAACCGCCGTGGAAAGTCAACCGCCATGGAAAGTGTGACTTTCCACGGCGGTTACCTTCCAACCGCAGTAGAAAGTGGACTTTCTACGGCGGTTTCCCTCCAACCGCCGTAGAAAGTCCCCTTTCTACGGCGGTTTATTTTTCTCCGCCGTAGTATTGACGTATATATATATTAAAACCTAAATAACACCGTGTATTCCCATATCGCGGCCGAAATTGTCTGTCTCCAAATTTCTACTACGGTTTTGCACGTTGAACCTAAAGAATCGTCATTTGGAGCTAAAATTTACCACCTAAAGGTTAGAAACTTGTAAAATTTCTCAGTAATTGCTTATGCTTGTACTTTAGATATGTCATCCTATAGCATTTATTTTTATTTATGGTAGATGCATGGCTGAAAATTAAAGTTGCATATATTCCATGTATGTGGCGAACCTTAGTAGTGTGGAACCCTATTTAGTTATACTATGTAGTTTTTGGTGATGTAATTTGATTTATAGTGTTTGATTTTTAATGGATGATGTTCATATAATTAGCACTACTTAGAGTGTGTATTATTTTTTTATGCATTTTATGTGTTTGACGAAATGCATAAATGAAAAACTTAGAGTTTCTTCTTCATTTGATTATGTCTATTGCGCATGTGTTGTCATTGCATTATTTTTTTCATTGAGGTATTATAGTAGTTTTGATTATATATGACTAACATAAGTATTATGACATGTGCTAAGACAAGCATGCAACTTGATACGCAGTACATTGTTTGTTGAATTATTATTTGGTATTTTTAATTATTTCAAGGTCTTAGTTACACATGGATCGAAATATCTTGTTCTGTGGTGATCGGACCTCCGATTCTTATGCGAGAGAAGTTGAGAATTTCATTCAATTCGCTTATAAGAATACAAAGTACGTCCATTGTCCGTGCAAAGCTTGTAAAAATGGGGCGCGGTTTGATAACTCAGATACAATAAGATTCCATTTATATCGGCACGGGTTTGATCCTTCTTATAAACTGTGGATTTGGCATGGTGAAAGTATTGATGGTTTACCTGAGCAAAGAAAATCTCATGCAAAAGGAGATGATGCGATTACTAGAGATCGATTAGATGCCATGATTGAGGATGTGGCCGAGGATTTTGCTGATAAACCGGAAGTTCTTGCTTCCATTTTGGGTGACAATGAGAAGCCTCTATACAAGGGATGCAGTAAATATACACGATTGTCTAGTGTTTTGAAGTTGTTTAGTTTGAAAGCGGCAAATGGGTGGTCAGATACTAGTTTTACAGCCTTATTGAGGGTATTGAAAGATATGCTCCCAGAAGATAATGAACTTCCAGATCGAATTTACGAGGCGAAAAAAATGTTGTGTCCAATGGGTATGGAGTATAAGAAGATCCACGCTTGCCCAAATGATTGCGTCCTCTACAGGAATGAGCATAAGGATTTATTGCGGTGTCCTTGGTGTAACACTCCCCGATACAAAAACAAGCAGCTGTGTGATGCTGTTGAAGACAGTTCTGATGCGCAAAAGAAGGGGTCGATTGCTAAGGTTCTGTGGTATCTTCCTATAATACCGAGATTTAAACGGTTGTTCGCTAATGAAAAAGATGCAAAACTATTGACATGACATTCAGATCGGTGTATTCCCAGTGATGATGACAAGGTGATAATCCATACATCAGACTCAGATCAGTGGAAAAAGATTGATTCAATGTATCCTTCTTTCGGGGGAGAAGCCAGAAATTTGAGGCTTGGTCTGTGTACTGATGGAATGAACCCGTTTGGCAGTCTGAGTAGCACACATAGCTCATGGCCGGTGATGTTGGTTATTTACAATTTGCCGCCTTACTTGTGTATGAAGCGCAAGTACATACTTATGTCTCTAATGATTTCAGGCCCACGGCAACCAGGAAATGACATCGATGTGTATCTTGCTCCTCTTATTGAAGACTTGAAAAAGTTATGGAATGAAGGCGCACCTGTGTTTGATGCCTACCGTGAAGAAATGTTCACATTACGTGCCATGTTGTTCTGTACCATTAATGATTTTCCTGCTTATGGAAACTTGTCTGGGTACTCTGTTAAAGGGCATAAAGCATGTCCAATATGTGAGCAGAGTACAGATTTTTGTCAGCTTGCACATGGGAGGAAGACAGTATACCTTGGGCATCGCAGATTTCTTCCCGAGACTCATCCGTATCGCCGTATGAAAAGAGCATTCAATGGATTCCAAGAGTTCAGAAAAGCTCCAGAACCCTTGAGCGGGCCAGAGGTGAAAGCTCGTGTGACGGACATTAATGTGGAGTTTGGTAAAATTCGGAGTCCAGCAATAATGATACAGGTTGTTGGAAGAAAAAATCCATATTTTTTGAACTTCCATACTGGGAGAACTTGGATGTCAGACATTGTCTCGATGTTATGCATATTGAGAAAAATATTTGCGAAAGCCTCTTAGGTACGCTCTTGAACATCCCTGTAAAACTAAGGATGGTTATAACGCGAGACTTGATATGGTTGATATGAACATAAGAGCAAATTTAGCACCGGTAGCTCGAGGACAACGCACATATCTACCCCCTGCCTGTCACACTTTGTCCAGAAAAGAGAAAAAACAACTGTGTTCAAGTTTGCGTAGCATCAAAGTTCCATCCGGATATTCTTCAAATGTAAGCAGACTTGTTTCCTTGAAAGATTTAAAACTGGTTGGTTTGAAGTCTCATGATTGCCATGCCTTAATGCAGCAATTGTTGCCTGTAGCTATTCGCTCGATATTGCCCAAGCATGTTAAGTCCAGTATAACAAGACTTTGTTTCTTCTTCAATGCTATATGTAGCAAGGTTATCGCGCGCGAAAGACTTGATCAGCTACAAGATGAAATAACTGTTGTCTTCTGTCAATTAGAAATGTATTTTCCACCCGCCTTCTTTGATATTATGGTGCATTTGGTGATTCATTTGGTTAGAGAGATAAAAATCTGCGGGCCTGTTCATTTGCGATGGATGTACCCATTCGAGCGATATATGAAAGTATATAAGGGGTATGTTAAGAATCGTTGTCGTCCTGATGCTAGTATTGTTGAAGGTTATATAGCTGAGGAGGTAATTGAGTTTTGCACTGAGTACTTGGCCGGGACCGCATCCATTGGAATATCTAAGAATCGGCACGATGGGAGGATTACAGGTATGGGCACAAGGGGAGGAAAATTTTTTTTGCCGTCTAATGTTGAATTGATGAAGGCGCATCTCTACATTCTGCGCAATTCTGAAGAAGTTGCGCCCTATGTGACAGACCACATACAGTCAATAAGAACGTCTTATCCTGCTTGGACGGATCAACGTGTGCTCAATGAACATATTCGGACATTTGTCTATTGGTTTGGTAATGCTGTCCTGGGCAAAGACGTTTCGGAGACATTGAAATGGTTGGCATTTAGGCCCAGCCCTGCGGTACGAGCATTTTCATGCTATGACATAAATGGATATTCATTTGCTACTAAGAGACAAGATGAGAAGAGTACGGCACAAAACAGTGGCGTTACATTAATCTCAGAGGCTTTACATGTTTCTAGCAGGAAGGATAAAAATCCATTGTATGCAAGCATGGCTTATTACGGGGTGATCGAAGATATTTGGGAGATTGACTATGTTTGTTTCAAAGTAGCTGTATTTCGCTGCAAATGGGTTGATAACAATAGTGGGGTTCGAACTGATGATCCATTGGGTTTTACCTTGGTCAACCTCAATCGGGAGGGTTTCAAGGGGGAACCATTTATACTTGCATCGCAGGCGAAACAAGTTTTTTATATCACCGATCCTTGCGACGAACATTGGTCTGTTGTTCTTCATGGTAAACAACATCACGGTGTGGAAGGGATAGATACAGAAGAAGGGCTTCATGAGGCTGGCCCTTTCTCTAGTGGGTTACCTGAACCGAGAGCAGATGAGGAAGATAGGAACTTGATAAATACATACTTCGTGATGACCACAGCGAAGGATTATGGTTCGAGGATCAAGAGTCGCATAAGAGAAAGAGAATAAGTTAAGAATCATTTTCAGGTATATTGTTTGTTTTTATTAAACTTCAATTCCCGTGGGTGTGTATGTGTGTTTGTGTATTTGTATATGTTTCTTTGATTTTAATGAAGAGAGGTGGACATAAATTTTTAACAACATTTATTTTTATCCTTCGTACTGTGGGATTGAAACAGGTCACAACTCGGATGAAGCCGCGCAATCAAGGAACAAAATTTCCAGGGACTTCATATGCGGAACTGTTTATAAATGAATATGTTATTGTTTGAAATTGTGTGAAGCTTCTGTGCTGATCTTAAATTGCACTTGTGTTTTGGTAAAAAACAAGCAGAGGAGATTCTGTCTGAAGTGATTTGAAACTGAATTCCGTATTATTCGAAATAGTTGGAATTTTAGTGAAGTATTGAAGTATATGTGCATCGAATTTACAGGGGGTACGTTACATTTATAGGGGAGACTTTGTCAAATTTTCCGGAAAATAGATTTCCTTGTTTTTCATTTATGAATAAATGTTTCTTGTATTATTATTATTTTCTTCCAAGGAGTAGTACTTTGGTAAAATTTCCAGGGAAATCTATACGCAGTTCATTTTGTTTTTATTTTATATTTAACTCTTTATAAATTACTTGTCAGTGGGTTCGGGAAACAGGGGAAATGCAAGGGAAAAAATGGGAGTGGAGAGGAAGAGAATGAGGGAGGAAAAGAAAGTTCAAAAATTTTGAACTTTAATTAACCGGGTCGTCTATTCAACGGCGGTTCAACATTGAACCGCCGTTGAAAGTGGTACTTCAACAGCGGTTCAATGTTGAACCGCCGTTGAAAGTGTAACTTCAACGGCGGTTCAATGTTTAACCGCCTCTGAAAGTCCACTTTCAACAGCGGTTCACTCGTGAACCGCGGTGGATTCATTTTTCAACGGCGGTTCGAGGTTGAACCGCCGATGAAAGGTCTCCTCGTAGAAAATTGGAGCCAATTCCCGCGCGGGCATATTTTAATATTAATTTGTTTTTTCCATTTTTCAAATAACTGATCTCACAATTTTGTAAGTATAATAATACATACCATGATTGTGTATATTCATTAATTATAGGTCAAATATAGAAATTAATAAATTTCGTAAATTTATTACATTTAAGAGACGATAAAATAATAAGCTTCATTATGTTCCCTTAAATATCTACTTTTTCGACAAATGCATTATAGGTACGTATAGTAATGTAAAAATTAATTAATATTAGTTAAGTGGCCGAAAAAAATTAAATAGATACTGGATTTCATTAATTTACAAACATATATATATACATATATGTTTATACATACATATATATATATACATCTTTCGCTTTTCTCCTTTCCCCTCTTGATGCACATCATATATATCAAACTCTCTCGATCTCTATGCTCTCGATATCTTGTAAATTTCCACTACATAAATAAAATATTTTCATTTGAAGAATTGAATACTTTAAGACAACTTTTATAATTAATTCTTATATATATATATAATGTATTTTGAATTTGGTACAAAAAAATAGAAAATCCATGCGTACGTACGTAGCGCGGGAATTGGCTCCAAAAACTACTTTTCTACGGCGGTTCAACTTTGAACCGCCGTAGAAATCAAACTTTCTACGGCGGTTCAAACATGAACCGCCGTAGAAAATACTTTCTACGGCGGGTTCTCGGTTGAACCGCCGTAGAAAAGTAGTTTTTGGAGCCAATTCCCGCGCTACTCATGAATTTTCTATTTTCATATCATTTTCTAAACCCTAAACCCTAACCCCTAAACCCTACTCTCTATTAAGTTTTTTTTCCCGATTTTCATAAATTAACCGCGGTGACTCTTAAGATGTAAATAGATATATAGTGAAGCGCCACCCTTTTCCTGGATTTTTGCTTTGACATTCAAAGGAATGAAACATTTCAAATCATGCATATGTGCAAAGTCAACCTATCGGTCAACGTTTTTCAAGCTTAAGTATATTAAGCTTTGAATTTTGAAAGTTGCTAAATTCAAGTTTCTATCAAGCATTTTATCATCCAAGCACCTTCAAAGGCTCAAGTAGTTATGCATAAAGATTCAAACAATCCAAAGCATTCATATTTTCAAAGTCAACTACTTGGTCAAGTTTTTTCAATTTTAAGCATACAAAGCATACAATCATTGAAGCTTGCCATTTTGAAGCATATATCCTTAATTTTCTCATGTGAGCAACTTCAAATTATCAATAAGTTAATTCTTAAACTCTCAAATAAGCTAAAGCATGTATATTTAAAAAGTCAACCACTTGGTCAACCATTTTTATGTAATGCAAACATGCTTAATTCTTGCTATCTTGAAATGAAAATTTTCAACCGTTTTAACATGCAAGAATTTCAAGATACCAAAGATGACATAGATCCTAATGCATCATTTTAACTCTAAAACATGGCATTCTAGGATTATATCACTCAAAGACTCATCAATCAAATGCAAATTTCAAATTTTCTCAAATTTTTCTCTATTTTGCCTAACTCATCTTTTCTTGAGTATTTTAACTTCAAAATTGGACTTAGCATATTTAAAATATCATTCTAATTTCATTTGACCAATTTTCATCTTCTAAGTATTTAAAAGTCTAAAAGTCAAACTTCTAGCTAATTTCAAATAATGCTCATAAAGTCCTAATGACTTTCATCAAAAAAAAATTTCGGCCACTTAAATTTTATTAATTAATTTTTATGTTACTATACGTACCTAATGCATTTGTGGATTTGATTTTTTTATCCCGTTCGCCAAGTCGAAAAAGTAGGAATTTTAGGGAACATAATGAAGCTTATTACTTTCTTGGCTCTTACATGTATTAAATTTACGGAAATTATTAATTTTTATCTTTGACCTATAATTATTGTACGTGTAGTAGCACGCGCGGGAAATTTAAATGCAAATATGTGGTTCAATTAAAAATTTGAAATTTAATTATGAAATGGTTAATAAAAGTCGAGATTGTGTACATAATTAATAAATATACAAAATCTGGGTATGTATTATTATATTCACAAAATTGTGGGAATAGTTTTTTGAAAATGGAAAATAAAAAAATTTAATATTAAAATATGCCCGCGCGGGAATTGGCTCCAATTTTTTCCTGTACTTAAACCGAGAAAAAGTGCGGACTTTCAACGGCAGTTCAACCTCGAACCGCAGTTGAAATGAGAATCCACTGCAGTTCAACCTCGAACCGCAGTTGAAAGTACACTTTCAACGGCGGTTCAACATTGAACCGCAGTTGAAAGTATACTTTCAACTGTGGTTCGCGGTTCAAGGTTGAACCGCAGTTGATCGTTGGTTCACCCGCCGTTGAAAGTACACTTTCAACGGCGGTTCAACCTTGAACCGTAGTTGAAAGTACACTTTCAACTGCGGTTCTAGGTTGAACCGCCGTTGAAAGGTACTTTCAACTGCGGTTCGAGGTTGAACCGCAGTTGATTGTTAGTTTCAACGGCGGTTCTCGGTTGAACCGCCGTTGAACCGACGACCGGTTATTAATTATAATTCAAATTTTTACCTTTTTCATTTCCTCCCTCATTCTCTTCCTTTCTTCTCCCTTCTTTTCCCCTTCACTTCCCCTATTTCCCGAAGCTTCTCTCCCGCGGCCGTTCGTCTTCTTCGCCGCTTCTCCCATCGCCGGCGACCTCCTCTACCTTCCGATCACCCGTCGGCTTCCCAAGCATTCACCGATTGTTCGGCTGCCCAAGCATTCACCGATTGTTCGGCTGCCCAAGCATTCACCGTCGGTCGGCTCTCCATTTCCACCCTCCCATATAAACTTAAAGCTTGGATTTTTTTGAGTTCACCCAAAAGGTTCCACCTTCTATGCTTTCATTTTAAACTTTTGTGTATTTAACCTTACATTTTGTAAATTCTTACCATTGCACTAGGATTTTTTTGGTTGATATTTATGGTTGATTTCGGTTTTAATCCTTGTGATGAAAGCTTGGAAAGTTTTTGGATTTATTGATTGTTTGTAGCATTTGGTTTGGTTGTTAAATTGAGTGTTTTGTCCTACATAAGTTGAGAACCTAGGGCTTTGATTAATGTTCCATTAGGTACCCTTTGAAATTCGGGTTTTTTTTTTGAAAATGAGAAACTCAAATGATTATTTCGGTTTTGCTTGATTAATTTTAGAACATTGGTGTTTGATTTCGGTTTTTATTCGATTTAGTGTTCCTCCTTTAGTGATAATGAGGAAAATGCTTTGTTGTTGATTCCACTTTGTGAAATGTTATTCCTTTAGTAGAAATGAATGAATGAATGTTCTCATTAGTTGTTGGTTGTGAAATGTGAAGTACTTTATCAATGGTACCCTTGAGAAGTCCACTTTTTTTTTGCCCTCATTTGGTTTAATTTGGATAATGGTAATTGTGGATTTTTAGGAGTGAATTTTGCGAATGTACATTGCCTTTTTGCCCACATTAGTTGTTGGTTGTGAAATGTGAATTACTTTATCAATGGTACCCTTTATAAACGGACTTTTTTTTGGCCCTCATTTGGTTTAATTTGGATAATGGTAGTTGTGTATTTTTAGGAGTGAATTTTGCGAATGTACATTGACTTTTTTTTCAACATTACAAGCATTCTTGTATTTGACATTAAAGCTTTTGTTTAATTGCATATATGTTATATTGAATTCTCTTTCTATGTAAATGAAGTTTAAGGTACTTTCAATGGCCCGAAAAAGAAAAAGCAATACGGAGCATGGAGATGGTTCTTCTACTACATCTAGTAGAGGTAGAGGGCCCACAAATTGCAATGATCTATTGGAAATGCGAAAGGATGGGAAAACTCTTGACATTTCTTTTGATTCCGAGCTCGAGCCTAAAGTGTGTCATGTAAAGTGGATTACCTTTGTGGCATATACGGCCTGGAGCAAAGTGGACATAGTGGAATATGAATCATGGCCGAAAGTTCCCGAGGAGCTCAAGAAGAGAGTTTGGATGGAAATACGGGTATTTCCTTTAATTATAATGCATTGTTTGTTTCTTAATTCTTCCATACACTTTAACTCAAATTCCTCACTAAATTTTTACCCCTAATTTTCACTGTAGGCATTATTTGTTTTCGAGTCAATCAAAGAACTCGAAGAAAAGTGGATTAGTTATGCCGGTAAACGGTGGAAAGATTTCAAATCCTATTTAGGGAAATATGTACATGGTCCCATGAAGGGTAGGGACCCATGTTTGGAATATAAATTTCTCCCTAGGGAGACATGGATTAAGTTCAAGGCTAGCCGCGAGACAGAAGAATGGCAGGTATATTTTTTTAAAATTGATTTCCTTCTTCTTTTTGGATATTTGAAATTGCTCAGTTTAGGGATAATAATTTTTCATTATATTTCTCTCTAGGCAATTCGTGGAAAAGCGCAAAAGAATGCCAATTTAAATGCTTTCTACCATAATTTATCTCGCGGTGGCTACCGACTGCTGAAGCAGCAGTTGCATGACGAGGAGGTGAGTGCATCCGGAAAGAAGCCTTCAGAGGAGGGTCAGTCCGAAGAAGAAGGCGAGGATTCTTATTCAGGGCCAGGCCGTCATGACCTTTGGAGACATGCCCATACGAACAAAAAAGGGGAATACTTCACGCCAGAGGCTGGGCGTGTAGCGATGGAAATTGTAAGTTTTGCACCATACATTTTCTTATGTTTCAATTATTTTAATATTTAAAGTCTATGTGTATAGAATTTTTATTATAACTGATTATTTATTACTAGATATCTATGATGAAATGCTAATTAATAATTTGGTTGTCATTAAATGTTTATATCGCAATTATTATTATCTAGTTGTCACTGTAAAGTAAATAAATGACTAATTTGTATATATGTGTATTTATTTATATTTTATAATTATGGTTATCAATTTTATATTTAAAATTTATATACATAAATGAATAATCTCTGTATATGTGTATTTATTTATATTTAATTGATCTATTTACATTTACTATATTTGGCAAAATGTGTAGGAAAATCTATGTTCCCGCGAGTCCCAAGGGGAGACCGTTGCAGAGGGTAGGAATGACATTCTTGTCATTGCAACGGGAAAGCGTGATCACCACGGTCGTTATCGCGGCCATTCTACCAGGGCACGTATCACAGAGGTTTTCCCATAGAAAACAAAGCCGTCGCTTAAAGAGGAACTTGAATTAACTAAGCGACAGCTTCAGAAAACCACTGCCCAACTAGATGAATGTCAGACAGATCTGAAAAAGATGATTGGGTTTATATGTGGTAAGATGGGAACCGATTATGATACAGTAAAAGCCACCGTCATCAATAATGCCCCAGATGAGAGCTTGCACCCAGAGACCTCCGGAGCGGTCCCTGTATCCCCTGTGAGCCCTGTTTCTCCTCTGATACCTACAAGGTTGCCCGATTTGGAGATGCTACATGTTGCACCTATGGACCCGATCAAAGCCTTTGACGGCGGTGCTTTAGGCGAATACAAGGTAAATAAAATTAGACGGCTTCTTTTAATACTTCAAAAAAAAAAATTTCATTATTACAGTGCTTTGTTAAGTTAGACTTAATAGTTGACTAATGTTCATTCGCTTGCCTATTATCTTAGGACGGGTGTGAATGCCATATGTTCCTCTCTGAGGATTCGCAAACGCGGCGTAAGCTTGTGGCAAAAGGAAATATTTATAAGCAAAGCAAGCACCACGGGCGCGAGGTTAGGAAAGGTTGCGCGAGGGTCACAATTAAAATTTCCTATGATGACTGTACCCCGCTACCATTTCCTAAGGAAGAGGCTGCAACAGTGGGAATGGCCAAGTCCTTTTTCGTGGAATGGCCTAAAGAGTTGATTGAAATTATTCAGCCGGCTCCGGTAACAAAGGTATATTCTTTCATTTATTTGTGTATTACTTAATACCGTTTGGTATATTTAATGTTATTTCAAATGATGTTAGGTGGATAAAAGTGCCCAAAAGAAAAAAGGCCGGATGAGTTCTATGGATGACAAGACATCTCCTTCGGCGACGGCTCCGACTGAGGAGTCATCCTCATCGACAACTGATCCATTGCAAGAGTTACAGCTCCGATGGGATAATGATTCAGGCTTCGATGGCTTCTACTTTCAAATGACAAAAGAAGTCATAGGTTTGGACCAGCCTAATTTCATGGATCGAGGGGATCTCAAAGAGTTATTGACCAGAGAAAGCCAGGTCTCAAACAGTTTGATGCAGTTGTTCACCCAGTGAGTTTCCACTTAATTTTATAACCTATTTCTGATTATTGTTATATATTATGCATTCCATGTGCATAGGCTAACCAATGAAGCCCTTTTTGTAAATTCTTTAGAGCTTTACATGAGTTAGCTGAAAGGAATGGGAGAAACGGGATAGGTTTCCTTTCGGCTGATCATGTCACACCCACACTCACTACGCTTGAAGCTAGGGTGAACTACATTGCGCGAATCTTGAAGGATAGGAATAAAGAAATGTATCTGGTGCCTTATCTTCAGAGGTAAGTGACACTGTAAGCGATTCTCTAATATTTAAGAAACACTGATATAAAGATCTGACGTACGTCATTAAATTTTTTGTTGGCAGTGAACATTGGATGCTAATGGCCATTAGACCAGTAGATAAGGTTGTATACTGGTTTGATTCTTTACAAAATCCACAGAAGGAGGAGGCGGTGGTGCTTATGGACGAGTGAGTTATATATATTAATTAACAACTGTTAGAATGCCTATATATCCATATATTGCTAATTATTTTCGTGCCGCTTTCATTTTTATAGGGTGATGTTTAACTATCAAGCTTTCTTGGGATTGCCCAGAAATGTGCATATGCCACCTTCGTGGATAGTAGTTAAGGTAAATTAAATTGGTTCTTATTAAAATTTTTAATTACATCCGTGGGTCTAGTAGCCTAAGCAATTAGTAGTGTTAGTTGTTTTAATTAAATCCGTGAGTCTAGTAGCCTATGTTAGTATAGTGTTAGTCAATTAATTTATTAGTTAGTCAAGTTATTTATTGAGGTATTTGATTATGCATGCAATCCATGGGTCCAGTGCTCCCAGAAGTTAATATAAGCATGCTTCTGTGAACATAGTAGGAAGATGAGTGCTTCTGTGATTATATTCGATCAGTAGAAATTAGTGATGAATATTCGTAGAAATTTTTTACTCACCGTTGTGTTGTATACAATTAATTGTATGATCTTCTAACTCGTATATATTAATTCATTAGCATAAAAGGCAAACGAGCAATTGGGAGTGTAGGTACTATGTAATGCACTACATGTACCAAATAGCAATGAAATCATCCACATTTGCACTTGAAAAGGTAAATATATATTTCTCATTACTTATTTAAAAATGACTGTATTTCATTTTGCTTACTCGGGTACTTTTTAATTTCAAAAAACTGTTGCAGCACTTCAAGATCGACCGCACTCCATTAAGCAATGTGGATATAGATGCAGTGCGAAAAATATGCGCTAGATATATTTTGGAGCATCCGTCGTAGTTGAAGGAACTAGTTAAACTTGTTCATATTAGAGTTGTACAAATATTTTTTGGATATGCTGTATTAATAAAAGCGATTTCAATTTGTATATTGGTGACATTTGTATTAAATTTCAAGTTTTAGCAGCAGGTTTTGATTTAAACCAGGTTTTAGCAGCAGGTTTTTAATGCTTTTAATGCGGTTCGGGTGTAAAAAGTGTCCACTTTCTACTGCGGTTCAACCACGAACCGCAGTAGAAACCCCGCATTTACTACTGCGGTTCGTTGTTGAACCGCAGTAGAAAGTGGAACTTTCAACGGCGGTTCAACAATGAACCGCCGTTGAAAGTGAGACTTTCTACTGCGGTTCAAGGTTGAACCGCAGTAGAAAGTTTGGACTTTCTACTGCGGTTCGTCAGTGAACCGCAGTAGAAAGTTTGGACTTTCTACGGCGGTCCAACGTCTAACCGCAGTAGAAAGTGCGGACTTTCTACGGCGGTTCGTCGTTGGACTGCCGTAGAAAGTCCGAACTTTCTACTGCGGTTCTAACCGCCGTAGAAAGTCCGCTAACTTACTACGGCTGCCAGATAGATGGCGGTTCAAAAATGCTAAACCCCGCCGTTAAAAGCCCTTTATAAACGCCATTAAAGCTCCGTTTTGTAGTAGTGTGAAGAATCTCATATTGCTTTTTGTTTAATTTCTGGATTTACAGGTCAATTAAAAGGTTGGTGGGATAATGCCTTAACCAATGATGAAAAGTTAACAGTTATTAATCATACCATTGAACAAATAGATGAAAATGATGAATATATTCAAGTTCCAGATGGCAGTGAATTTCTTATTTACGCTATTTCAGTTCATTTTATTGGAAATCCAAAAGAAGAATTAGCTAGTACAAAAATTTTCCTTACTAATTTACGTTGTCCAACTTTGACAGATTTCAGATGGTATAAAGATATGTTTTTAACTCAAGTTATGAGGCGGCCAGATTGTGGTTTTGCTTTCTGGAAAGAAAAGTTTATTACTGGATTACCAACTTTATTTTCAAAAAGAGTAATGACAAATCTTCAAAAAGAAATTGGAACAGATCATATTGACTTTTCTAATGTCTCTTTTGGTCAATTATTTGCTTTTGTTAAAAAAGAAGGATTACAGTTATGTCAGGATCTCAAAATTCAGAACAAATACGGCTCGGAATGTAAAGAGATGGGCTCTTTCTGTCAAACATTCGGCATCACAGGTATAAAAGCTCCTTCAAAAGAAAATAGGAAATTTAGAAAATACAAAGGCAATTATAAAAGACCCAGATACTCACGAAATTATAAAAATAATGATTTCCAAGACAATAAAAAGTTTTATAAAAAGAAAAAACGATTTTCAAATAAAAAGAATCTAAAATGTTTTAAATGTGGCAAAATAGGTCATATTAGTCCAAATTGTAAAACAGAAAAGAAAATTAATTCTTTATTTTCTGAAGAACAAGAGTTAAGAAATAAATTAATGTCTTTAATGATTAATAGCTCGGATGATGAAAATATTCAATTTTCTTCTGATTCGTCCTTTACGGAAGACGGAAAAGATTTTTGTGAATGAAAACAAAAAACTATTAATATGATGACTACTCCAAAGAAATCAAATAATAAAGATTTTTTATTTGATATAATTGAAAAAATTGAAGATAGTGAAGTAAAGTCAGAATATTTGAAAAAATTAAAATCTTTAGTCTTAGATAATGAGATTACTCCAAAGATTTCAAAACCATTTAGTTTATCAAAATTAGTTGATAAATTTGAAAAAACAAGTAAATTTCAAAAAATTGGAAAAGATATTCATGAAGAAATAACGAAATTAAAAAAGGAAGTAAATGAAATAAAAGTCGAATTGACTAAATTAAAAATAAAAGATTTAGAGTTAGAAACACAGTTAATTGTAAAAAAACAAGATAGTAATTCTATTCAGGACACTCCAGAATCCTCGGATAAAGGATTAAAAATTTCTGAAGAAGAACCAAAAGACGAACAATTTTTTAATGTATTAAATAAAGTAAACATGGAAAAATGGTACTCATTTGTCACTATAGGTGTTGGGGACTTTTCTACTACGGTGGTTGCCTTGATTGATAGTGGAGCTGATCAATCTTGCATTCGGTCAGGTATAATTCCAAATATTTATTTATCTAAGTCTCGAGAACAATTACTTGCAGCAAATGGTACTCCTATGAAAATTAAAAAAGAACTCCCTAATGGTTTTGTTTGTCAAGATAATTTCTGCATAAAACATTCATTTTTAATTTTAGAAAATATTTCTTACGATGTTGTTTTAGGAAATCCATTTTTATTTCAAATTACTCCTTTTAAAAAGACCACTGAAGGTATTTATACAAAAATTTTAGGAAATAAAGTTTGGTTTCCATTTATTCATCCTACTAAACAAATAGAAATGGATTTATTACAGTCAAACTCAATTTATAAACAAATTCATCTTTTACAATCAAAAAAGAAATCAATACTATTTTTGAAAGAAGAGTTAAGATTTTCTAGGATTGAAGAACAACTTCAACAATCCAGTATTCAAGAAAAAATAAAATTATTAGAAGAAAAGTTTAAAACTACAATCTGTTCTGATCATCCGAGTGCTTTTTGGGATAGGAAAAAACATGTGGTAAACTTACCATATGAAAAAGATTTTGATGAAAAAATGATTAAAACTAAGGCAAGACCAATTCAAATGAATAATGAATTACTAGAATTTTGTAAAAAGGAAATTCAAGTTCTTTTAGCAAAATCATTAATAAGAAAGTCACAGTCTCCTTGGAGCTGTCCAGCATTTTATGTAAATAATCAAAATGAAAAAGAAAGAGGTGTTCCAAGATTAGTTATTAATTACAAACCACTCAATAAAGTACTCCAATGGATTCGGTAGCCAATTCCAAACAAAAGGGATTTACTTAATTGTTTGGTATCTGCAAAAATTTACTCAAAATTTGACTTAAAATCTGGTTACTGGCAAATTCAAATTGCTGAGAAAGACAGGTATAAAACTGCATTTACAAGTCCCCTTTGGCCATTATGAATGGAATGTTTTACCTTTCGGTTTAAAAAATGCACCCTCTGAATTTCAGAGGATTATGAATGATATTTTTAACGATTACTCATCTTTTGTTATTGTTTACATTGATGATATTCTGGTTTTCTCGGACTCATTAAGAAAACATTTTAAGCATTTAAATATTATTTTTAATGTAATAAAACAAAATGGTTTGGTTTTATCTGCAACTAAAATGAAATTGTTTCAAACAAAAGTTAGATTTTTAGGTCATGATATTCATTTAGGACTAATAAAACCAATTCAAAGATCCTTAGACTTTACTAATAAATTTCCAGATGAAATTAAAAATAAAAATCAATTACATCGTTTTCTTGGTTGCTTAAATTCTATTTCTAATTTCTTCCCAAAATTGCGAATTTTGTGTGCTCCTTTATTCCAGCGACTTCAAAAGCAACCGCCAGCATAGACTCATGTGCATACTAATATTGTAAAAGAAATAAAGGAAAAAATCAAGACACTTCCATGTTTAGGCATTCCTCATCCACATGCACTCATGATTGTTGAAACTGATGCATCTGACATTGGGTATGGGGGCATTTTGAAACAACGATTACAAGAATCTACTTATGAACAGTTAGTTAGATATCATTCAGGTGTCTGGATAGGACCACAGAAAAATTACTCAACAGTTAAAAAAGAAATTTTATCAATTGTTTTGTGTATTTCAAAATTCCAAGATGATTTATACAATATAAAATTTTTACTTCGAGTGGATTGTAAGTCAGCAAAAGAAATTTTGCAAAAAGATGTAAAAAATCGTGTTTCTAAACAAATTTTTGCTAGATGGCAAGCAATTTTATCTGTTTTCGATTTCAATATTGAATTCATCAAAGGCTCATCTAATTCTTTACCCGATTTTCTTACTCGTGAATTTCTTACAGGAAAACAAAATGTCTTTTAAAGATCGGGGAAAAGCCCCGGTGGCTTCTGCTCTTACTCCACCTACTCCAAAATCTGTTAAAGATTATGAAATGAAAAGGGAAGTAATTCCCAAACCACTTACTCCAACTACTCAAATTCCAGACTTTCCACCACTTACATATATTCATGCTGCACAAACTCCTTCTGTTAAACTCCAAAATACTCCAATTCAAAACCATCTGCTACTCCTTATGTGACCAAATCCAAATACTAATATCTTGTCCAAACTCCATACACTACTCCACCAGATATCCCTACCCTTAAAAACTTTACTCAAAGACTATTTTTGCCGAACTGTCAGTGGTTTGTTGACGATATTTCTAAAACTCAAACATACTATGAACTCATTCTTGTGGATACTAATTCTGTAGATATTACTCATATTCCAGATAAAAACAATCCAGATCGTATTTCTTACTCAAAGTTTATGATAAAAAAACATTCGTCATCCTAGAGAATTTGACTCAATTCATACACGACACTCCTCGGTTAATTATATTCCATATGGGTTTAACTACTTTGATTACATTCTAGCCTGGTCTCGGGCTCTTTATTATAGGGGTTTTGATCACTCATGGTTCATTAATTTTACTTCAAATTGTGATAAAACTAATCCTGATTGGTTTTATGACTGGTGGGATTACTTTGGTCCTACTAATCAAATTTATACTCCAATGGAGGAAAAAGGCTTAGAAATCTACGCGAGAAATATGTCTTCTCGTCTAGGTTTTTGTACTCCAATTGCTTTCCATGCAGAGTTCAGGGTTCCTTGGATTTTTGCTTAGAGTTCTCAGATAAAGCCAATCACTCAAGGACGGCCATGTGCACTTATCCGTGATTTCCGCATCAAATGGTGGCCAAACTACAACAGCGATAATTGTGGACCTAATTTGGTTCTCAGTTATCTTCAATCCATTCCAACACTCAAAAAGACAGTCAAAGATGCTTCAAAGGCAAATCCATCACCATCAATTACTCATGATACTCCAGCCAAGGCTCAATCTACCACTCCAATTCCAGACAAGCTGCTGCAACAACACCTTACTCAAATAACTCAATCCTCTCAAGACTCAACTGCTCGCACTCCAGAAAAAACTCAAAAAGAAAATGATGATGAAGATTTTAAAAAATTTTATCAAATGTATAAAACAATGAAACAACTCGAAAAAGAAGAAAAACTCCCGGTAACTAATCTTTCGGATCCAGATGATCCATTTGGGGGTCCTTTAGCTCAGGATCCTTTTCAAATATAAAAAAATAAAAAAATAAAAAAAGTACGAAAGACCCGCAAAAATAATTAAAGGGGCATTTTTGTAAATTTACAGGTACTAAAGTGACGCATTCAATGACGTAGGGCGGCGGACTCATGATCCCGGACTCCAAATGAAAGCGGACTTAAAACCAAATTCAAATCCAGCTAATTCATCACCGCTATAAAAGGACGGAACTCCATCACTCAAAGGCATCGAGCGAAAAACCTTAGTCTTGAAAATCTTTCATCTACTTATAAACATTTTCCTTCTTCCATACTTCAGTTGTATTTAACTCATTTCCTTTGTATTCCCTTCACTCATTAATACAAGGTTCGAATTCACTTCATCCTTGCTCTTATTTTATCCTGGGTTTATTTTGGTATCAAAGCCATTTACTCAAAAATTTTCAAACGCGATTTCAAAATTTTTGGTCACATAAGGAGTAGCAGATGGTTTTTGAATTGGAGTATTTTGGAGTTTAGCAGAAGGAGTTTGTGCAGCATGAATATATGTAAGTGGTGGAAAGTCTAGAATTTGAGTAGTTGGAGTAAGTGGTTTGGGAATTACTTCCCTTTTCATTTCATAATCTTTAACAGATTTTGGAGTAGGTGGAGTAAGAGCAGAAGAAATAAAGTTTGGTTTCCATTTATTCATCCTATTAAACAAATAGAAATGGATTTATTACAGTCAAACTCAATTTATAAACAAATTCATCTTTTACAATCAAAAAAGAAATCAATACTATTTTTGAAAGAAGATTGAATAATTAATCGCCAATTAGTATTAGGGTAAATTATGATTGGTTTTGAAAATCGGCACTAATAACTGAGTTGGTCGAATAAATGTGAGAAATAATCAAAACATTGAGGGAAGAAAAAATGCATGAGATTGCAAGATATAATTAGTTCAATTTATTTTCCAGAAAATGTTCTCTATGTATTGTATCCAATTGTGAAATCGTATCGAACTACTCACTTATTATTTGGAGTTGTATCATAGAACACCAAACGCTGTGATATTTTATGGACCTAGCATACATCACATTCCTAACGACATAAGTTTAAAATATCCAAAGCGATGTGGCCAAAACATATAAAGATAGGCGTAGTCCCTCACAAGGACAAGGATATATATACTTGAGTTATTGTAACCAAATTTTATTAATCGAAAATGCATAAACAAGCGCAATATAATCATATCAAATCACGCACTTTAAATACGGGTAAAACATAAAATAGCATGCACTACATATATTTCTACACACAGTCAATAAATGATTGTGTTATTATTATACATAAAAGCTAGGAAATCTTCGTTCCTAAGCAGGAAAAGAAGATCAAAAAAAAGAAAGGGAAATTAAAAAATAAAATAAAAATCTTGTGGAAACAATCACCATGAAATTGCAAAACATAACTTGTTTTTATTACAAGACCATCAGGTGGGAAAGAAGAGGCCTCTGAGCTTCTGAATCGGTAGCCTCTGAATCGGTAGCCAATTAATCTTGTTCCTATACCCAAAGAAGGCGGCACATAAGGAAAAAAGAAAAACATATATAGATAAAAGTAAAGAAGGAATTAATAGAGTTGTGTGATTATTACCTAACGTTGCAGCCATCAAGCGGAGGTTAAAGATACCTAATCCATCGTCCTGCATCCCAAATCATAAATTTAGGAATCCGATTAATTTTCTTATAATTTTCACTTTCTTCTTTCCGATTCTGCAGAAGCTGGTTAATCGTATTAACATTCATATTTATACAGTATAGACTCTGGAGCTTGGATAAGTGTTGAATCCCCCAAGGAAAATCCTCTAATAATGTGAGAGAATCCATACGTAGCTCTCCAAGGTCAGGCATTCCACCTCCCTCCACTCTCAACCATCTCAAATTGCCGAATCTGACGAGGCACAATTGCTTAAGTTTCAAAAAGCATCCAACTTTGAAACACAAACTCTCCCCTTCAAAAGCCTCCTCTAGTCTAAGAGTTAGCAAATTTGGCAAGTGTTGAAGAGATTCAAGTGGATCATCCACTAACCTGCTGTAACTCAATTCTATCCGAGTCAATTCTTGCAAAGAAGGCACTAATTGGGGTATCTTTTCCAGGCAACCCCACAAACTTAATACCTGAAGATTTTGGAGATTTGAACAAACTGAAGTGTTCATATCTTTCAAATCAAGTACCTCATTACTCGTAAAAGCACTAAGATACAAGTTTTTAAGACTAGAGAGCTTACCAAGAGAGGAGCAGAGTTGTGTCCCATCTTCTCTTCTTAGGTTGGTAAAGCCAAGCCTCTTTAATTGCTTAAGCTCACCTACCTCTCTAATTAAGATTTCATTCGCTTCTACGTCATATAACCACTCTAGATAAACAAGTTTTGCAATGTGCCCTGGACATTTAAATCCATAGCTCAAAGAATTTGAATCTTGATGGAAATTGAAAATGACCAAATGAACGAGTCTTTCCAACTTTAGTATTTCTTCAGGCAACTCAATCACTTCCGTGAACGATAGATCCAAATATTCTAACTTCTTCAGAGACCCAATTGACTTTGGAATGACTTTTACTCTTGTGTGTTTAAGAATTAAAGTTCGGAGTTGAAATAACCTAAAAACCACTTTTGGGATTTCCTCCAACTCTGTACCTTCCAAATCTAACACCTTCAATAGCTTAGGATCACTACGTAATAGCTCAGACAACAAGGACTTTGACAATGGTACCTTGGCTTTGAAGATCACCAGAGATTGAAGATACTTGCAATCATTAATCCTCTCCTTCATATCCGCATTGAACTCGTGGATTGCTAGGCGCCTAACCTTTTTCGGCCACATTTTTTGTTCTGATCCTGTGGCTATGGTTGCGAAATTTTGACTGGTGCTCTTTGAAAGAACAATTACTCGTAGAAGGTCGTGAAGATACACTCTTGAATTCGCGTCAGCATATCCATATTCGACTTGATTAATTAAGCTTCTATTAGTAAGTTCAGCAAGATAAGCAAGAGCTACCTCATATTTTGTCATCCTTCCGTTCTCTGACACAAACCCTTCGGAGATCCAAAGTCGAATTAGCCTTTGCTCATCTATTTGATAATCCTCTGGAAAAATACTTGCATACAGCAAACAATTTTTCAAATGGTAAGGGAGTTCCTTATAGCCAAGAGACAATATCTTTGTAATGGGAACCAACTTACCATCAACCTTCATCTCACCACCAAGGCTTTGTTCAACCATCTTCCACTCATCTATTTTAATTTTGTCTTTCAAAGCCAACAATCCACCAATTACATTGATTCCCAGTGGCAATCCCTGACATTTTCTTAGTATTCCTCTAGCAACATTTTCAAGGTGAGCAGGACAGGAATTATCTTTGAAAGTCTTCTTGCAGAAAAGAGACCAAGAGTCCTCAAAAGATAATGGTTGCATTTGGTGGACATAGCTATGAAACTCAACATTAGAGGCACGAGCTACATTTGCAATTCGAGTAGTGAGCATTACCCGATTGCCGCAACTCCCTTCAGGCAATGCCAATTTAATACCATCCCAAAACTTTGTATCCCAAACATCATCAAATACAATCAGATACCTTTTGTCTTGGAGGAAATCTTTTACATGCACTTTCAATTCATAAGTACTTACAATGGAAGCCACTTCTTGAGGAACAGGTTTCTGAATTTCCTGATACAATTGTCGAATCAAGTCTTTGAGCAACTCCTTCATGTCAAAGCTTTGAGATATTGTCACCCAAGCATGGATCTTGAATTGCCTTTTGACATTTTCATCTTGTTGAACTATTCTAACCAACGTTGTTTTCCCCAATCCTCCCATGCCCATAACTGAGACAACTTTGAGGTTGGAATCAGCATCAAGAAGCTGAGTAATGAGCTGCTGCTTTGGCTGATCAATGCCCACCAGCTTTGTTTCTTCTATAAGAAGGGCCTCATCTCTGTAGCAATGCCATGAGTTGTTGTTGTTGGCAGCCCCAGAAGAAGAAGAAGAATCTGGTGTACCATATTCAGATCTGTATCTGTTGTGGCTTTGAGAAATGCTTGCGATTCTGGACTTGATGGCCTGTATCTCTTGAGCAATTTGATGGCGTGCTCGCAAATTCTTCATTGAGATCCAAATCCTTCGAGCCTGTCCAAAACAACCATGTCCGTAACGGCGAACGAAACGCAGAGTAAAATCATCGACAACAGCTTGAATATCAGCAGCAACATCTCGCACTTGAGAAATCCAAACTTCAAGCCTGGGATCTTCTTCTTCCCTCCTTTCTGCAAACATTAAGAAAGCTTCAATGTGTTCAAGTTCATCAACTATGCTTTGGATCTCTTGTCTAAGACTTCCTAACAATTTGGCCTCATCTGCAAGCAAATTTGAGAGCTGATTTAACGCAGGGGAGAGGAAATCCATGCCTTCCTCAACAGTTTTTTTTTTTTTTTTTTCACTTTCGAAGACAGAATGGTTTGCTCGCTCGGTTGGGTTGCAGAATGCTTGGCTTGGAGAATGAGGTCGAGCAAGCAAGCAAGGAATCAGATTTCTTCTGGAATTCTTAAAAGCTCATTCCTATTGTTCTTTTCTTTTTGGGGTTCTTTCTTCTCTTCAAATTTTAGAATTTGTGCTCTTGTTTCATTTGTTCTTTTGGCTATTCAATTTGGTTTTCGTTTAGTTTTTTTTTTTTATTATTTATTGTTTAGAATTTGTTAGTTAATTGCAGTTTTAAATTTGTAAATTATTAAATTAATTTGGGTATTTTAGATTATTTTGAATTTGAATTTTGTTAATGTTTGGTGTCGAGGCAAGAAACTAGTCTTCGTAGAGGGAATTTTTGTGAAAAAAATTATTGTGATCCTCTCCACAAAAAAAAAAAAAAAAAAAATTTGTGAAGAAAACGCTTTCTTCACATACTTCAAAAATATATATTGTAAAAAATGCGATTTTTGAAAATCATTTTTCCTATATCCAGAAAATGTTATGATTGGCTTATTTTTGGAATTTTCCATTAAAAATGGATTAATATTGTAAAACACTCTAATTACAATTGAATTTGAATATTATAGAAGTAAATTGTAAATCCACTTTAGTTTTATTATTTAGTAAGAATATAGAATTCTTTAAGAAATAATTGCAATTCTAATATATTTTTGTTAAATGCTTAAAAGTTTACATAAAATTAAAATTTATTTATAATTACAAAATAATCATATTTCATCTCTTTCTATTATTATTAATTTCTGTATCAAATTAAATATTTCTTGAAATAAACTTTAAATCCTATCTGTGCGAGACACCATATCTTTCACCCTAAGTTTAACCTTAAAGTTTATATTTTCTTATACAATTATCTTTTTAAAACTCATTTATGAACCATTGTAAAGTTTTTCTTTGAGTATTTTGATTACGAAATCTTATTTTTTTCAAATCATGATGTTTTGATTCTTAATTTTAAGTTATGATTTTTTTTTTTTAAGCTTAGGAGTATATTTAAGGGTGTATTAAAATAGATATTAGTTTAATTTTAGAATTTACAAGATGGAGATAACAAAATTAGAAAATAAGCGAAAAATAGAAAGAAAAAAAAAATCAAAGATCGGCAATTTCCTGAGCTTGATAGGGTATGACCAATTAGAACCGCCTCCAAAAATTTTTAAAAATTCCCAACACCCTTAGGATTGGTTATAACCGATGTTGGATCGGCTATTGCCTAACTTTGTCAGAATTGAGTCGATTATTACCTGACTTTGATTGGTTATAACCGATCGTCACCTAGAGATGAAAAAAAAATATCTTCTTCAAGTTCCAAAGGTGTGCTACGACCCTATGAATCTATACCCTGAAGTTTATCACTTAATGGAGTATAAAAACTCCTCCAAAAGATTCAGAAACCCTCAGAATTACAAAGGCAAGAAGAAGCAAGTATGTGGAAGAATAGAGAAAGGAAAGAGCGAAAAAGAAAGAAAAATAGGAAGAAAAATTAGAAAGCTAGGCTTGTGGAGGTGAATCTTGATTCTAAACCGGTGGAAAGGATTCTAAAAGTCGCAGGAAAACAACGGTAAGTTTAAATCGATTACGATAACTTTGGAATTCCGATTTTTGATTTGATTCATATAGGCTTGAACTTTTAAAGTTTCAAGTTTTTGAAGTTTTTATTTGAATATTTGATTTTGAACATTATAGAGATGTTATGGATTGATAGGACTGCTATATAAGTGTTATACAAATGATTTTAAGCAAAAGAAACCAAAGAAAAACATGTTTTGAGGTCATTTTATCTGAAAACCCAAAGGTAAAGTTTTGCATAATCTGAAATTCAAGAACATATGTTACTCCCTCCATTCCCAAATAAGTGGTCATTATAGGAAAAACACACAAATCAAGGTGATGAGTGAATTCTTATTTTTATCCATATTTATGTTTTCTTGTTTGACTATATTTCAAATGGGAATGTGTGCAATGTATGTGCATTTAAAATAATATCATTAAATGAAATCAATTAACTAAGGGGTAATATTTGAATTATTTAAACTTTTTTGTCTTGAAATGTGTGAGGGACACTTATTTGGGAACAAAATAATTTTCTATAATGGCCACTTATTTGGGAACGGAGGAGTATATCCGATCAGACTGCGGGAATAACCTATTTTCTTGGCTCAAGAAAATCGGCAATGTTATAACCGATATCAAAGCTGAAACTCTAAAACTGCGGCTATTGCCCAACTTTTTCAGGCAATAACCGATTTTCTTGTCTGAAACTCTTGAAAATCGGCTATTGCAGATATTTTACAAGGTATAACCGATCTTACCCCTGAAACTTGGATTTTTGAAGATTCAAACTAAAATCCTAAGTTTTCATAAAACTTCTTTTATAACTTTAAACACCTTAACTAATAATTAATTATGATTCATTAAATGACTAGAAATAAAAGGATTAAAAGGCAAAAAAATCTAGAACCATAGAATCTAAGGGTTGATCTAGATTCGAGAATAAAGTCTAAACCCTGAGACTTATGAATTGCAGACTATTCGGATACTGGTGAGCGACCATCTACGGAACAAGTTGAGTTTTCTTACTGAAACTAGTTACCATTTTACGAAACTAATCAATGAACTTAATTTGGAGTCGTTGTGATGGCATGTTCTATACGTTTTCGCAAAATGTATGAAAGACTTTATGATTTGAAATGTCCAGTTGTGTTTATATACCTACTGGAATGCATATATACTTGCCAAGATTCATATGTGCTTTCTTTGTATACTGGAACTGTTGATTGTGCATACGGTTTGGTTTTACGATCCAGCAATCGGTATGTGACTGGTCATCTGGATCATTCACGCTCATAATCTTGAAATTATCTATATGAATATGAAATGGGGCCCAAATACAAAATGATATGAAGGGTGAGGATGTCAGTATGATATGATATAATATACGATATGAACATTGGGAACGATATGATATGAACATTGGAAACGATACGATATGAACTTGGAGTTGAATGGCCAATCTCTTCACTGTTCAAATAGAACATGGACGGCTGCCTTTCGAATGCTATGTGCCATGTTTGAACTTATCTGTAGAGGTAAAGGTATAACTCAATAAATATTTGTAAAAACGATGTTATCTCACTAGGCATTAAACTCATTCCATTTTCATGTTTTGTTTTCTATTTTGTTTTTCAAATATAATTGTTCCAGATCCTTGGCATGCAGATGACTCGCTCACTTCCAGTATTAGGCTTAGGACTGCAAATCGACCAGACAACTAAGATAGCTATTAGGGTTAACGACAAGCACAAATATTTTAATTTGTAATTTTGAATATGTAAAGTTAATGATGTGAAAATATTATGACGTTGTAATAATAATCACATTTTGGTTTGTTTTAATCGATATTTAGCCCTGGTGCGAACCATACAGACATCCAATTAGTCAACCCCTTGTATACGGGTAGTGAAACTGAGGTGTTACAACCTAATTAGGATAATAACACATTCAACTATCATTTTTTTTTTTATTTTTAAACAATGGTATTTTTTCGGTTTGAAATAATGCATTTCCATTTCAGCTGCTTACACACAACCAGATTCGGCTACAAAAACTGCAGCGGGAAGCCAGCTGTTGCAGCTGGTCTCCTGCTCCTGCAACTGAAATGAAACCCCCGTAGTTCCGTCGGCCGAAAAAACGGGATTCTGGCAGGCTGTTCTGCAATGTATACATACATATATATATATATATAATTTTTAGTTTAAAATTTGCAACGCTATTGAAATGAATCCCCTTAGTTCCATTTCCAACAGTTTTTCCCTTTTGCAATTAAAAATAGGGTTATGGGCCTAACCTCAGTTTTCCTAACCCCAGGAAATTGCCTAACCCCATTTTCTGGGGTTAGAATTCCTAAACCCGAAAGATGGGGTTAGGTGCCTAAGCCCATTTTCTGGGTTTAGGAATCCTAAGGTTAGGATTCCTAATCCCAGAAGATAGGATTCCTAATCCCAGAAGATGGGGTTAGGCGCCTAAGCCCATCCTCTGGGTTTAGAAATCCTAAGGTTAGGATTCCTAATCCCAGAATTTTGGCTTGGGAAAGCTGTAGGAAAAAGGAATGCAATCTTGTTTTTCCGGCAAAATGGTATGAGAGGCCAGCTCTAATTGCATCTAAGCAGCTATCAGCCAGCTCTAGCTGCATCTAAGCAACCAGATCTGGCTGGCCGGATTTCAGTGGCCGAAATTCAGCAACCCACACCAGGCTAATATCTTGTTTTTCTTTCAAAAAAAAAATTTAAGATTTACTATCGCCAGCGATTCTCAGCGGTGGCGAGGTTTTCCAGCGGTGGTGAGCTGGGTTTAAAAATGAAGGAAATGGGAAATGCTAGGGGCTGCTGTGATTGATAGGGGTAAGGGCAATTTTGGTATAAATGCAAAATGCTATTTCTCATCTTTGCATTTAGTATTTTCTTTTTTTCGTGCATTTAACATCCCATAGAAAACTATATGATCTTTTATCTTCTTTTGAACATATTCATATGTGTTTTGCGTTTCAAATATTAAAAAAATTATTGTCAAATTATCATTTTGTTGGGCAAATCACATAATTACTATTAGTGTGAATAATCAAAACCAAATTAGATGTGTGAGCTACCCAAAATGCCACTGCACTTTCCCACGATGTTCGTTTTGATAACTAAACTTTTTTATTTTCCATAAATGTCACAATACTTTTAAAAACGGGCCAAAAATGTCATATTTGGTGTGTTGGCCGTTAGTTTTAACGAAACCTTACTCACATGCATATTTTGGAGGGTATTTTTGTCCACATTTTCTCCACCAAATTGCACATCATATTTTTTATTTCTTTTTAATCTGGCGACGGGATTTGAGGAGAAACCATAATAAGTTTTGAGGCATACTATATGCAGTAACGGATTTACTAAACGCAGTAACATTCCCCTGTAAAAGGACTAAATTGCCCTTTATGAATAAAATTATTTTTTTTTCCATTTTTCACCTATAAGTAAGGGGTGAAGGTCAGAAGTTTTCTAAAACGTTCAGAGTTAGTTGTTTTTCATTTACATTTAACTGCAGAAACACTTGTTTTCCATTTGGTCACTGACACGTTTATTCAAATATGGTCGGTATACCCGAGTACGATCCATATTACACTGTATTTATTTTTTTAATTTATAGCATTATGCGTAATTTATGTATATACTGTTTCACTTTAAATTTCGGGGAAGAAAATCCATTATGGGGGATTTTTTTCCCAGATCTGCGATTATCTGGACGTTTTTTTGCTGGTTCTGAAACATTTTGGACGGGAAGAATGGCCCCCAGCCCGAAACAGCAGGAATACCGCCGTTCGCCGGCGGTATTTCCGGCGAAAATACCGCCAGCGGTATTACCATGCCAAAATATCGCCGGCCGGCGGCGCTATTTTGGCCGGAAATGTCACCGCTGGCCGGCAATATTTCCAGCCAAAATATCCCAGCGGGCGGGCCTTTTTTCTGCTACTTTTCCGGGAGAAAATCCCGAGACAGTCGCACTATCCGGACGAACCTATGCTAATCACAATTGTGTCAGAACTTTGGATCTGGGCGATAATATGATTGCGCAATGTATTTGCTGAATAGAAATTTTAGTGTGTAAGTATGCTGAACGAGGTTTTTTTTATGTTGTTGAAAGGATTTCCGCGTTGAGAGTGATGACATTTATGCTGACCACACCACGGTATTTCGGACGACCCAAGAGTTCATCAGTAAGGAAGGTATGCTTGCATGGGTTAAAGCACGAGCAGCTGAAAATAATATGACGACAAAAATTACATCTTCTGCGAAAATGTTGGGGTTGTTCCTAACAAGAGGGAGAAGCGGTAGAGTTGAGATTGGGTGCGATAGATCAGGAAAAGTTAGGGATAAGGCACCCATACCGGAAGGGAGTATCAGACGGAGCAATACAACCAGTAAGAAGACAAACTGTCCATTTCACCTGAAGGGACGAGAAATTGATGGGGGAAAGTGGAAGTTAGAGGTCAGAAACGGAACGCACAATCATGAATTAGAAGGAGTGAGAAATTGGCATTCAGCGCATACACGTTTAACAGAAGGGGAGAAGAAGAAGATTGCAGAAATGTCCAGTATTAACATCAGGCCGAAGCATATATTGGCCCAATTGCGCGCAGATGATCCGGAAAATGTCAGCCACATAAGGCAGGTTTACAACGAATCAGCAAAAAGTAAAAGGGATGCGAGGGGAGGTATGACTAATATGCAGTATTTCTTCAAACTTTTGCATGATCACGAATACTTCTATGCGTACTCAGGCGATGACGGAAGCAATGCAGTGGGCCACATCTTCTTTGCGCACAAGAAGGCGCGTCGTCTACTTGTTCTGTTTTCATACGTTTTGTTTATGGATACAACGTATAAGACAAACAGGTATGACATGCCTCTGCTTCAAATTGTAACTCATGTACCTACATGTCAGTATGTGCATATCGCTTTTATTTTCCTGAGGGATGAGACTACTCCGAATTATTACTGGGGATTGGCGCAATTGAGCACCGTATTCGAGGAAAACAGATTCCCCCACGTGGTCATGACCGATCGAGAGACCGCATTACTGAATACTGTGGCACTAGTTTTCCCACATGCTACCTAGCTACTTTGTAGGAGGCACATTGAAATGGATGTCAAGAAACATGTAGTGTCAGCTAGGAACGACAAAACTACGACGGATGTCTTTCTATATCGTTGGGGACAAGTTGTAAAAGCCCTGACATATAAACAGTTCACGGAAGCTGTGGATTATATTGATACTAAATATGGGAATAAATCCAGATTCAGAAATGTGATTCCCAACTTGAAGAACACATGGTTGGATCCTCACAAGGAGAAGTTCGTGTCATACTGGACGAAAAACATAAAGCATTATGGCAGGCGCACAACGAACATGTAAGTTATTTATTGATTTCATTTATGATTCATACGTTGTATACTTACGCGATGTTTTATATAAGGATTTATGTTCTATGTAGAATGTTAATGTCAATTGTCTTTCAGGGTTGAGAGTGCGCATGCCATGGTGAAGAAGGCTATTGGTACGGATAGAAAGGCGTTCCCAAGTATTTTTCACGACATTCATATTATGATAGGGTTGCACCTCAATGAAATTCGGACTAAAATGAAGCTTCGCGCAACAAAACATACCGGAAGAGCGACTACCTACTTTATAGTAGTTTGAACGGTCGAATGTCGTTCGCTGGAATTACAATGGTGGAGGACGAATATACAAAAAGAGTTGGCCTTATCGGGGAAGACGGTTCTCTTTGTGGTTGCGAACTCCGAACAAGTTGCGGTCTGCCATGTGCATGTGAGATGCAACAGTTGGTGCGCGCGTACCAACCAATTGATCCTATCGACGTTGACGCCTTCTGGAAGACGCTGCAATTGGGAGATACAGAAATTCCAGAAACCCAGGAGGAGAGGCAAACCGCTAGAGGGCGACTGCATGAAATGTTTCTGGATGTCATGGCGCGTCCGAGCTCTGAGATATACAGGGTCATGGGTGTTGTTCATTCTACGCTTTATCCCAAAACTGTTGATGTAGCTGAGCCTGTTAGTAGGCCACACAGGGGACGTCCCAGACACAATTCCACCCAACGAGATTTATCAGGGTTCGAGCACGCCGAAAGGAATGCGATACAACGAAGTACGAATATATGTAGGCAACTTTTTTTCTGTTATTGTTGTCAAATACATATACACCTACTGACTTTAATATGCTTTACACTCGCAGGCCGGCGATCCACAGGCGGGCAGAGAAGACGAAGGGTTGTGAGGCCGCACGCTTCTGAGTGGCCTTACGACCTTCCCGTATTTGTGAAGCAGTTCGTATTCGAATACATTACCGGCCACGTTAATGTTGTGCCCGATGGACATTGTGGTTTTAGGATAATTTCCTATTTCGTACACGATGCAGATCAGGAGCAGTGGCACCAAGTGCGTAGAGACCTGCTGCAAGAACTCCGGGAGGAAGCTAATTTTTTGCGCTTCGTTCTTGGGGCAGTCGATTACGAATTAGCATTCAGGCTGCTAGATTGGTATGTAGTTCCGGCAGACGAGGATTTCTGGTTTGATTCTCATCTTCTGGGAATACTTGTCGCAGCGAAGTACCAAAGGGTGGTTACATTATATGCCCAGCATAGTAGTACTTTCCTTCCGCTCCTGTGGCGGGGGGCCGGCGTCTCCACTGATCCTAGCAGTTACATCAATATGGGGTTAATAAGACAAAATCATTTCATTGCTTTGTTAACTACAGGGGAGGTATTGCTGCCCCCAATCTATCCGACGTGGAGTAGCCGGGCCGGCGAACAAATGCAGCTTTGGAAATCGCATTTGGATGGAAAATTAGGTGCATACCGGAATAAATCGACTGCTGAGTGTTAGTATATGATATTTTTTTCGCCTTATGTACGGCTACACGTTAAAAGCAATGTATTGTTTGTACATTTTTGGGCTAGGAAACATAATATCCGCATCTTCAGTATACAAGGTGTAATACATTTTATCATTACAGAATTTAAATAAAATATCTATACTTCATTGCGATTGGCGGTATCTCCATATACAGTGTAATTAAAAACATATAAAAACAAAAATTACATCAGATGGGACTCGGGCTAAATGTACTACAGTGCCGGCATCAAATCCTCCAAATGACGGCACACCTCCTCTATAGCACTCTCCCTCACTTCGGTTGGGACGGTATTGCGGTTGCAAGGATGAGCATAATACATTTTACTTGCTATATATTGCAAGCGCTGCGTATGGAATAAATATCGACTGAATGTTAAAAAGATTGACGCAATTACATACAAAATCAACAGAAAAAAAACATAAATGTGTAATTCTTACCGCAACCGCAGATAGCTGTTTCGGGTCCATTGGCTCAGCGGCAGGCATTTCTTCGGGACTAACACGAACGTGCGTCCGCGGAAGGAAGTACTCAAGGTACTCAGGGCACGTCTGATCGGGCCAATTAGCCCTTCCCATCCCCCTTAACACCTTATTCTTGGGGTACATTTGCGGGATCTTAAGATTCGTATCAAACACGCTTGAGTACCTTTTTATTTCAGGCCCTCTGTAATAGCTCTTTGGCTGCAGGACTGGATGAGGGATCGTCTGAATGAATCCAAATTGCCGCAGGAAACGATCTGGCATGTATGGCTCTGCGACACCAGGGCAATGAATAATACCCCTATACAATGTTATTGCGTGCGCTCCTGCGGGATTCGGCCCAAAAGGAAGCAAATTGACCTAGCGAATGTGAAACATAGTCAGTGGATAATCGACTAGGGCGGAAATTACAATAATATACATACGAAAATTTAAATGACACTGAGAAATATTACCTCTTCGGATTTCATTCCGTCCAGGGCATGTCTGTATTTCAACAGATCCCAGTTAGGCTCCCGCTTCCTTCCGGTTCCGACGTGCCACTTAACCGATGCTGGCCAATCGGCATCCCAGGATCTCTGCTTGGCCGGACTAAACGCGGGGAAGTATTCGTAGATCCAACTCTATTAAAAAAATTGAAAAACAAATTAGTCATTTTTCCCCGCAGGTATAAGGAATGAAATAATTTATAAACGATTCTTATAAACCTGCAATAAAGTCAGACACCCGCATAACTGGGCACCTTCCGCTCTAGAGGCCCGGCCAAGGTTGCGATACAGGCTCGCCAAACATGCTGCCCCCCACGCAAGTCCCCCTAGGTTTTCTACATCTTAGAGGTAAGGCAAGAAGTGCCCAAGGACGTGGGTTTTTTTCTTATCTACGAACAGGGTGTTCCCAACTAACCACAGCAAATAACCTGCGGCAGCATTAGAGGCGTCCACCTGTCCACTGAGACATTGCTCGCGGAGGAGGGACATTTTGACAGAGGCAAAATCCCGATCCCTCAGCATGTCTTCATGAATCCCCAGCGTCTCTAACAGCAGTTCCTTCATCTCAGCCGGCTTAATTTTCCACCCAATTGGCGAACCCCCAATCGGACACGCAATATGTACGCAACGTCGTGGAGACTGATACTCATCTCTCCGAATGACATGTGGAATGTATTAGTTTCCGGCTGCCATCTCTCAACAAAGGCACTTAGGAGTGCAGAGTCTAGCTCTGGATGCATAGACCAACACAAATGTGCCAACCCGGACTGGTCAACTAGAGTTTTCATTTCCCCTTCTTCTAAAGGCCACTTTTGCAGATTGTTAAAGCCATTATGGCACAACAATGCACCACGTTCTTATGTAATGGAATGAATAACATAACACCTTTACTAACCCAACATATTAATCATACATAAAAAATTAATAATAATCATATCAAGAAATATGTATTAAATCGTGAAAACGATACCTGTCGATGCCATACGTAGTAGGCAACATGACCTTTAAAACTCTGTAGCAACTCCGGATCTGACGGACCACCGTCAATCGGCCCATCTAGAGGCCAGTAAGCCTTCAACCCGCCATCCCCTCTGTAGCCAGAACCGGACCCAGCCCCTGACACTGACCTACGCGCGGAGCATATTACTTCTTTGCCTTTTTCGCTCCTCCGTCGGTTGGAATCATTTTCCCCTTCATTTTCATCCCCCAACCGCCCCGAGTTCCCGCCCATGTACTGGGACATATCCATTTCAAATCTTTCTGCATTTTCCCTAGCTTCCTCCTCCTCTGCATTTCCAATGTATGGCGGAGCAAATGGAATTTCTCAGTAATCAACGTTACTTTCTCTCGCGGCATTTGATAACCAAGAAGATCCAGCTGCTCTTCCTGCCACTTTCCTCTGTCACTCGGATACAGTGGGATGTATGCGGCCACCTACTTCCTCAGACGAGACTGCGTCGCATCAATGCTTCTATCAACCATTAGCGTACTGTCATCCTTTCTGCTTTTGCTTTTGGTCAATTTCAATTTCAATTTTTTGAATGCTTCTGCCATCTGCAATTATAAAAACGCACATGTATCAATACGAAAGTAATTGCTAACATATAAAGAACCAGAAAACGTTTACAGTTACAGAAATTTTAAAGTATCGTCGCAATATTCGGCCCGTTCGACTAGGTCGCATCCGGATATATCCAGCCGCCCTGCGCCAAATATGGTCGGCCGCCGGACAGTTTATATTAACCGGAGAAAGACCGCCGCCGGCAGGCGATTTTCAGGCCAAATACCGCTGCCGGACGGCAGTATTTTCCGACGAAATACCGCCGTCCGCAGCGGTATTTTTCCCGGAAAATACCGCCGGAATCCGCCGGTATTTTTCGGGAAAAATACCGCCGGGCGGTATTCCGGCAGAAATTCAATGCTGCGCGCAGTAACATTTTCCATTCCATTCCGGGGACAATCTCACAGATATACGACGACCCGGGGAAAAAAAATTCATTTCCGGGTTCAGTACTAACATATTCGGATATATTATAACTTCTAACAGAATTTCAGTATGCCTCTAACTAAATTAATGAAAGAAACAAATAATCTCACAAATAAAACAGTACCGAAAGAAATATTAAATTGAGGCACTAACCTTTAATCGATCGAACTCGCAGTAACCGTTTTATCCGATTTAACTAATTTAGAGTTTTCTTAACCTAACTTGCATTTAACTTCCTCTGGTTGCGCCTATTTATAGGCGCAACCCGGGGTGCGTTTCCCTTTTTTTTCTTTTTTTTTTTTGGTTTTTCCCATCATGAACAGTGAAAAGATGCGCATGCATGGGTACTGTTCATGAACAGTAACCTGGCATGCCCATCTTTTCACTGTGCAAACACGCAGTTGAATAGTACCCACGTGGTTGAATAGTACCTGTTTTATTTTTTTTTTAATTTTTCTGTATAAAACGGTACCGAAACAAATATTAAATTGAGGCACTAGCATTTAATCAATCGTACTCGCACTAACCGTTTTATTCGATTTAACTAATTTAGAGTTTTCTTAGCCTAACTTGCATTTCACTTCCTCTGGTGCAACCCGTGGCTGCGTTTCCTTTTTTTTTTTTTTTTTGGTTTTTCCCATCATGAACAGTGAAGGTGGACAAAAATACCCTCCATAGCCGCCGTTGCCGCCCCTGCACTTTCTAGTGCCACCACCATCCTCTCCATCACAGAGCCGCCCATGGCATCTCCACCATCCTCTCCATCACAGAGCTGCCCATGGCATCTTCTTCTTCCTCTTGCAGGTTTCCTCTCTTCGACTGCTCGGACCAAATCCCGTTCATTTTCTCCGTCAAACTGCAATTGCGGCCGCTTTCTACCATCAACCGTCGTTCATCTTCCTTGACACTCTAGTCGACTCCATTTTGTCATCATATTCTAAAATCGCAGTCCAGATCTATTGCAATGGCCAACCACTTCCCTTGCTGCCATCCGTTTTCTTCTCGCATCCGCAACCTCCGTCCAGCTCCATTGTCGTCGTGCAGCCAAAATCTGAAAACAACTTCACAAATCGGCGACCCATATGGGTTTCTCCTCTTCGAGTTTGCACCAAGTTTGTGAAGGAATCATCGAATTAGAACTCACAAAAAAAAAAAAAAAAAAGAGGAAAGTGACTGTATTATATTAAAAAGGAAAGTGATTCGCATTTGCACCTTCCTGCAAGTTCCCATTTACATTCACATTCTTCTTCCTCTTTCTTCTTCCTCTTTCCGTTACTTTTGTTTTTTTGCTTTCTGTTTTTTGCTTTTTGTTTTTTTATTTTCATTTCCTTTTGATTTCTCCATCCAAATTAGTGGGTTGATTCTTTTGGGGCAAAATTTCATTTGAAGGAATCATATTTTGAATTTGTGTTATCACATTTTGGAGGGAGGAGGAAGGTGGAGGAATTTTTGGAGAAGAAGATGAATAGTGCATTCAAGGCAAAGGACAAAAATACCCTACTAACAGTCAAACCCCCAAATATGATATTTTTGCCCTTTTTTTAAGGGGCATACTATTTGCAGGAACAAATTTACTATTTACAGGAACATTTTCCTATGAATAGTCTATTTTGCCCTTTAGCTAAATATAAAAAAATAAAAAAAAAATCCATTTACACTCTACCTATTTACACTCATTCATTTTTCACTCACGTGTATCTAAATATGGTCGGTAGTCACGAGAACGATCTATATTACACAGTAAGTAAACAATCTAAACATTTTTTTTACGTAAAGTTTGTTTGTTAAAAAAAAAAAAACCCTGCCTGGCCCGAAATTTTGCCAAAAAAACCCCAAAATAGGCAAAATTTTGCCAGAAATCTCGCCATTGCCAAAAAAATATTTCAAAATCCCGCCCCCTATGCAAAAATCTCGCCCACTTCCAAAATCATGCTCCTTGTGGGCGTGATTTTTCTTCTTCAAAATCCCACCCCATCTTGGGGAGAGATTTTAAGAAAATCCCACCCGGGATGGGATTTTAAGAAAATCCTACCCATCCTGGGTGGGATTTTCAAGAAATTTTTATTGCTTGAATATGATTTTTTTTAAAATATTTATAATTAAGGGACATTATAGATTTTTTAAAGGAAATGTTCCTGTAAATAGTAATTTGGTTCCTGCAAATAAAAATTCCATTTTTTAAAAGTATGGTGACATTTGGGGGAAATAAAAAAAAAACTTTAGCTACCAAAGCGGACATGTTAACAAAGTAAGGTGACATTTTGCGCAGTTCACTCTTTAAATTTTCAAAATTAAAACGTGCATCTTCAAGAATCTAAACACATTACCAAACATCTCTGAATGTGTAAGAAAATTTTGGCCACATAAGAGCCGGTAGATAATTTTCAAAACCGCAAGATCCGTTGGATGATTTGAACAAACCTCAAGGGTTTTGATCATTTACCCTTAATATTATAAAAGAGATGGAGGGATGAACATACATTTCAAGTCTCTAGAGAGGATGAGTGTACCTTCTAAAAAAATGGAAGAGAGAAAAGCTGGAGATAATATAGAAGCGGTCTGACGAAGAGGAAAGTGGCGGAGGTAGAAGATGAAGAGGAAAATGTCGGACATAGAAGATGCCTCTAGATACATGATGAGGATGATGAAATTGTAGTTAAACAAAAAGGAAGAGTTTAAGAGAAAAGAAAAGACGAAGAGGAAGATAAATATATTATATCATTTAGATTGAAATAGGGATATTTATGTTATTACAAAGGTTGATATAAGTAAAATGTTAATGTTTAATATACAACCTTTTATAAATTATGTTTAATTTGTAACTAATTTTTTAACAATTTTTTACAAATTTTATTTTTATTTGCGTAATAGTTAAACATTTATTTTTATTTTTAAAAAAATACTTTAACACCGATTTTACAAATTACTGGTTTTGAAGATCTAGGACATTTCACACCGGGTCCAAGATAACCAGGTTTGATGAACCAAAATCATTAGCATCACCTATCATTCGCACTGGAATGGTAAAAGCGAAAACCCAGTGCTAAAGAGATAAAATAATCGATTTTGAAGATCCGTTTTGTGTAAGTGCTAATAAAACAAGAGGATGTACTTAATTGTTATTATTGTTCACATTGTAATTCAATAATCCCTAATGATTATATTTCTCATTGCATTGGTTATTACTTACAAAAATATGTGAATTTTTAAAAATTCTATTGTTGCTTAAGTAAAAGTTTGCAGGAAATCGTTAATAATAGCTGAGTTGGTTGGATAGGTTTTACCCATACATTGAGGTAGAGCTCGCAATTGGGAGGGAAATGGATGGAATTTGGAAGGAATTGAATGGAAGAGAAAATACTGGGTAAATGTAATTAATTACCCATCTAATTTAAACGTTTGGAGGGATTAAGAAGGGGTGGGATTTAAAATTCTCAAGACCCATTGGGAATTTAATAATAGGGATCCCATTAAGTTCCCATTTTAATTCTCATTAACTACCCAAATCGAAGCAACTTGAGTTTTTATACCATATTTTTGTGTCTTATTTTTACTATAATTTAATGGGAAATAATATAATCCCTTCATGTAACCATTAAGACATTGAATAATGGTTTATGATGCATTACTAATGCAATTGCATAAGCCAATATTTAGTGATTGAATGATTTTGTGAAGGGATTATAGTCGGCCCATAATTTAATTTGTAGTTACTTTTAATTAATGATTACTATTTACATTTAATAATTCAATTAAATTATTTTGTTTTAAAGTTTTTTTGGTGTCATTTCTCTCCTTTTTTTTTCTCGTTTGTTTCCCTTATGACTAATAAATTACTATATCTACCCTATATAATATAAACTAATATATGTTTGATATTAGAGTGCCATGTGGCTATCACATTGGATTTTAATTTAATAAGCATTTTTCTAATTTATGTCTAATAGAGTTTTAATTTAACTATTTATGTGAATGCCACATAAGTTTAATATCTAATAGTTAAATATTGAGTGAACTTATTTTATTTTCTACCATTCAATTAAATAATTTATTTATTTATTTATTTTTACATGTGGCTCTTTCACTCCTTTATAGGAGTATTGCACTTTTATTCTTCCACTTTTTTATATATTTATTAAAAACACATCTCACAAAAATTATATATATACACCAACAGGTCAACAAAAATTTAAACTTTAATTATATAATTTAAGAATTTTATTTATAAAAAAAAAAGGCATGAGACCAACTTTTAGGTTCCGTACAAATTTTTTTTATAAAATAAAACTTTATCTTTTTTCTTTTTTAGACTTATAATCTTAAATTCACAACTTTACATTTTCTAAACATTTTCACCATGAAGTTAATTACTCAATTGATAATTGAGAGTATTAGTTTTAACTCCTAAAGAATAGGAAAAGTCTACTATCTTTGTTTCACTATTTATTTATTACAAATAGAAATAATATGTTGTATGCATCTTTGCTTCACCTTCTATCATTATAAATATGAACAAACTATTGTTTTTCTTTCACCTTCTGTCAGTTACAATCAATAAGTTGTATATTTTCCTTCCTTGATCCATTCTATGAATGGCATTTTGAAATATTCTCAACCATCTTCATTCTCTCAGTCTTAAACAACACTGAAATTCTCTTTTAAATTGTTGTGAAGTGCATTAAGGTTAGTGAGTTATTCTGTTCTAGATATGTTAACTAATTGTTCGAAATGAGAAATTTTATTATTATATTTTACTATTAAAAATTATGACATTTTACACATCTAATAATATGTGATTTACATAGATCCTTTCTTGAATTTTCTTTTCCCATTAAGTTTTTTGTTGATTACTTTAATTTGTTGTTTTGTTTAAATTGTTTTGTTGTTGGTGCAATTTTTTTATGTGAAAACTTTTAGTTATCAAGAGTTGAAGGATTATTGTGTTAAAATTCTCTTTCCTATTAGTTCACAATGTATCATGTATGTAAAATTATAAATCTTGATGTATTCTCTAGACTGTTCCTTTCTCTTACAAGCTTTTGTTATATTAATTTTTTATTTTTAAAAAAGGTAGAGAAGTAAGTTTAAATATGCAAAAAAAAAATCATTTTTTTTTTCCAACAACCTCAAAATTTTTCACAATTCTAAAGTAGATCCTTAATGGAAGGATGTTAAGTTACATACAAAAACAACAAGAATATGTCGGATGAAGGTAGTGTACCGGTAACCATATACTATTAAGGATGGAAAATTTCTTCCTTGATTTTGATATTTTTTTTGTAGACTCCAATTCTTCTAAAAATGTATTGAATTAAGTTAATAGATGATAAATTTAAACGAGCTCTCATATTCGTTGTTCTATTTGTATGCTAGCCTGTGCACAATTAAACTTTTTATTATTATAATACAAATTAATATTTTATTTGGCATAAGCCGTGCATTGCACGGATGTACCGTCTAGTATATATATAATTATATATAGTAAATCGACAGCTTTAGCTAGACAAACAAAAAAGGCTCCTCCAATGAAAAAGGATTAAATTGTTTATGTTGCAGACGATGAACTCTGAGTGGAGCTTCAACAGGGTCATAGATAGTATGCTGATCCCTTCTCAATGTGTTGGAGATTTTCAAGTTCGGTGATTCAAAATTCGAATTTTATAAGCCCATACCCACGATTTCAGATCTGCATGATGATGAAACATTGGAATTCTCTTTGATTGTGTGTTTGAAGGTGGGTAGATTTGATGATAAAAATCTGACGCTAAAGACCCAAAATTTATCATTTCTATCAAAAAACAATACCCCTTCCGTCCCACTCAAAGAGTCCACTTTGAAATGTGTACAACTTATTATGAGTTATGAAGTACAACACTTAAAATAAGTAATTTTTCACCATATTTTCCATTTATATCCTTACTTTAAAAGTAAGAGTTAATTGTGAACCACACATTGTTATATTAATAAAGGTATGTAATGTAAATAAATTCAAAGTGAACTCTTTAAATGGGACAAAATTTATTTATCAAAATGAACTCTTTGAGTGAGATAGAGGGAGTAATTAATTACGCCCTAGTTAAATTAGTAATCAATCTTTTCTTCTTAGTGATAGCGAGATTATGTAAAAAAAATCCACTCAATAAAAAAGGTACAGAACCTTCTTATATACAGCATTACTAGATTCAATTTCGACAAGATAGGTAGCACTCTTGCAACTATACATTCTGACCAGTGTTGCAGACCCGATCCTTGAGCCATGAAAGGAGATTGACAGAGTCCAGATGAGGAAGATGGATTCGCAGGAGGAACTGATGGGTTGTTGCGAATACCACATGGAATTCTGTACTGCAACCTATAACGCAGTCTGGAATTTTCATGTGTAGAGATGATCTACTCGAAGGAGATGGAGATAAAGATGACAGAATGGATAGAGAGTTTCAAAACTTTGCATAGGATGATGGAAAAAGTGTGTAATTTATTACTTTGTATCCTAATATTTGCTCTCGAAATAACAGCTGCTTTTATGAAAAGAGAAGGCGGAAAAAAATTTGTCCAAACAATCACCTGAAATTGCAAATTAAACAAAATATACAAGGCGATCAAGTGGGAAATTAGATGCCTTGAGCTTCCATATCGGTAGCAAACTCTGCTCAATAATCTTGTTCCTACACCAAAAGAAGGCACAATATTAACATATACAGATAAGTGAAGAAGGAATAGAGTTGTGCGATTATTAATAACGTACCTCAGTTACTTACGACAGTGGAGGTCATGCTTTGCTCATACCCAGTCCATCCATGCTCTTCATCCCAAATCATAAATTTAGGGATGCGACTAATTTTCTTATATTTTTCACTTTCTTCTTCCTGATTTTGTCGTAGCTGGTTCATGATATTAACATTCAAATCTATCCATAGACTATGGAGGTTGGATAAGTGTTGAATCCCCCAAGGAAAATCCTCTAGTAATGTGAGAGAATCTATAGCTAGTTCTCCAAGTTTAGGCATTGCACCCTCCTCCACTCTCAACCATCTCAAATTGCCCAATTTGACGATGCCCAATACCTTAAGCTTCAAAAAGCATCCAGCTTTAAAACACAAACTATCCCCTTCGAAAGCCTCCTCTAGTCTAAGAGTTAGCAAATTTGGCAAGTGTTGAAAAGATTCAAGTGGATCATCCACTAACCTGCTCCAACTCAAGTGTATGGTGGTCAATTCTTGCAAAGAAGGCAGTAATTCGGGTATCCTTTCCAAGCGACCCCACAAAGTTAATACTTGAAGATTTTGGAGATTTGAACAGACTGAAGTGTTCATGTCTTTCAAATCAAGTACCTCATTACTCGTAAGAGCACTAAGATACAAGTTTTTAAGACTGGAGAGCTTACCAAGAGAGGAGCAGAGTTGTGTCCCATCTTCTCTTCTTAGCTTGGTAAGGCCAAGCCTCTTTAATTGCTTCAGCTGTCCTACCTCTCTAATTAACATTTCATTCGCTTCTGCGTCATATAACCACTCTAGATGAACAAGTTTCGCAATGTGCTCTGGACATTTAAATCCATAGCTCAAAGAATTTGAATTTTGATGGAAATTGAAAATGACCAAATGAACAAGTCTCTCCAACTTTAGTATTTCTTCAGGCAACTCAATCACTTCCGTGACCGTTAGATCCAAATATTCTAACTTCTTCAGAGACCCAATGACTTTTACTCTTGTGTGTTTAAGACTTAAAGTTCGGAGTTGAAATAACCTAAAAACTTCTTTTGGGATTTCCTCCAACTCTGTACCTTCCAAATCTGGGACCTTCACTAGCTTAGGATCACTACGTAATAGCTCAGACAACAAGGACTTTGACAATGGTACCTTGGCTTTGAAGATCACCAGAGATTGAAGATACTTGCAATCATTAATCCTTTCCTTCACATCCGCATTGAACTCATAGACTGCCAGGCGCCTAACCTTTTGAGGCCACATTTTTTGTTCTGAACCTGTGGTTGTGGTTGCAAAATTTTGACTGCTGCACTTTGAAAGAACAATTTCTCGCAAAAGGTCATAAAGATAAACTCTGGAATTCGTGTCAGCATATCCAAATTCGACTTGATTAATTAAGCTTCTATTAGTAAGTTCAGCAAGATAAGCAAGAGCTACCTCATATTTTGTCATCCTTCCGTTCTCTGACACAAACCCTTCGGAGATCCAAAGTCGAATTAACCTTTGCTCATCTATTTGATAATCCTCTGGAAAAATACTTGCATACAGCAAACAATTTTTCAAATGGTAAGGGAGTTCCTTATAGCTAAGAGACAATATCTTTGTAATGGGAACCAACTTACCATCAACCTTCATCTCACCACCAAGGCTTTGTTCAACCATCTTCCACTCATCTATTTTACTTTTGTCTTTCAAAACCAACAATCCACCAATTACATTGATTCCCAGTGGCAATCCCTGACATTTTCTTAGTATTCCTCTAGCAACATTTTCAAGGTGAGCAGGACAAGAATTATCTTTGAAAGTCTTCTTGCAGAAAAGAGACCAAGAGTCCTGAAAAGATAATGGTTGCATTTGGTGGAGATAGCTTTGAAACTCAACATTCGGGGCATTAGCTACATCAGCAATTCGAGTAGTGAGCATCACCCGATTGCCACAACTACCTTCAGGCAATGCCAATTTAATTCCATCCCAAAAATTTGTGTCCCAAACATAATCAAATATAATCAAATATCCTTTGTTTTGGAGGAAATCTTTGACATGCTCTTTCAATTCATAAGTACTTACAATGGAGGCCACTTCTTGAGGAACAGGTTTCTGAATTTCCTGATACAGCTGTCGAATCAAGTCTTTGAGCAGCTCCTTCATGTCAAAGCTTTGGGATATCGTCACCCAGGCAAGCATCTGGAATTGCCTTTTAACATCTGCATCTTGTTGAACTTTTTTAACCAAAGTTGTTTTCCCCCAATCCTCCCATGCCCACAACTGAGACGACTTTGAGGTTGGAATCAGGATCAAGAAGTTGAGTAATGAGCAGCTGCATTGGGTGATGAATGCCCACCAGCTTTGTTTCTTCAATAAGAAGGGCCTCATCTCGGTAGACAGTCAAAACAGCATCAGAAGCTGAGGCTTGAATAGAGGTACCATATTCAGATCGGTATCTGTTGTGGCTGTCAGAAATGCTTGAGATTCTGGACTTGATGGCTGTAATCTGTTGAGCAATTTGATGGCGTGCTCGCAAATTCTTCATCGAGATCCAAAAATCTTTCGACCCTGTCCAGAACACCCATGGCCGTAACGGCGAGTGAAACGCAGAGTAAATTAGTCGACCACAGCTTCAATATCAGCAGCAAGATCTCGCACTTGAGAAATCCAAACTTGAAGCCTGGGATCTTCTTCTTCTCTCCTTTCTGCAAACATTAAGAAAGCTTTCATGTGTTCAAGTTCATCAACTATGAGCTGCATCTCTTGTGTAAGTCCTCCTAACAATTTGGCCTCATCTGCAACCAAATTTGAGAGCTGATTCACCATGGGGGAGAGGATATCCGTGCCTTCCTCAACAGAGTTTTTTTTTTTTTTTTCACATTTCCCTGTAAAAAGTCTGAATTGCCCTTTAGGTTTTTAAAAAAATAAAAGAAATCATTTTCACTATAATTATGACCGATAGTAATGAGGACAATTCATATTACACGGTAAGTAAACAATTTATACATTTTTGAGAAGAAAATACCACCGGGCGCCGGTGGTATTTTGACCCAAAATACCACCGGGCGAAGAAATCCTTCACTATAATTATGACCGATAGTAACGAGGACAATTCATATTACACGGTAAATAAACAATCTATACATTTTTGAGAAGAAAATACCACCAGCGTCCGGTGGTATTTTGGCTTAAAATACCACCGGCGGTATTTTGGGCCAAAATACCGCCGGCGCCCTGTGGTATTTTTGGCCAAAATACCGCCGGTGGTATTTTGAGCCAAAATACCACGGGGCGGTGGTGGTATTTTGGGCAAAAATACCCTGGGTGGTATTTTGAGCCAAAATACCACCGGGCGCCGGTGGTATTTTGGGCCAAAATACCACCACCGCCCGGGGGTATTTTGAGCCAAAATACCGCCGGTGGTATTTTGGCCCAAAATACCACCACCGGCCCGTGGTATTTTGGGCCAAAATATCACCGGTGGTATTTTGAGCCAAAATACCACCGGCGCCCGGTGTTATTTTCTTCTCAAAAATGTATAGATTGTTTACTTACCGTGTAATATAATTTGTCCTTGTTACTATCGGTCATAATTAGAGTGAAAATGATTTCTTTTATTTTTTTAAAAACCTAAAGGGTAATTCAGACTTTTCACAGGAGAATGTTACTGCGTCTAGTAAAACGGTTACTGCGTTTAGTATGCCTCATTCCTTTTCACTCAGTCTTTGATCATGCAAGTACATTACCGAATAAGAGTCTGAAAATTGCTTTTAGAGAACATTGAGAGCTTTAGGCTCTGTTCTCTTGTGGCAATTTTTTAAGAATCATCACTTTTTTTTTCAAAACTTTACACAAAGAAACAACTTCACTTTGTCAACAATTTTAAATTAAAATTTTAAAATTTCCTCTAAATACCTACTCACATAAATTCAAAAAATAACACAATCATTACACTTTTTTATCTCTCACCTACACAATTTCCCAAAAAAAACTTTCCTCCAAAAAATTTTTAACAAAAAACTTCCCTCCAACAAAATTTCCCCTACACAAGCCACAAGAGAACAGAGCCTTAGGCCCCTGTTTGGTAATCAAACTCAAAATCATGTTTTTAGACTCATTTTGATTTTATAATAATTTTTCGTCATTTCTAATAAGTATTTTTAAATTTCAAATAAATCTTTTTATATTTTCAACACACTTTTTTACATTTTCAATGTAATTTTAATATTATAAAATCAAAATAAAACTCAAAATCATATTTTGAAATATCTTCCACACGGCGCCTTATTGTTATCAAGTTTGAGCGATAAAGTAAAGAAAATTTTTTTAGGCTCTGTTCTCTTGTGGCAATTTTTTAAGAATCATCACTTTTTTTTTTCAAAACTTTACACAAAGAAACAACTTCACTTTTTCAACAATTTTAAATTAAAATTTTAAAATTTCCTCTAAATACCTACTCACATAAATTCAAAAAATAACACAATCATTACACTTTTTTATCTCTCACCTACACAATTTCCCAAAAAAAACTTTCCTCCAAAAAATTTTTAACAAAAAACTTCCCTCCAACAAAATTTCCCCTACACAAGCCACAAGAGAACAGAGCCTTAGGCCCCTGTTTGGTAATCAAACTCAAAATCATGTTTTTAGACTCATTTTGATTTTATAATAATTTTTCGTCATTTCTAATAAGTATTTTTACATTTCAAATAAATCTTTTTATAGAATAAGAGTCTGAAAATTGCTTTTAGAGAACATTGAGAGCTTTAGGCCCCTGTTTGGTAATCAAACTCAAAATCATGTTTTTAGACTCATTTTGATTTTATAATAATTTTTCGTCATTTCTAATAAGTATTTTTACATTTCAAATAAATCTTTTTATATTTTCAACACACTTTTTTACATTTTCAATGTAATTTTAATATTATAAAATCAAAATAAAACTCAAAATCATATTTTGAAATATCTTCCACACGGGACCTTATTGTTATCAAGTTTGAGCGATAAAGTAAAGAAAATTTTTTTTTTTCCGTTTAAAGTTTGCGCGACCGTGTTGTTTTGAAGACCCCATCTTAGAAAACAATTTTTAAATTAGTGCCAAATAAAGTTTGAATTTTAAAATAAAGAAACACCCAAAACCAACCCGCAAATAACGAAAAAACATTAAGGGCCTGTTCTTTACACTAAACTCAGACCTAGGTTTAGTGTATTTTTGGGTCTGAGTCCAAAAAAAAGCTCAATTTTGTCTCAGCTCTATGTTTCGCACTACACGAATCAAACCCAGGTCTAACTCTTGGGTTGAGACTAGAAAACCCACCCAAAGCTTTCCTCATCTTCCCCTTTTTTTTTCCCCCCAAAAATCCCCACCCACGCAGGTTAGCCATTTCATGGTTGCTCTCCGATCCAACCCAATAAATTCGCCGACCACGAGGGGGCGAATGGTCTAGCTTACATGCTAAACTCCCTCCGTTTTTTTTAAGGGTTCTTCGTCTGCATCAACCCCTGTTTCAAGTTTTGATTTTGGTAAAATTTGGGGCCTCTACTGATTAGAACAAATTGACGAGCTCGGTGCGCAGATTTGGGGAAGTGAAGTACGGCGTTGAGAAGGTCATGGGGAAGGGGTGAGTAATGGCAGATCGAAAAAAAGGAACGGGCAAAAACTGGAAAAAAAAAAAAAAAAGTATATTGGGAAAGAAGAAGAACAGTGTCACCGACACTGTTCATCAAATTTTTTATAATTAGGCCCCTGTTATTTTCTTTTTCTTAAATGAAGGCCCCAACTTATTTTTTTAAAAAAATTAAATAGGCAAAATTAAGTATTAAACTATCTTAAACTAAAAGTATTATGTAAACTTAAATATATCATTAACATTCAGAACAATTACTAAACGAGAAATATTATTATAGCCCAAAATTTATTTTTGATTAAATATGTAAAAAATAAAATATTGGGGGTTTATTTGCTAATAAAAGTAAAATTTTTTAAAATATATATATTGGAAAAAAACTTGGGTTGAAACTCATGTTCTCTATCATGGGTGGAGAACTGGTTTGAACCCAGTTCTCAGAACTTTGTTTCTTAAAAATTGGCTGAAAACCATTTGAGCTGAGAACTGGTTTAAAACCTGTTCTCAGAACATCGTAAAGAACAAGCCCTAAATAAGTCAAAATGCTTCGTCACAGCATCAAACATGCAATCCCATCCGTTTCCACCTGAATTACTTTTCCTCTCATGCAAAAAGTCAACTAGAGGTTGGACTTTCTCTAAATTATGCAAATTCTCCTATCGACATTGATTTCTAAAAGAAAATAAGAAATAATAGGGGTTAAAAGCTAAACTTTAACCTAATAAATGCTAACCAAGCCTCAATGACAAACCAACAAAAGCTATACTACGAGTATTTAACAACAAAAAGAACGTGAAATTCAGAAACCCCAAAACAATCAATCTAATAAGCCCATAAGGACCATTTAAACAATCAAATGGAGAAAGAAAACAAAAAACATGTTGGACTTGAGGCTCTATAGCTACATCAGAACAGATGAGGCAGACTAATTGCTACGGGGTTCTTTATAATGTTTTAAAAACGATTTTGAAAATGTATTTTTAAAAAATAATTTTATAATGTAAAAAGTGTATTGAAAATGTTAAAAAGTATAGTTAGATAGTAAGAGATTGTATTAGAAATAATGAAAAATAATTATAATATATTAAATTTAGTGTTGAAACCGAAACCAAAACAAAAACTGAAAAAACACCCCATCTAAACAAAAACCCATGATCAATACATAAAGTAAAATAGCATAGACAATTCAAAATCAAATTAGAGAAATAGTTCAAGAACAATACTTCTACGGTTGCGTTTCTTGTACTAAATGTGAGCAATCTACAACATATAATATTTTACAAAACAAAACAAAATCTTTGTCGTAATAAACATGATTTTCTAGCTTCACATAATAAATACTTAACATTTATATATTAAAAAGAAGCACCCAATTCTCGAACAAGGCTTGCAAACTTGTTTCACATCATATTTCCAAGGAAAAACATCAATAATAGTCCACAATCTTTACATATGTATCAAATCTAATCCAAATCTTTAGTAAGTATCAAATGTAGTCCACAAGGTATCAATTTTAGTCCAATTAACGGAAATTAGGGCAAATTAACGGTCAACTTAGTTGACCGTCAGTCAAAGAAGAAAAAGATTTTCAGGAAATTTTTTTCTTTAGAAATTTTTTTTTTCCTTTTTCTGAAGAAAATTTTTTTCCTTAGAAAATTTTTTTTTTCCTTTTTCTGAAGAAAATTTTTTTCCTTAGAAAATTTTTTTTTTGTTTCTGAAGAAAAAGATTTCTTTAGAAATTTATTTGTATAGAATGTTTTATATGTAACTTCTTCCTTATCTCTATTAGGGTTTTACTAGATTATTTGTATATTAATTCTTAGATTCGAATTTAATGGTGCTGATTGACTTATTTGGACATTTATATAGGTGATGAGCTTCTCTCGGACTCGTTTCCATACAAAGAGCTTCAGAATGGTATCCTCTGGGAAGTTGAAGGAAATGTGAGCTTGATTTTATCTATCTTATAGAAAGAGAGTTTGTATTGAGAAATCTTTTTCTTTAGAAACAAAAAATATATATATTTCTAAAGAAAAAGATTTTCTTTTTCTTCAGAAAACGGAAAAAAGTTTCTAAAGGAAAAGAAAAAAAAATTCTAAAGAAAACGATTTTCTGAAAATCTTTTCCTTCAGAAAACGGGAAAAAAAATTTCTAAAGCAAAAGATTTCCTGAAAATCTTTTTCTTCATAAAAAGGAAAAAAAAAATTCTAAAGAAAAAGATTTTCTGCTTCAGAAAAAGGAAAAAAAAAATCTAAAGGAAAAGATTTCCTGAAAATCTTTTTCTTCTTTGATTGACCGTTAATTTGCCCTAATTTCTGTCAATTGGACTAAAATTGATACAAAAGTGATACATTGTGAACTACATTTGATACTTAATAAAGATTTGGACTAGATTTGATACATATCCAAAAATTGTGGACTATTATTGATGTTTTTCCATATTTCCAAGGCAGTAAGTTTCCAGAAGTGCCGCCAAGAGCAAATATCAAATCTTCCAAAGACTAATTATTCGTCAAAATAATCATACACGGAAAAGTCACTGTATAGAAGCGAACCATCTGCATAGTGAAGCATGTAATAGCAAAGATCACAGAAATAGCAAGGATTCTCCTTTGCCCATTTATCATCCACTGTTATCTTTGTCGCTTTATAAATGCTGCAAACAGAGCACTTTCTCACGCGCAACTTTGGCTGATATGTTATCAGTGGATAAGCAGCTCTGTTCTGTACATCCTCCGGGTGAATCAGCCTCATATCTCTAAAAATAATTGTGTGTTTGCAATTCCCCTGGTGACAATAGAGGTATCCAGCACCAAGTCGAAATTTAATATCACAAAACCGAGTTTTCTGCATGTCAACTGCTTTGAATTGAGGTAGCTGTACTGGTTCGCTGTTGTCTAGAAATGCCTTACGTTTCTGCTGCACCTGCTGTTCACCAGATACAATATATTCCCACTTGTCAAGTGCCTCATTCCTAGAGCGTTCAAGCCACTCAAATATGGGTTCACTGTAGTCTATAGCCAAAGGTTCCCTCGTGTCTTTGCAAAAGACATCCTCTATAAGGAAGTATCCAGATGGATCATACTGCCCTTCCCTTCTCATGATTTCATCAGACAAGCAGTCTATTTTGTCTTTGATTTCACTTACAAACTGCTGTCCCAAGACCAAAAATTCCTGAGACTTGATCCATGATCGTCTGCTATGGTAAACTTCTACGCAAAGAATAACCTCAGGGAACTGAACTGCAATGTGTTCAGGAGCATACGATGCTCTTACATTAGCTGAAGAACTTATGGACTTGATCGATGTCGTCCTTTTACTTTTATCCTCAAAACAAGTTGTTGCTGGTTGATTCCTGCTACTTCCATCAAATGAATGCAACCTAGCTGCTCTTTTATCCTCATCCTGTTTTTCTTTAATTCTTGCCAATTCTTGCACTTTAGCTACATATCCTTCTTCAAGATCCACATTTTTTTGGGGCCCCTTCCTCTTTCTCTGACTCCTTCCTGAGGTGGTTTTATTCGCCTCACTATTTTCAGGGGCACCACTGCCAGAAGACTCAAAAGGAACTAAACCGTTAATTTCTGCTCCTTCCAACCTTTCTGCACCAGTTGACGACTCAGAAGGAACAGTAACAGAGGTATTCCTCTCTGGATGTAGAGTGCCAGATGTTATGGCATCTGAGTCGTTGGCCATTAGTTCCCCATCCATAAACGCCTCCTCAAATGCCCTGCTCACCAACTCCTCCTCCTTAATAATCTTGATATCATCCACAGAGATTTCATCACGGCATACCTTGGTCGTGTCCCAGCCAATCTCTGCCTTGAGACTCTCAAGTTCATCAAACACAGAATACTCAAAATTGGAAACCCTAGTGAGTGGACCCACTGCATGTTGGAGATATATGGGGCCACCACGGGGAATTGAGACATAACTGTCCCCTCCTGAATTCGGGGCTCCAGACGACATAGATGGGACTAGAGAGGTAACAAGAAGCAAAGTAAGCAAAGTAACAAGAAGCAAAGCTGACATAGGTATAAAGGCAATTCATAAATTCCTTGAAAAAAGACTTGAGGGGTAACAAGATGCAAAGTAAGTTTTTGGTTTCCAAATTCTGAAGATTTACGCACTTTATCACACTCTAGAAAGCCATAAAGAAGTGATAGTCTATATAACAGGTTAGAAACCAATCCCTTTAAGCCATTAAAGTCAACATGAAATGCAGAACCAAAAAACTAAATATAAATAAATAAATAAATAAAAAGAAAAGAAACATAAGAAGTTCCGTAAGGCTTAGACCAACTCTTTTTCTGGTTTCAAATTCAATAGAGGTACGCACATTTGATCCAGTAACCTCATTGCTAATAAACAGAATTGAGAAAACTTTAGCTTCGACAAATGTTAGAGACCATATTTTGAAATAGCAGCAGTCCACATGTACAAAAAATCCTCAACGAAGGGGCAGCAAGTACACTAAATTCAGAATTAGATGCAAGTAAATGTGACCAAATAAGACAGGATAATGTGAATTTCAGACCACATCCATTGTTGAGTGAGCTTACCCAAAAGATTTGGTCTTGTTCATAACAACCTGTGCTTAAGAGGAATTGAATTAGGAAAACCAAGCATTATTTCTACCATACCATTAAGTGTTGTATAGCCCCAGAAGCAAAATTTCAACAAATAAGGTTAGGACTTAATAGCAATAACTGCTGACAATCCTATGAGAATAGACGCAAAGAGGCAAAGAATGCTTTATATAGAGACTCAAGCAGAACATAACTCATTACACCTATAAATGTAAGGTAAGATTCACTTCAAACATCCAATATTATATCATCATGTACAACAGAAACTATAGAATAGACGTGTTTTGCAACCAACAAATAAGGTTCTTTATGAAAATTTTAATTTCTGCCCATCCTTGTAAAATAAAAGAACCACAAGTTGTAAATACTAGCATTCATCAGTCTATCAAAAGCACTATAATAAAAAATGCAACAAAATTTAAAAAGAAGGAAAAGACTAATCGCATTTTATACTGTCAACTAGAAGGAACATTTTCAATACCGAGAGTATTTTCCAACATTGGAGATCACCTTGGTCTCCTGTTCAAAGGAAAAAAAAAAAAAAAAACAAACAAGTAGCACAAAGACAACAGTCTGTGGAAGCTGGGCCATAGGTAGATATAAAAATAAGTGTAATGCGCATATTTTTTATAATCTTATGAAAACACAAAACGGCACCTTTTTTTGTCTATAACGAGCACAACATTTCTTAAAAATAGTTATGCAATGGAACATATTGAACAAAGTTTGTGCTTTTAACTGGTTTTTAATGCCAGCTTGAAGATCATTTTTCCAAAAATTCATAAGGGAAAAGTTCAGTTACTGGAATGAAAAGCAGATGAGTTTGTATGGATGGCTTTTTTTTTTTTTTTTTCCTTCCTGTAACACACAAGATATAAAGAGACAAGGTAAATTCCAAATTATTCAATCAAAATAAATAAAAGAAAGTAAAACACAGAGAATATCTCACTTAATTTTATTTTCCTTCTTCTTTTTAATAGCTTTTGCAAATTCATGAGCAAAAATCCAGGATTTAGAAAAGCGATTCTTTCAAACGTCAAATTGTTTGAAACAATGGATACTTGAGGCAATTACAAAATATATTCACTTACTTTATTGAACTCTTGAAATACATAATACTAACGAAGTAACATGTTGACATACCTCTACAGTGAACAATCTCTTATAAGTTTGTGCATCTAATGAACTGTTTGACAAACACTCCCAACAGGAACAGAAGAGCTGAAAGCCCATCCTTTGCTACTTTTAAGGGTAGATAATTGTATAAGAACATAACATCGTATCAGTTCAAATGAGGAATTAAAAACCAGCAATAGGTAAACCAATTTAATGATATCTCAGACTAGTTCTCCCTAACTCTTCCTTTTCTTTTCCAAAGGTGTAAAAGGTTTCATCTTTGTGGTTCATAGTGATTCTCAAGTACTAAAATTTCAGAATTAAGATTAAGTAACATAACAAGCTACTTATCTAGGAATAGCAAAAATCACACATCTTCAAATGAGGAGCTGGGCTGCCATCTAACAATGTATTTCTATTTCCAAAAAAGAAAAAACATGTATTTTCCAGCTTCAAGTCATGGTTGCAGACTTATTTCACCAGCAAATACGAAACATATATGAGTCAAATAGACATGCATCCAATTGTTCCCCTAGTTTACTGCTTTATTAGTATTACTATTTTTATATTTCACAAAAGGCGTAATCATTACAATGATAACAAATAAATTTAAGGTTGAATACCACTATTAAAAAGTTTAACATAATAATTTTCAGAAAAAGTCATCATAAATTAATAGAAAAAAAAGAACTAGAAAATGTTGTAGAGCATGTATTCTTGCTGATAAATGTAATTCCAAAGTCAATACTAAACTGAAGCACAATAAGTGAAGTAAATAAATGCACCAAAATAGCATATTAGTCACACTTGATTCTAGGGGAACTGGCATTATCAACTTAAAAAAAAGCTGTGACATTGTCCCCTGTCATAACCATCTTCAAATTTTCAGGCACTTCACCTTACAACTATTTTCAAGTCCACTATAGCCTAAATATGCTATTCATAAACTATACTTAGGTACCTAATCAGCTTCAAAGTGGATATTCAACAAGATTATGAACAAAACATATGAAACAATCTATTTTTATGTATGAGTTGAAATAATCCCATGCAAGGATGTTATGAAATTTCATAGGATGATCATGGTCGGTTCAGAATGGGCTGCCAGTACAACCAAATAATTACAACTAATATTTTAGTGAGACTACATATCTGCACTAACCAACCCAAGGAAATAAGAAAACTTTTATCAAAGCATGTACCATCCACATTCATAGACATAACAAAAACCTATAGACACAACTTCCAAATGGCATCCCTAATCTGTAAACATGGAGATTGCCCTAAAAACATAGTGAATTCAAATTAGGTAGATTCAATAAATATTGCAAGGAAGCTTTGACAAATAGAACTTTAAAAAGCTGACATATTTAAACCCCATACAAAATTAATAACTCACCACAATCTGAGATTCCCGATGTTGTCTGGATTTGTATGGGACGGCACAGATTCCAACAACCCAAATAACTTAGTGAACGGCCGGTACCCAAAATGGAAGGACGCTAACCCCTTCTCGTGGCCGGATGCAACAAAGAGACAATTGAGGCAGACGTGGTAGTGGTGGGCGCAGGAACCGATATCACGGGGGGAGGCGCAACGCTTGGTGGCAGCGTGACCAGACCAGGAAAAGTGAGGGGCAGCTGCTGCTGAACTTGAGAGTGTGTGTGTGTTGAGAGGACAGTGGAAAGCTTGAGTGTGGTCGCCGGCAGTAAGGCGAAGTGAGGAGCGTCGTACGATGTAGAATTAAGGTTAGGGGATGGCAGCGATGGTAATGGGTTAATTGCTGTGATGGGCGGCGGCGAGTTTGGGGATTAAGGAGAAAGATAGAGGTGGCGTTTGGTGAAGGGTTAGGGCTAAGGAATGGCGGCGGTGGCGGTGGGGGAAGGTTGAGAATGGAGGCTGAAGTTTGATGATTGGCGCCAAATGTTAAAGATACAAAAGCACATTATATAATATATACGCTGTCGATTTACTTTTTCATGTTCGCACAATTCCCCACCTCTTTTGTTTGTGTTGTTTTTTTTTTTTTTTTTTTTTTTGGAAAATCGCATTTTTGTTCCCTCTTCTTTATACTCGTTATACTTTTAGTCCCTCTTTTATGTAAATTTGCACTTTTGGTCCTTTTTCTTTCATTTTTTTGCCATTTTTGGTCCCCTTTACCGACAACTAACAGGTAAACCTATGAAGTCAACCGTAATTTGGGCTGTTTAAAAAAGCTTATAAATTTTTTGGGCCAAATAATAATTACTTAAACCTTTAAAGGGTTTAATTTTACATAATTTTTAAAGAAGTGTCCAAATTCCTCCAAAAAGATTCGATGTTGTCATATGAAAAACAATCGTGGGTGACTATTTTCAGACTTCTAAATTGCTGGGTCTTTCGCAATTTACTAAAGAAGAGTCGCAATTTTTTTAAAATTTTATTCTGACTCGAAATGATTGGTCAACACGTTATTTTTCGGTAAGAGAGACTAAAAATGTCAAAATGTAAAAGAAGATGGACCAAAAATGCAAGTTTGCATAGAATATGGACCAATAGTGTAACAAGGGTAAAGAAGGGGATCAAAAGTGCGATTTTCCCTTTCTTTCTTTAAAGTATTTTTGTTTTGATGAGTAATTACTGGTGGTGAGAATTTTCAAAATAAGACCTAAAATTTTTACGTTAGCACTAATCTTTTTTCTTTAAACTGCCAGTGATTTTTTATTTTTTTAAAAAAAGTAAATACACTCGATTCTATTAATTAAGGTTCTTGAATATGTTCAGCAACGATTTGATTATAGGGGTTGGCAGGATCATATCCGTCTAAACTAGAGGTGCTTGAAGGAGTAGCTAGCTACTTGATTCGCTACTTCCAAATAATCTGTTGGTACACTAAAATTACCTTTTTTCTCATAAGCATTTGAAACATTCTCATAAACATTTGACATATAATGAGGAGATTGAACCAATAGTTTTGGTTTTCTTATCTGGTTTGACATTGTCGCAACCTTTTAGAGAACCCACTTCCTTGATGCCTCACTTATTGCCCGCATAAAACTGAGCACAACCCATACGTCTAAATGTTTGATTTGCTGGTTTTTTGGGGTAACCTTGTTGCAGTTCGATCCACCAATTATACTGGGACATCTAGCAGAAAGTCTCTCAGAGGTGCAATAAATTCGGCAACGAGGCCTAGTACATGAATTCTGTCAAAGTGTTCCCCAATTTGGCATGGCGCAAGGAATAAGCCTATAATATGATCATAGGCGATAGGACAGGGAGCAATTACTTAACCAACCAATGAGGCTTGGCTAATGACACCATCGTCAATTGCATCAGTAACGCATATCTCTTACTCTTCCGTAACATAGAGAGTTAAGGCACGGCACAATGACTCAATGTCCTCCATTCTTGAAAAAATATGAATTGTAGAAACAGAGGGGTAAGGACCACTTTTATAAGAAGCCTCATCCTGTCATCGAGGGGAACGATGAGTTGTAGCTTCCACATGAACGGGTGCGAAGTGAAGGTAACTGCCAGAGAAACGGCCATATGTTTCTCTGAAACTAAAATTTCAGGTAGCAATATTAGAAGGAGAACAGCCAGCAGCAATCAAAACATACTAACTTTGGATGCAGTTAAACTAATGATGGCTTCCAGGATTTAGTGTACAAAAGATTGGAACAGCAAAGATAATATGAAGCGCAATAATGGGTCAAAACACCATAAAGGAAGATAAAAGTGATAAAAAGAAAACTAGAACGGTAAAACAATAACACAAACAGGAAGGAAATAAAATATATAGAAAGTAAATTCAACAAAGGTCGGCATAGCTGACCTTTGGATAGGAAAACCATAGAAAAGAAGTTTTAGCCGAGAGAGAATTCTTTAGAAAAAATTCCAGAGTTTTATAGTGGTATTGAAAGGACTTTTTATATATTAATTTATAAAGTTTTAAAATTCTAGCTAAGTATTCCTTGGCAAAAGTTATATTGTTTTGAGAATAAATGAAAAGACATTTTTATTGAATTAAAAAATATATGTATTAGAAATTTAATATAGAATTCTCAAAAGAAAACTAAGTAGGGACATTCTCTTACTATTCAAAGTCAATTCATACTCTTCAAAAATTATCACTAATACCCTTGAAAAGTTATAATAATAATAATAAATTTAAAAATTAATTTTGTCATTCAGTTTGTCATTCAATCTCTCTGGGAGGGATTGGAGTATTTTTGGAAGGCAGATTTGGATTTGCTTCAGGAGTTCCGTTCGTTTATACCCTTAATTGTTTGCTGGGAGTTGTGGAAATATTTTAATGCAGAAAGATTTGAAGGGAAACTTTGCAGGCCGGAAGACATTTTGTATTTGGTTAGGCGGATGTCTTTTGAGTTATGTGGAATTCGGTCACTAGCTTTGTGTGTTCTAGCCCATTTCTTGGTGCGAGACAAAATCATTTCGAGGTGGGCGTACCGAAAGAGGAAGATGCCAATTTTTGTGGCATGGAGGCATCTCTCCCTAGGTGTTATTCAAGTTTAATATGGATAGGTCATCGAGGGGTAATCTTAGGCCAATAGGGGCAGGAGTGGTGGTCAGGAACTCTTCATGTTGGGTTATATGCGCGGCTAGTGTTCATCTAGGGCATCAGACCAGCTATCAGGCGGAACCGTTGGCCCTGGTTTTTGGGCTCGTGGTCTGTGTGGAAAAGGGTTTACACCCCGTGCAGGTGAAGAGTGATTCACATGTTCTAGTGGGCAATATAGGATGACAGGCAGTGCCATGGAGATCTGCGGTGGCAATGGAGGAAATCCATAAGCAGATACGGTTGTTGGGTGTGGCCACTATTGGGCATATTTTCAGGGAGGCGAATGCAGTTGCAAATGCTTTGGCTTCTCTTGCTAGTGCCTCTCAATCCACGTGGTTTTACACTCATGCATCGTTGCCTCGAGAAATTAAGGGTCTTGTGGCTCGGATGCATGAAGTTTTCCATATATTCGCTAGTTTATCTACAAGATTGTATTAGTTATTTCACACTTTCTCATATGTATTTCGCATATTGTGTTTTTCAGGGGTAAGACTCATTACGTCCTTATTTTTCGTTTACTTTTTTTTTATATATATAATAAATGGTCTCATACCCCCAACCATTTAATCGGCTGTTACCAACAAAAGAAAAACTAACAAATCAATTTTAAAATAATATAGCATATGTTATAAAATTACCATTAAGAGTAGTAATATAATATCAATATAAGACTAAAAGTATAAGAATATAATATGGAGACAAGACAAAATAGTGGATGGCAAAGTAGTGACAAGATTTTTCTCATTTTCTTCATCTCCTCATTTCCTCACTTAAGCCTCTATAAATAGGTTTAAGAATAATTTCATGTTATGGATTACAATACAACTCAAAAGTCCTAATCTAGGATAATAACATGAGTGAATTAAAGGGGTAATGGGGGTAATAGAAAAGATAGAGAAATGTAGAGGGACATTCATTAATAAGTATATTCATAACAGTCTCCCTTGAATGTCCATTTAAGATAAATGCATCATTAAAACCTTACTTGGAAAACCCAGTGGGAAAAACCCTAGTAAAGGAAAAAAAAGTACATTTTCTTAGTACAATACTGCCTCGTTAAAAAACCTTACCAGTAAAAACCCAATAGGAAAAAAAGTTGGTTAAGGAAAAAGAGTACAGTGTGTAACTCCCCCTCTTAAACACATCATTTGACATCGTTTAATTGTCTCCTTCCGATCTTGTATTGTATCTCAACTTTTCAAAATGTTGAAGTTGATAGTGAATAAATCTTTGAAGTATCATTCCTGCGACTGAGCAATCCATGTAACATCATCTTAGAAGTAGTGGAAACTCTTTAAAATTTTGAGAGCAACCCACTTGATTTCCAAATTTAATGGATTACTGATCTCAGCCAAACATATTCTCGACGTGCATTATAAGAAGTAGCATCTATGATTTCTTTCACAAATTTAAAGCCCATAAATAGTTGTACTGCTGCATGAAAGCATATAACTAGTTTAATCGAGCATTATAAGGATCAATAAAGTAACCAACATCTGTATAACCTGTAAGATTATACTTGTGTACTTTTGAAATAAAGACACGTTCTTTCAAATTAAAGAAACATGTATGGTTCATGACTTGCAAGCATATTTTAAAACTTGTGAATGACTAGATCTTTATGCACATCAAGTAACCAAGCAACTTGGTACTTCTGGACCAAGCAACTTTTCATCATCCTCACAATGACAAAATGGATCTTTATGCACAACAAGTGATCTTACAATCATAATTGTACTCAAAATGGTGTTTTATTCATATAAAAGTGTTTCAACACTTTAGCAGTATAAAAAGATTGATGTAAAGAGATGTCATTCTCTAAGTGCTCAATTTTAAAACCAAGATAAATGTTGTCTTTTCAAAATGTCTCATTTCAAAGTTGTGTTTCAATCCAACAACATTTTGAATCTCTTCAGGAGTTTTAATTCAAAATTATACTTTAAATAATTAATATTGGTTTGATACTCTTCAGGAGTTTTAAATAAAAACATCAATATAAATCAGGATCCGGATCTCTCAATAAAACATATACATAGAGCTCAACAAAATTTAATGTAACAAATATCACGATAAATCCTATCGTCCCGTCAAGGCAATTTAAATCTTTCAGAGATTTTCATTAGCAAATCTAATAGGTTGTCATGACATCCATAAGACGCATTTTAAATTGTCCACTTTGTTGTCAGATTAAGCAAATAATGAAAAATTATTGCATCCACCACAGGAGAATAAGTCTCTTTACAATCAATTCCTGGTCTTTGGAAAAAATATTGTATGATAAGCTGTTATTATATGAATTCATGTTTATTTTGCTTTTGCACATATACTCATTTATAACTCTGTAAGTTACACATCTTCAGGTGTGTGAAATATTCGCTCAAAGACTTTTATGTTAGGCATTGAATTCAATTATACTAGAATTGCGTCTTTTCATTTTTCTTTTCTTCTTCTTGGGCAATCATTTATATGTCGACATTCATACTCAAGCCCAGATTGATGATCATCGTTTTCTTTCATAATGGCAACTACTGCAGCATAAGCAATTTTATCCTCGACGTCAATTGTTCATAACTAGGTTCCATATTTAGCAGTAAGACATGGCACAGTTAAGATCTCATTATTATCAAAACTTTCATGTACTTGAGCTTCTTCCAGAAGCTTATTATCTGTCATGCTTAAAACTCTTCAAGATTTTTCTAATCGTGAAAATTCTTCTAGAATTTCTAACACCTCGATTTTGCCATCTTTATCACTTGCTCCTTTTTCTCGAGGATTTTTATTTTTTTATTTTTTTATTTTTGAACCGATTAGTCTACCACACTTTGATGTTGCCTTTAATTATTTATTAGTGGTAGAAGGTCCTTCAGGGACATCAATTTTAATTGAAGCACTAGTTGCCAATATGTGTGATTCAGTCACACTTTTTTAGGTCAGAAAAAATATTTGGCAAATGCAAGTTGCAAATAAATTATCTTTTGAACTTCAGGTTCATATAATATAAGGATCATTGATAATTCACTCAAAATAATTTTCTTAATTGACTACTTACTTTTCTCCCCCTGATGTTGGGAAAACTGATTCATCAAAATGACAATCAGTAAAATGAGTAAATATCCAACTTTTGTTTCATGATATTTTATAGTAGAAATTCATGTCCAACATCTATTTCTAACCTCCTTTGAGGTCTCATCTTTGTGTTTTGTTGTGGTGGAGCAATCATAATATAAACCGCACATTCAGAAAATTATAAAATGAGAAATATTTTGATTTCTGACCAAATCCATTTGTTGGAGGAGAGAATTCATTAAATTTTATTGGTTGATGCGAACAAATGTTGCAACATGCAATATAGCATGCCCCCAAATATATATTGGGAGTTTCATTCTCAAAAATAATGGTCATATAAATAAGTTAATGCATAAAATGAAACGATTCTACTAGATCGTTTCTTGTGTGAGTATAAGCAATAGGAAATTCCACACTTATCCCAAAGACATGTAATAATTATTTAAATAGTAAGAAAACTCATAACCGAACTATCTCCGCAAGTAATTTTGCAAACTCCACGTTGCGATTTTTAATAATAAACATACATGTGACCATTGGTTGATGCATCAATCAAAATTATAAAAATACCAAAATGGTCTACACGGTGGGTGAATAGGCCCACAAATATATCACCATGCATGTGTTCTAGTAGTGCAGGAGATTTGGTACGATTTTTCGCTAGTGATGACCTTATAATCAATTTTCCTTGAGAACAAGCATTGCATAAGAATTCATTGGATTGAAAAATCTTTCAACCCTGTAATGAATAACTATAAGAATTCTCTATTTTATTCGCATCATTATAGTACTGGGATGGCTTAACAGGTCGTGCCATAATAAACTCATTAGTAAATGTCTGGTTTACTGTTTCATAAATTTCAATTGCAGTAATATATGTGCAATACAACCAGGAGGAAAAGAAGGTAACTTTTTCAATAAAAGTTTCTTTACATAAATAGTACTTGTAATGTACAAGTCTGTATTATCACTTTCATTTTTATTAGCAATCTGAGATCCATTTTGGCGAATATCTTTAAAATCTCAATAGATTTCTTTGGAACTTTGAGAAAAATAATGCATCATCAGGTGCAATATTTTGTTCCTCCAGTTAAAATGATAGTTACTCTTCTGGAGTTTTCAATAATTTGTACTACCAAATATAGTACTAACAATAGTTTACGTCATTATTAGATAAGAACATTATTTCTTATCTCTATCTGCAATATGTTGTAGCACTGTTTTTTGAACATAATGTTTTGTGATTGACCATTAAAATGTCTATTTTCATTACAAAATTAAAATTTTAAATGATGTCTATTGATGTGCATAAAATTGAAATCCCCATTGGGCCTAACCCAATGTACTAAAACAAAGAAACAGTAAAGGATAAAAAGACTTATATAAAGCCCAGAGCCATGCTCAGATCGGAAATATCGTACAAATCTGTGTTACAACTTTAGGTCGGTTATGAAGACTTAGATCAGTAAAGACTCATGAAAGCTTAGGTCGGAAAACGTTATAAACCAATTTGTGAATCTTAGATCGGTAAACCTTATAACTCAGCTCGGTAAGATTGGGGCAATCAAAATATAACTCTACTCAAGAAGCCCAGGTCGGTAAAAGTTTAAAGAAGTTAGATCGGTCAACAGTGTCAGAGCTCATTAAGCTTAGGTCGGTAAATAGTAAATCGGTATGAGATGAAGAGAATATTATCAAAACAGTTAGATATCATGGTAGAGCTACGAATTTAATATATGCAGGAACAATGATAACAAAGAAGCCAAGTTAAAGCCATTATTCCAGGAACGGCCAAAGTCATCATTACAAGGAGAATAAGTGGGAGCGTATGTCTTCATGACCCAACGGAACTATCAAGGTGAGCCTATAAATACTCAGTCACCAGACTCATTTCAGGTAAGTACTTCATAAGCAATTTCTGGCAATTCTCACAAGTGATTCTTAAGCAATTCTCTCTGATTACTATTTCTCTAAAGCTCTTGTTCAATACTGTTTATCTCTTTCATATTACTGACTTGATCGTCGGAGCCTATACAGGGGGGAAAGCCCCGCTCCTTTCCTTGATTCGTTTCCATCTTGTCACCGGAACAGTGCAAAATCATTGAGCTTCGTCACCATTGCCGAATCAAGTTACCCAGATCAGTTGCTAGAGTGATTCATTTTCCTTCACAGTAAAAAGCTCCATCCAAAGTTGGGCCTTTCTTGCTCCTCATTCCTATCAAGGCTTCATTCGGATTGGGCTATTGCTTTTCACAAGGTTTCATTGGGCCGCGAAGAAGCATCATTCCAGCAGTGCAATTTTTGCGTCACATCAACTGGCGCCGTCTGTGGGGAACGTTTGATCAAATTATTTCATCAAATTTTCCTCAGTTAAATAAATTTGTTGAAACCATGACGCAAACTCGCTCAGGAAAGGGTGCTTCTTCTTCTGACACCACCGACGAACTCATCGTTACAACCACTCTGGTTCCTACCGTTACGGCCACCACTTCTATTCCCCCCTCTGATCCACCAACTACTACCACCATTGTTGAAACTCTCACCCCCGAGCAGGAACAAGCAGAAAAAGATAGGTTTTACCGTTTATTTCCACAACTGTTTCATTTAGTAAACCATGTTGCTCCGATCATCTCTACCCTTAATATGGGACTTCCCATTACAACCACCACCTCAGATGTAGCTAAAATGGAACACCCCTATGGCATACAGTGGTCCCCCATTATTCCCCCACCCGGGGCTGTATTCAACCCCGTGTCCGACCCCTCTGCTGTTTTAATATCTAGTCTTCCCCCTCAATCCACCATTGTATGTCCTCCACACTCCGGAGGAGTTAATTTTTCTTCTGGATTCGGTCATGTAGCTGGTCCTCCTAACCTTTCTGTAGCACCTCCTGTTTATACCACCGTAGCCCATACCCAGGTTAATCCAACTTTTTCGGGCCCCTTTGCGGTTCCCAATGCTCAGCTTAATAATTGTTCTTTCATGTCGAGCCTACCGTTTCCCACTTTAGGTCAACAGATGGGTCAATTAAATTAGCCTGGCCAAGGCCCACATACAAGTCAAGTGGGGCAACCCGGTTATTACCCTGGATACCTAACTACATCCAACCCTGCACTATTTCAACATTATGGTTTATGCACTAGTCGAGCCATGCAGCCGCCCATAGGGTACTCTCCCTTACTTAACCCAAACTATTACCCCGGGCCCGGCTCAGGGAACTATTACCCCGGCATGGGAGGGCACCCCTTAGGTCAGTCTGTATACCCCCAGCTCGGTCAGACCGTCCTCCCAGGATCCGGATATGCTCAGCTCGGACGAACTGTCCCCACCTCTCGGGTGTCTCATCCTTTTGGTTGGGAAATTCAAATGGCACAATTCCCCCCCGGGATACAGAGGACTAGGTAAATTTGACAAGTACGACGGTACCACCGACCCCACGGCTCACTGGATGCAATGCATGAGCGTCATGGATGCCGCCAACCTGTCTGATACTAACCGATGCATGACATTCCATCTGACTCTTAAAGGTCAGGCTATAAATTGGTATTGTACTCTGCCCCAAAATTCCATTCATTCGTTAGATCAGTTTGGTGACCTGTTTTTAGCTAATTTTATGGGTAACAAGATATTGTCTAAACCAATTTCACACTTAATGAACATAACTCAAAAAATGGGAGAGGGACTACAGGCTTACATAGATCGGTTTAACGTAGAGTCTAGGCAATGCCACGAAAAAGATGATAGGATAATGATGGGATCATTTATTAATGGGTTACGGTCAGGACCTTTAGCTACCGAATTGGCCATCCGACCCCCACATTCTTATTTTGAAATGATGGTTACTGCCGTTAATTTTGCTGTTGTTGAGGATGCTACAGCCATAAAACAGGAACGGGAGAGAAGTTTTTCCGATCTATACGGTAAGAGGAAAGCTTCTTCCCCGATTCTTCCACCAGGAGGAAGTAAAAAGCTAAACTTTGCGAATACTACTAATCCTATCCCGAAAATCGGGGTAAGTGTGAACGCTGTGCAGGTAGCCGAGCCATTCTCCGTCCCCCGAGCCGACATATATGTGGCTATTCAGCATCAAGAGTTGTTGTCCCCAGCCCAACCCATGACGGGTCCCACAGATCGGTTCAATCCGGGCAGGTATTGTAATTACCATAAACACATTGGTCATAACACTAATGATTGTCGTAATTTAGCTGCAGAGATAGCTAAATTAATCCAAGCTGGAAAACTACCTCAATACACACAAGTGGCGCCTCTGCCTAAACCTGAGGCTTCGGCAACCCGTGAACGACCTAACGGATGCTACCGGTGTGGGGAGACCGGTCATTTTTCCCGCGAATGTCCCCAGCCCGAGCCCCCCCGAACACTGGGGGTGGAACCGACCTGAATATAGCAGGGATTGTGAACACCATAGCAGGAGGACCGACCCAGGGCGACTCTAATCGCCAAAGGAAACAGGTATACCGACACAGGAACACTATTCTAGGTAAGCGCAAATCAGAAACCATGGCACCAGCAATTATTTTTGATGACAGATATATTTTTGCCTTATAATTGTGACGATCCACTAGTGATCGATTGCTACATTTCAAATTATCAATTACGTAGGACATTGTTAGACACGGGTAGCTCTAGCAATATAATTACAACCAAGGCACTGGTTGGTTGTCAATTACACAAGGCACAGTTAAGTCCAGTTCGGACACCATTGATTGGCTTCGGCAATCACCATGTTATCCATGTGGGACAGTTGAGCATTCCGGTCATGTTACTAGCTGGACAGCTAAAACGTACGGAAACCATAGACTTCGTGGTCATCGATGAGCCATCACCATATAACGTATACCTGGGTCGGCCTGGATTGAATCAGTTCCAGGCCATAGCTTCTACCATACACATGCTTTTAAAATTCCCCACCATAGGTGGGGTAGCTACTATTCAATGTGATGTCTTGCAGGCTAAGCAGTGTTACACGGCTTCCTTGAAGGAACCGACTCCAGTAGATCAGAAATCAAAAATTGCCTCTACATCAATTCCGACCTCCATTAACATTACCGACCTAACAGGTGGCTCGGACCTGTCCATTGAAGCAGGGGTCGAGGTAAGAATCATCCCCCTCGCAGCCGATCCAAACAAGGTAATAAAAATTGGGGCTGATTTGCCCCCTCAATTACAACATGATTTACTTAACCTTTTGCGTGAGTTTGCGGAAGTCTTTGCTTGGGGACCAGAAGACATGTCTGGCATTTCTCGAAATATCATTGAACACAGGCTATCCATTGATGCCAATCATAGGCCGGTTCGTCAACGAAAGCGTAACATCGGGGGAGAACGTAGCAAATACGTGGAGATCGAAGTCAACGCCCTGTTGGAAGTACGTATCATCCGAGAAGTGGATTATCCGGAGTGGGTAGCTAACCCTGTGTTAGTTCCCAAGCCTGATGGCTCATGGCGCATGTGCATAGACTTCACCGACCTAGACAAAGCTTGCCCCAAAGACTTGTTCCCCCTACCTTTGATCAATGTTTTGGTCGACGCCATAGCTGGATTCCGCTTCCTTAACTTCTTGGATGCATACAAGGGTTATCACCAGATTTTCATGGCCAAGGAAGACGAGGAAAAAACTTCTTTTATCACGGATAAAGGTACTTATTGCTTTATTACCATGCCTTTCGGTTTGAAGAATGCTGGAGCTACTTTTCAACGTTTAGTAAATAAAATTTTCAAAAAATAGTTAGGTCGAAACATGGAAGCATATATTGATGATTTACTTGTTAAAAGTAAAGATGAATCTGCTTATTTACTTGATTTACGTGAAACCCTTGAAACTCTAGTTCAATATAAATTAGGCTAAATCCAAAAAAATGTGTCTTTGGGGCTACTTCGGGAAAATTCTTAGGATACATGGTTTCTGAGGGAGGTATCTCGGTTAATCCTAAAAAAGTAGAAGCTGTATTACAAATGCACCCACCTAGATCTATCCGTGAAGTACAACAATTAACAGGTAGACTAGCGGCCTTAAATCGGTTTTTAGCTCGGTCGGCTGAACGAGCCTTACCATTTTTCAACATTTTAAAGAAACAGATAAATTTTTGTGGACTTCGAAATGTCAAAATGCTTTTGAACAACTAAAAACACACTTAGCTTCTTTGCCATCTTTGACCATGCCTATTCATGGAGAACAATTGTACATGTATATAGCTACCACCGAATCTGTAATTAGTTCGGTTTTACTTAGAGAAGATAACCGGGTCCAAATACCCATCTATTTGTTAGCAAAGTTTTGCAGGCATCTGAAAAGAACTATTCTAGCCTGGAAAAGCTGGTCTTGGCTTTAGTTCATTCCACACGGCGTCTCCGACCTTATTTCAATTCTCATTGAGTTACCGTTTATACCGACGCACCCCTCAAAGCTATCTTACAAAAGGCAGGAGTTTCGGGTCGACTCACCAAATGGGCCATCGAATTAGGGGAGTATGACATCACCTTTGCCCCACGCACAGCAGTTAAAGGACAGGTGTTGGCAGATTTCATAGCTGAAGGAGTACCAGACAACCAAGAGAGCATATCTAGCCCATCAGAAAAAACCGATCTACGTTTAACTATAGCAAAAGGTGATGACGCGTGGACCCTCTACGTGGATGGTGCCTCAAGCCAGTCCGGATCGGGTGCGGGGATCATCCTCACCAGCCCAGGAGGAGAAATCCACACTTATGCTCTAAGATTCTGCTTCACAACCACAAATAATGAAGCTGAATATGAAGCCATGATAGGTAGTCTGAAGTTAGCTCGGAAACTCGGGGTCGAAAATCTAAAAATTTGTTCAGACTCCCAGCTCGTGGTTAAACAAATTTTGGGGGAGTATAAGGCTAAGGATCGGCAAATGGATGAATATTTAGCACTGGTATAGCAACAACTAAAATTTTTTCCAAAATGGGCAATAGAGCGGGTCCCACGAAGCAAAAATACAAATGCAGATGCCTTGTCCAAATTGGCTTCTTCGGTTTTCTCCCACCTGACTAAAAGCGTTTTAGTAGAAAAAGTACAGACCAGGAGCATAGCCCAACCAGCAATCTTGTCTATAAGTGAATGTCAAGATTGGAGGTTTCCTATATGGCAATACTTACAAAATGGCACTTTACCAGATTCGCGAAAGGAAGCACAACGAATACAAAGGAAAGCTGAACACTATCAGATAATTGGATAGGATCTGTATAAAAAGGGTTTCTTAATGCCCCTATTAAAATGCTTAGGTTCGGGAGAAGCGGAGGCCATGCTGAAGGAAGTACATCAAGGAGATTGCGGGTCTCACATTGGGGCTCGGAATTTGGCCAAGAAAATAATTGGGGCTGGATTTTATTGGCCCCGACTATTCCAGGAAGCAGTGGAGTATGTCCAACGGTGTTCCAGTTGCCAACACAATGCAACAATTCACAGGTTGCCGGCCTCCAGCTTTACAGGGATAATTGCCCCATGGCCTTTTGCGGAATGGGGGATAGATCTTATGGGTCCATTCCCTAAGATCGGTTCTTGCCATTATCTTGTTGTGGCCATAGATTATTTTACAAAATGGGTGGAAGCTGAAGCATTGACAAACATTACCGGGCGAACTGTAGCTCGGTTTCTTTGGAGACAAGTTATATGTCGTTTCAGCGTGCCCAACTCGGTTATCTTGGACAATGGGACATAGTTCGAATCTAAGGAGTTCACAGCCTTGTGTTCAAAGCTCGGTATCACTCAACGTTTCGCATCTATAGCTCATCCTCCAGCAAATGGGCAAGTGGAACTCACGAACCGAACTTTGTTGCATGGGCTGAAAACCAGGCTAGAAGATAAAGGCAAAAATTGGGTAGAACAGTTGCCTTATGTACTTTGGTACCACCGGACTACGCCTAAATCGGCTACAGGGAAGACCCCTTTCGAGCTAGCCTTTAGGGTCAATGCTGTTATCCCCCCAGAAATACAAAGTGGTGCCCCCCGAGTTATGCACTTCGAAAGGGATCAAAACCAGAAAAACTTGGAGCTCAGCTTGGATTTGATGGAAGAAGTTCGAGACTCTGCCTATGTACACCAACTAAATTACAAAAATTTAGTTCGACAACACTATGATGCTCGGGTCAAACATCGAGCCTTCGTACCAGGGGATTTAGTCTTACGAAGCCGAGCTATCAGAAAACCACAAGAACAAGGCAAGTTATTATCTAATTGGGAAGGGCCTTATTGGATAATTGAAGCCCGACCTACTGGGAGTTATATTTTGGAAGACTTGCAAGGACGTCTGGTTCCCCGGGCCTGGAATGCAGCACACTTAAGAAAATATTATCAATGAAATAGTTAGAGCTAGAAGTCGGGAAAAACATCAAATTGAAAACAACATAAGGAAGAAAAAGGATGTCTTTATTCAATTAACAAGCTCGAGTACAAAGCCGATCTAAAAATTACAAAAAATTCTTCGAAAGGGACCAGAATCAGAAAAATTCTTCAAAAAAAATACAAAAATTAGGGGGGTCGGCGACATGGTCATGGAGGATAAGCCCGATCTGAGGAAGGTCGGCGACATGGTCATAGAGAATAAGCCCGAGCTGAGGAAGGTCGGCGACATGGTCATGGAGAATGAATCCGATCTAAAGAAAGGTCGGCGACATAATCATGGCCACCGTCAAGGGTAAGCCGACCTCAGGAAGGAGGAGCTTGAGAAGACACTTCATCTGTTGCATCCTGGGGATCGGTCACCGGATCTTTGACCTCTTCCGGAATTGGAATACCGTTGGTTCGGCATTCTTGCTTGATTTCCTCTACCAAATCGAAAGGATCACGTCCCTCCGGAAGCAAAGAAGTCTGGGCCATGGAGTCTGCAGGAACATCTTCTGCCGACCTGGAGCTTTTTAGCTCATCCCAGCACAAGGTGTACCCGCAATGGATTAACTCCAAGAAGCGTCGATTCATCAACTTCAGCAGGGGCCCTTCCTTAAAAGTCTTCAGCTCGGCCTGGCGTGCTGCCTCAACCTCCGCCGAACTAAGTAGCCCGGCAGCCTTTTCTGCCGTCTCCTCCGCAGCTTTCACCAGGTCAGCTTTTTCCTTCACCCAGTTGGCCTTTTCCTCCTTCAGGGCCACTTCACTTTCCTTCAGGGTCTCCACCTCGGCCTCCAAGCTCTGGATCTTGGTCACCAGCTGGCTGGACTTCGAACACAGATCCTGGTTTTGTTTAAGTAGTTCGGTTTTTTCAACCGCAAGCTTCGAAATGTTGCTGCGTTCGAGCCCCAGCTATAGCTGCAAGTCCTCAATGGCCTCGGTTTGTTTCTTCGACCTTTCCAGCTCGTAGCTTTGGGCCAAGATATCCAAAGCTGTGGTCCTTCTGTTCGTGGCCGCATAATTAAAAACGACCTGCAAAAATCCGAGACAAGGGTCTTATGAAAATGTTACCCCAGGTAACCATTTATTTCAAGAAAATTTTTAACTGTGTTTGGAAACTCACCTTTTTAATGTGCGAGGCTATAAGGGCCTCCCGCTTCACCACTTGGTTCAAATTCTCTCGGAGCTCCTCGCTCGCTCGGATAATCTCCTCGAAAGATTGGGAAGACTCGGCCGCCACTTCCTAATATGGCATAAGGTCCTCGGGTGGCGGCTTCGTCAAATGGGCCTGGTGAATAGGCCGAGCTAGAGAGATCGGTCTCTCCCTCTGATCTCTCAATAAAATGACCCTTTCTTTAGTTACGGGGTCTATGGGTCCCAACAGATCATCAGGACTCGGCAGCTCGGCTCCAGAAGCAGGGCCCGTTATCAATTGTGGAGCTTTGGCAGCTTTAGCTGCCTGGATTTCTGCCGGGGTCGGCTTGCTCTTTTTTGTGACCCGAGTCACTAATGCCGAGCTGGGAGGATCGGCAACTTCGACCTCTTCTGTAAGATCGATCTCAGCCGGTCTCTTGGAAGACCCCGAAGCTGCAGCCGGTTTATTGGCCTTTTTCTTCCTGCCAAATCCACCGAGGCCACCTGAAATCAAACAACGAAGATCAAAATTACCGATCTATTAAGGATAAGGAGACAACAAATAAAAAGTTAAGAGGCAGGTATTTACTTTCTCCTTCTACACCCGGGGATTGGCTCAGCCCGGCCCAAACCAGAAGATCCTCTGAAGGGAATTTAGCCGAATATTTAACCGAGCTGGTATAGTTTCTTAGCACCTTATAGTCCGATTGAACTATGGGATCGGACTTATCTCGGGTTTGGTCGACTGGTAAAATAAATTGTGACCAACGGTAAGGTAGATTTGCTTCTTCGGCCTTCACCATAAAAAATCTAGCCCTCCATTGTTTATTAGTGTCTGGGGAGTCGGTAATAATTATAGGGCTGTTCCTACGTTTCTTGAATGTTACCCACCATTTACCATAAGGATATTTACAGACCGTATAGAATTGGAAGAACAAATCTACCGTAGGTCGGACCCTAGCCCCAAAACAAACATACATAAACCCTATCAAAAACCTAAGGGCATTAGGTACTAGTTGACTCAGCCCAATATGTAGGAAATCACACATCTCATTCAACAAATCTAGGGTCGGAAACCTCAGCCCAAAACTTATGTGATACTCATAAACCCCGACCCAACCCTCGGAGACATTATTTATCCTTTCTTCGGGCCTGGGTAAACGGATCGGGACAATAGGATCTATGTAATGGGCTAACCTAAGTTTTTCTAAACCTACCCTAGTCATCTCTGAGGCTATTTCTTCAGGTTTAAATTCATGGGTGGAGGCCGAATCTACAGGAATCAGTACAAAAATCACTATAACCATATATAATCCTACAAAGTGTTCAAACATGCCATAAATCTAAAAAATAAATCAGCATTAAAAAACGAAGAAGAAGAGCACTAACCTGCAGCCGGAATCTGGCGCGATGCTCCGGTACCGGAACTTCTCTCGGAGGCCATTGCAGACAAATGAACAATGAAAAAGGCGCGGCGACGGAGCGGTGACGACGGTGAGGCAACGGTGCGGACAACAAATTGCAAGAGCAAGGACACAACGAACGAACTCCGGCAAAACTCAACAACCCTTACGAAAGGAAGGAAAGCCAAAATATATTTCTCTCTTTTTTCAGGAAAGCAAATGGTGCCCAGTTCTTGTCCTCACGGTTTTTATAGAAAAAAGACTTGGAGATCGAACGGTTGCGGGCAAGCCAACCGATTCACCAATAAATGCCACCTCGAAGATGATGAATACAAAGGAAATCGAACCGATTGCCTTAATAAACGGAAAGGCGTGCCCCATCACATCCCGACTTTTCAAGTGACCAGACTTCGTATAACGCAAAGGTACACCTTTATTACTGCATTTATTGATAAACTGTTCAAATTCTTTAGATCGGTACTACAATTATTATCTATACATCGGATGACACTATTATCTGTAGGTCGGTTTTCATTGTCATATTTCTTGTTTTTGTCAGTCAGTAATCTATAAATTATAGGTCGGATGAACACTGGAAAAATGTCTTAGTCACAAATTCGGCTTAGTAAAATACGGTATCTTGCTTAGCTCGGAAAAATGGCTCGGATTGATATCTAGAAATTCATGATAAGTCCTTTAGGCTAAGTCTTAGCTCGGAAAACCCAAAGAGTATTAAGTTTTAGATCGGTAAAACCTAATACTGGGGGGGCTTGTTGATGTGCATAAAATTGAAATCCCCATTCGGCCTAGCCCAATGTACTAAAACAAAGAAACAGTAAAGGATAAAGAGACTTATATAAAGCCCAGAGCCATGCTCAGATCGAAAATATCGTACAAATCTGTGTTACAACTTTAGGTTGGTTATGAAGACTTAGATCAGTAAAGACTCATGAAAGCTTAGGTCGGAAAACGTTATAAACCAATTTGTGAATCTTAGATCAGTAAACCTTATAACTCAGCTCGGTAAGATTGGGGCAATCAAAATATAACTCTACTCAAGAAGCCCAGGTCGGTAAAAGCTTAAAGAAGTTAGATCGGTCAACAGTGTCAGAGCTCATTAAGCTTAGGTCGGTAAATAGTAAACCAGTCTGAGATGAAGAGAATATTATCAAAACAGTTAGACATCATGGTAGGGCCACGAATTTAATATATGCAGGAACAATGATAACAAAGGAGCCAAGTTAAAGCCATTATTCCAGGAATGGCCAAAGTCATCATTACAAGGAGAATAAGTGGGAGCGTATGTCTTCATGACCCAACGGAACTCTCAAGGTGAGCCTATAAATACTCAGTCACCAGACTCATTTCAGGTAAGTACTTCATAAGCAATTTCTGGCAATTCTCACAAGTGATTCTTAAGCAATTCTCTCTGATTACTATTTCTCTAAAGCTCTTGTTCAATACTGTTTATCTCTTTCATATTACTGACTTGATCGTCGGAGCCTATACAGGGGGGAAAGCCCCGCTCCTTTCCTTGATTCGTTTCCATCTTGTCACCGGAACAGTGCAAAATCATTGAGCTTCGTCACCATTGCCGAATCAAGTTACCCAGATCAGTTGCTAGAGTGATTCATTTTCCTTCACAGTAAAAAGCTCCATCCAAAGTTGGGCCTTTCTTGCTCCTCATTCCTATCAAGGCTTCATTCGGATTGGGCTATTGCTTTTCACAAGGTTTCATTGGGCCGCGAAGAAGCATCATTCCAGCAGTGCAATTTTTGCGTCACATCATCTATATTTATGTACAATATTTATGAATCATAAAAATATTAAATCCATAAATTAACAACAAATATAAGATTTGAAAACATCAAATTAAAATTAATTAAACAATATAAATAAAGTAAGAAATTTATTTTTAAACATTTTCAATATTATCACCTTCAGGGTGCATAATTGAAAATTACATCATTACATATAAAATATGTCTCTATCTTTTCTCTTTATTCTTCTTTTGTATTCATCATAAAGAGTAACAAAATATTTTACTGTACGACAGGTACATTTATGACCCAATGGTCTTTCATGTCACAACGATAACATTTGTTATCTAAATTTCTTTTTCTTTTTCTTTTTTTCATGTCACAACGATAAAACTAGTTATCTAATTTTCTTTTTTACTTTCATTTTTCTTGTCACAACTCCCCACTTCTGGTGATGAGTTATAATTATGTATTGCATAATAATTCTTCCACTTCTAGTGGTGAATTAAATATATTTGTATAATCATGATTATAATAGTTAATATAAGGTTCGGACCAACTACTGCGATTTTATGAATTATATGAATGCATAATTAGAACATTTACTTTGCAGATGATTTAATGATTTTTATGAGAGCAGATACGAAATCAATTAAAATTCTCACATGTATATGAGTTGGCTTCTGGCCAAAAAGTAAGTGAGGCAAAGAGTTCATTTTTCTTGGGGCACAAGTATGTAGCCAGAGAAGCTTTGGTGCGAACCATAACCCGTATGCGGACTGGAGCTTTTCCTTTTACGTATCTAGGATATCCTATCTATCGAGGCCATTGTTTGCTAAGTTTGTTTCAACCACTTCTAAAAAAGATCAGAAGCAAGCTTCTTAAACTTAGGACTGAACACTTTTTGACGCAAGGGGGGCGACTAGTACTAATTAAGCATGTTCTGGCTGCGATTCCGACTCATGTGCTAGTTGTCCTGAAGCCACCCAAGCAGGTGTTGAAGGATATGGAATCTCTTTTCACTAATTTCCTCTGTGGATCGGTAGAGGGGACCCTAAAAAGCATTGGAGAGCTGGGAGGGAATTGTCTTTTCCGTTAGATGAAAATGGGTTAGGCATAAGAAGTTTGAAGTCAGTGGTTGAAGCATTTTCTTGCAAATTATAGTGGAAGATTCACGCATCCTCTGTTCTATGGGCAGTGTTCATGAGATTTCTTTCGCCATCTGCCCGCCGATCGCGAACTTGGGTGAGGCACAATGAGGTAGATGGCTTAATGTCAAGAACCAATAGGGTGGACGTAGGAGATGGTTCTGCCTATTTTTGGTTCTCAAACTGGTCAGGGTTGGGGCATTTTGCTTCGGAGGTGGAAGATGGCCAAGTCTCTCAGCTCCAACTTACGGTTCGACAATTTATGGATGATTAGCTCCATTTTGTTGGGGGAATTCAACACTATTTTGACGCCAAACATTTGGAATGTCTTGCAAGGTATCTAGCTTCAGTTCTGTGAGGACTCTGACAGACTAATGTGGCCGCCGGAGCCATCTGGACTTTTCACTATTAAGTCCGCGCATGACCTAGTCCGGTTAAGGGGTGTGCCGAATTTTTCCTTAGCTTTACCCCACCACGTACCTCTCAAAGTATCGGTATTCCTTTGGAGGCTAAGGAATGAGTTGCTCGCCTTCGATGACATTTTGAAGAGAATGGAATTCTCTTCGGCTTCACGTTGCTTGTTTTGCATGGAGGAAGGTGGGTTGCAACACACTTTTTTCCTTTGTCCCTAGGTTAGGGAACTATGGCTCCACTGTTTTCAATTGTTTGGCCTTGGGAGAGGTTCGCTCTCAAGTTGGGAAGCAGTTTTTGTGTTCTTTTCTTCCCACACAGACCTGCCGAAAGAGCTCCGAGTTCAGATTCCGTCACTCTTGCTTTGGGTAATCTGGAAGGCATATAATAGGGGTTTTTTTTTATGGTTTTGTCATGGCCATTGGTGACTATATGAGGGATTTTTGCAGGCTTCTTTATGAGTGTTCAGGGGTGCACCCGCCAGAATTCTCTTCTGCGAACATTTTTCTTATCTTGGAGAGGATTATCCCTCGACGGGCTTTTCGTAAGAAGAAGATTCCGCATATTGTAGAATGGTATCCTCCCCCACCCAGTGTTTATAAGCTCAATGTGGATGGCTCAACAAGAGGTAATCCTGGCATAGCAGGTGGAGGTTATGTACTGAGAGATTCCACAAGATACGTTGTCATGGCAGGTTCCTTGTATTTTGGTCTACTCACGAGTTTCCAGGCTGAAGCAGCGGCATTGTATTTTGGCTTGATGGCGTGTAAGGAATGTGGGCTACTTGAAATTCAGGTTGAAATAGATTCTAAATCCCTGTTAGACTGTTTTCATAAAGGCATTTGGTCTTGGCGTGCCTCCCCTGTATTGAGGAAGGTGGTTAGTTGAAGAATTTTTTTGGGTCTTTCACTTTAACGCATATTTATAGGGAGGCAAATGCAGTTGTAGATTTTTTAGCTCGGCGAGCAAGTCAGACTCTCGCGTCCCAAGTTTTTCACCATTCTCTTTTACCTTCTAGGTTAAAGGGGCTAGTTTCTTTGGATGCAAAATCTTTCCCTTACATTAGGGGATAGATTCACATGCTATGTATACTAGAGGTTAGGGTCTTAAGTCCCCCTCTTCTATGTTTTTCATCATAAATAAAGAACCACCATGGTCGCAACTTCAACGGAAATAGAAAAAGAAAAAAAACATTTACTTCAAGAAATGAAACTTTTATGTATTATAGGAATTCATGATTCACACATTTACTTCGGAAAATGAAACTTTCACGCATAATAGTGGTGCATAGCTACCACTTTTATTCCAGGAAATGGAGCAGCTTTATTACATGAGGCTCGTGAGTTTCTAACAAAATTCATTATTTTGTTCTGTGACAGAAAGAAACTAAATCTAATATAATAATCAAAATAAACATTGTTTAGCAATCATATCTCTATTTCAAATTTGTCGACGGGACAAATTGATACTTTGCAATCAAGTGATCATATATCTCTATTTCAAATTTGTCAACGGGAAAAATTGATATTTTGCAATAAAATATCCAAATTTCAAATACCAATGTATTACATTCACTATATTAATTGTATTTTTTAGTTATTTATAAAATACATACAGATGCAAAATATCAAAATATGCATTGCAAAATAATTCATAGGATAATGTAACTACCATATGAAAAAACAAAACAATATATCCAATTTTGATTATGATTTTCACGAATAAAATCATTGTAACAAGTATATGAGCATGTTCTCAAAATTCTCTCAAAATAATTTAAATCACCAAAAAACCAAATTAAAAATATCACACAAAAGTATAATATTTCATGGATCGTATTTGTGTGAATCATGTCAATATATATATATATATATATATGGATATATTATATACTCAAATACATACATACCTCAAAATTGCATAGCAATTGTTAGAGACATCACATACCAGATCATCTATAAGTTGAGTCTTCTTTGATTCCGTACTGCTACCACTTCTCCTTGTCAATCAACTGATCTTAATGGCTAGAGTTTCATGCTGATAACATGTTATAAAATTACTACTAAGAGTAGTAGTATAATATCAATATAAGACTAAAAGTATAAGAGTATAATATGGAGACAAAGACAAAATAGTAGAGAGCAATGTAGTGACAAAATTTTTCTCCTTTTCTTCATCTCCTCATTTCCTCACTTAAGCCTCTATAAATAGGTTTAAGAATTATTTCATGTCATGAATTACAAGACAACTCAAAAGTCCTAATCTAGGATAATTACATGAGTGAATTAAAGAGGTAGTGGGGGTAATAGAAAAGATAGAGAAATGTAGAGGGACATTCATTAATAAGTATGTTCATAACAACATACTAATTGGTTATAACAACATACTAATTGGTTATATGATAGGGGCATACTATTTGCAAGAACAAATTTACTATTTACAGGAATATTTTCCAGTGATAGTCTATTTTGCCCTTACCTTAAAAAAAAAAAAAAAACCCATTTACATTCATTCATTTTTCATTCACACGTGTATCTAAATATGGTCGGTAATCATGAGGACGATCCATATTACACGATAAGTAAACAATTTATACATTTTTTTTACGTAAAGTTTATTTGTTAAAAAAAAAAAAACCTGTCTGGCCCGAAATTTTGCCAAAAAAAACCCCAAAATAGATGAGATTATGCCAGAAATCTCGCCATTGCCAAAAAAAATTCCAAAATCCTACCCACAGGGAGAGGGATTTTGGAAGAAAATCAAGCTCCCTGTGGGCGTGATTTTGAGAAATCCCGCCTATCCCAGGCGGGATTTTTATTGCTTGAATATGATTTTTCTTTAAAAATATTTCTAACTAAGGGGTATTATAACTTTTCACAAGAAAATATTAATTTGGTTCCTGCAAATAATAATTCCGACATAATAAACCCATGAGCATTTATAGTTGGATTTATAGTTGGAAGGGAAAATTACGTTTTCAAAAGGAAAACTGAAAATTCATACAATGAGTAGTAATTTGAAAAGAAAAAAATTTTCCTTGGGAAAAAAGAAAGAGAGAGAAGCCTTGTACCTAAACCCAGCCCCTAACTCAAACCCCTTCATCTCCATTACCCGCCGCAACCTCATTCTCAGTTTCTCGCGCCTCCATCGCCTGCCGCGAAAACAGGTAGAATGATCATTCTTCTTCTTTTCTTCTCCTCTCATAAGAATGTTATGCTGTGGAATTTTTTGTTTTTCTCTTTTCTTCATTGGGTGCATATAAAATTAGAAAGAACCAAAACCGGCTGAAGGTAAAAGAGGAGATAGGCAATTGCTGGAGTTTCTGTTTTTTTTTTAGGTATTTTTGTGAATGAGGCTACCACAGCTTGATTAAGTTGACGGAGAGTCGGCCCCTTTTTTGCTTTTCTTGTGATTAGTTTGGTTTTTTTTTTTTTTTGGGGGGTTTATAATTTGGGTTCTTACACTGTGGGTGGAGGGAATTGTGTAGTATTGTTCAATTCAGTTGATATTAGTCGAGGCATATCTACTTTAAAAATGTTATTGTTTTATTCATTATTTTGGATATATTATGTGGGATACAGACCGCAAATCTTTTAGAGTAACAATCTTTAAAAGTTTGGGAAATGGAGGATCTTACAAGTATTGATTTTAAGACTAGTTTAGCTGCTAATTGACTTTTTCATCCCCGGGGATCCTTTGAACGAAATGAAGTCTCAAATGAAGATATCCCTTGTGTTTAGGAAAAACAAGTGTCTGGCATCAATATTTTGAGGCACGTATTACTTTCATATCTTTTGCCTCATTTTGTACCTGAGTGTATGTTCTCAAGGTTGAGACTTTCTGTTTCTAGTTTGCAGAAATTTTAGAGCAGATAGACCGTGATTTAGAAAGAACGCATGCAGCTCTGACATTATGTTTGTAAAAGGAGCTTAAGATCATTTTAAGTCAGTTAGACAAGACATTGAATCCTGTCTGGACAACCATGGCTTCAAGCTCAGAGAAAGAACTAAGTAAGGATTCCTCAAGCTCGAACCCGAGCACCCAGGAACAGCAAATGCCAGCTAAGGTTGAACCCATCCGGTTGCCTACGCCTGAGGAAATACGAGGCCAAGACATTTGGAACAACTGTGTTGTCCGGAGCATTGTCAGTGGAGTCATGGGTACTATTCAGTTTCTGAATCTTTTGTGATTATTGTTGTGCGTGGAACTGATTGTCTCTCTTCAACAGCCCCCCCTCCCCCCACCCGCCCACATTTTTTTCTTCTGTGTTTTTGGACTTTTACAAGGAGTGGTTTTCAAATTTGTGTTTATCTGATATCCAGAAAATGGTTAATTTTGGTGACATACAACCCTGATTCTTACAAAGCAGGAGCTCTACTGCTTTTATATTAGTGCTGATTTGTGAGTGGCTTTGTTCAAATGCTTTTGAATGAATCTACTGACAGCTGTTCACTTAGTGGGCATCAAATTTGTTTCTAAAATCAAGACTTGCGTTTAATCGTTGAAATATTCTACTTATGAACCCTATCAATAAATCTTTTTGAGGTTTGTTAATTTGTTTTTGGGATTTTTTTAGGAGGGGGTCTCGGATTGTTCATGGGTCTGTTCCTTGGTGCGCTGGACAATCCTTTAATGCAAGAAGAAATGACCGGTCGGCAGCTGTTTATGTATCAAGCAAAACAGATGGGTCGGAGGAGCTTGAATTCCTGCAAGGCCTTTGCTATTATGGGTTTTGTTTTCTCTGCCTCTGAGTGTGTTGTTGAGAAGGTAGAGTGCAAAATATTGAAACTGATATATTATTTATAAGAGAGCATTCTTTAAATCATAGTAGTATGGCAAAGGAACACAATAGTAAGTAGCAAGATTTTAACTTTTTCTGTTGTATTGGGCAACTTTTTCAGTTGTTTGGATAGATAACTAAAATGCTAAAGTATAATTGATTCCAGTTTGTAGTAAAAAATGAACAGCATATCATAGTAAAAAAGATGTAAGAAATGAAGGACTACCTTTCTCCTTAGTTTCTTTTTTTATTCTGTTATAGGACCTACTAGGCAAGCCTAAGGGGAATTTGTACTTGCAGTTTAATAGCATTTTGCAGACTGGGTCTAGTTTTAGCTTCTTGAGTTTGGTAATGAAAAACTGATCAATCAATTCCAATTTTCTACATTGAAGTCTAATGAGTTGAGAAAGTTTGTTGTATTTCTTTTAGGAAGTGGGACAGAGATTTACTGAATATCGGACTAGGATGAAATGTGTTTTCCTAGTGGAAATTTACAGCTTACTTTATCAGAACTGGGGTGCCTATCACATTTACTGATACGTTTTCTTAAAGTTGAAAGTAATCATAGCCTTTTGTTTTCTTGAAGGTCCGCGCAAAGCATGACACTACTAATACAGTTGTTGCAGGCTGTGTAACCGGTGGCACATTATCTGCTAAAGGTAATAGCCAATACCATCTTTGCTTGTTTGGATTGGTTATCCTGATGTTTGATCATGTTTAAGGAAGCTGGTCTCCTTGGCCTTGAGTTTTTAAGGCATCCCATTTAATTGTTTGTGTTTAACAGTGAACCATTAAGGTTAAAAAACTTTATGAAGTATCAGATACAATTTGGAATAGTGAAATCCCCACTTTTGAAAGTGTTAAAATGAATTATTATTATGTTCCTATGTGGAGCTATGCATCAATTATTAGCCAGGCACATGGTGGGTGACTTGATCTTAAAGTATATGGGGGTTGAAGTTTTAATATTACCATTTGGTGAGTCTCATATTAATAATTGGTGCACGGACCTAGAATTACAGTATCTTTTGGGCTAAAGCTACACCTCATGAAGCTGAAAATAGATTGGTGAGAGATGTAACGTCTACTGAATAAGATTGAGGATGACATATGGTCCATTGCATCCATTTCCTTCAAGCCATTTGATTAGGAGGGTGGGCGGTGTGTGGTGGATTTAGCTTCTTTTATTTTTTTTTATGTGTAAATGTAGTTTGATGATTGAAATTCAATTAGATGGCGTCCATCAACCTTCTATTGTCTTCTCCCCAAACTTTTGTTGCATTACTTGAACACTTTCATTCTGAAGCATCTTTTCATTTGTATTAGTCCTACTTTTATACTACAAGGATCTTCTAAGAACCTAAAGTTTAATGAATTGTTGAATCTGAGGGTAGTGAATAAGTTCACTTGTCATTTCAATCATCCAACTAGTTCCAAAGAGATAGCAGCTCCTATGTTTTGTCTACTTCTGAATGACATCATTTCAGTTGCTTTACAAGGATGCTGTCTCATTTTTTTAGGATTGGTCTTAATCATGCTAACATTAGTAATAAACAGTATAGAAGTTGAATTAGCTGGTTTGTAAATCCAATTCTGTAATACTGTACTTTTCGGAGAACCATTTGAGTTCAGTCATAGGATGTTGGAATTTCATGCGTTAGATATGTGAAGTACTTGATACTAAGTTGAGGAGAAAAGGTTTTTAACTGATGGAATCTCCCATATTCAGTATAGTGTTTTAAGCCATAAGAATCAAAGTTGTTGTGGAGGGGTTAGAGCTGCTTTCTTTCGTGGGTTGGTTTTTCTCCTGTGCTATACATCATAATGTAAAAATTGAACTACTCTGTACCTTTATGATTACTCTAGGCATTTCATGATAGAATAATCATTTGGATTAGATATTACTTCTGCTTCATCATGAATGGTATTGAATATCCTATGTTATTAGCATTAGTTATATTCTAAATTTTCTAATGATCGTCGGGTTGTGCTATCAGGCGGTCCGAGAGCAGCATGTGCTGGTTGTGCAGGCTTTGCTGCATTTTCAGTGGTGATAGAGAAGTTCTTAGAAAGACATGAATGACAAAGCAAACCATTAAACAGTTATACTGAGAATTCTTGTACAAGACAGTGAATAGGAAGTTACCATTCCCAACTTGGTAGTATGTTCTCATATTTACCTCATTTTCAATTGTTTTGCTCCCACCACTGAGGGATGTAGAATCTGATATAGAAGGTGTTCAGTTTTGTAATAGTATGATCTGGGTCATTTCTTGCCACCTCCTTTAGTATAGTTACATTTCCTTTTCTTTTGGAAAACTTTTGCTTGAAGGGAGGTGGTGCTTTTGATATAAATAAGAAGTGCATAACTTTTGCTTAATTATTAACAAGGGCAGTAAGGTATTTATTTCAAAATAGAAGTTTATATCAAAAGACACAAACCCTCTAAACTAAAACTCTGTTCTATTAACTCTCTCTACTCCTCTTTTCTCCTCCTTCTCTCCACCAAAAACCCAGCTTCCTTTCTCCCCCATCTTCCATTGATGGAGGATGGGGGAGGTTATGAGTTAATAAATCTCTCCCTTTGGAGAGTTTCTGTCCTCTCCTCGTTGAGAGTTTTCGTTCTATCTTTTTCAGAGAGTTTTGCCATCTTTTCTGAGAGTTTTGTGTTTTTCACTTATTTTTGAAGTCTTTAACTTCAGATCTATGAGATGACGTTCTTGATGAAGAAGATCGTGAAAATAAAGCCGGCAGTGGTTGGCTTCGTTTGTTTGTCATGGATCCCATAATCTGCTCAGTTATTTGCAATTTTGCTGCTCTTTGCTTAGCTATAAGCTGACGATATTTCAAGCCTTTTAATTGAATGTATTTATTTGTTTCAAAAAAAAAAAAAAAATCTGTTCTATTTCAATTGGAAGTAGGTACAGGAGCTTTCCTGCAGCACGGGATCGAATCCTATGGGGAGGATGAAAAAGTTGTAAGGGAAGCCCACTTGGGCTTAATTTTCAACAAAAGGAAATCTAGCGAGGTTAAATCATCTTCATTACAACCAAAGTAAGAAATACACAAAGTGGCCAAAACCATCATGTTCACTCACCAGAGAAAATCTAAAGTACAACCAGCCAAGACAAACAGCTTATCTAGATTGCTGCAAACCAAACACCTTCTATGGCAAAGAGAAATGCAGGATGAGAAAGGAGAAGAAAAAAGATCCAAGACAGGTAGAAAACATCCTAAACTAATCGCTCGCAGATCCATCATCAGCTTCTTCGCGCTCCGCCACGAGCTTCTCTATGAATCTCTTCCGGACACCATCAATAACATCCTTAGAATGCTCACCCCCACCCTGACCATCGCTGAGAACAGGATCTGATTGACAGAGAACCAATGCAACACCTAGACATTTGGAAGAAATATTTTATTGCATCAGCCAGATAAAGAGTATGTTGTTTCCTTTTACATCACAAACACCAATCATTACAAACTAAAAGCAACAGTTATCAGATCCAATATAACCAATACAAGAACATTAATCAGATCTACACAAGTTCCCATTTCAACTTCCAAAAAGAAACACTCAAAAAGAAACAGTAGACTAAGAACCAAATAACTTCAAAAATTGGAGCAATATTTCTATGACGGAAGTTGGGATCATGTTATATATAGACACACATACATATATAATCCTTTTTTTTTTTTTTTTTTTTTTGAGGAAACAGATCTAGTTTAGATTGAAAGCAGTGAAGCAAGAGCAAGTAGGCAATGGATAACTGGGCCAAAGTTAGTAAATAGGCAAATAGCACGAGCACAAGTAAGAGCAAGAGCAAATAGGATAAAAAGTTTACCCTAGCAATTCACAAATAGCAATTAAAAGTTAGCAAATAGGCAATGAACAAATCTAGTTTACACTAGCAATTCACAAATTCCCATCACAAAGATTTTACATTCAGTGTTGATGGTAAGGGCAGACATAAATATAACAACCAGAAAGCATATGAACTTAGACAGGCCATTAACTACTGATAGTTTTCAGTAAAATGGATAACTGGGCCAAGGTATCTTCTGTGCCTAAAGAACCTAATGTATCATATGGAATGTACTAATGAATACCAAACTAACGACCAAAAATTCCAAATCTCTCCACTAGCTAAATCTAAAGAAGAGGCAAGATGAGAACAAGAAGTTTTCCAGAAAAAACATAGTCCATGCCAATAAGATTTTTGCCAAAATAATCAAGGATTGAAAGTTGCAGAAACCTAGACTTGAAACATACTTTCAGGAGTGCATCCCCGTCCAAAACTACGGAGTCCCACGTAATTGGCCTTGACTGCACTATTGTTGTATACCAACAAGGTTGGGACATTTTGATCCGGATAGTTAGGAATGCAATCGGTGGATATGATCTTAACAAACTTTGTCCCAGGATATCTTCGGGCCAGTTCTTCCAAGCATTGTAAAAGAAGCTCACACTCTGCGTGTCTATCCAAGACATGTAAAACAATCAGTATTCGAGCAAATTAACAGAGAATATTTCAAATAAGAATAATGTATCAAAGTGTTATATAAACTGCCCTAAAAAATAGTGTGAAATAAACTGAGTTAATAAATCCTAAGATGCAAACTTCAAGAATGATGAACGAGTGAAAAAAAACTTATAAGCCTGGTTTGAATATGTGGTATAGATTGGTTTTAGTAATATTAAAAGTGTATTGGAAATGCAACAAAGTGTACTGAGAATGACGAAAAATCATTATCATTTGCAAAATGTGGTTTCAACTCATGCTACACAAGCATGGGAAAATACAAGTCAATCAATCCTAAAAACTGATAATGACATGAAGCAGTAGTTAGGAAGTTAACATACCCATCTTTATATAATATGACAACAACCCAGATATCTTCTGGTGCTTGTGAAACCTCACGCACAAAATCAGATCCAGAAATTGGCACCACCGATCCAAACTTGGCAATCTTGACTGCTTCTCTCATCTCTGCCAACCTCTTCTTCCTTTATACAGTTAAGAAAATAATTTCAAATGCTACACCAAATCCATACAAACGAAGGGGAAAAAAGTATCAAAAAAGAAAATTACCACACTAAAATTGAAACCTACTAGTCAACTTCATTTGATTGCAAAAAAAGAATAACTGTGTTGACAAAAATTTTAACCATGTATCAATATAACTGAATTTTCTACATGAATTCGGATTTTTGTATGGTTGCTTCTTGTTCATCCCTCTCAAAGCAAGCTGCATTTCAGCAGAAATTCAAAAATTTCTATGTTCCCACTAATCATTTTCCAAATAATACACCAAACAGTCCCATAGCTAAAAAAGGTAAAAGTCATGAAGAAAAATCCTGAATCATCCAGAAACTACACCAATCTTTAGCTCATTCTGTTCTACCACCATGGATCTTTCACTTCACTTGTTCTGTTCTATCTCAAGCTCTGAAACAGAATAGATCTTCTTTTCTTTTTCTATTTTTTCAACAAAATCACACAAAATTAACCTATTACTACTGCTACCGCAAGGGATCATGGGACTAAGAACTCACTGACACCTCTGCAAACTGAAAATTGAAGGTTAGAAATACTTATTTATGTCAACCAACCATTACTGGAAACTAGAAATTGCAACTTAAAGAACACTATCACCCCGGCTTAGAATTAAAAATGAAAACTTTATTCTAATCTGCAATTCGAAAATCAATCAAGTAAAGTGATACATGAAATTACAACAACACATATAGGAAAAACGCGAGAGAGGATTCAAGAACCTGTAATCTTCGAGAAAACGATCATCATCGAGATCATCTTCGAGGTCTTCGAGCTCTTCTTCAGTTTTGTCATCAAGCCAAGCCTTGTCTTTAGGCTTAGAATCTGGGTCCTCAGCTGGAGTGAAAGGAGGAGGCTTGAAGGCTGGGGCTTTCGCAGGAAGATTTCCCAATTTTCTCTGAATATCGTCCCATTGAGTTGAGGCTCCTTCCACATCCTTGTACACGAAGTGGTAATCCGCCATTGCTGTTGTTTGGATCCTTCTTTTACCGCATCGGCAGAAAATTCGGATTCGGGGTTAATATTTCCAGGGGGAAGGTACTTTTCATTTTAGCCCCTTAATTCCAAAGAAACTTTATTTGGATCCTTCTATTTTGAGAGTTGTCGAAATCACCAGTAAAATTTTAATTGCATCCCTTGTCGAAATCATCATTTGGAACACAAAAAATACAACATTCGTGAAATTCTGAGAACAAAAAATAAGGACGAGGACAACAATAACTAAAATTATTAAACAATACACACAAAAATTTTGAGAATAATGGAAGTAATGACATAATTGAGAAAATACACGTACAATTGGAAGTAATTACATAATTGAGAAAATAGTGTCAAATTACTTAATTTATATATTATATATTGGTTAATGTTATTGTCAGAACAATAATTTGCCAAAGAGTTTATTGTCAAAACAAATATGCATGTGTTTACATATAATTTATTCTCGATGGTGAATTATTACCCTGACAATAACAACACCCTTATACATTGACACCGATAAAAAATTGTATAATGAAGCAAAATTACTTATGTTAATGTATTGTGTTTCAAGATACTGATTTTGGTGGAAATGAATTATCCTTGAGAAATTAATAAATTTGACAACATTTTTTTGATTAATAACATAATAACATTAAGGGGGGTGTGTGTGTGTTGTATATTCATATCATCCCTTTTGGATATAAAAATGAGTCAAATTAAAGCAAACAAAATCTCTACAACAAAAAACCAAAATCTTCCATCATTTAGCAGGGCTTCTGATTCCCCCAAAAATCACAATTTCCATGCAAGATCATTCCTGAATCTGAATGTTCAATCTTCTCAACCAGATTGAATGCACAATCATGTGAAAGATGTCAAATCTTTGAGGAGGTGCATTCATCACAAAATGCCTCTGCACTTGCTTCAATCTTCTATGCATCCTCACATACTGAGTTTGAGACACCTTCATCAGTATGTTCTTGATGTTAGGTATATCTTCAACTGCAATTTCAATGGAAAATGCCTTCCAATTCAGCACATCACTGAAGGGTGGCACATAGCTATCTGATATCAAAACTGGGATGCATTCTGCATATATGGCTTCCACTACTCTTGGACTAGCAACTTCATATCCACTTGGGCACAAACAGAATCTACTTTGCCTCAGCATTGATCCATAAGAAACTCCTTTCGGGAGGCTTTCGTATACTTGTATGTCTTGATCTTTGTCTTTCCACTGCTCCAGGAGAAGGTACCTGATGTGGCCGTGTAATCGCCCGGCAAAGAATGCAAGGATGGACCGGTGTGAGGGCGATGGACCGCCAATTAGGCCGGCTATCTCCCCTGTTCTGAGGTGAATTTCAGGTAGGGAAACATCTTTGAGAGGATTATAGCCTTCAGATGTATTGGCATTGCATAATACTCTGATGGAATTGTTGAATAAATCAGGAACATAAGCTGTTGAATAAGGTCCCTGCAAAAGTCATTCATTATGAGCAATCTGAAAAACAAAACTGTTTCTTTAGTTTTGTTGGTAGTTTTCAGTTTTACATTTACTCACCCAATCATGGCAAGAAACCATGAAATGATCAGCGCCAAGAGTTTGATTCCAGAAGGGATGTTTGCCAGATATTAGTCTTATATAGTCAGAAATGGTGTGACCAATGAACTTTCTATCTTGGACAATAGGATCATACAAGTATTTTACTATTGAAACCACACTAAAGGGCAAAAAGTACACAAAGGCCTCATCTGGATCATTGGTTCTATAAAGGCTTCCCTTTTCCATTTCATGTATGAACCTTCCTTCAGTGGAGTATATACTCTTGCATGGGCCATCGTGGAACAATGGAGGCTCTCCTTCTTTGTAGACATAAATCTTGAACAGCTTCTCCATTTCTAGGTAACTCCTGTTACAATTTTCAGAAAGGAGTTTGAATAATTAGTCCTCATTATAGTTACATGTGAAGAAAGATATCTATATGATTAGCAAGTTCATCGAGCTGGAATGTACCGATGAAATGCATTCGCGTTTCTGTACATAGGGCCGCGAGGGACATAATCAGCATCTTCATGAGCAGAGATCATGGTATTGTTTTGAGCAGCCTTCCTAATTGAAGACCTTGCTCTGGACAAAACTGTTTCAAGCCTCTCCAACTTGCTGTACCGCTTCATCGGCTGAGGCAGCACTAACTCTTGTTCTTCTTCCTACAAAATTAGGCAGCAAGAATATCACAATCTGTGACTAAATTTGCAAAAGTGTTCACTTTAGAAAAGAAAAAATGTTACTCCTACATTTGAAGAAGATTGATTATGATTAGGCTCATCAAGGACAATCTTTTGTTGTGTCTTTGTCTGATCATATTTGAGCTCTTCAGCATTGATGTAACTATGGGAAGAACTAACTGTCCTCCATGTGAATGGAGAAGAAGAAATTGAAGCGAAAGACCGGTAAGGACCAAGTCTGCAAGCAACAATAGTGATCAGAGCCAAAGGGATGAAAACTATCAAGAATATGATCAAAGGAAATGACGAACAATGCAGCTTCTTCCTAAACATTTTTTTTCTTCCAGATAGTCCTCAGAGAAGTGTAGTACACTGCGGAGATCGCGAGAAACCGTGTCATATTTGCAGCACAGAACTGAGAATTGAGGAATTGAATGATTCATTGCTTCCACCATAACATATTCCTTGCTGCAAACAGTATTATTCCAAAGATTATGGTTATGGAAATGGCCAAAAAAGGTGAGGAGTGACTACAACTGAACTGAAGTGGCAAGTTTCTTCTTTATGCCTTGTTTGGTTGAGGCAAATTGCATGGTTTCTGTAAAGTTGAAAAGTCTGTTTAACAATAATAAGAAGCTCATCAAATCAGAAAGTAGTTGATTCTTTAAGTAATAGAGACATTCTGTTTTTTTGAAGTACTTTGGTCAATATTATATGCCACTTTCTTCTTGTATTGATACTTTGATCAAAGTGTACGATTTCCTAGCCATCGGCCACAACTTTTTTGTTTTTCCATGCACCTTTCTAACGCATTTTCTCTGAATTTGATGTGCAAGAAAGGGATATGGAAATTATCATTTTTACACTTCATAAACCTGAAATTCTGGGTGCTTTATCACGTTGGATCCTCCTTTTAAACTTTTTTCCCCCTAGAATTCGCTTTAACACAATCTAAAAGTATGTCACGGTAATAATTTAATTTTAAGAAATTAAACTAATTCTCGACAAATCAATAAGTGAATTCCAAATTAATTGGTTATACACATGTCAGATTACATGTATTACTTTCACCATTCTCTAAAAAAGTGTCTTTAAAACTTATTTTTTTGTTCACTTTTATTTATTTATAACTTTCAATACGAAAAATAAAAAAAGTCTTAATATTACCCATGTAGTAATAAATTAAAGAGATAAACTATTCATTATTAAAATATAAGTTAGCGTAGCAATTAATTGAAGAAGAAAGAACTTACAATATTAACTAATATTAACTAAGGGTAAATATGGTAATTAATTAACAAACATTATAATACAGTATTAAAGAAAGAGATAGTTCTTTCACGTGATCATTTTTTCAGTAAACAATGACGTATGCAATTGCATGGGCAATGCATCATAGGTCATTAACCACATAAGGAATGATACGGTAAAGGGACTATAGTATTTCTCCAAGGGGATATCAACCGAAACTTGCCGACTATTCTCCTGTTACAATACTCTAGATCTGTCTTCATAACTCTACACTGACTATGAACAGTAATTTAAAGGCATGCATGCCTTAACATTTAGCTGGTGTTCGAGAATGACAAATTAAAGAATTATAGGAATTGATCAAATTCATCAAGAGTGGTAGGTTTTAATTCTATTTTCGTTTCAACTATTATCAAACCTATATTCATTTTCATTCCAGTTACTTGAACCAAATGGCACCTTATTTTTAATTTTTTTAAAATTAAAATAAAAGTTTCATTAATGGTGTTGGAAATCGTCAAACAATGATTGACAATAGAAGATAAAGAAACAGTCAATACAACTAATTACAAAAGATTTGGTCTGATTTTTATCAGACATGAACCACTACACCAGTGTATTTGATCTACTAAACTATAAATCTATAACTTATACAAATCTAAACATAGTAGAAATATAAAACTGAATAATTCTTGTGACGACGGTTACGGATCTGCCACTAATTACTAATGAAAGTTTCGAGATTGAACCGTCAACCAAATCTTCATACACCATGGCCATGAATAGAATCATAACCAGGGACTCATACATCATAGCTATGATGAATAGAGTCACTCAGAGAGAAAATCACTATAACGAATGAGAAAATCTTCATAGCTAAAAAAGAAAACACCATAAAAATTGAGACAAACACGATAAACAGCTATAAATTAAAAGAAAAACTCCCAATCAGGAAAAAACTAACTAACAAGATAACAAGAAACGAGCAAAAAACTGCTTCCCTCATCCTTCGTGAGAGGATGAGAGAAGAAGATGGTGAATTTTAGGTTTTTTAGAGAAGAGAGGGGAGGGAGAGAGTATGGCTAGGGCTACCTAAATGGCACCTTTATTTAATTTTATTTATAGCTTTGAAACGCGTGTGTCTTAATATTGTAATACACGATTACTATAAAATGAGTGAGATAAAAACAAAGTTGTTGCTACTTCAATGGATTATAGAAAAATGTTACTCCCTTTGTGACTTCGTCCTATTACAAGAGTTAGTTCACTTAAGCCTCTATAAATAGGTTTAAGAATTATTTCATGTCATGAATTACAAGACAACTCAAAAGTCCTAATCTAGGATAATTACATGAGTGAATTAAAGAGGTAGTGGGGGTAATAGAAAAGATAGAAAATGTAGAGGGACATTCATTAATAAGTAGTATTCATAACAACATACTAATTGGTTATAACAACATACTAATTGGTTATATGATAGGGGCATACTATTTGCAGGAACAAATTTACTATTTACAGGAATATTTTCCAGTGATAGTCTATTTTGCCCTTACCTTAAAAAAAAAAAAAAAACCCATTTACATTCATTCATTTTTCATTCACACGTGTATCTAAATATGGTCGGTAATCATGAGGACGATCCATATTACACGATAAGTAAACAATTTATACATTTTTTTTACGTAAAGTTTATTTGTTAAAAAAAAAAAAACCCTGTCTGGCCCGAAATTTTGCCAAAAAAAAACCCCAAAATAGATGAGATTATGCCAGAAATCTCGCCATTGCCAAAAAAAATTGCCAAAAAAAAATTCCAAATCCTACCCACAGGGAGAGGGATTTTGAAGAAAATCAAGCTCCCTGTGGGCGTGATTTTGAGAAATCCCGCCTATCCCAGGCGGGATTTTTATTGCTTGAATATGATTTTTCTTTAAAAATTTTCTAACTAAGGGTATTATAGACTTTTCACAAGAAAATATTAATTTGGTTCCTGCAAATAATAATTCCGACATAATAACCCATGAGCATTTATAGTTGGATTTATAGTTGGAAGGGAATTACGTTTTCAAAAGGAAAACTGAAAATTCATACAATGAGTAGTAATTTGAAAAGAAAAATTTTCCTTGGGAAAAAGAAAGAGAGAGAAGCCTTGTACCTAAACCCAGCCCTAACTCAAACCCCTTCATCTCCATTACCCGCCGCAACCTCATTCTCAGTTTCTCGCGCCTCCATCGCCTGCCGCGAAAACAGGTAGAATGATCATTCTTCTTCTTTTCTTCTCCTCTCATAAGAATGTTATGCTGTGGAATTTTTTGTTTTTCTCTTTTTCTTCATTGGGTGCATATAAAATTAGAAAGAACCAAAACCGGCTGAAGGTAAAAGAGGAGATAGGCAATTGCTGGAGTTTCTGTTTTTTTTTAGGTATTTTTGTGAATGAGGCTACCACAGCTTGATTAAGTTGACGGAGAGTCGGCCCCTTTTTTGCTTTTCTTGTGATTAGTTTGGTTTTTTTTTTTTTTTTGGGGGGTTTATAATTTGGGTTCTTACACTGTGGGTGGAGGGAATTGTGTAGTATTGTTCAATTCAGTTGATATTAGTCGAGGCATATCTACTTTAAAAATGTTATTGTTTTATTCATTATTTTGGATATATTATGTGGGATACAGACCGCAAATCTTTTAGAGTAACAATCTTTAAAAGTTTGGGAAATGGAGGATCTTACAAGTATTGATTTTAAGACTAGTTTAGCTGCTAATTGACTTTTTCATCCCCGGGGATCCTTTGAACGAAATGAAGTCTCAAATGAAGATATCCCTTGTGTTTAGGAAAAACAAGTGTCTGGCATCAATATTTTGAGGCACGTATTACTTTCATATCTTTTGCCTCATTTTGTACCTGAGTGTATGTTCTCAAGGTTGAGACTTTCTGTTTCTAGTTTGCAGAAATTTTAGAGCAGATAGACCGTGATTTAGAAAGAACGCATGCAGCTCTGACATTATGTTTGTAAAAGGAGCTTAAGATCATTTTAAGTCAGTTAGACAAGACATTGAATCCTGTCTGGACAACCATGGCTTCAAGCTCAGAGAAAGAACTAAGTAAGGATTCCTCAAGCTCGAACCCGAGCACCCAGGAACAGCAAATGCCAGCTAAGGTTGAACCCATCCGGTTGCCTACGCCTGAGGAAATACGAGGCCAAGACATTTGGAACAACTGTGTTGTCCGGAGCATTGTCAGTGGAGTCATGGGTACTATTCAGTTTCTGAATCTTTTGTGATTATTGTTGTGCGTGGAACTGATTGTCTCTCTTCAACAGCCCCCCCTCCCCCCACCCGCCCACATTTTTTTCTTCTGTGTTTTTGGACTTTTACAAGGAGTGGTTTTCAAATTTGTGTTTATCTGATATCCAGAAAATGGTTAATTTTGGTGACATACAACCCTGATTCTTACAAAGCAGGAGCTCTACTGCTTTTATATTAGTGCTGATTTGTGAGTGGCTTTGTTCAAATGCTTTTGAATGAATCTACTGACAGCTGTTCACTTAGTGGGCATCAAATTTGTTTCTAAAATCAAGACTTGCGTTTAATCGTTGAAATATTCTACTTATGAACCCTATCAATAAATCTTTTTGAGGTTTGTTAATTTGTTTTTGGGATTTTTTTAGGAGGGGGTCTCGGATTGTTCATGGGTCTGTTCCTTGGTGCGCTGGACAATCCTTTAATGCAAGAAGAAATGACCGGTCGGCAGCTGTTTATGTATCAAGCAAAACAGATGGGTCGGAGGAGCTTGAATTCCTGCAAGGCCTTTGCTATTATGGGTTTTGTTTTCTCTGCCTCTGAGTGTGTTGTTGAGAAGGTAGAGTGCAAAATATTGAAACTGATATATTATTTATAAGAGAGCATTCTTTAAATCATAGTAGTATGGCAAAGGAACACAATAGTAAGTAGCAAGATTTTAACTTTTTCTGTTGTATTGGGCAACTTTTTCAGTTGTTTGGATAGATAACTAAAATGCTAAAGTATAATTGATTCCAGTTTGTAGTAAAAAATGAACAGCATATCATAGTAAAAAAGATGTAAGAAATGAAGGACTACCTTTCTCCTTAGTTTCTTTTTTTATTCTGTTATAGGACCTACTAGGCAAGCCTAAGGGGAATTTGTACTTGCAGTTTAATAGCATTTTGCAGACTGGGTCTAGTTTTAGCTTCTTGAGTTTGGTAATGAAAAACTGATCAATCAATTCCAATTTTCTACATTGAAGTCTAATGAGTTGAGAAAGTTTGTTGTATTTCTTTTAGGAAGTGGGACAGAGATTTACTGAATATCGGACTAGGATGAAATGTGTTTTCCTAGTGGAAATTTACAGCTTACTTTATCAGAACTGGGGTGCCTATCACATTTACTGATACGTTTTCTTAAAGTTGAAAGTAATCATAGCCTTTTGTTTTCTTGAAGGTCCGCGCAAAGCATGACACTACTAATACAGTTGTTGCAGGCTGTGTAACCGGTGGCACATTATCTGCTAAAGGTAATAGCCAATACCATCTTTGCTTGTTTGGATTGGTTATCCTGATGTTTGATCATGTTTAAGGAAGCTGGTCTCCTTGGCCTTGAGTTTTTAAGGCATCCCATTTAATTGTTTGTGTTTAACAGTGAACCATTAAGGTTAAAAAACTTTATGAAGTATCAGATACAATTTGGAATAGTGAAATCCCCACTTTTGAAAGTGTTAAAATGAATTATTATTATGTTCCTATGTGGAGCTATGCATCAATTATTAGCCAGGCACATGGTGGGTGACTTGATCTTAAAGTATATGGGGGTTGAAGTTTTAATATTACCATTTGGTGAGTCTCATATTAATAATTGGTGCACGGACCTAGAATTACAGTATCTTTTGGGCTAAAGCTACACCTCATGAAGCTGAAAATAGATTGGTGAGAGATGTAACGTCTACTGAATAAGATTGAGGATGACATATGGTCCATTGCATCCATTTCCTTCAAGCCATTTGATTAGGAGGGTGGGCGGTGTGTGGTGGATTTAGCTTCTTTTATTTTTTTTTATGTGTAAATGTAGTTTGATGATTGAAATTCAATTAGATGGCGTCCATCAACCTTCTATTGTCTTCTCCCCAAACTTTTGTTGCATTACTTGAACACTTTCATTCTGAAGCATCTTTTCATTTGTATTAGTCCTACTTTTATACTACAAGGATCTTCTAAGAACCTAAAGTTTAATGAATTGTTGAATCTGAGGGTAGTGAATAAGTTCACTTGTCATTTCAATCATCCAACTAGTTCCAAAGAGATAGCAGCTCCTATGTTTTGTCTACTTCTGAATGACATCATTTCAGTTGCTTTACAAGGATGCTGTCTCATTTTTTTAGGATTGGTCTTAATCATGCTAACATTAGTAATAAACAGTATAGAAGTTGAATTAGCTGGTTTGTAAATCCAATTCTGTAATACTGTACTTTTCGGAGAACCATTTGAGTTCAGTCATAGGATGTTGGAATTTCATGCGTTAGATATGTGAAGTACTTGATACTAAGTTGAGGAGAAAAGGTTTTTAACTGATGGAATCTCCCATATTCAGTATAGTGTTTTAAGCCATAAGAATCAAAGTTGTTGTGGAGGGGTTAGAGCTGCTTTCTTTCGTGGGTTGGTTTTTCTCCTGTGCTATACATCATAATGTAAAAATTGAACTACTCTGTACCTTTATGATTACTCTAGGCATTTCATGATAGAATAATCATTTGGATTAGATATTACTTCTGCTTCATCATGAATGGTATTGAATATCCTATGTTATTAGCATTAGTTATATTCTAAATTTTCTAATGATCGTCGGGTTGTGCTATCAGGCGGTCCGAGAGCAGCATGTGCTGGTTGTGCAGGCTTTGCTGCATTTTCAGTGGTGATAGAGAAGTTCTTAGAAAGACATGAATGACAAAGCAAACCATTAAACAGTTATACTGAGAATTCTTGTACAAGACAGTGAATAGGAAGTTACCATTCCCAACTTGGTAGTATGTTCTCATATTTACCTCATTTTCAATTGTTTTGCTCCCACCACTGAGGGATGTAGAATCTGATATAGAAGGTGTTCAGTTTTGTAATAGTATGATCTGGGTCATTTCTTGCCACCTCCTTTAGTATAGTTACATTTCCTTTTCTTTTGGAAAACTTTTGCTTGAAGGGAGGTGGTGCTTTTGATATAAATAAGAAGTGCATAACTTTTGCTTAATTATTAACAAGGGCAGTAAGGTATTTATTTCAAAATAGAAGTTTATATCAAAAGACACAAACCCTCTAAACTAAAACTCTGTTCTATTAACTCTCTCTACTCCTCTTTTCTCCTCCTTCTCTCCACCAAAAACCCAGCTTCCTTTCTCCCCCATCTTCCATTGATGGAGGATGGGGGAGGTTATGAGTTAATAAATCTCTCCCTTTGGAGAGTTTCTGTCCTCTCCTCGTTGAGAGTTTTCGTTCTATCTTTTTCAGAGAGTTTTGCCATCTTTTCTGAGAGTTTTGTGTTTTTCACTTATTTTTGAAGTCTTTAACTTCAGATCTATGAGATGACGTTCTTGATGAAGAAGATCGTGAAAATAAAGCCGGCAGTGGTTGGCTTCGTTTGTTTGTCATGGATCCCATAATCTGCTCAGTTATTTGCAATTTTGCTGCTCTTTGCTTAGCTATAAGCTGACGATATTTCAAGCCTTTTAATTGAATGTATTTATTTGTTTCAAAAAAAAAAAAAAATCTGTTCTATTTCAATTGGAAGTAGGTACAGGAGCTTTCCTGCAGCACGGGATCGAATCCTATGGGGAGGATGAAAAAGTTGTAAGGGAAGCCCACTTGGGCTTAATTTTCAACAAAAGGAAATCTAGCGAGGTTAAATCATCTTCATTACAACCAAAGTAAGAAATACACAAAGTGGCCAAAACCATCATGTTCACTCACCAGAGAAAATCTAAAGTACAACCAGCCAAGACAAACAGCTTATCTAGATTGCTGCAAACCAAACACCTTCTATGGCAAAGAGAAATGCAGGATGAGAAAGGAGAAGAAAAAAGATCCAAGACAGGTAGAAAACATCCTAAACTAATCGCTCGCAGATCCATCATCAGCTTCTTCGCGCTCCGCCACGAGCTTCTCTATGAATCTCTTCCGGACACCATCAATAACATCCTTAGAATGCTCACCCCCACCCTGACCATCGCTGAGAACAGGATCTGATTGACAGAGAACCAATGCAACACCTAGACATTTGGAAGAAATATTTTATTGCATCAGCCAGATAAAGAGTATGTTGTTTCCTTTTACATCACAAACACCAATCATTACAAACTAAAAGCAACAGTTATCAGATCCAATATAACCAATACAAGAACATTAATCAGATCTACACAAGTTCCCATTTCAACTTCCAAAAAGAAACACTCAAAAAGAAACAGTAGACTAAGAACCAAATAACTTCAAAAATTGGAGCAATATTTCTATGACGGAAGTTGGGATCATGTTATATATAGACACACATACATATATAATCCTTTTTTTTTTTTTTTTTTTTTTTGAGGAAACAGATCTAGTTTAGATTGAAAGCAGTGAAGCAAGAGCAAGTAGGCAATGGATAACTGGGCCAAAGTTAGTAAATAGGCAAATAGCACGAGCACAAGTAAGAGCAAGAGCAAATAGGATAAAAAGTTTACCCTAGCAATTCACAAATAGCAATTAAAAGTTAGCAAATAGGCAATGAACAAATCTAGTTTACACTAGCAATTCACAAATTCCCATCACAAAGATTTTACATTCAGTGTTGATGGTAAGGGCAGACATAAATATAACAACCAGAAAGCATATGAACTTAGACAGGCCATTAACTACTGATAGTTTTCAGTAAAATGGATAACTGGGCCAAGGTATCTTCTGTGCCTAAAGAACCTAATGTATCATATGGAATGTACTAATGAATACCAAACTAACGACCAAAAATTCCAAATCTCTCCACTAGCTAAATCTAAAGAAGAGGCAAGATGAGAACAAGAAGTTTTCCAGAAAAAACATAGTCCATGCCAATAAGATTTTTGCCAAAATAATCAAGGATTGAAAGTTGCAGAAACCTAGACTTGAAACATACTTTCAGGAGTGCATCCCCGTCCAAAACTACGGAGTCCCACGTAATTGGCCTTGACTGCACTATTGTTGTATACCAACAAGGTTGGGACATTTTGATCCGGATAGTTAGGAATGCAATCGGTGGATATGATCTTAACAAACTTTGTCCCAGGATATCTTCGGGCCAGTTCTTCCAAGCATTGTAAAAGAAGCTCACACTCTGCGTGTCTATCCAAGACATGTAAAACAATCAGTATTCGAGCAAATTAACAGAGAATATTTCAAATAAGAATAATGTATCAAAGTGTTATATAAACTGCCCTAAAAAATAGTGTGAAATAAACTGAGTTAATAAATCCTAAGATGCAAACTTCAAGAATGATGAACGAGTGAAAAAAAACTTATAAGCCTGGTTTGAATATGTGGTATAGATTGGTTTTAGTAATATTAAAAGTGTATTGGAAATGCAACAAAGTGTACTGAGAATGACGAAAAATCATTATCATTTGCAAAATGTGGTTTCAACTCATGCTACACAAGCATGGGAAAATACAAGTCAATCAATCCTAAAAACTGATAATGACATGAAGCAGTAGTTAGGAAGTTAACATACCCATCTTTATATAATATGACAACAACCCAGATATCTTCTGGTGCTTGTGAAACCTCACGCACAAAATCAGATCCAGAAATTGGCACCACCGATCCAAACTTGGCAATCTTGACTGCTTCTCTCATCTCTGCCAACCTCTTCTTCCTTTATACAGTTAAGAAAATAATTTCAAATGCTACACCAAATCCATACAAACGAAGGGGAAAAAAGTATCAAAAAAGAAAATTACCACACTAAAATTGAAACCTACTAGTCAACTTCATTTGATTGCAAAAAAAGAATAACTGTGTTGACAAAAATTTTAACCATGTATCAATATAACTGAATTTTCTACATGAATTCGGATTTTTGTATGGTTGCTTCTTGTTCATCCCTCTCAAAGCAAGCTGCATTTCAGCAGAAATTCAAAAATTTCTATGTTCCCACTAATCATTTTCCAAATAATACACCAAACAGTCCCATAGCTAAAAAAGGTAAAAGTCATGAAGAAAAATCCTGAATCATCCAGAAACTACACCAATCTTTAGCTCATTCTGTTCTACCACCATGGATCTTTCACTTCACTTGTTCTGTTCTATCTCAAGCTCTGAAACAGAATAGATCTTCTTTTCTTTTTCTATTTTTTCAACAAAATCACACAAAATTAACCTATTACTACTGCTACCGCAAGGGATCATGGGACTAAGAACTCACTGACACCTCTGCAAACTGAAAATTGAAGGTTAGAAATACTTATTTATGTCAACCAACCATTACTGGAAACTAGAAATTGCAACTTAAAGAACACTATCACCCCGGCTTAGAATTAAAAATGAAAACTTTATTCTAATCTGCAATTCGAAAATCAATCAAGTAAAGTGATACATGAAATTACAACAACACATATAGGAAAAACGCGAGAGAGGATTCAAGAACCTGTAATCTTCGAGAAAACGATCATCATCGAGATCATCTTCGAGGTCTTCGAGCTCTTCTTCAGTTTTGTCATCAAGCCAAGCCTTGTCTTTAGGCTTAGAATCTGGGTCCTCAGCTGGAGTGAAAGGAGGAGGCTTGAAGGCTGGGGCTTTCGCAGGAAGATTTCCCAATTTTCTCTGAATATCGTCCCATTGAGTTGAGGCTCCTTCCACATCCTTGTACACGAAGTGGTAATCCGCCATTGCTGTTGTTTGGATCCTTCTTTTACCGCATCGGCAGAAAATTCGGATTCGGGGTTAATATTTCCAGGGGGAAGGTACTTTTCATTTTAGCCCCTTAATTCCAAAGAAACTTTATTTGGATCCTTCTATTTTGAGAGTTGTCGAAATCACCAGTAAAATTTTAATTGCATCCCTTGTCGAAATCATCATTTGGAACACAAAAAATACAACATTCGTGAAATTCTGAGAACAAAAAATAAGGACGAGGACAACAATAACTAAAATTATTAAACAATACACACAAAAATTTTGAGAATAATGGAAGTAATGACATAATTGAGAAAATACACGTACAATTGGAAGTAATTACATAATTGAGAAAATAGTGTCAAATTACTTAATTTATATATTATATATTGGTTAATGTTATTGTCAGAACAATAATTTGCCAAAGAGTTTATTGTCAAAACAAATATGCATGTGTTTACATATAATTTATTCTCGATGGTGAATTATTACCCTGACAATAACAACACCCTTATACATTGACACCGATAAAAAATTGTATAATGAAGCAAAATTACTTATGTTAATGTATTGTGTTTCAAGATACTGATTTTGGTGGAAATGAATTATCCTTGAGAAATTAATAAATTTGACAACATTTTTTTGATTAATAACATAATAACATTAAGGGGGGTGTGTGTGTGTTGTATATTCATATCATCCCTTTTGGATATAAAAATGAGTCAAATTAAAGCAAACAAAATCTCTACAACAAAAAACCAAAATCTTCCATCATTTAGCAGGGCTTCTGATTCCCCCAAAAATCACAATTTCCATGCAAGATCATTCCTGAATCTGAATGTTCAATCTTCTCAACCAGATTGAATGCACAATCATGTGAAAGATGTCAAATCTTTGAGGAGGTGCATTCATCACAAAATGCCTCTGCACTTGCTTCAATCTTCTATGCATCCTCACATACTGAGTTTGAGACACCTTCATCAGTATGTTCTTGATGTTAGGTATATCTTCAACTGCAATTTCAATGGAAAATGCCTTCCAATTCAGCACATCACTGAAGGGTGGCACATAGCTATCTGATATCAAAACTGGGATGCATTCTGCATATATGGCTTCCACTACTCTTGGACTAGCAACTTCATATCCACTTGGGCACAAACAGAATCTACTTTGCCTCAGCATTGATCCATAAGAAACTCCTTTCGGGAGGCTTTCGTATACTTGTATGTCTTGATCTTTGTCTTTCCACTGCTCCAGGAGAAGGTACCTGATGTCGCCGTGTAATCGCCCGGCAAAGAATGCAAGGATGGACCGGTGTGAGGGCGATGGACCGCCAATTAGGCCGGCTATCTCCCCTGTTCTGAGGTGAATTTCAGGTAGGGAAACATCTTTGAGAGGATTATAGCCTTCAGATGTATTGGCATTGCATAATACTCTGATGGAATTGTTGAATAAATCAGGAACATAAGCTGTTGAATAAGGTCCCTGCAAAAGTCATTCATTATGAGCAATCTGAAAAACAAAACTGTTTCTTTAGTTTTGTTGGTAGTTTTCAGTTTTACATTTACTCACCCAATCATGGCAAGAAACCATGAAATGATCAGCGCCAAGAGTTTGATTCCAGAAGGGATGTTTGCCAGATATTAGTCTTATATAGTCAGAAATGGTGTGACCAATGAACTTTCTATCTTGGACAATAGGATCATACAAGTATTTTACTATTGAAACCACACTAAAGGGCAAAAAGTACACAAAGGCCTCATCTGGATCATTGGTTCTATAAAGGCTTCCCTTTTCCATTTCATGTATGAACCTTCCTTCAGTGGAGTATATACTCTTGCATGGGCCATCGTGGAACAATGGAGGCTCTCCTTCTTTGTAGACATAAATCTTGAACAGCTTCTCCATTTCTAGGTAACTCCTGTTACAATTTTCAGAAAGGAGTTTGAATAATTAGTCCTCATTATAGTTACATGTGAAGAAAGATATCTATATGATTAGCAAGTTCATCGAGCTGGAATGTACCGATGAAATGCATTCGCGTTTCTGTACATAGGGCCGCGAGGGACATAATCAGCATCTTCATGAGCAGAGATCATGGTATTGTTTTGAGCAGCCTTCCTAATTGAAGACCTGGCTCTGGACAAAACTGTTTCAAGCCTCTCCAACTTGCTGTACCGCTTCATCGGCTGAGGCAGCACTAACTCTTGTTCTTCTTCCTACAAAATTAGGCAGCAAGAATATCACAATCTGTGACTAAATTTGCAAAAGTGTTCACTTTAGAAAAGAAAAAATGTTACTCCTACATTTGAAGAAGATTGATTATGATTAGGCTCATCAAGGACAATCTTTTGTTGTGTCTTTGTCTGATCATATTTGAGCTCTTCAGCATTGATGTAACTATGGGAAGAACTAACTGTCCTCCATGTGAATGGAGAAGAAGAAATTGAAGCGAAAGACCGGTAAGGACCAAGTCTGCAAGCAACAATAGTGATCAGAGCCAAAGGGATGAAAACTATCAAGAATATGATCAAAGGAAATGACGAACAATGCAGCTTCTTCCTAAACATTTTTTTTCTTCCAGATAGTCCTCAGAGAAGTGTAGTACACTGCGGAGATCGCGAGAAACCGTGTCATATTTGCAGCACAGAACTGAGAATTGAGGAATTGAATGATTCATTGCTTCCACCATAACATATTCCTTGCTGCAAACAGTATTATTCCAAAGATTATGGTTATGGAAATGGCCAAAAAAGGTGAGGAGTGACTACAACTGAACTGAAGTGGCAAGTTTCTTCTTTATGCCTTGTTTGGTTGAGGCAAATTGCATGGTTTCTGTAAAGTTGAAAAGTCTGTTTAACAATAATAAGAAGCTCATCAAATCAGAAAGTAGTTGATTCTTTAAGTAATAGAGACATTCTGTTTTTTTGAAGTACTTTGGTCAATATTATATGCCACTTTCTTCTTGTATTGATACTTTGATCAAAGTGTACGATTTCCTAGCCATCGGCCACAACTTTTTTGTTTTTCCATGCACCTTTCTAACGCATTTTCTCTGAATTTGATGTGCAAGAAAGGGATATGGAAATTATCATTTTTACACTTCATAAACCTGAAATTCTGGGTGCTTTATCACGTTGGATCCTCCTTTTAAACTTTTTTCCCCCTAGAATTCGCTTTAACACAATCTAAAAGTATGTCACGGTAATAATTTAATTTTAAGAAATTAAACTAATTCTCGACAAATCAATAAGTGAATTCCAAATTAATTGGTTATACACATGTCAGATTACATGTATTACTTTCACCATTCTCTAAAAAAGTGTCTTTAAAACTTATTTTTTTGTTCACTTTTATTTATTTATAACTTTCAATACGAAAAATAAAAAAAGTCTTAATATTACCCATGTAGTAATAAATTAAAGAGATAAACTATTCATTATTAAAAATATAAGTTAGCGTAGCAATTAATTGAAGAAGAAAGAACTTACAATATTAACTAATATTAACTAAGGGTAAATATGGTAATTAATTAACAAACATTATAATACAGTATTAAAGAAAGAGATAGTTCTTTCACGTGATCATTTTTTCAGTAAACAATGACGTATGCAATTGCATGGGCAATGCATCATAGGTCATTAACCACATAAGGAATGATACGGTAAAGGGACTATAGTATTTCTCCAAGGGAATATCAACCGAAACTTGCCGACTATTCTCCTGTTACAATACTCTAGATCTGTCTTCATAACTCTACACTGACTATGAACAGTAATTTAAAGGCATGCATGCCTTAACATTTAGCTGGTGTTCGAGAATGACAAATTAAAGAATTATAGGAATTGATCAAATTCATCAAGAGTGGTAGGTTTTAATTCTATTTTCGTTTCAACTATTATCAAACCTATATTCATTTTCATTCCAGTTACTTGAACCAAATGGCACCTTATTTTTAATTTTTTAAAATTAAAATAAAAGTTTCATTAATGGTGTTGGAAATCGTCAAACAATGATTGACAATAGAAGATAAAGAAACAGTCAATACAACTAATTACAAAAGATTTGGTCTGATTTTTATCAGACATGAACCACTACACCAGTGTATTTGATCTACTAAACTATAAATCTATAACTTATACAAATCTAAACATAGTAGAAATATAAAACTGAATAATTCTTGTGACGACGGTTACGGATCTGCCACTAATTACTAATGAAAGTTTCGAGATTGAACCGTCAACCAAATCTTCATACACCATGGCCATGAATAGAATCATAACCAGGGACTCATACATCATAGCTATGATGAATAGAGTCACTCAGAGAGAAAATCACTATAACGAATGAGAAAATCTTCATAGCTAAAAAAGAAAACACCATAAAAATTGAGACAAACACGATAAACAGCTATAAATTAAAAGAAAAACTCCCAATCAGGAAAAAACTAACTAACAAGATAACAAGAAACGAGCAAAAAACTGCTTCCCTCATCCTTCGTGAGAGGATGAGAGAAGAAGATGGTGAATTTTAGGTTTTTTAGAGAAGAGAGGGGAGGGAGAGAGTATGGCTAGGGCTACCTAAATGGCACCTTTATTTAATTTTATTTATAGCTTTGAAACGCGTGTGTCTTAATATTGTAATACACGATTACTATAAAATGAGTGAGATAAAAACAAAGTTGTTGCTACTTCAATGGATTATAGAAAAATGTTACTCCCTTTGTGACTTCGTCCTATTACAAGAGTTAGTTCCTTTTTTCTAACCTACTGCGTTTTTTCTGGATAGAATTTTTGGGGACCAACAAGGTGATTTTCTCCATTCTAATCTGTTCAAAATTTATCCTCGTAATCTATAATATCTCACGTGCAAGTGTTTAAATCTTCAGCCAATTAGTAAATTATTATAGTTATGAAGTTCTATGTTATTAGTTGACATTTACTTGTTTAATTTGGTGCAACGACAGTATATTATTTGTAACAATAGCTCATTGATCACATTTTAGCCCTCATGGAATGCCTTGGGTTAGTAAGGGGTGAGCAAAGCTCAGACCCAACCCGACCCGTCGGTTTCGGGTCGGGTCCAGTCAAGACCCTTTTTTTTTTTTTTTTGAAAAAGTTTTAAAATTATATTATTTTTGCTGAAGGTGATATTTGAACACGTGACCTAAGTTTAACAATTAATTTTAAGGTAAGCTGATTAGTCACTCCTACTTTTTGTTTTGTTATACTATCTTATTATCTTTATTATATTATATTATATATTTATTTATTTATCAATTATTTATACTACATATATTATAATAATTTTTTTAAAAAATAATATACATTATAATACTATATAAACTAATGGTATAATTTACATTTTGTGTTTTTTTCTCTTTACTATTTGTACAAAGTTAAAATTACACAGTATTTCACAATTAAAATTTTTATTCTATAATAATTGTGAAATACACAGTTAAAATTTCTATATAAAAAAATAAATAATATTTTATTCTTAAATTTATATATTATTTCAAATTTAAATACTATGCTTTTATATATATATATAGTTAAAATATTATTTACAGTGTATAGTATTTACATTTTGTACATTTATATAAAAAATAATATGCACAGTCAAATTACATAAATTCTTTGTACATTTATATAAAAATTTTAATTTTGTTTAGATTGTGAAATACATGTGTGATGTAATTTAAAATTATTAATATAATTGAAAAAAATATTAAATGATTTATAGTTTAATTTTTTGTATAATACAATAATAAGAAGAAAAAAACAACAAAAGAAAAAAAGTTGCTAGAGTGGTTAATCAGCTTTCCTTACGATTGGTTTGTCAACTTTAGGTTGTGTGTTCGAACTCTTACTTATGTCAATGAGCATTATAATTTTATAGGTTTTAAGTTCAGAAAATCCAAAATTAGAGGGAGAACCGAATAGGACCCGGACCCGCAGCCATGGAACTCATCTGCGATTCGGTGCATCATATACGAGAATAGCATTTTACAATTCTGCTAGACCAAGCCCTTCTCCGGTCTAAGGAAGATGTTATTAGAGAAGTATTCCTAAAGTCCGTCCCTTAGCCTAGTCTATATCCACAGCTGACGCAACTACGGATCGGACCCGCGGGTTCGACATCAAGGGTCGGGTTTTTTCCAGTTCGGGTCCGGGTCGAACCCGCGGGGCAGGCTTTTGACCACCCCTTAGTTTAGTATGGATATAGCAATATATGGTTTAACTAATTAAGGGCCTGTTCTTTTTGTTTCGTTTTGAAAACGGTTTTGGTTTCAACAGTAAATTTAATATATTTTAATCATATTTCATCATTTCCAATACAACTTTTTACATTCAGCATCTACTTTTTACATTTTCAATACACTTTTTACATTATAAAACTATTTTCCAAAACTTGTTTTCAAAACGTTAAAAAAGAACAGGCCCTAAGCAACATTATTGAAAGCAATAGTTATAAAAAAGTACATCAACTCTACTACTTTTATAATATTTTATCGTCACATTTCTTTCCCTGCATCTGCATATTGGTTTTTTTTTTAGTCATATTTTTAAAATAGAGATATCATTACTTTGGAAAAAGAGAAGAAAGAAAATGAAAGAGAGAAGATAATACTCCCATGCCAAATTAGAAATTTCAACATTGTCACATAGAACTTTGTGCATTGTTGCTTTTGCAGTTTTACACAAAACATAATCTCATATTAAAAATAATACCATTGCTAATTTTGGGAAATTTTTAAAATTATTTATGAATTTTAGTAATGAGACAGAGACAACATGTTTACTAAGCATTCTTAATATGCTATTAGCTTTGCCTATTTTACATTTTTATTATTTTGGATTGTAGTGGCCAAGGCTAGAGGATGTTCATGAGATTTCCTTGCGAGTGACTTGTCGTTCACAGGCCTGAGATTTTACTTTCTTTGTACAGGTCTTTCTTCCAAATGAAGAAAAGGTAGCTCTTGAGCAAGATCCTCAATGAGAAATTGGCTTCTCTTGTACAGGCCTGAATGCAATGCTAAAGAATGACTTTTGAAGAGAACATGAAGAATATATGTTCATTATTTTTTCTATCTTTATTGACTCATTTCTTATTCTAAGTGAAGAGAAAGCAGAGCATCTGAAAGAAAACCCTTTTATTCTGCAATACAAACATGGACAGTAAATAACCAAATCAGCCTAAGATTCCAAATATGGTAAATTACATCTATAAATTAATAAAATATTTTAAGTACACCAATTTGATATTACTAAACACAGGATGGAAGTATAGAACTTTACAACTTTTATCCATTCTATTTTTACTCCTATAAAATTAGCCTCTTTCCCATTTCCTCCATGTTAAGAATAATCCATAATAATTAAAAATAATATTTCCTCAATTCCATTAGAAAAGACAAATTAAATGGTTTTTTATTCTATTAGAATAGTCAAATTAAAACATATAATTATATTAATAAGTGTACCAGAAGTAAATAAAAAGATTTATGCAGTACAATCTCTTTTACAAAAAGAAATTTCTATTATGCAGTAAAATTTCTATTAATAAGAGTACCAGAAGTAAATAAAAAAATGGTTTTATTACCTTTTTGTTTATGCAGTACAATCTCTTTTACAAAAAGAATTAATAAAACCATCAAAATCTCCTTGGTCATGTACTCCATTTTATGTTAATAAACATAGTGAAATTGAAAGAGGAATTCCTAGAATGGTGATAAATTATAAACCTCTTAATAAAGTTTTAAAATGGATCAGACATCCGATTCCTAATAAAAAGGATTTATTAGACAGATTATATGATTCGATAATATTCTCAAAGTTTGATTTAAAATCAGGTATTGGCAAATACAAATTAATAGTAAGGATCAATATAAAACAGCTTTTACTGTTCCAATAGGACATTATGAATGGAAGGTAATGCCTTTCGGTCTAAAGAATGCTCCTTCAGAATTCCAACAAATAATGAATGATATTTTTATTCCTTATAGTGAATTTATTATAGTATATATTGATGATATCTTAGTATTTTCTAAAGACATTGAAACACATTTTAGACATTTGGAAATTTTCAAGAAATTGATTATTCAAAATGGTTTAGTTATATCTAAATTAAAAATGAGTTTGTTTCAAACAAAAATTAGATTTTTGGGTCATAATATTGAAAGAGGAAATATTATTCATATTAACAGAAGTATAGATTTTGCTTCAAAATTTCCAGATGAAATATTAGATAAAACTCAATTACAAAGATTTTTAGGAAGCCTAAATTATATTTCTTCCTATTATAAAAATCTTAATAAAGATACTGCAATTCTTTATGATAGGTTAAGAAAAATCCTAAGCCATGGTCTGAAAGTCATACTGAGGCAGTTAGACAAATTAAGTCAAAAGTAAAATCTCTACCTTGTTTAATGATTGCAAATCCTAATCTGGAGAAGATAATAGAAACGGATGCTTCCGATACAGGTTATGGTGGAATTCTTAAACAAAAATCTAATAACAAGAATTTCTTGTTAGATATTATTCTGGAAAATGGAATGATAGCCAGAAAAATTATGCTACGGTAGCAAAAGAAATCTTAGCATTGTTAAATGTGTGTTAAAGTTTCAAGATGATCTCTATAATCAAAAGTTCATCATAAGAACTGATTGCAAATCTGCAAAATTTATGTTTAATAAAGATTTTAAGCATGATGTTTCTAGGCAAATGTTTGCTAGATGGCAGGCTCATTTGGTCCCATTTGACTTTGAAATTCAATATAAAAAGGGTGAAGATAATAGTCTTCCAGATTTCTTGACTAGAGAATTTTTGAATGGCTAATAAAAATTATTTTAATTGCAGGTTAATGATTCCAAGGGGAAGGGCTTCGGGCCCTTACCGAGGACGTGGAGGACGAGGTAATATCCTTGTTCAACATGGGGGAAAAAAGCTTGTGGCAGAAAATATTTCTGCTAGAGGGAGTATGTCTCCTGAGAATCCTCTATACGAGGAATTCATGGAGTTTATATCACAAAAAGAAAAGCATGGTAATACTGCTTCATCATCATCCTCTTTTTCAAAAATTGTAGGAGAAGAAGAAAATGAAGATCATATGGCTTCATATTACCAAAATAATCACAAAGAGGTAATAATCCTCTTAGAAGGCAAAGATTTGCAATGGGTCAATGATCCCTGGATGTTAATGCAAAGATATCTGGATATCTCATCATATGCTGAACCGGCTTATAAGCCAAGATCTTACTTTGAAAATATTTTGGATTCTTCAGGAAATTGTGAAATAACACATTTTACAGGTGCTGGTAGCTCCCATAATGTTTATAATTTCAGCAAAATCATTATTAAGCAGATCATATCTGCTGAAGAATGGGGTTTAATAAAATTCAAATATTGGGATTATATTGAATCCCTTACTAAAGTATTCCTTTATGAAAATCCAAGAAGGAAACGTTCTTGGTTTATAAAGATTTGTGCCGATGTTTATAACAGGCAGATACCAAATTGGTTTATTAATTGGTGGCTTAATTTTGGTCCATCAATTAAGGTCCTACCTGAGCCCTTCAAAGCATTATATGCTGAATGGGTGAAAATTTCACCAAAAATCATGAATCTGGATAATAATCATCCCTGGAATGATAATATCGCTCCAATGTATTTCTTTATTGAATTTTCAATTCCTTGGATCTGGAAATGGATTCCAGAAGTGTGTTATACTCAAGAAAAGATCCTATGTTTAAAAAGAGTTGGTTATACCAAACTTTGGGACAAATTAATAAAGGTTGATGCTACTACTGGTGTTATTCAAGGCCAGGAATTGGTTGATCAAATCAGACAGAAGCTGCAGGAATACCAGCAGAAGAAGCAGTCAGCTCAAAGGGATGAAATCAGTCCCTTCCAACAAATTCATAAGATGCTTCAAAGGCAGAAGAGAATCGTTTCCAGAGAAGAAATAATAGATTCATATATGGATCTTTTGAAAAAAGATTTAGCCCAGAACCTGGAAGATTCAAAATCAGAGGTTTCTATGTCAAGCCAAGGACATTGCTTTGCAGGAGAATCTCAAGAAGAAGATGAAGAAGTCGACATCGACATTGATGAGATGCTGCTCGCAATAAAGAGTTCAGTAACTGGTTCTACCGGTAAAAGCCCCAAGGATAATTAACATAGGCGGTTGCGGATTCCACCGACAATATTACTGTAGCGGACTTTTAAATTGATAATTTGAAATCCGAAAATGCTGTAGCGGATTTAAAATTTAAAATTTCAAATCCGTAATAGTAAAAGGCAGAGTCTGCCTATAAATATGTGTTAGTTTAGTACTAAGAGGCAGAACTCAAAATCACGAGTATTCTTCTTCCCTCTCTTGTAAATCATCCATCTCTTTTGTAATCTTTTAAATTTCCTTCTTTAATACATATCCCATTTCTCTTTACATTTCAAGTCTTGAAGACAAGCTTAAAAGTAAGTTTTATTTATTTTTTTTGTTTTAAATATTGTTATTTTCAGTTATATTTAGCCTAATGGCAAGCTAAATATTTAGTGTTAAACCATGAAATCTAGTTATCTGATTTTCCTGTAATGTTTATGATTCTATAGCTTGAATCATTCTATTGTTATTTTATTAATTAAGGAAGATGGGTTGTTGAAGACAATCAGACATCTGTATGTTGTTTAAAGGATGGTTAGGGTCCAGCCCGTTGTCAGCCGTGGTTAGGTGTTTTAAGGGCGTTTTACCCATTTGATCTCCTTTAGACAATTTATCAGGTTGACAGATTGAATTCAGTGTAATGAATTCCTTATATTTCCTTGATTAATACTTGAATCGTGGTCTTGATTCACCCCTTATGGTATCAAAATGGTTCCATTATAAATTGGAAATTTATTTGATTATTCTCATAAGTTCCTTTCAATCCTTTAGAATCAATATGATAAATAGGATATAATTTTTTCAAAAAAGGTGTTCCAAGGATAACTTGATTTGTAATGTTTTTAACCAATAAAAACATTATAATGGAACCATTTTCAAAAGTATTAAATACTATAAAAGAAAATATTCTTAGAAAAAAGAATCAATTAATGTTTTTAAGACATGAAATAAATATTTTAACAATTGAAGAAAAACTTCAAAATCCTAAATTACAGGATAAAATAAAATTAATAATTAATAATTTTTCATTAGAAATTTGTAATGAACACCCAAATGCTTTTTGGGATAGGAAAAAGCATATTGTTAGTCTTCCATATGAAGATGATTTCGATGAAAAGAAAATTCCGACAAAGGCTAGACCTTGTCAGATGAATTCTGAATATTTGGAATTATGTAAAAAAGAAATATAATCTCTTTTACAAAAAGAATTAATAAAACCATCAAAATCTCCTTGGTCATGTACTGCATTTTATGTTAATAAACATAGTGAAATTGAAAAAGGAATTCCCAGAATGGTGATAAATTATAAACCTCTTAATAAAGTTTTAAAATGGATCAGACATCCGATTCCTAATAAAAAGGATTTATTAGACAGATTATATGATTCGATAATATTCTCAAAGTTTGATTTAAAATCAGGATATTGGCAAATACAAATTAATAGTAAGGATCAATATAAAACAGCTTTTACTGTTCCAATAAGACATTATGAATGGAAGGTAATGCCTTTTGGTCTGAAGAATGCTCCTTCAGAATTCCAACAAATAATGAATGATATTTTTATTCCTTATAGTGAATTTATTATAGTATATATTGATGATATCTTAGTATTTTCTAAAGACATTGAAACACATTTTAGACATTTGGAAATTTTCAAGAAATTGATTATTCAAAATGGTTTAGTTATATCTAAATTAAAAATGAGTTTGTTTCAAACAAAAATTAGATTTTTGGGTCATAATATTGAAAGAGGAAATATTATTCCTATTAACAGAAGTATAGATTTTGCTTCAAAATTTTCAGATGAAATATTAGATAAAACTCAATTACAAAGATTTTTAGGAAGCCTAAATTATATTTCTTCCTATTATAAAAATCTTAATAAAGATACTACAATTCTTTATGATAGATTAATGAAAAATCCTAAGCCATGGTCTGAAAGTCATACTGAGGCAGTTAGACGAATTAAGTCAAAAGTAAAATCAGTACCTTGTTTAATGATTGCAAATCCTAATATGGAGAAGATAATATAAACGGATGCTTCAGATACAGGTTATGGTGGAATTCTTAAACAAAAATCTAATAATGATAAACAAGAATTTCTTGTTAGATATTATTCTGGAAATTGGAATGATAACCAGAAAAATTATGCTACGGTAGCAAAAGAAATCTTAGCTATTGTTAAATGTGTGTTAAAGTTTCAAGATGATCTCTATAATCAAAAGTTCATCATAAGAACTGATTGCAAATCTTCAAAATTTATGTTTAATAAAGATTTTAAGCATGATGTTTCTAAGCAAATGTTTGCTAGATGGCAGGCTCATTTGGTCCCATTTGACTTTGAAATTCAATATAAAAAGGGTGAAGATAATAGTCTTCCAGATTTCTTTGACTAGAGAATTTTTGATTATTCTCAATTATAAATTGGAAATTTATTTGATTATTCTCATAATTTCCTTTCAATCCTTTAGAATCAATATGATAAATAGGATATAATTTTTTCAAAAAAGGTGTTCCAAGTATAACTTGATTTGTAATGTTTTTAACCAATAAAAAACTTTCTGGAATGCAAACTTTATTTTTGCAAATATATGCTTTGGGGAGTTTAAATTGAATATCTAATTTTTCTCCTCCAGCGTGTCTTAGACTATGAGTAGTTTTTTGAAAATATTTGGTAGGTATTATACCTTCTTGTATCACACTAATATCTGCACCACTATTAATTAATGCAGTTAATTCAATTTGAAAATTATTATCTATTAAAAGCATAATTTTTGTACACCACTTTTGAGTAGAAGTAATGTCTAAAGAACTTAAAAATTGTTCTTCACCATCTGGTGGTTTTTCTTGAAAAGTAATTATTTCTTTTCCTTTTCAAAACATTTCTAATTTAGAAATTCTTTCTTCAAAACCAACATTTTCTCTTTTAAGAAATTGTATTTCCTTTTGAAGAATTTTAACTTCATTGTTCAAATCATTTATTGTAGTATTAGAAGTTAAACTATTACTTATTAATTTTTGAACTTCTATCAGAGAATATGGTTCACTATAGATTTCAAAATCATTTCTATTTTCAAAATCACTTTTATTATTTCTACTAGTAGAAGGAAGATTTTGAATATCATCAATTATTTTTGATCTTAATTCTGAATTTTTTATTTGTTTCAAAAATTCTAATAGACTATTATCTGTCAAAACATTTATGTCTTTAAATTGAGACATAATTTTATAAAATTCTTCATTTTCCGAATTGTCATTTAATTGTTTTAAACAAGACCCTTTAGTGCTACAAGCACAATCTGATTTTAAATCATTTTCTGAAAAATTTATTTCATTCTCTTCATCTGAAGACTCAGAAAATTCTGAACTAGAACTTGTTTCTAATAATATTTTAGAAATCTTTTCTTTTATCTCTTCATTTATTTCTAAAGAATTTATTTTCTTTTTTAATTTGCATTTATTTGCAAAATGACCTATTTTTCCACATTTATAACATTTAATATCTTTATCTTTTTTTCTAGCTATTCTAGCATTTTTTCTTTCTAATTTCTTTTCTCTTTTCTTTTTAGAATATTTTTTCTTTCTGAAAATTTTTTCAGATTTTTCTATCCTATGAGACTTTTTATTTGGAAATGGAATTTCCATTCCAAATTGACTACAGAAATGTCCTAATTGACTTCTTTCTGTTAATCTCTGACTTTTTATTTGTTGACTCAGTTTTATTTCATTACATAATGATAAACCTTCTTGGACGCAAGTTGCGATCAGTCTACCATATGTATATTCATTATATGGGATAGTTATTCTATCATTTCTTAAGGCTTTCCTTACTCTTTCAGCAAATAAGCTGGGAAGACCATCTATGAATTTAGACTTCCAATGGCTACTATTACTCTCAGGCAATTCCATGACTCTATTAAGGAATGCATCTTTATACCATCTAAATTCAGAAAGTGTTTTACACCTAAGATTCTGAAGTAAAGTACAGATATTTTCACTATTATCTGAAATTATACTCGTAAAATGTTCAAGAATTGTAACTATTAGTGTATAAACAGAATTTTCAACCAATTGGTCACCTTCTTGTTTAACAGTTCTATAAATTTCTTCTATATTTATTGGAGATAAATAATTATCCCACCAGCCTTTTAATTGGCCAGTAAAACCTGCAACTATCATTTTTGCAATATTACTGTCAGAATTACCATTACTCTTACAAATAGTACTATACATTAACATTCTATGAACAATATTATATATCTGTTTTTCTGTATAACCATCTATATTCCATTCATAAATATTTTTACTACTATAACTATTATTATTAATATATTCTTGTTCCTCATGAAGAACATCCATTGGGGATGGCCTATTATAATAGTTTGAGTTAGCCTATCCGCATATTTATACATTTCTCCTATTTTATTTATTTCATCTTTTATTACCTTTTTATATTCTGGATTATTTTCAATTTCTTTTGAAAATTCTTCTTCAATTGTGGTTATATTTAACCCTTTAAACTTTTCATTTATTAATTTTTTCAATTTTGGAGAAATAGTTTTAAACTTAAAATATTTTATTTCAGGTGGAGGCTGAAGACTAGGAGCAGCAAGAACACCTGTATTTTGTTTTGTATTACTAGTGCTAGGTATATTACTAGTAGTGGCCCCTGTATTATTTTCTATTAATTTATCTAATCTATCATGTAAAGAGAGAATTTGTTCTCCTAACACAATTAAATATACATTTGTATAATTTTGTTGTTCAATAATTTTATTGATATTTTTGACTGTTATTGTCAAAGTATCTTCTTCAAATAATTTTGAAAAAGCAGTAAAATTCATAGAAATTTTATCTTTTATTATTGTAAAAGATCCTTGAGGAGGAAATTGACTCCTTAAGATATTACCATTAGGTAACCTATATTCTCTTTCTATTACCGAGATACATGGTTCAACATAATTATGAATAAACCATAGAACAAAAGGAAACAAAATATTTTTTTCTCCCAAGAATCTATAAAATTCATCTTGAAGATTATTTCTTTCTTCTAGAGAAAAAGATTGAAAAAACCATTTTCTAAATACTTCCCATCTGGGCAATAAGAATTCATTTCTTATTTTTTCTCTAGCTTTAGATCCTTTACTAAAATCTATCTTTGGTTTATTATTCATATTGAAAAATTCATTTTTGATTCGGTTATTTCCGGCTCTTTTCTATCAGAAATATCATGAACTATTTTATTCTTTTTCTTATATAATAAATCAACAATAAGATTTTTCTCCTCACTTACAGGAATATGATCATCAGAAAAATTTCTAGGAGGAATATAATCAGCAATATAATTCCTAGCAGGATGATATGAAGTAGAAGGATTATGACGGTTTATTCCATCACGTAATAATTCTTCAAATATTAAAGCATTATGATGGGTTATTCCATCACCAGAATTTAAATGACTATTATTTAAAGCAGTATGAAAGGAATTTAAAGAACTATGGCGATTATTCTCACCACTTGAATTTAAAGAATGTAAAGACAAGTTAGGATGATGTTTATTCACATTACCAATGTTAGAAGCAGAATGTCTATGAGACATTTGAATATTATCATCAAAAGGGGAAATAAATGATCTTACAGAAGAAGATCTGGATATTCCATGAGTATTACTCACCTGGACATAAACATCTCCATCTGGAGTTTGGATTATATTAGAGATCTGATTTCATTTTTAGGTGCAATATGAGCAACCTTTGTCATCTTCCAATGCTGGGGAATTGGGATTTCATCCCATTTAATTGTTCTTCTCGTCGTTATATTCGACTTATCAAAATTTGATTATATTATAATTGTTTCATTCAAATTTTTTTCTTTTTCTTCCATTTTATAACATGGATTCAAAGTGTATAACGGCTTATAATAAATTCTATAACATATACACATAATTTCTGTGCCAGGTTCATAATTATAACCTTCAGTTTTAATATTTAAAGTTAAAGCCTTACAAATATTTTTGTCAGTTAAAGATAATTAAAATTTTGGATGAACATTAAAATATACTGGACCATGTGCCAAACTTGATTGTATAACTCCAATTATAGATTTTCTCCATTCTTTATTTCTACCATCTCTTAAAGTTGCTATGAAACTTTCTGGTAAATTATCCAGAGTTAAAGGTTTAAAGGCAATTTGCACTAAACCAATATGTAAAATTTATGAGTAAAACGGTAAGAATCTAAATCTTCTTCATTAAGAAGAGTAATTGCTGTATCAACATCTTGAATAGCTAAGGATTGTTCAGTTGTTTTACAAATCTGTTTCAATCCAAGTTTATTAAAAAATCCTTCATGATAAATCAATTTTGGTTCCACATAGGGAATAGTCCATTTGGATAATAAATCTAAGTCTGAGGGTAAATCACTCTCAGTCTTCATTTTATTTTTTATATTATTTTTTTCTGAAATATATTCATTTTTCCATTTTGAAAGATAGTGTTAAACCAAGAAACCAGTTATCATCATTAACCATAATGGCTCTAATACCATAAGGGGTGAATCAAATTAAATGGTGAATCAAATTAGTGTACCAGAAGTAAATAATATTTCCTCAATTCCATTAGAAAAGACAAATTAAATGATTTTTTATTCTATTAGAATAGTCAAATTTGAATTTATTTACTTCTGGTACACTTATTAATATAACTATATGTTTTAAACTAACTAACCTTTAGAAAATAAGGATATTGATGAAAAAATTATGACAAATTACATATTTTAAGTTTTGCATTTTACAACTCAAAAAGAATTGTACTTTTTTTAAACTTGACTCTCTAATAAATAGAGGGAGTAATAAAAATACATTAATGTCTAAATTTCCACTAATTACACTAAAATTATAAATTACACTAAATTCCCATTATAAAACTCCATTAATAAAATCCAAAAACAGTATAAAAAACAAAAAAAGAAAGGGAAGCGCATACGTCCAGAAACAAAACGTAGGGGCTGTAGCCTTACTATTTTTCTCTCCATTTTCCTTTCTTTTCTTTTTTCTTTACTTTTGTTTTTCTCAATTGAGTTTCTATTAAATTTAATGTCTTAAACAATTAATTTTTATTTTTAGTGTTGTTAATGAGAATTTAGACATTAATTTATATTTAAGTTATTATTACTTTTAATGATTATGGCTAATATTAACATGGAAGAAATAGTTAATGGGGCTAGAGGGGGTGATTTTATAGAGGTAAGGGTAGAACTAGTAGAAATTGTAAATGCTATCACTCCATCATGCGTTTAGTAAAAAATTGCCTTAATTTTACCACCTCCCTAAAAATATTAGTAGTAATAGTTAAAATAAGTACATATGTAAAAATTGCTTACAAAAATTAGAAATTTCATCATTATTAATTTATAAGTAACTAAAATCAACACATTACATAGAAATACACTTTAAAAAATGATAATGGCCAATGTTAATCCACATTAATAATTAAAAAAAATGATCACATCCACGGTGCGTTAGGACTGTGGTAATTCCTCCTAGTAAGAAGTGATTGAGCAGCAAGCAAAGTTGGAAGATTCCAAGTCATTACTTGAGATGAATTTGTGCTTGAATTATTGCAGCTGTGTCCCTTTTTCGTTATAGTTCTCAATGGGTTAATATTTTCATTGTTTAATTAGGTAGTTTACATGATTTACAAGTTAATAGTTATTTCTTTTTCCTAGTTCTTTTAGGAGAATTAGTAGGATAATTTTCCCTATAAATAGGGAGCACTTTGTACGATCCCAAAGATCCCTTTTATGCTTACCAGTAAGGAGCTTCGCCTCCCTACTTCCTCTTTTCCATTATAATATTAAGTTCTTTTCTTTAAGTTAAGTTTATTTAATTTTTTAAATTTAGTTTTATTGTTTTCTTTTCTTTCTAGTTGAAGTTTGATCAAGGTTGTATTCACAATTGTAAGATATAAAAGTATTCTCAAGGTAGTATGTATGCATGAATTCCTAATTATCTTTGTGCATAAATCTTATTTCTAATTCTAAGAGTAACTAACTTTGATTTAATCGGGATAACACCAATTAGTTCCTCTAATACATAAATGTTGGAGGGGTTAATTTGTGGCAAAACTATCGTATCGATAGTAGTAGGGGTAATGAGTTAATTATTTCTTATACTGTGGATTCATATAAGGGTATTAAAATCAAGTTCCCCTAAATCTTAATTGGGTGTCGTTCCAGCCTATGTTAAGGTTGTGCATTAATTAGAAAAACAGTTATGTATGTGCGAATTCACAGTAATTGTCGATAATTAAGGGGGGATTGCGTTGTGTATGTAGATTTATTATTAGCCAAAACTTTTATAGACTATTGACACGTCTACTGAAAGGCTACTTTGAATCTCGACAATCCTTTACTTGTTGATTTATGTCTACATGCATATCTTGGGTTAAAATTATTGTTCTTGTAATATTGCTGCATAGGTCCTTTCGAGGCTAGTGACAGGTCCTTTTGGAGCTGGCAATTCATCATATTTGAATGAATTAATTGAGTTAGTTTGATAGTTCATTATACTATTGACACGTCTAATGAACAGATGAAATTGGGGTTCATTGTCCCTAAATCTAACTCATTTGTGTTTTTGCATGACAATCTTTAAACCAATAATCAATTGCACGAATTTAACGGATATTATATTTTAAACTGTGTATTTTTATAGGTTTTGTTTAGCGGGAGACATAAAATTACTAGTCCCTGTGGAGACGATCTGATCCCGCTTATTGCTATACTAGTTTTGAGTAAGGTTTAATAAATGTTTTTGGTAGCTGAAGTTAAACTCGGATTTTTAGCTAAACTCGTTTGAGGTTTAGAATCAGAACCGTAGAATCGAATCGTAAAATCAAATCGTAGAATCGGAAAATAGTTTAAAATTGTATAATTATTTTGAAAAAATTGACTATAAATGATGTAGGCATATAGAGTTATAAACTACTAATAATGAAAAACATTAACTTGGGGTTTTATGCAGACTCCTCTTCCGATCAAACTCCTCTTCTAAGCCAAAACATGAATCCTCTTTCGATCAAACTCCTCGCCGGCGATCATGGAGGCACCTCCTCCCGGAGGTCGCCCCCGATCCTTTGCTGCGCTCTTCTCTGCACCAAAAGCCCCCAAAAATCTCACCCCAACCACCAAGTATCTTGGAGAACCAGCTCTCTTCTACTCCGATGAAGACATTGAGAAACTTGCAAAGCCATTCAAGTTGGCTCTGGTTGGAAAATTCTCCAAAGGCCGCCCACCAATGGAGGATTTGAAAAAGGCTTTCAAAAAAGCCGACTTCAAGAACAAGTATGAGATCGGCTTGATGGATCACCGCCACGTCCCCATTCGATTCATTCTCGAAGCCAACTTTCAACGGTGTTGGATGAAGGCCCTATGGAACTTTGATAATTGCCCAATGCTTGTGCTGAAATGGACTCCCCTCTTTGAAGTAAAATCCGAACCATCCATTGCTCCAGTATGGTTCTCCCTGCATCATGTCCCCTCTATTTACTACAATGAAGAATCTCCTACTTCAATTGGAAACCATATTAAAAAATTCTTGAAGACTGATGAAGCCACAAAGGCCCTTCAACCATTCGAATTTGTGCTGAAGTGGACCTGCTGAAGGAGTTGCCTAGAAGAATTCACCTTGGCTCCAAAACCACCATAAATTGATCCCGATTGAGTATGAATTTGTCCCCAAATACTACTGAGCCTGCAACAAAGTCGCCCATCATGAGTCAGAGTGCTATGTTATGAACCCCCAAATTAAGCCATCCAAGCAACCCTAAAATCACCCCCTCAAACACACACCCAATGCCCCTGACCTTACAAATCCCGTCACTTTCATGATTGCCTCTGAACAAGGAGATGGCTTGGGCTTGAACACTTATGTGCTAACCATCCCAGCTGCTCTACCCATATAGAATACACCTCAAATAGCCAACCGAGATAGTAGCCATGAGAGCTAGCCATCGCTCCCCCTGGCCTTGGTCCTATCGCAAGCCAGACCGCCCACTACACAGCCCTCCCAGCCTGCAGCGCAAGCCCCATCGCAGGCGACAGCCCCTGTGATCGCTCAGCACAAGCCCCTGTGATAGCTGCTCAGTCCCCTGCTACAGCATCCCAAGGCCCTGCTGCCAAGTCCCCATTGCTTGGCTCGCCAGGCCTCGTTGCCTCCACTGCGCACTTTCCCCCAGAGACTCACTCCCCAATCCCACCTCACTCCACTGCACCCACTGCGTTTGTTCCCCCAATGTCTACTCAGCCAATTCTAGCCCCCTCTCCTGCACTCACTACAATTGCTTCCCAAAACCCCTCTCCAGCGCCCATTGCGCAATCCCTTCTCTCTCCAACTCCCACACCATTTCTTGACACATACAGCTCCCCAAATAGATTTTCCACACTCCTCCCAGAACCATCTTCAGATATGGAGTCAGACACAGAGATTACTTTTGAGGATCCCCCTCATCTCTATCTAGACCAACACTTAATTAATTCCCTCCCAGACCGAGTGCTGTTGGAAAGGCTGGAACTACCTCCCCCTCCCAATCCTTTGAGGAATCTCCCTCTAGCACTCACTCGGATGGGGACAATCAACACCAGCCTCTGCCCCCACCCAAAATCCATAAACTGGAATTAAAAGAAGCGCAAGGCAGTCTTCAAGCGGTCTTACCCCGGGAACTGCCAAAACAGCCCAAATCAAGGAAGCCCAGTCCCTATGTCGCTCGGCCTAAGACCATCACTACCAAGTCGATCACGCAAGCTCCTCCCCCTCGTTAACAATGAGTTACAACCTCTTCGTATGGAATGTTCGTGGTATCAGAAGTCACCCTCACATGACAGGGTTCGCCAGCTGGTACAGATTCATAACATCTCTATTTTAGTTATGATTGAGCCTATGCTTTGCTTAATTGAGATAGATGGATTTAGAATTAAATTTGGGTTTGATAACTGTGCTAGTAATGTTCCTAATAGTATCTGAGTTTTTTGGAGAAATTGTTTTACGTTGCAATTAATTGTAGATAAAGAGCAAGTGTTGGCCTTCTGTACATCTCACCCGTCTTTGCTTAGGTCCTGGATATTAGCCTTCATTTATGGGCGACATACTAGACAGGAAAGGCAGGTCCTATGGGAAGATTTGCTCACCTTGGCTTCTGGCCAGTTACTTTGATGGGAGATTTTAATGTGATCCAATCAGGGGAGGAATATTTAGGCAAGCGAGCCCCGGAGCTGGGTCCAATGACCAATTTTTGAGATTTCCTGCAACCAGCTGAGTTATAGGAGGTTCCTACGGTAGGGGGTCAATTTACCTGGACAGGAGTGAGAAGGAATGACAGAGTTTGGAAAAGGTTAGACAGGGCTCTGGCAACAAGGGAATGGCTCCAGTAATTCCAGGGTAGCTCTGTGCAAACTTTGAACAGAACTTCCTTCGATCATGCCCCCTTACTTTTGAGTATGAAGTCAGGGGTCTCTACGGCTCCTAGGCCATTTCGTTTCCAAGATATGTGGTTGGGTAGGACAAATTTTGGGGCTTTGGTCAAGGACAGCTGGGAAGCCCCTATTGAAGCCTATGGTATGCATAGGTTCTCTCTCAAGCTGCGGAGACTGAAATCTGCATTAAGAACATGGAACAAAGAAAATTTTGGGGATGTCCATTGGAATGCAAGGATGGCAGAAGATAGAGTTGGCCTTTTGGATGACCAGTTCCAAGCTTCTCCGGATATGGTAGTGGAAGGGGAGTTAAAGGCAGCTAGACTTGACTTGATTCGGAGGCACAAAGAGGAGGAGATATACTGGAGGCAAAAATCACGCATAAGATGGTTGTAGGAGGGGGACTCCAACACTACCTTTTTCCACAAGGCAGTCCTCTCCAAGCACTTAATGCAGGGGATCTTCAAGATTAAAAATATGACAGGTGAATGGATAGAGGGCCAGGATGAGATTGGAAGGGAGATTGAGTCTTTCTTCTCCACACTCTTAGCAGCTGAAAGTGAGGACTTAGATGGGGAAGGGATGGGGTGGTTCCTCCAGAAAATTGACCTAATTCTGAATGAGGCGGATAATATTCAGCTCCTCCTCTTGGTTACATTGGAAGAACTGAGAGGGGTTGTGTTTGGGATGGACTCGACTAGTGCCCCTGGGAGCGATGGCTTCTTGGGGTCCTATTATAAAGCATGCTGGGAGATCATTTCAGCTGACCTTCATCACATAGCCCAGGAGTTTATGTTGGGTATCCCTATTCCCAGAGTAGTGGCAAGGGTGCAGGTAGCTCTGCTACCAAAGAAACCAGCCCCGTCCTCATTTTCTGACTTCATACCCATCAGCCTCTGTAACTTCCTCAACAAAATCTTCTCAAAACTGCTTATGGAATGCCTTAAGCCCCTTATGCCGAGGCTAGTTTCAGAAGAGCAGTCTGCTTTTGTGGCGGGCAGAGAATTATCTGATAATGTTTTGCTCATGCAGGAAATGCTGCTCTTTCTGGATAAGTGGGTTACAGGGAGAAATTTGGTGGTAAAATTGGATATGATGAAAGCCTTTGACAGGGTATCTTGGAGTTTCTTGAACATCATGCTTCTCAAGATGGGTTTCCATGGTTTGTTGGTTAGGGTTATAGTGGGGAATCTATCAGCTAGCTGGTTTTCCATCTTGATCAATGGGTCACCGAGGGGTTTTTTCCAGGCCACGCGAGGGATCAAACAAGGGGACCCGTTATCACCCTTCCTGTTTGTTTTGGTCTCAGAAGCCTTCACCAGGGGTCTGTCTTTCCTATTTCGAGAGGGATACCTGACGCATTATGAAGTTCCCAGGAGAGCTATGGCTCTCTCTCACCTCAGCTACGTGGATGATACATGGTTTTTTTAAGGGCTACTACGCGAAATCTGAAGTGTTTCATGCTTTTCCTGGGAGCATATGAGAAAGCTACTAGGCAAAAAATTAATAGAACAAAAAGCTCCTTTTATCTGGGGAGGAGCCGTGTGGAGATGCACACAAGGATGAGGCTGGGTTCCTTTCCGTTCACTTATTTGGGGTGTCATGTGTTCGTGGGCAAGAGGAAAAGGGCCCTTTTTTTAGCCTCTTCTGGAGAAAGTTGCAAATAGGCTAGGAAGTTGGAGTAATAGGTAGAGATGGCCACGGTTCCGGTTCGACCTGGAACCGGACCGTCGATTTTGGAACCGAAAATGGAACCGTGGCCCCCGGTTCCACAGGACCCGCCGATTCCAACCCTCCGGTTCTAATGTGAGAACCATAAAAATAATAATTTTTACATTACTCTAGCACAGATTCGAACACATAACCCTTTGTTAGAATTGAAAGGCTTTAAACAAAGTTGATTAACCACTTCAACTATTTACTTTTTTTGAACTTCTTTCTTATAATTATAATTATATTATATGTTTAACATATAATATATATAAACTATTTTTAAATATATATTATAATAATATATAAACTAATAGTATACTTTTTATATATATTATTAATATAATATAAATAAGCATTAAATTAAATTAAAATTAATTAATTATTATTTTAAATTAGATCCAACAGCGACTTCCGCAAATGATGAAGATGAATTATATTAAATATTCAAGATGTATTTATTTTGTAAAAGTTTCAATGCTTCAAAGTTCAAACTCTAATTTCTCACGATTTATAACAAGGCATCACTCTCTTGATTTTTTTAAAATAATATATTAAGGTATTATTCATCTGTATATATATTTTTTCACAATTTATTTTTGTATCTTTTATTATATAAATCATTTAATTGTTTAAATGTATGTACCGTGGCTACATATTTTATTTTATTTTTGTAATTTTAATTATTTATAAATAATTGAGTTATTAATTGAGTCAAAATAAAATAACATTTATAAGTTAAAATTTTAAACTAAATGAAAAAAATTGTTAAGTAAACTAAAAAGATTGGAACGGGAACTATGACAGACTAGAACCGGAACCGTGAAAAACCGGAATTGGAACCGAAATCGGCGGTTCTGGAACCGGTACAGAACCGTCCCCCAAAGGTTCCTGTTCCTGTTCCACTGATTTATGAACCGTAACCGGCGGTTCCGGAACCGTGGCCATCCCTAGTCTTAGGCAGGCTGCTTGGTATTAATAAAGCATGTTCTGGCCTCAATGCCCCTGCATATTTGGGCGGTCCTGAGGCCCTGAAGGGAACAATGGATCAGCTTGAGAAGCTTTTTTCAGCATTTTTCTGGGGCACCTCCCAATTCTGGCCTAATAAGAGGTGGCGTTCTTGGAGGAATATGGCTTACCCAGCATATGAAAATGGTTTGGGGGTACGACAGATGAGAGTGGTAATTGATAGCTTCTCCTGCCAATTGTTGTGGAAATTACAAAGGGGAGGGGGGGGAGGGGTACTCTCTGGTCGGCATTCATGTGGGCCTTACCTCGTACCTCGTACTTCTCGAAATTTTGATACTTGGAAAAGGATTGCTGACATAGAGGACGTAGCGGCTGGGAACTCTTGGGTGCTGGTTGGAAGTGGAGAATGTAGTTTTTGGCAGTCGAACTGGCTAGGCACTGGCATCTTGGCGAACCTTTGGGAGGAGGATCCCCTCCCCTATCTAGACCTCCACGTCAGAGATTTTGCTCTTGACCCGATGAGGTATTTGCTCACTATTCAGGGGGGACTTCCCCCTGAAGAGGGGCTGCTCCTGGAGCAAAAGATTTACTCATCTGAAGACCCAGATGCTTTGATATGGCGGCCGTCTCCTGTGGGAGCCTTCACTGTAAAGTCTACTTATGAGTTGCTCCGCCCAGCTAGGAGTAAGCTCCCTTCCTGCTAGTTAGTCTGGGGCTCCAGGGTACCACTGAAGGTGTCTATTTTTGTTTGGAGGCTGCTGAACTGCTTACTCCCTTTGGATGATATCTTATCAGGACTTGGCTTCTAATTTGCTTCGAAATGTCCTTTCTACTAGAATGAGGAGTCTGTGCAACATCTGTTTGTAGGATGCCCTATGGTGGCTCATGCGTGGGGAGAATTCTCCCAACTCTTGAACATCCCATTGCTCTGCCTTTGTTATGGGATAGACTAGCTAATTGTTAGAGATTCATGTCGGAGTCGAAGGAACACCAGGAGCTTGTCCACTTGTTTCCGGTCTATTTGTTGTGGGTAATTTGGAAGGCCCGAAACAGGTGACTCTATGACGGGTTATCGACATCGCCGAGAGTGCTTGTGAGGGAGGTCCGTGGGATGCTGGACTTAGGTTTTCTAGCTCGACCAATTAAGGGCTCTAGGACCAATATGCCTTGGGTCTCGGCCAGCCTGATTCCCTTACTTTTGGAGCCCCGCCGTTACCGAGCTAGGGTCATTTCATAGTCACTGCTCTTGAGGACGTGGAAGTTAAGTGTTGATGGATTGGTCGGCTTTGGGTAAACCCGGCTATTTGGGGGCTGGATTTGTGATCAAGGATGGGTATGGTACGGTGGCATCAACTGGTTCCATTTATCTGGGCTATGGTACTAACTTCCAAGCAGAGTTTCAAGCTCTTCTCCTCGGATTAAAGGAGTGTGCTTGACTGGGATTTACAGGGGTGGAGGTTGAGTCTGACTCTCTGGTCCTGGTGCAGATGGTGAGGAAGGTTTTTAAGGTACCTTGGTATGTCCTAACGGCCATGCGGAACATCTGGCGTCTCATGGTGAACTAGAAGGGCATTGGCCTCGCAGATAGCTTGGCTCGTCAAGCTAGCACTTCACAGACCTCGTTCACTGGTGGCGCCCTTCAGCTCCCAAGATGGATCAAAGGATTAGTTGCACTGGATAGTCGGCTAGTCCCAAGCCTCAGATTAGTCAGGGTATAGGAATTCTGTATGTAGATAGATTTCTCTTAAAGAGGTAAGGTCATTATGTTCCCCTCTTTGCTTTGTACTCTCTTTTTCTTCTAATAAAAGGTCGTCAAGCCCCCCAACCACTTAATCGGCTGTTCCACAACCAAAAAAAAAAAAAAAAAATACTAATAATATTCTAAATTTAAATATAAAGGTTAAATGTGCATGTTTGGAAAAAATATAAGTAGAATTATTATGATTAATATTTGAAAAGAAGATAAATAAATTAATATTTCTTCCTATATTATTAATTAACTGTGAGAAATTATAAATTTAATAGGAACACGTATGTTTTAGAGATAAAAAAAATTTAACCCTGAAAGAAATTAAAAATTAAAAGTTAAGAAAAACATAATTTGTCGAGATTCGAGCAAAGGCGAGAAATTAGGAATTTAAAAGAAATCATAACTTTTATAGAATACAAATATGATGGATACTCAAAAGAAAATTAATAAGTAAAAAAAACCCACAAGTTATATATATATATATATATAAATATAATTTCAGTTCTGACTATAATATCATAGATATATTTGGTCTAGTGGTATGTTTGATGTGAATAAGTGAAATTCTTTCATAGATGCGGGTTCATAAACAAAAAGAAGGGAAAGTTATATATATATATATATATATAAAATTTCAGTTCTGACTATAATATCATAGGTATATTTGGTCTAGTGGTATGTTTGATGTGAATAAGTGAAATGCTTTCGTAGATGCGGGTTCATAAACAAAAAGAAGGGAAAGTTTTCAGGACACACCAAGAGCTGGCCCAATAAGAATTAATAAATTCAATGGCCAAATAGCTCAAATATTAATAATTTTTTTTGGACTCGCTCTAACTTATGAACTCGGACGAGTCAAGCCGAGTTCAACGAGTCAAGGGCGAGTTCAGTCTAATTCCCGATTCTAACCGAGTTTGACTCAATTTAGGAAGGTTGGCTCGTAGATTAGACTTGACCGAGTCTACGAGTCTATGACCGAGTTTAACAACTATAAGACAACTATTAAAATAGCGCTGTTGTTGGGGATTGATTTTAATTTTTTATTTCTCTCTTTAAAAATAATTTTTTTTAAATTTTTTAGTGTAAATACACTTTTTTACTTTTCACAAAGGGGCATATTATTTGCAGTAACCAAATTACTATTTGCAATAACATTTTACTGTGAATAATCTGTTTTGCTCTTTACCTAAAAAAAAAATAATAATTTAGTTACTGCAAATAGTAATTGTTGAAAATGAGGCATGTTATATGCAGTAACCAATTTACTAAACGCAGTAACATTTCCCTGTGAAAAGACAAAAATGCCCCTGGTCAAAAATAAGAAAATCGGAAAACACTAAACGTAGTAACCGGCCGGAAAATATCGCCGGCGACCGGCGGTATTTTACCTCCTGCGATATTTTCCGGGGAAAATACCGCCGGAAGGCAGTATTTCCCGAAATGTTTTTAACCGGGGAGACTTGCAAAAACAGAAAAAAAACGTCCGGATAATCGCCGATCCGGGAAAAAAATCCCCCCCCGAATGGGTTTTTTTTCTCGAAAATTATAACGAAGGGGTATATATAGAAAATTTATGCAAACTAATTTAAAGTAAAAAAATAAATATAGTGTCTACTTATAGTGTAATATGGATCGTAGTCGGGTAATTCAGACTTTTTACAGGGAAATGTTATAGGTGAAAATTGGTACTGTTCAAACGCGGGTTACTGTTCATGAACAGTACCGCGTTTGAACAGTACATTCTGTTTTTTTTTTCAATTTTTTTGCTCCGGGGACATTTTAATCTTTTTACAAAGGAATATTACTGCGTTTAGTAAAACCATTACTGCGTTTAACAATTCAGATGCAAATAACAATTCCGATCACAAATCACCAACATCTGCACACCACCACCGCACACTCGCTTCAAAATTTTGCTTCCCCACCGGACTTCCATTTTTCCCGGCGATGCTAGGGTTTTGCCCTAGCGCCGCCGTCTCAGCCACAAAGCCACTCACTGGCGCAACAAACCTTCTGGATTTTGCTCTGTTTTCTTTGATTGCAGGTTCCTATTATTCTAACAGCAGCATGGAACAGATTGGCGACATCAAATCGAGGCGACCGTCCAAACCACCACGGCGAGCCACCACCTCAGCTGTTCCGGCGCTCAGAACTGAAGCGAACGCGATTCAGATACCAGATCTGAGAAGCTTCGCCGTCCTCCGCTTTCATCAGACGCAGCTAGGGTTTTCTAGAACCCGTTGCCGCAGCCTGTCCGTTACTGCCCGATGAATTAATCTCCGTTGCACCATCCACCTCCAACAACTCCAACCACTAGCGGCGGCCTATTTATTTTTTCTTTCTATTTCTGATTTATTTAATTCTCCCTCTTCTCTGTTTTTAGTCTTATTGGATTGCAGGCGTAGTTTCGTTTGCTAGGAAGAGTTCTGGAATTTTTCTGCAGCCACCGCTCCTCAGTGTATAAAACCGAACAATTCCAGCAGCCCATAAATCACTGATCGAGAGTTCTTGTTTTGGATGTTGTACTGAAAGTTGGAATTTCTCTGTCACTTTGCTCGTTCAAATTGAGCTAATCAGATAGGTTTGCTGCCTACTTGATTAGTCTAAGCTGCACCAGCATTTTTGTTGACACAGGTAACTATTTTCTAATTTCTTCTGGAAGTCTCAATTGTCTTTCTAGATATAAATTCTTTGATTAAATATGATGCTTGGGTGTGTTTGGTGCTACTTTGTATTGAGAAAGTGTTATTATATTGGTGGTGCTGAATTCTCTTCCTGAATTTTTGCTATCTTGGAATTAATTCATGGCTGCTCACTCACTGAGTTTTGGGCTAAATTTATTGCTGCTGGAAAAATGGTTGGTTCAGGGAACCAATTTGTTGAGCGGGGAGTTAATTGAATTAGGGGAATGTTTTGTCTGTTGATATTTTTGAGCTCATTGCATCATTCACCTATCTATTGTGAATTACTCTTTTATTTCCAGGAATATTTTAGAGAATGCTGAATCTGTTCACTTTGTGCTCAATCTTGTGGAAAACATTTTTCAAGCTTGTAATAGCCTCTAGTCTGGACTTGATTCTCTTGTATCATTGTTGAGCTTTAAAGCATATGGGCTACTACTAGTTTGATTGTTTTTTTTTTTGAGCATGGTGAGATCCGATTTTTTGCTTAATGAATTCTTTTAGTCTAGGAGTGTTTGACGACTACTCTTAGTCATGTTTTGGAAGTGTGCAGTTTTTCTCGATGCTGGGGTAATAGATGAGGTCGGATATGCGCTAAATAAGTGAAAATACATGGTTGTGTCTACATAAAGTTCTGTTTTATGACAGCCTAGTTCCTGAAAACTGTCATTCTCAGTGCTATAATTGCTTTGAACACAAAGAGAATGGTTCATATCTCAGGTTGGGAACTTTGCAATCTTTAAATATTTAATGCTAATATTATGCCATGTAGGATTGGTTCCTCTTGCTAGGTATTGAACTTTTTCAGTATCCACTTTTTCTACTGCTCGTGCTTATTGTGCATTGCTTGCCGACTACTTTTAGTCGAGATATTAGCTCTTTTCATGATGATGCGATGCTCTCTTCTACTGAATGACACTTGTTACTCTTATAGTGTCACCGATGACTACTTTTAGTCGTGTTTTTTGGTTTTACCAAGGCAATTATGTTTTGAACCAAAATGCTATATGATTTCTATATGCTCTCCATTGTTATGCCCTAGTACTAACAACTAGGATGTGATTCAATTTCTTTTTTTTTTATTTATTAATGTGGGTTTTTTTTTGTTATAATATTTATCATATATTACAAGTATTTTTTACTTTGTTTATTTAAGGGTTTATTTATAAATCTTTGCAATTATAATTTTTTGGGGTAAAAGATAAGGATGGAAATTAGTGTGTATGTTTAATAGATTGAAATTGTAATTATCATAATAGGCAATGCCCAATGCCCTTATAATTTCGAATGGACAATCTCAGTGTAACCAATTAGGGATGAAATAAAAGTCAAAAAAGAAAAGCGTACATTGACTGATCCATAGTTTCAATTAGCAATCAGAATCAGTAAATTTTGTTTCCAACTTACACATTGCCGATTTTATTGGGTAAGATTTTTCAAGTTTTTCACGAAAGCTTAAATTTTTTTTGTAGATATACTTATTACCGATTTGACTTGGTAACATTCTTTAATTTTTTCCCCGAAAGCCTTAGAAAATTTGTTGATATATTCATTGCCTATTTGACTTGGTAACATTCTTCAATTTTTTCACCAAAAGCTTTAGAAAATTTGTAGATATACTTATTGCTGATTTGAGTTGGCAATATGCTTCGATTTTTCCAATGAAAGCCCGATTTCATTTTGTAACATTTTTCAGTTTTTTCACCGAAAGCCTTAAAAAAAATTCTTGATATACTCATTGCCGATTTGAGTTGGTAACAGTCTTCAAATTTTCCACTGAAAGCCCAATTTCATCTGGTAGCATTATTCAATTTTTTCGTCTAAGTTCTTAAAAAAATTTCCTAATTTATAGACTTGATAACATTATTCAAATTTTTCACCGAAAGCTTTAGAAAATTTGTAGATATACTCAATGTCGATTTGAGTTGGCAATATGCTTCGATTTTTCCAACAAAAGCCCGATTTCATTTTGTAATAATAATTTTTTCACCTAAAGCATTAAAAAATTTCTAGATATACTCATTGCCAATTTGAGTTGGTAACATTCGTCAATTTTTTCACTGAAAGGCCAATTTCATTTGGTAACATTATTCAATTTTTCCGTCGAAAGCCTTAAAAAAATTCCTAATTCCTAGACTTGATAGCATTCTTCAATTTTTCCAGCGAAAGACCTATTTCATTTGGTAACATTCATCAATTTCCAATGAAAACCTTAGAAAATTTCCTAATTTCTAGACTTGGTAACATTTTTCAATCTTTTTACAAAAGCACAATTTTATGTGGTAACATTCTTATATTTTTTCACCAAAAAATTTAGAAAATTTCTAAATTTTAAAACTTGGTAGCATGCATCAATTTTTCGACCAAAGCCTTAGAAAATTTCTTTATTTCTAGACTTGGTAACATTCTTCAATTTTTTCACTGAAAACCTTAGAAAATTACTAAATTTCTAGACTTGGTAACATTTTTTAAGTTCTCCGCAGCAAAGTACAACAAATTGCCATATTAACAAATAGTATCCAAAAAAAACTGGGGAAAAAACCTACAATTTACAGCCAAGTAAACCAGGTGCAAGGCTAGGAACCGAACCTCCTGGCTCACTCCAAGTTCATATGATCCAAAAGTCAGTATTGTACCAAAAGCAGCTATGAGTTGATTTTTGGGAGTTGGCATTGTTGTGCAACTCGTTTAAACCATTGAGTCACTATCAGCATATAAGGAGGTCCCATGGCACAAATATTAAGCAAGCACATTTTGAAGCAAAATAATTAAAAATTGAGTTCGATACAAAAAGTGATAAACTTGATTTTCATGATGTTTTCTTGTGATCTCCACTAGGAGGGACAAAACTACAAAGCTGATCTAGATAGATAATTCATTTCAGTGAAGCCTCTAACAAAAATAAAAGAAAAGATTTATTAGACTCAATAGGCTAATTTGCAAATCTGATCTAGATAGATAGTTCATTGCAGTGAGCAAAACTACATAAGACTCATCAGGCCAAATTGCAAACCAGAGATTACACTTGACCAAGTTACCAAAAACGAGTTAAACTTATATCGTTCTATTTAATTGAGACCATAGCTGCTTCAAATACAACCCCCGGACTTCAACAAACTCACATTAAACATTGGGATTCTAGTGACAGTTTGAAAATCATATTAACCTATTGCAGAAGAGTCAGGAACAACAAACTCAATTCCAACAGGTTCCCTTGTAGTTGCTGCAAGAAAGTTTAACACAATGACTACAAATACAACTGACATCCCTAAAGAACTTCTTCATCAAAAACCTGAAAACTTGCTTAGATTCAAGTATGAGTTTTAGCATCCTATGAATCCTATGAACCTGAGGTCAAAAGGGCAGTCTCAAAAAGCAACAACACCAAAAAAGAAAAGAAAACATAGACGAATAAAATAAACTATATAGATTTCTAAAACCATCTTCAAAACCAATCTTTGAGCACAAAAGGAATACGGCGTTAAACAGTAGTTCGAGTTTCATACTTATTAGCATAACTAACAAGCCTAATGCATCTTCTTTCCTTAGTTCTGTTTAAAATGATGTCAGCAAACAAAATTTATCTAATAGCATCTCTTTGTCAGAATTACTCCGTAAAATTCTACCAACTAAATGAGCTACCTCAAAATGAGTATATTGATCACTTTAATTGTAAAAGCTCAAACATTCCTTCATTCAGTTTGTAATGAATTGGTAAGTGCTGAAATGATTTCTGATTTGAAAGGATATCATATTTAAAAGTCGTCGTGTCTTGTACAAATATTGACTTAGTATTTTAAAATTAATATTCTAAACTAAATGAAGGAATTTATCAGTTCTTTTACTTCCTTTACCTTGAATCTCCAAGATTTTATTTAGCAGTAAATCACATCTGCATGCTAAGGTTAGCTAAATTACTGTATTAATTTCCCTGTAAAACAAACTTATATCCACAACAATTATAATACCAATAGCAGTGCCCCAAAAGTTTGAAAAGGAAGTAAGCTCCGAAGGAATGCCTTTGAACTTCACAAATTGAGTTATAGAAAAGAACTGACTTATAAAGTTATACTTCCTTTATCTTGACTTTTTGAGATTTTACTTAGCTGTAAACTACATACCTCTGGATGAACAATGCCAAAAGTCTCTATCTTCTTCCCCTTGTAAATGATGCTTGCTTGTCTACTTGAAAGAAACTCAAGTTCCTAAGGTAGGTTGAAGAATAATTATCAAACTCACAGTTAAAACTAACTGCTTTGATGAACATTAACACTTATATATGATGTTTTGATGTTGTAACAATATGTCATCAGTGGGCGAAACGAAAGGTGTTCCAATAGTTTTTATGATTCTGTTTCTACTGGACCATGTATTTGTAAGACTCCGTATTTTTAATCTTAGATTTGAACCTTAAATAGCCATAAAGCTATATGATTTTCTTAAGAATTTTAACATAAGATTTTATTATTCAAATTATAATTTCTTAACTGAAAATTATCACTAAATAGAATTTTGATTTTTCAATGGAATAGAGTTGAGATATTTTATTAAAGTTTAAGTTTTGAACAATTAGAAAAATTAAAAATATTTTATGGATTCTAAACTAACAAAACTAGCTAAGCGTGTAGTAGAGAAAATACGACTTTTGTCTTATAAGATTCGGTATGACGAAACTTAAGAAATTTAAATAGATAGAATTATAATTAAATAATAGGATATACAAATATCCAAACAAATAAAACAAAAGAAAAAGATAAACATCACAGCTAAATAAGATTAAAAAAAAAAAAAAAAGAAATCTAAGCCTAATTATACAAGGAAAAAAAAAAACTTGAACTTCAAGTTTTGAAAAAAAAAGAAATGGGAAAAACCGGCAGGTCGGTGTTGGCTGCAGATAAGGGAAAAAGCAGAATATTTGATGGAATGGCGGGGAATCCTTTTGAACAACCCGTTTTAATAGGAAAGCCTTATATCTTAAAATTAATTCATCAAGTTGATGATAAAATCTATGGCCGTTCAAGTGGACCAGTACTTGAGCAATGGGAGAAAGAATCTATAATGATGAAACATTCTTTAGCTTTCTGGACCACTAAGAAAAAGAATATTAATTTGTTCAATTTTACTGCAGGTGCATGAGCAGAATTGGTGAGAAATTGTTTTCTTTGTGGACTTATTGGAGCAATTTATCCAAGCAGCAATTTGAAAGAAATCAGACTCCTTCCAACAGCAATATATAACACTATAAAGAATTTTAGAAACAAGGTGATAAAAGCCCAAGACAAACACATTTATATCACTGTAATCAGTTCAATTATTGATTGGAGTGATGATGGAGAAGAAAATAGGTTACCCTATTATTTCATCAGTGTGGGATTAGCAAAAAAGGACCATGTATTCTAGACACCACTGGAATTGCAAGTGACAGCAAATCTCAAAGAAGTACTACCAGAAATCTGAGCTCATAGACTTGGAGCGGTGAAAGAACTCAGGAAGATCTACTCAGATTCTGAGATAAAAATTAATTATCATGACCAGAAGACAATAATCAAAACAGATTATCAAGACAGGATCACAGAGAAGGAATGCAATTTTATTGCAGCAATGGAGTCTTCATTCTACAGTGGAGAATTGGACATTTCAACATCAACTGCAAAGTAGTTTTACAAATACGAAACCAAGGACCACAAATGCATTCATTGCCAGAATAAATAAGGAAATGACTACAAGGAAACAGGAATGGCCGACCCAGCTTTTTCAAAAATGACATAAAGGTCTAGCTTCACATGCGCAAGGACAATAATGGCGGGACATAGATGCCACAAAAGTCAAGCTTCACATTGGCAAGGACAATAATGGCGGGACACAGACGCCACAAAAGTCAAGACATCCACATGGGATAAAGTAAAAGTACTCCTAGGGTTATTTATGTCTTTAATGCTTTTAATAATTAGATTTTCTCTATAAAAAGAACCATGTATTTTAATTGTAAGGCAGATTAACATTTTCCAATCTTTAAGATTGTAAGCAAGAAAGACCATGCGTGCAAGTAGTGAGTAGTTTTCAAGGGATTAGTAGAGCTTCACTCTACCCTTTGCTTATTAATATTCAGAATAAATACAATTTTCTTCTAACTATTATCTTGTTTGAATCTGTATATTTGAATAGACTTTTACTTCGTGAGGGATCCTTGTAAGGCCTTAAGAGGTTAAGGCTTTTATTTTCCATTTGAGCGGTTGAGTTTGGAAGCAGGTTGAAAAACAAGATAATTATTGAAGGAATTCGCATACATCTGGAAAAACATTCAAGGTAGTTGAATTTCTGCTAAAATCTCTATTTATTCTTCATATTATCAACTGTTGTCATCAAAGAAGTACATCCAAACCGGAGATCTTGTTTGATGCCAACAGTTGATAATATGAAGAATAAATAGGGATTTTAGTAGAGATTCAACTACCTTGAATGTTTTCTCCAAATGTATGCGAATTCCTTCAGTAATTATCATGTTCTTCAACCTGCTTCCAAACTCAACCGCTCAATCGGGAAATAAACGGCTTAACCTCTTAACACCTCACAAGGATCCCTAATGGAGTAAGAGTCTATTCAGGTATACAGATTCAGACAAGATAATAGCTAGAAGAAGATTGTATTTATTCTGGATATTAACAAGCAGAGGGTAGAGTGAAGCTCTACTAATCCCCTGAAAACTACTCACTACTTGCACGCATGACTTTTCTTGCTTACAATCTTAAGGATTGGTAAGTGTTAATCTGCCTTACAATTAAAATACATGATTCCTTTTATAGAGGAAACCCAATTATTGAAAGCATTAAAGACATAAATACCCTTAAGTACTTTTACTTTATCCCATGTAGATGTTTTGACTTTTGTGGCGTCTGTGTCCCGCAATTATTGTCCTTGCACATGAGAAGCTTGACTTTTGTGTCATTTCTGAAAAAGCTTGGTCGGCCATTCATGTTTTCATGGTGTAGTCATTTCCTTCTTTATTCTGGCAATGAATGCATTTGTGGTCCTTGGTTCCGTATTTGCAAAACTACTTTGCGGTTGCTGTTGAAATGTCCAATTCTCCACTGTAGAATGAAGACTCCATTGCTGCAATAAAATTGCATTTCTTCTCTGTGATCCTGTCTTGATAATCTGTTTTGATTATTGTCTTCTGGTCATGATAATTAATTTTTATCTCAGAATCTGAGTAGATCTTCCTGAGTTCTTTCACTGCTCCAAGTCTATGAGCTCAGATTTCTGGTAGTACTTCTTTAAGATTTGCTGTCACTTGCAATTCCTGTGGTGTCTGGAATACACGGTCTTTTTTTGCTAATCCCACACTGATGAAATAATAGGGTAACCTATTTTCTTGTCCATCATCACTCCAATTAATAATTGTACAGTGATATAAATGTATTTGTTCTGGGCTTTATCAACTTGTTTATGAAATTCTTTATAGTGTTATATATTGCTGTTGGAAGGAGTCTGATTTCTTCCAAATTGCTGCTTGGATAACTTGTTCCAATGAGTCCACAAAGAAAATAATTTCTCACCAATTCTACTCCTGCACTTGCAGTAAAATTGAACAAACTAATATTCTTTTTGTTAGTGGTCCAGAAAGTATCTGTTTCGGTGCTGGTTTCAGCAAGATAGAAGAGTCGCTGAAATTCATTGAAGGTTATTAAAGGGAAAGCAATTCCTTTAATTTCCTTTTTTGAGTGCTGTTTGTTGAGCCTATGGAGAGACCTCAGAGGGGATTGATTTGCTACCACTGAAGAAAAGGTAGCTGAAGTAGGCTGACTTCTACTTTGAGGCTCCTGTACTGGTCCAAAATCGTCTAAAGGGACAAGTATTAAAAGCATTTAAAGCTTCTTTTTTCAGTAGGTAAGACTTGTGAGACCAAGGATTACCAGATACAATTGCTGAGACTATAGACCAGTCAGAATAAACACCTATGTTGGGTCTTGTGAACACAACATAGAACTTTTTTCTTTGATTAGTCTGGAGACTAAATTTATGAGAAGTTGCATTAACTTCAAGAGGCCTGTGAAGGCTTATTGGGGAAATAACTCCACCTTCATTAGTCTTGACTTGAAAAGTCGAAGCACCTGTTTTCGAAATTTGACAAATGTCTTCTTCCTGTATTTCATTAATTTTTCCTTTTCCTTTATTTTTTCTTTTTAATTGTTCCTCGGGCTTACCTTCAAGCTTACATAATTTTTGTTGGAGTACTCCGAGTTTGGCTTCTTTATAAGAGATGGTTTCTCTTAATTCCTCTATTTTTAAATAGAGACTGTCCTCGTCCTTATCCATTGATTCCTGCAAGTTCACGAGTTATAGAATGAGCAAGAAAATTAATTTCTCCTGGAATGTATTGGACATTAAAATCGTAATGTTGCAACCACTGTTGCCATCTAACAAGTCTCCCTTGTTTATAATCACCATGGATTTGAGTGTCCCTGAAATATCTGACATTAGAATCATTAGTTCTTACTGTAAAATGTACAGGAAGTAAATATATGCGAAAATATGTAATGGTTCTAATAACTGGAAGAATTTCTTTTTCATTACTATGATATTTTTTCTCAGCATCCTTAAAGGTACCGGGGCAATATCGGCATAACAATTCCTATTCTTGATCTTTGGGTTTGGCTTTTAAAACTCCTTCCCAAAATTACTAAGAAGCATCAGTTTCAATGATGAGTTCATCTTCTGGTTCTAGATGATATAAGTTTGGAAGTATACCAACTTTCTTTTTTATTTTGTTAATAATCTCAGTATCCTATGAGTCCATTTCCAAAATACTTCCTTTCTAAGCTTTTGTTGTAAAGGATGTATTAATTTCACTATCTTAGGAAAATAGTTAAAAATATAGTTTAATATTCCTAAAAATCTTTGAAGACTTTCTGTTTTCAATCTCACTAGTAAATTTTTGTATATGTTTACCAATGTGATCTTGTAATTTTAATTCTCCTTTTTCATTAATAGAAAAACCCAGAAAATTAATTGAAGTTTTGAAAAGCTGCGATTTCTTTTCTGATAAGATAATCCATATTTCTTTACATTTATTCAAAATATTTGTTAATTGAGAAATATGTTCTTGTTCTGTATTAGAGAAGACCAAGATGTCGTCTACATAAACACAACAATAATTTTTAAAATCTTTGAAAGATTCATCCATATGTCTTTGAAAGATAGACGGTGCTTGTTTTAATCCAAAATGGACTACCTTCCATTCAAAATGCCCTTGTGGACATGTGAAATATGTTAATTCCTGATATGCTTTATCCATTCTTACCTGCCAAAAGCCAGATTTACAATCAAACAAAGAAAAGTATTTCTTACCTTTGATCATTTCGAGTAATTCTTCTTTCTTGGGTAGAAGATATCCATCTCCTTTGGTATGCTGATTCAGCTTTTTGTAATTTATTACCATTCTTTTCTTACCACGTCTTTGCTCAACTTCTTTGTTGACTAAAAAGGCTGGAGAGAAATGTGGTGATCTACTTTTCTCAATTACTTTGAGATGTAGTAGTTCTTTGATTTGTTTATCAAATTCTTCCCTGTCCTCTGGAGTATACTGCATAGGTTTTACCTTAATTATTACATTAGGATCAATCAAAGTGATTGAAGCACGTAATTGTCCTTTAGAAATTTGTTCATCAAGAGGATTATCAGAACAAACATTCTTAAGTAATATTTCTAAGTTGGAAAGTGCTATTATGGCAAAAAGAGGAGAATTTAAATCAGTATTCTGCACTATATTTTCTGGAGGTTGTAAATGAACCTTCTTACCTTTTATCTTCTTACTAGGAAGAAATTCTAGTATTCCTTGAAAATATGCCTTTGATACCTTGGATACCATAATTGCCACTCTATTAGAATGAAAAGTAATAGTATTTTGATATTGAGCAAAAGGCTCATATAATCTGTAGAAATTATTTCCTAGCAATATATCATATTTATGATCTACCTGATATAAGGTTGGAATCACAAAAGTATTTCCTGTAATAAAAACTTTTATTTGTTCTGCTACCTTATCCAAGACGATTGTTTGATCATTAGCAGTCTTGGCATAGATAATATTCTTAGCATTGACCCAAAATTCTTTGGGAATTACATTCATATTTGCTGCACACATAGATGCTCCTGTATCAACATAGCAGTCAAGTGTATATTTTCTGTATCCTTGAAAATGGTCCTTTAATGTAAATACTATTAGGATTTGTTTTATTCAAAATGATGATTAAATCAGTTTCTTGTACTACGGGTGGAATATTAGTATATTCATATTCATCCCTTTGTTCTTCCAGTTGTTATAGATTTTCTTTAATCATCTGAGAAATCAAACTCATTTTCAGAATCAGTAGATTCAAACTCACTAAGATTTTCTAAGATATAGATATCTTCTTCTTCTGAATCAGTAAAATCAGATTCAATTGGATCAAAATGTTCCATTTTTGTGATTTGTAAAATCTTAACATGACTTTCAGTCTTATTAGGGCAATCCCAAGCATAATGTCTTGTTTTTTTGACAAATCCAACATTTGCAAGATTTCTTACCTTGTGGGCAGAATTTTGCCTTGTCTTTTGATCCAGTTTCTTTTCCTCTGGACTCCTCTCTTTCTTTTCTGAAGAATTTTCTTCTTCTATGTGGTTTAGCTTTCTAAAATCTCCTTTTTGAAGAGGATTTCCACCTAAGCTTTTTCCTTTTGTACTTCTTCTGTATGGCTTCAGAACATTCATACATAGTCTCTGGTCCTATAAAAGAAGAGCAACATTTATTAATCTTCCTTAATTTTCTTTGGACATAAGCCTGTTGGCAATGTTTAGTCATATATTCCTTTACTAATTTATAGCAAAAGCTAAAGAATGTTTCATCAGTATAGATTCTTTCTCCCATTGCTCAAGTACTGGTTCTCCTGCATGTGGTATTTTCCTGAGAAAAGCTTCAATGTAAACTTTCCATTCAGAAAATGGTAACATAAGAAGATGTTTTTCATAATCACAATGGAAGTTTTCTAGATAACATAAGTTACAAATTTGTAACCTAACTAATCTAGATCTGGCTGCTCTTCCTTTTCTCTAGTTATATCACCTTCTGTAAGGTAATTGCTACCTACAAAAATTGTATATATAGCATTGGTAATATGTCGAAGAAAATCTTCTCCACTTCCTATTTTCATGGGTTCCCAGTCCTGTTGTTTGGATGCACTTGTTACACAACAACCCCTTAGAGGAAGAGCAAAGAGCGGGGGGGGAGGGGGGGGGTGCAGCGGGTAGGAGAAATGGAGGTTTGGGCTCTCAAAGGGTTTGGTGTTGCTCACATTTTACAAGAAATGCTTACTTATAAATCTGATCATATTAGAGCTCGCCAGGAAGTACTTGGTACTACGATTGTTGGAGAAACAATACCTAATCCCGAGGGTATCGGAATATTATACATTGATAAATAAAAGAGAGATTCAACAACTAAAAGAAAGATCGATTCTTTGGGATCCTTCCTTTCTTCAAACGGAACGAACAGAGATAGAATCAGACTGATTCCCGAAATGCCTTTCTGGCTATTCCTCAATGTCCTGGCTATTCACGGAACGTGATCATCTGCTTCTGGAAGAAATCGAAGAATTTCTTGGGAATCCTACAAGGTCAGTTCGTTCTTTTTTCTCTGATAGATGGTCAGAACTTCATCTGGGTTCGAATCCTACTGAGAGGTCCACTAGAGATCCAAAATTGTTGAAGAAACAACAAGATCTTTCTTTTGTCCCTTCCAGGCGATCGGATTTGCAGCCAACATCGACATGCCGTTTTTTCCTATTTATTATTTTTTTTTCAAGTTTTTTTTCGCAGCCAAGTTCAGGTTTTTTTTTTTTTTTTCAATAGAAGAAAAAAGGCCGCTGGATACTTGGTTTTTTTTTTTTTTTCTTTTTCAAGTTTTTTTTTTCCTTGTTTTATTAGGCTAAGATTTCATTTTATTTTTCTTTTTCTTTTATCTTATTTAGTTGTAATGTTTATCTTCTTCTTTTGTTTTATTTGCTTAGATATTTATATATAATATCATTTAATTATAATTCTATCTATTTAAACTTCTAACGTTTCATCATATTGAATCTTTATAAGACAAGAGTCGTAGTATTTTCTCTACTATATGCTTAGCTAGTTTTATAAGTTTTAGAATCCATAAAATACTTTTAATCTTCTTAATTGTTCAAAACTTAAAGTTTAATAAAATATCTCAACTCTATTCGATGGAAAAATCAAAATTCTATTTTAGTGATAATTTTCGGTTAAGAAGTTATTATAATTAGAATGATAAAATCTTATGTTAAACTCTTAAGAAAGTCATATGGCTTTACGACTATTTAAGGTTTAAATATAGGGTTAAAAATACGGGTCTTACATCAACCACAAAAGAAAAGAATAGTGTACTTAACTCGACACCAGGAGAAAAGCCTTAACCAATAATATTACATTATACTTGAAAATTTTGAAGACCTAAAGACTAATGTGCTTAAAACTATGTATAAAAATAGCCCTATCGTATGTATCTTGTCTCGGGTTGCAGAAAATCAGGAAAATACCCTCATAATACAATTTCTTCAATTAAAGTACAAAGTCCTCACAGATGCCTAGGGAGATGCCTCAAAACTAAAAGCCGCTAATTTAAACAACCATGAGAAGCCAATTTAACTATATTTGCCATATAGAACTGAGATAGCAAACAAAACAAATACCATGCACATCATTCAGGGTTGTAAAGACCAAGTTGACTATCTAAACCAAAATAGAAAGATGATAGGAAAGAATTAATGTGGGAGGCAACTTTTTCTGCACATCCTCAGCTGCATAATTTGTGCATGGTAGGAGTTTTGGAGAATCAACCTTTGGCTTTAGAGATAGAGCATGTGGTTCTGGAGAAAATCTTAGTTTATGTTGAAATGTTAACTGAAGGTTTGCTAAAGGTAACATTGCCTTACAATATTTATGGTGATCTACCTATCAATCTCCATTGCTAAAGGAACTGGTTAAGGGATGACTTAGTACATGTGGAGGAGCGCATAGTAGAGAAGGATGCCCAGATAGGAGAGTTTCAGTCAGCATTGCCAGGATCTTAGGATCGAGTAATGCAAGTAGAAGCCCAGTTGCAAAATTGTCAAGGTCAAGTAGAGACTGTGAATTATTTTATGGAGTATTATATGATGGATAATGGATGTCTGATAGCTACGATTCAAGATGAGAGCGAAAGAAGCTTTGGTTGATATTAGCGATGCTTGCGAGATGGTAGAGCAGACTGAGTTATATAGGGTGACTGTAGCAGCAGGACAACTAGCTTTACCTGTGGAAGACTTTAGCGCTCAATTTGTGAACCAGGTCATGGTACCTATTGAAGATGAAGCTGGACCCTCTGGACAGCCGAAAAGCGAAGAAAAATGAAGAAAGAGAAATAAAAGTAATAGTATCCTAATATATATGTAAATTATGCGTGATGCTTAAAATAGTTAATAAGTATAGTTCGTTCTTAGTTTAAAAATAGTAAACTTGTTTTAATAGATAGAGAGTATCGGTGGGAAAGGCAACAGTTATATGTGTATTAGTAGTACGGATGTTTATGTGATATAGTAAGGATCGTATAATTTTGATTTCTCCCCTATTACATAATTTATGTGTTTTTTTAATTTGTCTTTAATCGTTTTATTTTAAATACATATATTTTCTAAATTAGATAGCCAAAACTGTGACTTTCCTTTATGTAAAAGATAAGCCTAGTAGAAATAGAATAAGAAAAAGACTTTTTCGTATGATACCTAGGAATTTAGATTATAAACATTTCCTTAGATAATAGATCATTTAAAACACAAGTGAATATTGAAAAGAAACTTCAGTACATCAATTCAATAATATAAAACCATTATCTTAACTTAGATGCTTGCAAAGCCATTACCATAACTATAAAAGACTGAGAATCTCTCACGTTTAAATTAACTCTTCAAAACAAAACCAAGCCCTAAACTGTAATGTAACCATCCTTTACATCTAAAACTCCTAAAAGGTTAGAAAAACACAAAACAAGATTATGAAAAGTATAATCTT